>OU342647.1:8750000-10000000 GCA_910589605.1 Chrysoteuchia culmella | reverse complement strand
CACCGTCGAAATTCTCCAATACTTTTATATTTATTATTATTTAAATACTTCTACTTATATTCAATATTTTTCTATAAGTAAAGTAAATGCTATTTTTATTCCATAAGTATAAAAATAGCATTGAAAAATGCAAAAAATCATAAATCACAGTTTAGGTTTTGTATTACTTAAAAACTACTCGTCGACCAAAAAAATTTTGTACGTTATGAAATCAGTAAGTGAGCATAGTAGGTATAGGCATCATTTAAAAAATGGTAAACATTAATGATTAGTTTGATGAGACGCACCCCGACCGCCTAACGGTAAAGCTTGTGCTAACGCTATAGCTATATATCGGGGTGCAGGTGAGTTTAGTTAATAGTTAAATTTTTTTTCAATTAGGGGCAAGTTATGATATAAGGAAACTAAAATCTATGCCCTTTCTGACAGAAGTCGGCTAGACCGACTAGTCGACTTTTTTGCAACCGACGAATCGGCCAGTCGGCTAGTCGGCCAAAGTCATAGTTGGCCCATCTCTAGTTGAAACCTGCATACTGCGGCAAAAAAGCTGGGCATCTTAAGGTTCTGTGAATAAGTTAGTTCCGGCGTGAAATACCGCTATTTTTCACGCCGGAACAGCTTCTTAACTTATATAAGGCGCAAATCCGTCCGTGCATGGAATACTGTTCCCGCCTTTGGGATGGTTCGGCAAAATACCAGCTAGCCGCACTCGATTCGGTGGAACTCAGAGCCAGGAAACTCGTTGGGGACCATAAATACTGAATACAAATACAATAAGTCTCGATAGCTCAGTGCTTAAGAGCATTGGATCGGATTTCCAAACGTGGGTTCGAGTCCCATCTGAGAATTCACTTGGGCCGAGTTGATATTTCTAATATGGGCAGTCACTCAACTTTAAATAGGATCCAGAAGCAATACAACAGCTTATCCCGGTCAAATAATTCTGAAGACTTGGACATATTCCACCTCAGCCTGAGAAAATATAGAGAAATTGTTAAATCTATTATTAGTAACGTAAACCCCAATTAAATTAAATTAAATTAAATTAGATGATTTTGTAACAACCTGATTTTAACCTTCCGCAGCATGTATTGGATTTTTACATTGTCTTTTTTTTATATTTTTATTTTTCGAAGTTCGTAATTGCATGCCGTGGCTGTCTATAATTAGAAACTGTACTTAGACTAAGATTCTACATTTAATTTATTACATATTGTTAGTACATGTTTTTGTTGACTGCCCAATAAACAAATAAACAAACAAATAAACAAATATTTTTCTATTTAAAATTTATCATAGTAAATACCAAGCTCCACAGTCTCCCTCATCGTCGAAGAGTTGCCTCGTTGTCGGTGTCGATTGTACTTCGGAGAGTGTGCTGTTGTTGATATTCTTCTGATTGATTGATTCTGATTCTGTTGATAAGTTCTCCTGCTGAAGGGTTTGTGAACCGATGGCGTAGGTAGCTTTTTTGACATTCACATGTGCTTGTAACAGCATAGACGGAATAAATGATATTGAATCACCGGGAGTCCAGACGTACTGCGAGCTATACAAAGCGCTTCTCCTCATCTTTTAATATGCGCACAGCCAGGGGTTTTTTTTTTTTATATACTATTCTCCCCGATCTTAGTTTCTCATCTAGCCAGGGATTGGAACTCCCTGCCTGCGTCTGTATTCCCGGGAGCCTTATAACCCTAGTAGGTATATTAAAGCTCCGAGTGAATAGGCTAGGGAAGCTCGCTCCATCTTTGGCCTCTTCTTAAATCTGACGATTCAGAATGATGCCAAGAGCAAGCCTAATTAATGAAAAAAATAAATGTACTTAATAGCGTTTGAATCATTCCAATAGGTCCCGCCGCCTTCGAATAATCGGTGAACCTAAATAATAAAATATATACGTAGCTTGCTTAACTGATGATAGAAGAAGATTATCAATTCATCGATTGATAATCTTCTTCTATCATCAGTTAAGTAAGCTACCCAGAACTTATCTGTCGGTGATGAAAACGGCCAGATAATTTACCAGAACCTGGCAAACCACATTTTTTTTTCAATGGCTCCCCCCCACTCGAATTGTTTATTAGCCAGATAGACAGATGGAATAGGTCGGGATACAATTTTTTTTAATGAATGAAATTCTTTTGAATTTAGGATTTGGATAGTGGAAAGGATTATAAAGGACAATGTATGCTTAAAGTCGACAAAATTTAACCAGTATTAAAGATTTTACTACGCAAGCTCTTTCAGTTTTGTAGTCCTTCATGCCGTGGCCGTTAGATGGCGCCACTATTCAGTTAGTATGTTCTTTCTGTAAACTTTCCGTAGGTATGTCTGTATTAGAATATTGTTCTGTTAAGATGTTATACTTAAATTTATCCTGAACAATCAAAGAGCAGTATGAGAACAATGAATGGTAATTGTTTTATATTGCTCCTTGATTTTACGAGGGACAATGGTTTTAAAAATACGCATTTGATGTTCATAGATTTGGTCTAGATGTGATTTACCGGTGTGTCCATAACTACTCAGTCCGTAAGAAATGATGGATTCGCCTAGTCACTTGTACAAGTATAACAGAAGATATTTTATATTTTAGTATCGAAAAGTTTGCAAGCAGTGCGCGCAATTTATCACACACGTGACGAGTTTGCTCAGCCCATGACAAACGTTCTTCGATGATCACACCTAAGTAAGTGTTTTTTACGACTTCTAGGGTGCCACAACAACAGTTAAGTATCGTAAGTTTTATTATGCAGACAACTGTGACTGTGTGCAATAAGCTTTATAGGAGACATTTTCATAGTTTTACCATTTCAAAAGCATAATAAAATTACTTTGGAGCTAGATTAAGATCAGTGTCTGACGCAAGTAGGTAAACAAGTGTCATTAGCAAATTGAAATTTTTCACAGTCTGTAATTACATTAATTAGTTTTTTACATATGTTATGTTGTGAAGAGGTCCAAGCACCGTACCTGAGCTGTTCCTTCCGTAACGTGAATCGTTCTACTAGTAGCATTATCTACCTTAACATTATTTGCTCTGTCTTGTACGTAGTTTTTACAACACTCCAACAACAGACCTCGTATTCCACTTTCTTCCAAACTATCAATGAGTCTATCGTGACGAATTGTTTCAAAGGCTTTGCTGTAATCGATAAATATTACAACAACGTGGCGCTTACTATCAAGATGTTTATAAGATGTTTATTGACAGAATCCGTAAAGTCAGAGAATAGTTGGGTAGTGTTTTTGGCTACTCTTAAGAACATTGGCTTGAGAGTAGCCTTGGCTCACGGTTTTCAGCCAGGAATCCGTAAAGTCAGAGGTCTTTACGGATTTCTGGCTGAAAACCGTACTACTTATCCCATTGGTGGGTAATGTCGGTAGGTACTACTTATCTAGGGTTGCCACTTGCCTCTTCCTGACTTAAGGGCTACCAACGTCTAAAATACGGGTTTTTGTTTTTTTACGGTAGACAATTAAAACCGTAGTGCTTTTAGAAGATATCTGTTTGTCGCCTTTCTGTTTAAATAAACAGCTTTTAAACACTCTTTATTTTAAAATTATTTTAGTATTAATACGGGAGCTTTACTTACCACGTATTTTATTTTCTCAATTACGGGTTTCTGTATTATCAATGCCTGAAAAACGGGGTAACCCGTACAATACGGGGCATCAGGCAACCCTATACTTATCCCACATTGTCCAGGATTATGTCTGTACGATCAGATTTAGACCATATTAAAATTTAGGTACCACCCATTTCTACAGTTTGCCTACTGTTCATCTATTTACTGGGAAAGACCAAAGAAAAAGTACCAACATTTTAGGATAACATTATTCTCATTTATTTTAATTTATAATAATTCTGACACAATTAATAAGTAATGATCTTTTTATTTATTGTGTTCAACAAGTTGGAAGTTATGGCATGCACTCGCCGAAATAGAAATTAATGTAAAAATACAAACTCAGTTGTAATTCTTACTCATATACTAGGTACTTTGATAAAGCTCAACTTTGTTTTACAAATCATACATACACTCTCTTTACAGTCTGTTTTTACGCTATCTTATATCTAATTATAGTTTATATTTACAAAATCCCTAATAAACTAAGTAAACTCTATGATATTTATCTATATTGATAAAAGAGATCACAGAAAATTGTAGCTGGAAATCTTTGAGTAAAAGCCCTAGCATACTCTATTTCTACCACTTTTAATTTTTATCACAGTGGACGTTTTCTTGTAGATTTCAAGGCATTTCATAGGTAGAAGATTGTTCATCGTTATTGTCTTTTTGTCCCAAATACCGAAGCAGTCAAGTCCTGTTAACTTTGCTAAAACTATAATTATATTTTTAAAGCTGTTAGATACTGACTGCATGATTCCAATAAAATAAACGTACAATAAATGTGGTAGTTTGATTTCAAGTTGTAAAATTAAGAATCTTTATTTTACAGTACACCTGCTACAATTGAAACGATTTGCCAAAAATAATCCTTGGAAGACAGTAATTTTATGATATATAAATCACTCCATTCGCTAGAGTTATTTTCCGATAGTTTTCTTTTAACAATTTTAAATCTACTCTTTTCAGCAAAATTAAACACAAGATATAAACACAGTTTTATAACTAATTAAATTACAAAATGCATTAATGAGCGCGTGAATACTTTATATGCACGCACAGACACTTTTGGCAATCCTTAAACTTATTACTGCTAGATCTTGGCAGTTATTTAAGTGTTCCATTGCACAAAACATTAAAATACTCCTAAGACTTTAACGCACATAAAACTCTTGTCCGCTTTTGCTAACTATTTGGGTAATTGACACTATTAGATAAAAATCACTTGGCACAAAGGCATCGTTTGAGGTCCAGACCCTGTTTAACTCCGTACCCAACTAAATCTGTCAAAAATCTCTCAGTTGACTTTCATATGAATAACTATGTAGACTGTCGATGCTTTGTTTATATCTATTATACAGGAAGACAATGATATCATCTGTTCTGAGAGGAATTTGACTAGAATTTTAGCAGGTGGAGTAGTTGCACAATATTATTACTATATATACGCATCGCACTGCAATTGCTATTTATATTTTACTGTCATTGATCATTGTTCACACTTGTCACTTCTGAGATTAAGCGCGTAACTCTCAGCACTGTAGTCAGGTTCACGTTTAGGTAACAAGTTGTCCCCGATGAGGGCGCTGATACGATGTTTGTCGTGTTGTGCTGGAATATTGGTGGGATCTGGCCGCGCACGTTTTCGCCACGGTTCAGATGCTGCCATACTTAAGTCGGTTGGCATGTCTTCATCAACTGGTTCATCTTCACAACGTTCCTCTTTCATTTCCGTCTTTACTATTGGCTGTTGAGCTACTCTTGTAGGGCTCATCTGCTGACGCAGTAGAGAAATATTCTTGATATTTTTCAATTCCGTGGGATTCCTCAGGAACCTGCAACAGAGCAAAGTGTCGATTAGTTTCCTATTTTTTTTTATGTTGTAAGCTTTTTTCTCCCTCATATAATGTAAAATACTTACTGGTAACAGTGTCGTTCACCCTGCACTTTTCGTAAAATGTTAACACGGTAATAATATCTTAGGGCACGCGACATCTTGTCGTAGTTCATGGAAAGGTGATTTTTCTGAATGCCCCAAAGTTTTGCTAGTCCAGCAGGGTCAACAATTTTGAAAACACCGGTGTCTCTGTTTTTCCATGCGATGTAATTTGTGTATCGCTGGGTTGGATCATTCAAAAGCTGCTGTAGGAAATCCCATAAGAGTCTGCCATCTGAGAAAAGGAAAAATAATAATTGGTAACTATTATTCAGTGTTATTGATTATTTTGATAATTTATGATGAGATTTTTTAACACTTACTTGTATTTGACTCAGGCATGTCGTTAGGAAAGAATTCTCTGTGTTGTGTGCGGTAATGTGAATGTTGCGCAGTATGAGTTTGTGGTGCAGGACTCGTAAGTGGAGCTTCTTTAGGTGAACGTGGAGGAGGCGCAAATTGATTTTCTTCATCGGAATCTGAATGGTTGCTTCCAGAACTTGCTGCTTGGGCTGAGGCGGGAACGGAGGGAGCGTATGCTGAGGCATAGCTCATTGATTCTCCACGTTGTGGACTTCCCGAGCTGTCTACCGAAGGTGCCGGACTTAGCGTTACGGAATTGGGCTGCGCTGCGGCAGCAGCAGCACTATGGAAGTGGTGGAAACCGTCAACAGCCCAAGTAGGGGTAGGCGGGTGGGAGTGGGGAGATGGTGGGTAAGGCGCTGCACGCGCAGTTGGCGTCACTGGTGATGACGGAACTCTTCCCAATAGTGCAGCATCACGAACTAACATCTGTAGAACATTGTGTAAAACATCGCCCGCTCCAGGGCAACGTTCTCCTAGATCAGTTTTTGTCAATAAGCACAATGCTTTACCTGTAAACAATGAAAAATAGACTTGAAATAATGCTCTTATTTTTAAGCTGCCTATCATTTAAATATTGTTATTTTCATGGTAATGGTACCTACTGTGATTATTATAGATATGCTTACCATTCATTTGAAACAGGTCCATGTCAAAGTTGGGCAAGTCGAATTCCCTTTCACACCATTTTAGGAATACGACAACATCTTCCCTTGTCCAAAGTCTTGGTTCTGGTGGTAGACCTGCAGGCAATTGGGCTTTAGTGTCACCGAGCGGAGAAGGTGGTGGTGGCGCCCAGGGCAGAGGGTACCGCCACAAAAGTTCCGTCGGGCTAAATGGTAGCGGGAGCCGCTCCATACTTGGCCCCGACGGCAGTTGTAGGCTGACTACTTTCATAACGAAAATCTGAAACAACGAAAAATCTATTGAGTTAACGTTCATTGTAATCTTTCGTTTAAAGTCGTTTACAAAATAATCTCGTTGCAGCAGTAAAGGAAGTTTGCAGTTTGATGGTTAATCATCAAATATTAATTATGATATGAATATCTATCTATCTAATTACTGAAGTCATCTAATCCGGATAGGTATCAAAGAATTATAATCGTAATAAAATTTAAACTTTTATTCCACGGTAAATGGCGTTGTCAACAAAGAGCTGCCAATTACAATAAAATGCCAGTTTTTAACTGCATTCTTGTTTAATAAAAGTCCTAGCGTTCTACTTACAAAAATAATCGAGGTGTATATGTTTTATATTGTGTAATGTTTTGCACTTTTTATAGCTGATAAACATGAATTTGTACGTTTTACGTTATTGTACTATTTTACGATCTATTTGCAATGAAACAACGTTATGTAATTTTATTTTAACGAAAAGTCGACCATTATATTTGAAATCCGTATTTTCAAAATGTTCTACACTTGGATATCATACGTATGTTTTATATGTTAGTTCTTTGTAAGCTGTTTGTGCGTTCATGTGAGAGATAAGGATGTCAGCAGTCAGTATAAACACAATATTTCAGTATAATATCCATAAGACATCACAGTTACCAAGTGATAGATTACTAAATTCCGTATTATTAGACTATCATAACCCAAACCTCATATCAATGGGTTTATTTATTGAATAAAAAAAGTGTCGGTTTTCACTGATTACTCCAGATTTTTCTAAATGAAAATCATATAGTATTTTAAAGTTCCTGACTTCCTGTAGTACGTGTACCTACTTAAACAACATTTTGGTAAAAATTATAAAAAAAGATATGTTACCAAAATATACAGGCATAATTAGTTAGGGTGAACGCGAATGAGCCTCTTCTCTATTATGCGATAAATATAGGGCTGTCACCTGCTGCTTTCAATTTATGTTGGGATCAATGGAGAATAGTTGCAATGTGGGGGAGAGTATTGTTATGCTATACGCTAAATCCGAGGGGAATAATTGAAAGAAAAAAATAAATTATAGGGTGCATGAACGTACAGTACAATAGATACAGTAAAGACAGAAGACTTGTATAACGAATAAGTTATTACTACTACGAAACATATTTATTTACTAGACTTCCTGATCCTTCTATTGTTATTACAAATAATTACTTATTAAGGAGATATTCTAGTTAATGGTGCGATAGGTTTAGAGAGTTCTTCTACAACAGTAAAATTTCCAAACATATTGTGTTATTAATTTTGTTGTGGGCAAATTGACTTTAATTAACGTTTGTTGTTCGTTCCCGGATTTGAACTTCATATCACGAGGCACCAGCCTTATCGGGCGCGGTCGGAAATACGTGAGTGCGCGATATCGCGGTGTGCGATAAGCACCGCTACTTACCGGCTGAGCTGATCCGGAACTGGTTGCGTCGTCAAAAATCCTAGAAGATTACTGAAGAAATCAGCACATATGCATTGTCACTTCACAAGAAACACAGTATCCAGAGTTCACAGAGCACCAGACACACGCGTAGCGGTCCCTCCAAACGTGTCGTGTTACGGCTCGCCGTAAACCAGCAGCGTATCTGAGGGATCAAGCTCGGAGACGAGCGTCGCGGGCAGCTCTCCGACGCGGACTGATGATGCGGTGGCGGCGCGGGCGGACGGACGCGCGCCCGCCGGCTCCCCTCGCCCACCTCCGCCGCCTGTCCACCGCACCGCACCGCCTCAGATATTGCTGAGATAAAACTTCGGGAGCAAGACCAAGACCCCATTTTTAAATAAAAGTACTGCGTGAACAATGATTCCGCAAACCGTTATCAGGCTTAATGATGTTGACGAAGGCGTTCAATGGTCACTTGTCTTTTAGTAATTTGTTATATTCTGTAGCAGTGTAAACTCGCATCGCATTCTTAGCCTAGGGCACGCGGAAGTGGCTGCTATGCGATAGGATTACGTCAGCGCGCCAGTTTTTAATAACTCGCATTATTTCCTTGTTTGTACGGTAATCGTGAGTGCGACGCGATCACACTACATACTTTTTGTTTTGTAGTGTCTAGGTTTAACTTATGGATACTTTAAAAAAAATATTTTTTCTTGTGGTAAAGGATGACTAGCTCTTTACTTACGCTCTTAGATTGTTCTCGTGTTATTTCATCCTTGATGACAATTAAGATTACTTCTACGATGCGTATTGGCAGATCATGATGTCGTGGCAAATGTTGAGACAAAGCACAGGAAACGTCTTAGCAGCCGGACGGCGGTTTCCTGGTGCCGAGTGAGACAATATGATCGCCAACCGGTTTGAGCTGAGCTCATTCGGTCCAGCCACTTGGATACTTAGTTACATGTATAATAAATAAGTATTGGTATCTTTACACTGACTAACTAGTGAGTTTTTGATGTCGAACTGTTCAAGTACCATGATAAAGTTAACAATAGGTTGCTTAGTTAAATCATTTTGATATCAATGATTAAATGCCGGTATGCTTAAACGCCGGTACCAATTATTTTTTTAATCAAAATAACTTGCAATTAAAACATACTAATCAGTGTTCTGAATTGTGATTCATGTTCTAGGGGTTTGTTGGTCAAAATTTCCTGGTTTCGAAGTTGGCCATCAATTCGGCAGCCATAGTTTCATGTTTGTCAGACGTTAGAGTATGCGTGTCGGTTATTTTACTGTGTGCCCTGGCGGGCGTCCCACTACCGGTTCGAGACAGAAATATTCGGCAGCCAAGACGGAAGTGGCCTCGGAATCTTTACCTGTTGCTCCCTTCGCCCGCTCCGCGTTCCCTCGGTCGTTCCCTCTCTCTCTTTCATTCGGGCGTCTGTATTCGACAGAGCGACGACGCGCCAAGCAGGCCTCTGCTGTGGAGTTGTGTGCAGTAATTTGGAGCTCACGAATAAAAGACTACGATGTTCGTCCATACGTGACCGTGACCGCAGTTCTCGCCGCTACTTTCTTTGTGAACGTTATTATGTTACGTGTTTACGTAACTTTGAAATTTTTATATCCCACGTTTTAGCGGAGTTTATAATAGCTTCGGTTTACATTATGGCAAATGCAAATCGAACCTCAGCCACCTCAGCTCATGAGTTCTTAAATAGGTCGACTTAAGCTTAGCGTTGAACGTGTGCAATCGGCAAATTAACAAAAACATATTCGAGAAAATCTCTCGGCTTGTTAATAGGGCATTATTTAATTTTCATTTATCCGAAAATTAATAATCTTGATTACTTAAGTTAAATCGTTTCCTCTCTTCCATTTGATTCTTAATAAGTCGTCTTCCTTCAGCTCTAGCTTATCTTGAAAAAAGAAACATGTCAATATCTCATTTTCTAACCTGCTGATCCTTTACATACAATCTTTACAACCTGCTGACTATTTATCTATATGATGGGTACATTCTTGATTTATAGGTTAGTTTTGATTGACATCAGGCATTCAATACCCCACTGCCAAAATTTCAGGTCTGGAATACAAAAATCCTAGGGGCTACCCTAAAAAATATTTATTTCGAAGAACTTTAAAAATCATCGCATACTCGTGCTATTTTCATTTCAATACATGCTTCCATTCAGGCCACATTAAGTATTTTAACATCCAGCATTTACATCATACTGCTGCGTTCTGCATGTGCCTATAGTTTGATTTTTATTTCAACGGAATTCTGACAGCTATCGTTTTTTGTCATCTTACTTAACACAAACCTTTTTCGTCATGTTCGTTTTATATGTATTATATGGATATGAATAAATAAAGAATAACTATATAAATATGTTTTTTTTTATTATGAACAACGGGGAGACTCTTAGCCTTCATCATACTTGATGTTAGTATTGATAAGGCTGAAGATGGAAGCGAGCCTCTCCCGTAATCCTCAGCCACTGAGGAACAGGTTATCTTATCTCGAAGTGCCGGAACACACCAATGCTGAAAACATTGTTGTTATGGCGTCAGACTTAGATAAGATCGTGGTAGCTAGTACTTTAGTAAAATAGTGTTTAGTTTTATGTTAAAAGGCTAAATTGAAAAAAAATAGTAAAAGAACATAATTTTCATATAAAATACTTATCAGATTTTTAATTAGGTTTGGCTTCTTACTATTTTAGCAGTTACACAAATTGCAAATGATTTTACATAAAAATACGCCAACAAAAAACAATAATATTTACTGTTTATTTATAACAAACAACAAAAAAATATATTTATGAATTTCGTACCAATGATTTGTAACCTAAGGGGTATTCTAATGATCGGGGATTTCAGTGAAATAAATAATTTTTCTTATTGATTGCTGTAACTCCGATAATTTGATATTAAAAAAATCTGATTACTATTTTTAAATCCAGTTAGTTTTTTAATTTGAAATCTTAAATTCAACAAAGTTTATTTTTTATTTTTAGTAAATTCGTTAAAATGCGTTTAGGTTTTGGCGGGATACTTTTTTTAATGGCCACACTTCAGAACTGTCCGAATTCCGTCGAAATAAAAATCAGCCCATATTTAGTTATTTATCCTAAAGATGACGGCAGTGGCTCAGCCGGAATGCGACACTCGCTCCGCGCGTTCGCCGGCCGGACAATCCCTAATACATGCGGAAGTGCCAGAAATAAAATCATCTAATCCACTTTGGAGTCTTAGCATGCCGAGGTATGGATTTGATGATGATGTAGTTCTAGAAGTGCCGGATCAGAATGGGCGTCGGAGGGAAAACAGCAGACATGTAAACTTTAGCGATTGCAATCGCCTAGCCGCAATGTCCTTTTTGGAAAACCTACGTTACGCTTACGTTACGTGCGTGGGGATCAACTTTTTACCCTTTCAATATAAAGTTTTTTCTGACTAAGCGCTTTATTTTTCTGAAAGTACTCTATCAAAATCGCATCGACTTCGTAACACTAATAACTATTAGTATAATTAACAAGTCGTCGAAATTAAATAATAGAGTAGCGTGACAATCGCTCTCTACCAAATAAACAAGGGCTGATATTGTTTATTCATACTTAATTCTGATAGGACCGACGACGACGGTCATCATGCCCGAAGATACCTTGCAATTTGATTTGGCTTGACTGTGGTTGCTTACTTAGTAGGTACTACGTCATTTACACTTGCCAATTTATTTAAGTAAACTAGCTGAATAAAAATCTGATAATGTGGATTAAAATCTATATATGCATTAAGTTTAAAAATGGTTCTCACTAATAAATAGGTATTATGAATGACAACGAGTAAAATGTAAAAATAGCAACATCAGCATTTATGAACGCACTCGAGTATTTTATTAGCAACCGAAATTCGCAATAAACGTTGATAGGAAATGAAAGACATGGAATAGTTTAAGCCGGAAATTAATACACGCGGGAAGAGGAAATTAGGCAGCGGTGGCCGGGGGAGGACGTGTGAGGGTCGAGGGGGGAGGGGGAAGGAGAGGGCGCGGATCTGAATCAACTTCCGATGATGGCTGCGGTACGGAAAAGGAACGGGTCCATAACGGAAGTGTGGTTCCGGTCTGTCCGTTTATATATTATCTACTTGTACCGCTATAAATGTAGAGCGTTGTGTATGTATATTGAAAATAAATACCAAAGAATATAATAAATAAAATTAATCAGTATAAGGCTACGATATTTCTTGAGTGTACCTATAGAAATACCGTAACGTACCGTACCCTGTAGAAAAAATTCTAGAGTGGCTACAGTCATCGAAAAGAGGTAATCTTCGCTGAATGTTACTGTTGATAAAGTTAAACTGTCTGAATTGATTTATTTCACCAAGAAACCGGTCAACTGAAAACATTCTTACCGTGATAATAGGTGGGAAAAGCGTCGATAATTTGACGGAAGTCTGCGCCGGATACCGAATCATTTTAAATTGCAATCATATGGAAATGGCAGCACTTCCTGTGAGTTGACCCGGATCGAATTGGTTTTTTCTATTTATATCGTTCGATAACAATAGATGTTAATAAGGAAAGCTACAAAGTACGAGTATTATACTTTAATGCTATGTCATCTGTATAGGTAAGTAGTGTAGGTATTTTAATGTTTATTTAATCCAGGTAAGCGTGAAAGAAGTACCAAAGTCAAAAACGATGTAAATAGGTAACCGAATATTAATTGATTGAAATTGCGAAGCTTCGTAGTAATGACTACGACGCTAGTTGAATTTTGCGCGAGATTTTAAATAAAATAGTAGCTAGATTCAATATTATGGTTCCATTATTGGCGTGTAAAATTTAGTAATCTTCAGTAGATTGCAGCACCAACAATGAGGGTGTTGCAACATTTGAACGCACTTCCGAGCTGTGCGGGCGCCGCCGGTTCGCGAGGTGGCCTCGTTTCGTCTGTTGTTCTCTTGTTACATAATGAGGTGCCACTCACAACTAGGCAACGATGTCACTCCGAAAATTACGCCACTTGAGTTTGTCTTATTGGGAAATCAAACCGAAGAAGGAGTTGGACGTAACGGTAGATGCCACAAAATACAAGAATGGTTGGATAGGTCACCACAGGTTGTGCAAACAATAGAAGTTTGCTACGAACATGCTACGCAATAGAATAGTATAATTCGTGGTTGGCACTATTCGTTTAAAAGTATGATTGTATTGTAAAAAAAAAATGGTTTTTGTTTAGTACTTAAATTAGTTTTAACATTATGATTAACATACTCGTACCTACATCGCAATAGCGTTAAGTACCCAATGAGAACATAAAAAATCAATGAACTAATTGTAAATAGACAAATCGTTCTAGTTTCGATTGTTATCTTACGGTTTTGTCCGTAGATCAATTTATTTATTTAAGTCACCAGTTTAGCGTAAATAAAAATAAAAAATAAATAAAAAATAAACATTGATTTAATACAGATAAGTTAATCACAAAATAAGTACCTAGTACGTCAGAACTTAGATATCATTTCATATGAAGTTTTTGTATATTTTTCTAAGGTTCTTACGAAAACAAATCATTTTGGTTTTTCATATTGATTTCTACAACACAGAGATTGTATGTCTAGATATAAACTATATCGCAGCTCGGAATCTGTATGGTGCCTGTAATGGGCGGCCGTTTTCATGCGACCTTTTCCTTCACGAAGCTCGTAATTATGGTTGGCAAAGAAATCGTTTACTTCCGCCGACCTCAGACGACGTGCGTCCATCCACTTGTGGTCACGCAACCAAACAAAATGTTATGTTCATAATTTTAATGTGCAGACTCCTTATTTTGTAACACAAATGGTCAGAGAAATGCTTAAATCTGCAAGGTAGAGCACAGAGAATTTGTTTAATAATACAATGCAACACGAATGTTATAAAAACCATTCATACTATTAAGAGCTTTGTGAGATTAGATTCTCGTTTGCTTTAATTTCTAATTTTTTCTTTGCGTTTAGTTAAATTAGAAAATCAATATAATGCTGACTGCATTCAGTGAATGGACAATTAATCCACGATTTTAACGAGTAACCCCCCTGGGCGAGTTGAGCGCACAAGTGTCATGTGACAAAGCGACCCCTCTCCGTTCGCATCGGGATCGAACGATGGGATCAAAAAACCGGGTCGGGAATGCACTCGTATTGAGAGGGTATAACTCCCATGTTGCCCATGTTCTAGTTATTTTTGCTCGATTTGAAATTTGGAATTAGTAACATGCATATTCTTCATAACTTGAGAATTCATGGGGTTACTATAGAAACTTGTGTCTTCTATTCTACCTCCTTGACTGAAGATTCATTTTCCTGACAGTATCCCCGATGTTCATAAAAAATCTCCAAGGCTTTTTGCTCCATTTGTATAGGTAGTTAAGTTAAGATGAGGTGTCAAAACAAGATTGCGATTGCCCCTAGAAATAAAGAAAAGATGTGGTTATGGTATTTTAGAATTTAAAAGTTACACTAGGTATGAAAATGTTTACTATGCTTTTTATACATTCAGTACTAATAACTTGAGGCCATCTCCGAGGCTTTTTGCTCCATTTGTATAGGTAATTAAGGTGAGGTGTCAAAACAAGATTGCAATTGCCCCTACAAATAAAGAAAAGATGTGGTTATGGTATTTTCGAATTTAAAAGTTACACTAGGTATGAAAATGTTTACTATGCTTTTTATACATTCAGTAGGTACTAATAACAAATACACATTTGAAAAATATTTTCCAACATCATGGCTCAACATAATCGTATATTGTTTTCTCATCATAAATTATGAAGTTTCCTTTGTCCTTCAGTTCAGTTAGTAGTTACAATAATAATATTTTTTGACACGTTATTGGTGTCATAAAAAGTGTATCGTCTGGGGGCTCACTTGGTATGTCCCAATCGGGCCATGTGCGCGCGCTCCCACGCGTAGTTGACGCACAAGTGTGCGCGAGCGCCACACAAAATACCTACTAACTCGTATCATACCATACCTCCGATGTGTGAGTAGCCGAGCTGCTACTTCCTGGTACAGCGAGAGAAGCTTTATTTAAATTCTTCCTTTGTGTGCGTACTCAATATTATTTATATTCAGTTACCTCTACTACTGGCCTATAAATGGTGCACGAATATTATTACATTAGCGACATGTGTGCGTGTCAAGTCTTTAATCTCCATTGTACTTCCTGATTACTTGTTAGTGTGTGTGAGCCACTTGTTTGAATGCTAGGGCAACTTTGTCTCGGTGAGGGACAGAGTGCAGCGTCCGATTACTTTAGGGCTGACGAGATGTTTTGTAGTCCCCTTGTCGATAATGTTGGTTTTTAATTTTATTAGCAAGTCATAAGATAATGTCCGTGTCTTGCGTGTGTTATGTTATGGTGCGATTCTCTTCTTCACTTCACATAGGTCTACTTACCTACAGTTACTCAGTAACTGGCCAAACAAAGAGCCATGTTTACTTTCCCATTGGAAACAGGAAGCGTAAACTTGGTTGTCATCATGTCTCCAATACGTTCTGTTCTTAGTATGAAACAATACCAGTTCCGTTGTGTTTGCAAAACTGTAACGCTTTCAGGAAGTGGCCGTTTCTTGATGATTGATCACCCAGACTGTGATACCTACGTAATTAAGTGGTTTGGTGTTGTATTCACTAAAGCTATTTAGTTCAGTATTCATAGAAAAAATAATTAAACCACATTAAACTTTCCAATTTGTATTAGGTAAACGATGTCTGGGATTAGTCGCAGTATTAACTCCCAACTCAAAGTCAAAGTCAAAGAATTTTATTCAAATAGACTTATAGATAAGTACTTTCGAATAGTCCAAAATTTTTTTTCCCTACCAGCCATTCAGGACATCTTTTAACTGATAAGAACGGCCGCAAGAAACTTATCAGCTTTAACAGAAACAACAACATTTACAATGGAACATGTTGTTGCCAAGCACAAATTTACAATTTTGAAATATATTTAATATAAGAGGAAAATTGTCCAATATTCAATTATTAGAATATTTTCCTTTTATCTAATTTATAATAGTTATGTTTTATGTTAGTATCACATCCATGCATTTTGGTCTTTTAAATAATCATCTACCTTGTAATAACCTTTGCTTAAGAGTGACTTTTTAACATATATTTTAAATTTATGCAAAGGCAGCTCTATCAATTGTTGTGGAACTTTATTAAAAAAAGCTATACCTTTCCCCAAAAACGAGCGTCTACATTTTTCAAGTCGAAATTTTGGAACGGCAAGCTTATTCTTATTTCTAGTATTAAAATTATGGACATCGCTATGCTTAATAAATAAATTAAGATGTTTCCTTACATATACTATATTATCATAGATGTATTGTCCCGCCAAAGTTAGTATATTAATCTCTTTAAACAAATCCTTAAGAGAATCTCTCCGTCGAAGGTTGTAAATGGCGCGCACAGCTCTTTTTTGAAGTATAAAAACATTTTCTATATTAGCTGCTGAGCCCCACAACAACAGGCCATAGGACATTACACTATGAAAATAGCTAAAGTAAACTAGTCTTGCCGTTTCAATATCAGTTAAGAGCCTTATTTTCTTTATTGCAAAAGCCGCAGAACTAAGTCTACTCGACAAGGCTTCAATATGTGGATCCCATTGCAGCTTTGAATCCAATGTAATGCCAAGAAATTTTGTACTCTCAACTAACTCTACTACATTCCCATTCAAATTGATATGCATATCGACCTGCACTACGTTAGGTAATGAGAATCTAACAAACTTGGTTTTAGAAGGGTTAAGAGACATATTATTACTGTTGAACCAGTGTGCGACTTGAGAGAGAGCACTATTTACTTCGTCAGAACAATTGTTTCCTCTATCAATTTTAAAAATTAAAGATGTATCATCTGCAAATAGTACTGTCTCACATAAATTACTCGTGTAATGAGGGAGATCGTTAATATAAATTAAAAACAGCAAAGGGCCCAATATTGAACCTTGTGGCACGCCCATAATAATGGGGGCTCCAGTAGAAGCAGTATTATTGACAATTACTTTTTGATTTATATTGTGCAAGTATGACTGCAAAAGGCTAACAGATTTCTTAGAGACACCATAATGTTCTAGCTTCTTTAAAAGTGTAACGTGATCAACGCAATCGAAGGCTTTAGACAGGTCACAGAATATACCAATTACGTCTTGCTTGCCCTCCCAAGCCTCAAAAATATGTTTGAGGAGTGCAATGCCAGCATCAGTAGTATTTTTACCTTTAGAAAAGCCGAACTGATTGTTATGAAGGATTCGATTTATTGTTAAATAGTCTAATAATTGAGAGTATATAACTTTTTCAAAAATTTTACTAAGTGCCGGTAGTACTGAAATCGGCCTAAAATTTTTAGGGTCACTTTTGTCACCCGATTTAAAAAGAGGAATAAGCTTACTACATTTCATTAAATCGGGAAAAGTACCTTCATCTATGCATTGATTAAAAACTCAACATATCATATCATACACATAAATATAAAACATGTATTCAATGACACCTTTCTACCGCACGGTAGACAGTTGTCACGGTACCTCTATTTGCTTCGACCCGTACATTATTTCAGTTTCTTACTTTACTTCTGTCACATTCCACTGACATCCCGATTTTGGATACGTTACCAATCTGATAGAGAAATAATCATCTACCCCGTTCTACAGAACGGGGTAGATGATTATTACCTTATTGATTGATTATATAAATTATATCTTCATAAATCTTTTCTGTCAATCTCTTTCTGTTTTATCCTTATTAAGTTTATAGTTATAGAGAGAAATATTTTTCTCTCGATATCGAGAATTAATATGTAGCTGGCACTGTAAGAACGGGGTAGATGATTATTACCTTATTGATTGATTATATAAATTATATCTTCATAAATCTTTTCTGTCAATCTCTTTCTGTTTTATCCTTATTAAGTTTATAGTTATAGAGAGAAATATTTTTCTCTCGATATCGAGAATTAATATGTAGCTGGCACTATTACGTACCTACAGTATTAACGTGCAAGTGGACAGATGCGAATCACATCGAGCAGTTTGCACAATTCGGAGGGTCTGTCCTCATAGGGAGGACCATGAATTCACTGCTAAAGCCCTGTCGCTCACATCTGTCGCCTCAATCGGCTATGGATTACGCTCATCTATAATAAGGCGAAGGGTTAGGGTGTTGGTCGAACTATTGTAATAAAATATGACTATGTAATAATCAACTATTGCATCTAACGCCTTTGTGCATAAAAGTAGATAACTGATGTATGCAAATATGTGTATCATAAAACACGAGTACTTTGTGTTGGTTATTCATACATAATATATAGATTATTCGTACACGTATCCCTGTCTTGTTGACATGTTTCTTAAACAGGTTGTAACGCAATTTATTCCAAAAATATTATACGATTCTGATCTGAGCAATTTTTTTCATTCCCAGCTAGCAACTCAAATGTTTCTTTTCTCCAGAGGCCGTAAGCCGAGAGCTTACGGCATTTTCAAAGCCTTTCTCATTATAAATAAAGGCTTCGAAAAAGCCTTAAACCGATTTTAAGAGTGGAATTACGCTTTTCGTTTAAAATTTGTACTAATTATGTGTAGTCCATGCTTCGACGTGCCCATACTGTTTCGTTCCTACACAGGTTTTCATAGTGCGATTCTTAATGAGCTTGATGTAGTACTGAAAGTACATTATTTTGTTACAAATATGTAGTTATGTTTTTTGAAAATCTTTTATTTTATTACTTACATGTAGAGATGCACCTACACAGGTTTTCATAGTGCGATTCTTAATGAGCTTGATGTAGTACTGAAAGTACATTATTTTGTTACAAATATGTTGTTATGTTTTTTTGAAAATCTTTTATTTTATTACTTACATACTACAATTTTAATGGAGATGTAGAGATGCACCTACATGCCACGCTTACAACGTAAATCCCATCCAATTGTAAAAAAACGGATACCTATTTCATTAACCCAACGTGTTTTATAGTGTTCTGTGCATAATTGAATCTTCCGAATGCAATCCCATACGTCGGGCAGCAGGGTTGCACAATGACGCGGCTGCGGCCCTGTAATGTGATTAAATGCCCCCAGTTATGCGCACTCTGTTTTGCAAGGAGCGACTCTGAGGGACACATGCGGGGCTTCAATTTGACGTTATCATGTGCCCTTGCCTCGCGTGAACTCTGATCAGTAAAGTAGCTTGCATTATAAAAGGTAATAATTTAGAAAATCAATATTAAAGTAAAAAACGCGCTCTGCGATTATTGTACTTGTAGTGAGATCAGAATCTATACTGAACTGATCTATTACTTATAATAAGAATCAAAGTTCATAGTGTCTGTACATTGCTTGGATTTGAAAAAAAAATAGATAGGGGGACTCAGAATAAGCAGGAGAACCAATTTCTATAATTTTTTTGAATTAATGTCTCTCCGTCTATCTGTATGTGTGTGTGTTTGAATGAGCATCACACAAAAACCACTGATCTAAGTCCACAGAATTGTTTATATTATGTTTAAAGTCCGTATCTCAACTTTCATCAAAATCGGTCAACTCTATCAAAAGTAATTACATTTTAAAGACAGGACAGACGGAAAATTTATATTGTAACGTGAGTATGCAGAAGGCAGAGTTAGAGTTTACGCGTCGTTCAGGTTTTGGATGCTTAGCAACAGTTGTTGATTTTGATTATTGAAAAATATATTTTGACGTAACTAACCATATCCTTTTTGCTGCTTTTTATTAATTTAGCGGTATGGCGTGCATGAAAGATGGGGCTGTATCACAGACATAGATTTAGATCTATGTCTGTGGGCTGTATATATATTTTGTCGTAATTAAAAAAAAAACTTTTATCAATTTTTAAGCGACTTCAAAAAAAGGAGGAGTTTATCAATGTGTCGCGAATACAAATGGTATTTTTATGTAGTCAACAGCAGGTCAGGCTTTATACTTTGTAAACTTTAAATGGCTAAAAAAGAATCGAAATGTAATCGAAATGTGGGAAGGTATCATTAAGGATCGGTTTTGATAAGTACCAACTACTAATAAGTTATGGTTACTGTACGAGCCAGAAAAAAAAAAAAAAAAAAAAAAAAGTTATGGTTAGCTAAGGGGCATATACCTAATTTGTCATTTTTTCATATAACAAACTGTCAAAAGAAATTCATATGAAATTCATATGGAGAGTTACATGTTTCTCTATAAGTGTATACTATTTTAAGAGCTCTATACAACCTACGTAAGGAAAATTTAAGCAACTTTCGCTAAGGTCTGTCGCGGGGTGGGTGACCAAAAATAACAATCTGGAGCAACTCTGTTAATTTTGAAGGCGTGTTACAAAGCCAAATTGAAACATGAGTGATGAAACTCAACCACAGGCATGGGCTATCTAATTATTATCATCACAACTAAAAAAAGGACTTCAAAAAGATGCTACTTTGCATTTTAATAGGTACTTTCACTTTAAGTTCTATTATAAAATATAGGTAAGAAGGTAGGTACTGGCGAATTGATAAACTTCTCTATTAAAGGCGATAAGATGATTAGAATGTAATTAAATAGTGTCATGTATTAAGTGTTCTCTTCAAAATGTAAAGAATATAGGCGACTCAATAACCTCTTCCTTTTTTGAAGTTGGCTAAAAAGACCGCCTTACCAAATATTTAGTCGGGAAGAATTGCAAACGAAGTTCCGGTTCTCCGGCAAACGAAGTTTTGGGCACAGCTAGTATACAAATAAAATTTCAATTTCAATTAGAAGTACTTGACAAAACAATAAGAAGAGCCTGATATTTATTATTTTAGAGGTATAGTTCTAACAACAGTATAAATTCTTACATTTTTGTGAAATATTTTTATTTTGATGCGATTCTACCTTCAGCCTTATGATAACATGATGAAGACTAAAGGGTTAGCGTTTCCCCGCCGTATATTTAATATATATAAAACAGATTTATAACCAATCGTCAACTTATAGAGTTAGTTATACATATAACGTGCATTAATTATTATGGTAAAGATTATGACCTTCTCCATCGACGTCTTTGTTCCACCCTTCCCGTGTTCGGTGGTTCTTCACCGACATGCAGGTGTTTAACCCTGATAGAAAAAACAACTTGAACTTCACTTGGCATCATATTTCAATCTGGCGCGGTCCTACCATGCATAATAATATCATATACATAAACTTATTTTATTTTCTTTTATTTTGTCTTCGTTATTATTTGATTACTTATGTTTATATTTTTGTTGAAGATGTTACCAATAAACAACATCAAATAATCTGGTAAAGATATATGAGTATATAATAGTATAGTAAAGGAAAATTATTTTGTTGAGAAAATTACATTAATTCCCACACTCAATTTGACTTTAATTATTGATTATACTTAAGTATGCAATAATATTTATTAGGTTTTCTCCAAAATTTTATTTAAATTATAAATTATTAAAAAAATATATAATACTTTTATCTTAAAATCATTTAAATCTAAAAGTGGTTTTTGGGTCTGAGATATAGGATGTTCAAACAAATGAAATCCTACTCAAATCCCTACTGTAGATTTTTATCAGCAGGAGTCATAGGATCGAGAGTTTCGTGTCCGTTTTCTTAAAATGCTCAATAGGAGGAGATGGTAAACTGCAAGGTGGGCTTCCAATAACCGCGAATAATGTATTTAATGTGAATTTTTATATATTTCTGATGTCTCGAGTTCTCGACGCGCGTTGTTCTTTGAAATAAGTTTTAAATTATTTTAAAGAAACGATTTTACAAACAAAAAAGCATCAGGATGGAACAAATTTTTATGTTATCTGTTTGTTTTATAAACAGTGCGTGTTTAAATCGGGAAGTTATATGTTTTTATACCTATCCAAAAAACTTTATTCGAATTTCGAAAGACCTAATTTCACGTTTTCGTAGAATTAAAATTTCGATCATTGAAAATCACGTATAGAATTTTTCCGCATGCTAAAAATGAGTTTTTTCTGTTTTCTAAATTTTATAAGTACAACGAACAATAAATTCGAAGTGTTAACTATCCGAAAAACGGCATTCCTATTATTATATTTTAAAAGTTCGTCAATCCTTATTTATTGTTGTATAGTGGTCATAAAAATCCCAAATATTTTCATCCTTTTAATTTTGTACACAGGTCACACGTATCGGTTGCGAAAATGAATTGCTGACAAGCCGACACTTAGTCTTATGTGCCCTACCCCTAAAGTGTTATAGACCGCTAATTTGCGACGATTAACACGCGTGGGACCACCAGAGCACCTGGCTTGCAAGCTGTCTCGCATGCTAACTTGCACGCTTGTTTGCTTGCTTCCATCTTGCTTGTATGCTTATTTGCTTGTTTGCTTGCTTGCTTGCTTGCTTGGTTGCTAGCTTGCATGCTTGGTAGATTTCTTAAAGAAAGAATGAAATCGTTATTTTCTTCTCATAAAGTAGTGTAAATTAGACTTACTTTGCATGCTGTCTTACATACTTGCTTGCATGCTGTCTTGCATGCTGCATGATGCCGATAGGTGATTCTTTAAGAAATATAAGTGTCGGTTAAAATATGACACTTCGGATTATTATCAATTCGGAATTTTGATTTTCGTAATTGTATACTTTCAGGATTTTGTAAAATTGGATTTGTAAAAATAGGGTTAATGATGTAGCAGAATTCTTAAACAATCGGACTTACAAAATTCTTGATTATTAATGAATTTCGGAATCAAGTTTTTCGTATATAATATGTAGTAAATATACTATTAATTTTAAGTCTTTTACTTGAATACTTCAGTTAAGTAGAGTTTTTAATTATAAGGAAAAAGACGTGGGTTTTGTTTAGAAAATTCCCAATAGGTTGGCTTTACAGACTATTCTACTTCTATCACTGTTTTGATTTATTTTTTAGTAAGGTTGTAGTACGTATTGTGAAAAAAAAAAAATCAGCGCTGTAGGGTAAAACTTGATCCTCATTAAAGCAATCCCACAGGTGAATCAACCCTTTTCTTAAAGGGTCTACAGGTAGTGGTTCCACTTTGCGTGGGATTGAACTAATGCTTTATGCATTTCTTTGTCGTCCAAAATGTTAAATGTTTAAGACAGGTTCAGGTTTATCTTAAATACCTACTCTATTCTACGTTATTATATTAATTACTCTGATTTTAAGTAAATCAAAGTAAGTTTTGAAATGATGTCCCTATGGGCAGTTGTAATTTTTCTTCATTGCTATTTAAATTAAAAAAAAAATACGTGTGGCACTCGGGGACTGCCGCCGTAAAGCTATGCAATAGCTTAAAAATTGGTCTATGCTATATTTATTGTGACTAGAAAAAAATATGATTCTATGTATTTTCCCCATGTCTTCCTTCAAACAGACTACCTGTTCCAAGAAAAACTACAATAAATACAAGTGGCATACCATACCACCCTAAAGCTAATCCAAAGTTTTGTTGAATTTTAATTGTAGTAATTTAAAATATATTTTGGTAGCTCAATTCGGAGAGCAGTAGACCGAAAATCCAATGATTGCGAGTTCGAGTCCCGTCTGAACATCTTGGAGGCTAGTGGATTTTTAGTTGTACAAAATTTATTTCCTGATACATAATTATTAGTGAAATGAGAACCAAACCTATAAAATTATCATATTGATAATATTGAAGTAACATGTGCACGCGCAAATGTACATGCAGGAAATTCTTGATATCTAATATTTTCTCAAAAAATAATACTAGGTAAACTTATAAATCATGCGTGTACCGATGTCACGTGCTTTGGTCTCTTATACATAAGTAGGTACATAGAAAGAATTTCCGTCCAAGTAATAATTACTAAGTATTTCCGTTTTGTAGATACTAATTGCGTTAATAATTATTTTGTTTTAATAGGTCTTGTTTTCTTCTAAACGCTATCTGCGTTAATACATAATCTTTATATTTATCATCATAATCATTCTTTAGAACATGTTTTATTATACATATTCTGCCTTCCCATTTTCACGCGTCACACTTTCGTACCGGGTATAGTACTAGCGTCCGCGCCGCTAACATCCTTAGTATTACATCAATGCCTGATTGTGATATAACTATTATGTCAGTTGCCGGTTATTCATGAAACCAGTTAAAACAATTATATTACTATGATTTTATGTTATACATCGTGTATACTCTGATTCATTTGTTAAAATTATGTAATAGATCGAAAGAAACAATTTCTAAGGATCACTAGTGCACAGTTTATTTATATACGAGCTTAGATCTAATTTTTCATTGTTTTTTAAGTTATTCCACCGAGAATTTTAAATCCCAACCGATCCCCTTATAATTTTCAATTCCCAACAGATCCCCTCATTGTATTTCTAAGCTAGGTAAGGTAGATGAGTACGACGAAAAATATGCTAATACGTACTAAAGGGCATCAGATTTATAGGAATAAAATATTAATATTTATTCTTGATGCCCTACACAGGGGAGTCGATGGGAATATACAATAATAAAAATAAAACAAATCCACTAGGGGATCAGATGGGAATAACTCGTTTATTAAGGTTTTTTTGTTTTTCCGACGTTTCGTCACCTTTTCAGCTGCCGTAAAAGTAGTTTGATTCCAATGAAAAGTACGCGTCGGGACTTAAGATGTACTCACATATAAAAGATATTACAAAAAAATAAGGAATAAAACTTATTGCCTGCCTACCCACTTACAAAATTTTACTATATACTATTTAGCTATTATTGTAGTACTAATATTGTGGTTTTATTAATAAAACAATTAAAAATGCTTCGACAGTTGAACGATTTAGCAAATTAGTGGAATAAGATAATATGACCGTCGTCGATTGTATTGTACACAATACAATTTTTTTTCCGGTTAGAAATTATTTGTTATTGATTATTACTTCCCTGGAAGTGATTATAAGGCGACGCGTGATAAAGATTTTTGTCATTGTTAAGCGATTTTTAATTGATATTGAATAACAGACCATTATATAACTAGATGCTTTTTTAATTATCGGATTGAACACTATGTATTTACTTTATTTTTATACCAAGATATGTAAGTGATCGTTACATTATGTTGCTTAACACTTACTTGAGAAAGCTGATTTAAAAATGCTGCTAAAACAATAAAACCACCAACATTTTTCACCTCCTCCATGCAGTGCAAGAAGTAAAAACTCATTTCAGCGGGGATTAACGAGGGACGTGCTGTGAATACATGTCACCTCACCCGTGAAACCTCAGCTTTGTGCAGAGTGTGAAAGGGTTCACTCATTAGGAAGATTGCGAGGGTGCCTGCTACGGAGGCAGAGGCAGAACAATGTCTATAGGCGCGTTGTCACATTGTCTTTGCTTCCCGTGAACCTTGTTCTGATTCTGTTCCCAACGTTACGTTACTGTATATTCTGATACTCCCAACGCAAGAGCAGCGAATCCAAGCCATAAAAATAGTTTATTCAACAGTCGCCAAAACGAGTGGTGTATTATCATGCGTTCCATTACTGAAATGATTTTAGTTCTTGTTAAGTATGCGACATATAAATATTGTATTAAATATAGCATATCAAATAAGACGTTAATGAAGCTACGTTATGTAGATTCTGGTTCATAATAATAAACCTACTAATAGGTACCAAGAAAAGACGTCTCCATTTGTATCCGCCATTCGATTCGAGTTAAATCAAGTCAAGATGGCAAGCAGGAAGTGAGTCGGAAAACTTGTGAGCGTCATCCAAGGTTAGGAGCGGTGATGTCCAGCGTGCATGCCATTAAACGACGTATCGTCACTTGCGATACATTGTCTCCAATTGGAAACGTTACGGCATGTCTAATATTGACTTCAATACATCTGAAAAAGAATATGGATTTAATTAGTTCCCCTTCCAAGACAAAACAACTAAATATTTCATAACAAATACGTTTTTTTTATTAATTGAGTACAGTACGATTCAGACGCTTTTAGAAGATAACTTTTTGTAGTGATCAATTACAACATCCAGCCCCTTAATAAAAAGGAACCCAACGTTATGTGCATTATCTGATCCAAAGATATTTGCACTATTTATAACGTTTTTTTCACAATAAGTGTGCAATCCGTATGCTCATTCTTTTCAATCGCAGGTAACGTTTGAGGTATAACAATAGATACGAATTTCGTTCAGCTCAAATATTAACTTTCCTACAAAAGGAAGCATTATATTTCCAAGTATGGAACACTTCTTCACTTCCGAACAATAGCTTGAATGGGTAACGAAGTGGTAAACAGTGGTTCCTTTGCAAATCCCGATCTTAGGTATGGTGGTCAAGATATGTGCATTTACACTTTGTATACAAGAAAAAATCGGTCAAGAGCGAGTCGGGCTCGCGCACCGGGTTACGTACCATCATAAATTGTCCCCATTCACCCATTCATCGACATACCAAACCAAAAGCAAGTAAGTATAAAATCACTTTTTAAGATTGCTAAAAAAGTATGCTTAGTAGAGACATCGTTTTATTTTTCCTGTAATGTTTACATAAACTTCTATCACATAGAATAATTTAAGATTTTTTTCTATGTAAATTTCGAAGATAAGGGGGGGGGGGGGGGGGGGTGAAAGCAGCGCTCTTTCATATGATACCCCAAATGCCCTAGTAGCCTCACTTTGAATTTTTAAGACCCCATTTCTGTCCGTTTTGTAAAAATATATTTAAAGTTTTTATTTCTTTCTTATTTGCAAAATAGTTGGGCAAACGTCATCTAAAACTATTCCCAATTTCAAGTTGATACCATTAGTAGTTCTCGATATATCCAGCTGTGAGACACAGATACTGAGTCGCACCATATGGGTTCCTTTTTACCATTTTGGTACGGAACCCTATAAACTAAAGTTGTTTGGTTGATA
This sequence comes from Chrysoteuchia culmella, assembly GCA_910589605.1. Classification (NCBI taxonomy): domain Eukaryota; kingdom Metazoa; phylum Arthropoda; class Insecta; order Lepidoptera; family Crambidae; genus Chrysoteuchia; species Chrysoteuchia culmella. The sequence goes on along the minus strand of OU342647.1, from coordinate 9,972,808 downwards.
CAATAGTTTGTTATATTGGTTTACTTGCATAAAAAAAAGTTTTAAAATGCTTAAGTATTTAAACCTAATTCGTCCAAGATTTTAACTTGCTAACGATAAACTACTTATTTTTACTAATAACTGCTAGATAATAAGTAATAAGTAGAATTAACGAAAACAACAGTAAGTATAATATGTCCTGAAAACTACGGAACCAAGTTTCAAATTCCCAAAAAAAAGTCGCTTTCATTACTGTAATATTTTCATACTGTATGATGATAGCCACAACAGCGACGAAATTGGAAAATGAAACAATTTTTAGTTAGTTTTAATCAGCCCTCGTACCTAATAAATTTTCGATCTTTCAATCACTTCAACCGTCTTCGTGAAATCAGTGAACATACAAATATTTTATATATTTACGTTACGAAACGAATTAATGACATCCTTTTTAAAAAGTCGGTTAATAATAACCTTCTTCTCTATATGAAGTTAGATGAAAGTAACTAAAGTTTATTTGGTAACAGTGGTTTAGTAATTTAGTTACTAAATCACTGTTATATTTTCACATGAATTTATAGTTAGAAATGTGTTTGCTAAACATTGCTCGTCCATTACCTATTAAATATCTTTTTTGGGAGTATATCGTTAAAATATTTTTCTGTGGCTACTGGTGGTGGTATACCTACCTATTGTATTATATTATGCGATTCACTTATATGTCATTGATAATAATAGAATGCAGCTTTTATGTCCTTTTCGTAGAAAAAAGGCAAACTAAGTTTTAATAGGATATTGAGCATTCACATTATAGAACCATGGAAGAAGTGAGGAAATAAAAGCTTCGAATGCTTTATGAGAATTTCATTATTTGAAAATACACAAAAGGATGCGGATGGAATAGTAAAGAGGCGTCTACGGCCAGACACATTGTCTCATAGACGCCGGCGTTTTCTTAAATACTCTTTGAGACGCTACGCTGGTGCCATGGAGCTTAAATTATTTTAAAAGGTTTTCGAGATACTTTCAAAATAAAGAACTAACGTGAAAAATGGAATCGGCTTAAAATTACGTAGGTAGATAGATGTTCGTCACTAGAAAGTTATTTGAGATAGTGTGTACATAGCTTGATAACTGTTAAATTAATTCAACTTTTAAGCCAGTTAAATTAAAACATAAACTTTAATTAATAGAAAAGGCGTTTAACTAAGTTTGACAAACAGTTTCGGATCCCCATTTCAACAATATTGGATTATCAGAAAGTACTTATTTTGATTTGAATTCAATCTAAACCTACGACAAAAAATAAAACTTATTTGTTCTTCTCTCTATTCAATAACTTGTTCAAATATTAGCGCAGTATCTACCTACTTCAAAGCTATAGGTTGCGCCGAGACGTATTGTCTACTCGCTCCATCACATCCCAAAGGATTCCTAATCATTATAATTCCGGCGAACATTTCCATAAAAATCATTCTCGATCGTTATCTATATGAAACAGGTCGGAATGTTTTTTTTCTTAAGGGCATCATTTATTATTTTTAAGGGTACGCACAAAAAAGGCTGGGTCTCTAAAGCGCCGCAGTGTCCCTTCTAGGAAGTGGTCTCAGATTTATTTGACACTCATCTGTGAGATATAGAGCGGCTATGGTAGTGGACAGGTTTGTCCACCAACCCGGACTATTATGAATTTTGACACTGTAACAACAAAGAGGTGTGAATTTACAATTTTGCACTAGTGATCCAAAGATACGGCGCCATTACAGATTTTACTGATAAAACGAAACCAAAATAAATGTTAAATTACAATTTAGAGTTAAGAGAATGTAGAATACATCTTTAGTTGGAATTTTTTTCGTCGTGAGGAAAGTTTAAAACTTTGAGGTACCTATACTTATCTAAGAGCCATTTTTTACTAACATTGCGTTATCTTTCATCCGTTAATACCGTGTCTATTGTCGACACTCGAGCGATGTTCACTGCCGTGTGAAACTGATTTTCTTCCAGTGGATAATCTTAACAGGTAAAGACTGAAAGGGTTTCATAAAAGCCTTCGCCTTTCAATAAAAAGGTAGCCAGTTCATCATCAGATCGGACATGATATGGTGCTCAATAATGTGACGGTTCAAGGATTTCTAATAAAATTCAACGGTCGTTGTGCAATTTCCCACAGGGTCTCAACTCAAATACCTTCCTTAGAATAAAAACACAATGGCGGGGCAAGAGTCAGGTAAGCGCCTCACGCCGCGGGGTTCCATAGCAGAAGTTTTATATTTCCGCTTCTTTGTCATGAGCTCAAAGCCAATTAATAATTTCTCTAGATGACCGGAGTCATTGTCGCAGCGCCCGCGCACCCCGGTCCCGTGGTCCCGCCGAAGATTGATGAACTCCTTCGATTGTCGCGTTTTTACGTTAATAGACTGCTTTTTGCGTTCATTTGAATGGCGAAGCGAGTTCACTTATTGTGATTTCGGTTTACGAGAAGATGGCATTCATTGTCAAAGTTGAGTCTGGGAATTATCAAAAGGCGTCTCTCAGAAAAAGAACCTTTATACTTATTTATTAAAATAAACTGTAAGTACGTGATGCCCAAGCTCAACTAAATAATACTGAGCAATAGGCAAATCGTATGTGTCAATATCTCTATTTAGATAAGACTTTAAACTAGATAGGTCGGTAGTAATTTTATATTTGTTTGACGTCAGAAGTTTCATTTATCTTATAATTGTAAAGCGGTGTTATTATGGGGGTTCAATCGGGTGATTAAATGATATGCATGCTATTGGATAATGTTATAAAGAGTTCCTAAATGTAATCGTTTTATTATCTAAATTAAGTTAACATTTCAGACCCTAAAAGAAACTTAGGATTAGAGTGGCTTCCTCAAAATATATCCCCCAGACTGTCGGGAAAATTAGTGTAAAGGTTACTAAAATTCGTTGATATCTTTTGTACGGGGAACAAAAAATTGTATTTGTTACTATCAGAAAACGGTTAACAAGCAACATTTTATGCAATTAACTTTCTGGACAGTTATTTTAATGTAAACTATTCGTTATTGAAGTTAAATCAGTGCTTAATTATAGTGAGTGAACTGTAAGCAAAGTAGGTAATTATTAATTCCTTGTGTCCTATCAAGCTATCTTGAGTTTTGATTTTTCATTTGTCGACTAATGCCTACCTAAAGTATGCAGATTTAGTGTAAATAACACAGTGAAAATGAATACTGTCTGTTCTGTCACGTTTGTTTCTGGCACTCCTACTTTGTCTTTTGTCTTTTTTTTCGAATCACGAGTTGCGGTGCCTCGGTATTTCCTGTTTGCAAAATTAAATTCAAATGTATGCATACTTTTTGTCGACAACAAGTGACTGGGTGCTCAAGATGATGTTTCGTGTGTTGTCTTGTCCATAATAAAAGACCGGTGTTTTATTCTACTTTATTCGATTGTGTAACTTTAAGTATTTTAAGTATAGGTATGGTATCTATGGCAAATTGAAGATCTTCGTAATATTTTTATCAACTTTTATTTACATATTCGAAAATTGGTTAATTCTTTTTTTCCACAAAATCATAAAACATGAAAAATACATTTAATATACCTAGGTAATTTATTATTGAAAGAAAACTTTATTCGTAGATTTGTATAAATTATATGTTAGATGCTATAGAAAATCAAAAGGCGTGATGCAACATGTAAAATACATGACATGTCTCTTTGAGGATTCAAAGCATACTTACTTACCTAAATTCACTTTACCTTACAACTTCTATCTTCATCTCATGAAGGTATAACCTAAGTGGAGCAAGCGCTCTCAATACCTACTTGAAGCCAAAATAATGATGTAGCTCTATCTCTGTCGGCGGTACGATCTCTCTTTCTAATTGATTAAAGTAAGTGAAAGGATAAGTTGGGTGCACATTTATGCAACTTGGGTACACATTTATGCAAAACATGTTCAAAATCGCGAATCGACAGTGTCGGCCATGTTTACTAGACTCGCGATTTTGTTTGTTTTTTTAAGAAATTTGTGCTGTGGAATCAATAAAAATTGTTAATAAATGTGTTCTACGGGGTTCACTTACATGTTTAAATTAGGAAAACAAAAATTACAGCAATCAATTAGAAAGAGTCCATCGCACCGTCGACAGAGATAGCGCTTCATAATTTTTTTTGGCTTCAAGTAGTTATTGAGAGCGCTTGCTCCATTTAGTTTATACCTTCATGATCGTTATCAGCTATTTTTAATGTCTCCACTCCTGGGGCACTGACTTTCCTTATTCATTTCATATACGTAGACATTACTGAGAAGGTTATTATCAAATGACATGTACAAATAATAATTTACATCCGTATGCTTGCTTGCTTGTGATAACGCGGGCACAATAATAATAGATATCCTCGTACGGATTATTGTGATAAGTTCGATTTGAGCCGATAAGAACTTAGTTCCTATCATTGAGACTTTTACATAAAATTCAGAGGATTAAAAGGTTTTTATTGAAAGCGATTATTTCTGGATCACTATCTAGGGATCGTAATATATCAACCGATATAGTTAGCCAGCTACATAGTAAAGGTACAGTGCGAATCTGGGAAAAACTTCCATTTACTAAGTAAAAAGTTCAATCCCTGTAATAATTACGTCAACTTTATTTTGTGCCTTCAATTTACCTTATTTACATGCATTTAATTACCTAGGTATCTAACTACCTACCTATAATGCGATTGCGATACTGGATATCAATCATAATGGACAATTTCATATCAAACCCGATATAGGTACCTAAATGTTATCATGAAAAATGAAAACAATGAATCAAGATTTAAACAAGTGTATCAAAGTAAAAAAGTTCTAGTCTATACACTTACAGAGATAGGTATAAAATAGAATAAGTTTCTTATAAAAGGCAGGTAACAAAAAAGCGAAAATATCATTTAAATTAATTGTGTAATAAAAAAAACTACATAATGCCGTGAAAGATTATCAATTATTAATAAACTCTAAAATAAATCAATAAAGTGTTTAATCAATAAAAACACTGTTATATGTACGGAACCAGAGGCTCTGGTAAATCAAATGTTAAGGAACTATAACACTCTCTTTAATATTTTTCTGATGATAAATATTTAGATACTATCAACTGTCACGTAATAGCCGCGTATTTCCCAGTTACTTATCACATATCCTTAAAAAACTTAATCCAGAAAGACATTTGCTGTATTTATTGGTTAAGCCTTATGATAAGGTTTTGTCATGTATATTTGAACTAAGTACTTGTATACATTTTGTTGTTACTGCTTCGGTAACCCAATACTTTTTAAATCGTGCGGTTTCCTTTTAAATGAGTTTTGTAGTCAGTATAAAACAACAACAACAGGACACGATAATGTTAGTACCTATTTTATAAGTAGCATGCATGTGGGTCCTGTCGTAAGAATGCGTAGTTCGATTGTCCACCTCCAGTGAAAAAAGTAAGTCCAGCAAAAAGTATTGAAACATGTTAGTTCTGTTCTGAAGGTTATAATTTGAGCAGCGAATCGTGACAGTGTTCACGGTGGTGAGGCTTTCAGTCCGCTAGCTAAGTGTCACCCGAGGCTCTAGCGGTCCCACCTGCACTAGTTGCGTTTTTAATTGCTGTCGCACCGCTTGCATTAGTCGCCACCCGAACTCGACTAAGATTAGCGTGGATAGGTACGCGTATTAGCGTAGATTAGGATACTTATGGTAGGTAGGTATATTGAAGTTAGGTGCTGTTAACAAAGACTATAACAACACCATCCACCGGTATTTATTTTTCGTTAGTTTACTAAAGCATGGTCTACGCACAAGTCATTTACGTATTTAGTTTATAGTTTAACATTGAAAACAATATTCTTATTCGGTATGGAAATTACTAGCTAATTAAAACTATATACCTACATAACTAACTCAGTATTATGTAAAGTTAAGGTGAAAATTCTCATTTTGAGGATGTTGTGATGTAATTTGTATTGTTGTAAGTATATCTTTGAAAAAATCAATATGTAGGTGTCTCTAGAACTTATACTTATCCAAAGCTAATTAATTGAAAATGTAGGACGCATCCGCTATGTCACCCACTTAGTCGATTCCCGGTAATGAGACTCCCTTCATCATGTGTCGGCGCTTTACGGTACGCAATGAGAATGCGACGGTTATATGCGTTTTTACGGGCGTTTACGACAGAATGCGCGGGCGCCCGCTGTAGGCCGGATCGGGGTCGCGCGCGCAGTAACGGCGAGTGCTAACGGGAGGCCGGCCTAGGCCGCGCAGCGGGATGATGCATGCGGAAGTGCGAACGCGGCCGACGATTAAAGCCTACCGGTCGGTATGGCAGCTTGGGACGCTACGCTTGTGTTGTGCTTTTCTGGTTTTATGTGGCATGCCGCAAACAAGCAGTATGATTGCTTTAGCTTTGTACTTTCAATACTTACTAGACTAGATTTATGGAGATTTTATTGGGTCTTATTTAGAAAAGGAAAATTGCCTGGCTAATAAAATCAAAACGGCGCCTGGGGCGTGCCCTGGGTTATAATTGTAACAGTATCTAATTACAAAGATTAAAGTATGTTCCAATTAACGCTGATGTTCTACTATCAAACGGGATAATGTGTTGCTTAATTAATTTGCGTATAAAATGAGAAAAATAAAATTTTTGTTGTCACTAATCTTAGTACAATAGGTGTCGGTTAAGACAGCGGTTCACGGTTGGTCGGCAAGGGGCGCGGCGGTTGTAGAAAGCAAGTTCACAGTCACGGCCGCTGGTGCGACAACCTTGCCCGCGCCGGCCGGCGGCGCCTTTACAACTCGTCTGCCAAATAATACTTTAAATTATGCGATGCCGATTACACAACTCTCAATAGTGTCAAGGCATTGATGAAAGTAGTCGCCGGCCGCCACATCAACGTATATGTGTGGAGTGTGACACGGTTTTAGGGACGCAAGCATTTTTTTAATTTTCTTTAACATTATTACAGTGCAGTAGGGCTTACGACCTGCTTGTGGCCGCTTTGAGCCCCGGTTGTGGCCAACGTATTTTTTAAGTACATTGTTTTGTACGTTTAGGTAAAAAAAACCATAACCGTGTCACTGGTCATAACTGGGCCTTCTACCCTACTGTAAGTACTGATTCGCACTATTCTACTAAGCCTTAGAAATGTTATCCAGTATCCTATGAAACGCCCCAGGCGGTACAGTCAGCTTCATAAAGATCATAGTGTGAAGACTGAACAAATTTATGTAGAGGACACACATTCAATTTTATATACGCTTGTAGTTTATCTTATTCTTGTACCGTCTAGAGTGAACGATATAATCTAAAAAACACAATTCCTATGATATACAGGCTGGAAATTTAAAACGGGGCACGAAGGGCAGGTACCTCAACCGATGTAGCTACATGAAAACGTTCGTAGGAAACCATCCTTAATTTTTTGAGGAATTTTGAACTGCATTCACCGATTTTGAAAAAAAAAATATAGTGAGCAGAAAATTAAGAGATATCAAAAAAAAAATATTTAATGGCGATAGATCCTGTTTCTCATGAGGAATAAAACACTCTTTGACATCAACTGAGGTATGAGCACTAGGAAAGTCAGAAATCGCGAAAAACTATTTCATACATAGTTATCTGTACTTGTACAAAAAGAAAGACGAAGGGCACGGCGGCACGCCGGCAGGTGGGCGGAGCGCAACGCGCTGGTTACCAATTATTAGTTAGTTATTTTTTATTATCGTTTTTAATATCTTTGTATCAATTCTCAACCAGTTCAATTAAATTATCCTCTTAATATCAGGGTGACTTTAGGCTCTTTTCAAACGAAAAAAATGTTCCCAAGCATTTGTTAGGATATGCCTCCTGAACGTATTATTCCGTGTTATCTGGTAGTGCGCGGCACGCGTCCCGCCCCGCGCTCGCGCCACACGCAGCCGCATCCGCTTAATCTACCTATCTTATGTTAGCGAATGTATGGAAATAGTTTTTCGCGATTTCTGACTTTCCTAGTGCTTATACCTCAGGTGATGCCAAAGAGTGTTTTGATCCTCATAAGAAACAGGATCACTCGGCATAATTTTTTTTTTTCGAAAACTCGCCATTTTTTTGCTTATTAATTTTTTTTTCAAAATTGGTGAATGCAGTTAAATTTTTTTCAAAAAATTAAGGATGGTTTCCTAAGAACGTTTTCATGTAGCTACATCGGTTGAGGTACCTGCCCTTCGTGCCCCGTTTTAAATTTCCAGCCTGTATATCATAGGAATTGTGTTTTTTTTATTATATCGTTCACTCTAGTCGGTACAAGAATAAGATAAACTACAAGCGTATGTAAAATTTAATGTGTGTCCCCTACATAAATTTGTTCAGTCTTCACACTATGATCTTTATGAAGCTGACTGTAGCTACAACAGTTAAGGAAACTGCCCCTCGTGCCCCGTTTTAAATTTCCACCCTGTATAATGTGTTAAGATGACCAATTATATATTCGTCAATAACTATCAATAAGGTATCTATGCTCTCAGAGTTATCAAAAATATCTTGGTAGTAAAGGACATTCCTTTACTACCAAGATATTTTTGATAACGCTAATTAGGGGTGTTACCGTTCTTTTAGGTATTTTCTATTGCTTATTTTCTTTACCCATCTTTTTCATTTCGTGCATGACGTAATTGACATGTCTTTTGTTTGGAACTCGGTCGGAAATTTGTTGAAACAAATAGATTTTCTAAGGGCCATAATGCATGCTATTTTTACAATCGGCAATCGGCGCTTTTCGGAAGTTAGCGACTGAACGCTAGGTACGCTCCACACACATTCGGTTGCCGTTGAATCGTTTTGATATCTGCGAAATAATCAGGGGCTCGATTCTCGGGTCACTCGAAATAATTTTATATTCGAATTGAGCAGCTTACTTAAAAAAAAAAGATTATTAAACGATTATTTAGAGACTGCGACATCACCATTATTCACTTCTTGCGAAGTATCTCAGCACATATTCAACGTAATTGGACGTGATTGTCACGTAGTTGGAAATTGATGTAGGTACCTATGAAAAAATTTGAAAATTATTATGTAAGAAAATAAAACGTGAAATTCCCTTCTTGGAAGGGAATCCAACTTGGATAGGTACGCCTTTCTGCTATCCGGAATCTGAACGTTGTCCATCACAATTTGTCTAAGCTTTTATTGCCTTTTTATATTTTTTAAAGAACAACAAATCTCTGTTTGCAAATCATCTATTTAAATAACAAAATAAAACATAACGCAAAAACACCTATCTAACCAATGCTAGGTCTGTAAAGGCCCTTATTTTCTATTGGTGATGTCTAACCCATTAATTTATGTAAGTGAAGATATTTATGAGTACTCTGGATGCTAAGATACCAATGAACAGTTAGGAAGCGTACATATAAGAGATCCTCGTAATCGACTATAAGTAATTGGACACTTATGATCTGAGGAAATATAACACTAGTTGGTTGTGAACGATATTTAGATAACTTTAAATGCAAAGATAGTATTGAACCTTTGCTCCTAGCATTTATTTGACCACCTTGTAACCTCATATCTCTTTGAAGCTTACTGTACAACTAGGACCTGTCCGGCTATCGCATTTCAAAATAGTTTTAAGAGCATGGTAGTATCCAGGGCTTGTTACTCTGTCACTGGAAAATTGCATTACCATAATGTTTACATTTAGTGTCATTTTTAAACATGTACAAATTACATGTGGCTATTTACATGATTGGACAGAAGAACGGCTGATTCATATGAACTTGAAAGGCTGGTAACGATGTCGACACATGTTACACCATGACCATGACGTGGTTGATTAAAGCAGTTGAGTGACGGGAAGTGAAGCTGGGGCACTGCACCGTTGGTTGGCGGAATGTCGTTGGATCCGGTTCGAGTCCCGGCCTCCCGGCTACCAAGTCTGCACTTCATCATGTGAAGCTATGCCGTTACAACACTACCTTGGAGACATTATATGAGCGGTATTGAAATGACTGAAATATCAACTTAATTAATGTTCCCGCCTAGTCCTTGCTTCATCGCGACACACGCAAGACAGAGATAGATATTTAACAATATTATTGATTGAAATAAAACAACTTTTCCGGATATTAAACGCGCTATATTTCACGAACTAAGTTGCAATTGTCCGTATTTTTAGGTTTTAAGCGGTTTTTTTGATTGTCCGACGTTTAGGCACCTTTAACAGCTGCCGTGGTCACGGGATGACTGGCTACTTATAAGTCTGAGTCTGAGCTACTTATAAGTCTAGCCAGTCATCCCGTAACAAATTTATTTATTAAATTAATAATGAAATAAGTAGGGGCAATTGGGATTTTTTTCTAAGCAAAATCCTAGTGGCCAATTCGGATGGAGAATGGGAACTTTAAAAAAAAAAGTCTCTTCCAGTGGTGGCGAAACCGGTGGTGGTGGTGGCAACTGGGAATGACCGCGTAATAGCGACCTTGCACTTATATACATTGCGTCGCTTTTCGCCTGTAATAGCGCCTCCTAAAGCGAGCGCGCGAGAGGCAAAGCGAAAAGCGAGCTATGTCTACACATGCGAGGTCGCTAATCGCCTGATTGCCGACCGAAGTTTTTTTAATCACATAAAAAAACTTTTTATAAAAAAATGAAAAACTAAAAAACTAAAAAGCAAAAAATAAACCTTTTCGAGTCGGTGCCAGCCAGGCATTCTACTTTGCGGTCCTACTATTTTATTTTTCTTGCCTTAGCTGGCACCGACTCCAAAAGGTTTATTTTTGCTTTTTAGTTTTTTGAAGTCGGTTTTCATTTTTTTACAAAAAGGTCCCGTGCCTACTCTAATAACCTTATGACAACTCATCACCTTTTACAAAATGCTTCTTTTCCCGGTGCAGGGATGTTACTTATTGTGGAGTTCTCCCGATACTTCATCACCAGCTCCACTTCATCACATGCATTGAGTCTAGCATAAATTGCTTATGAACCACACTAAAGTAAACGTATCGCTTCCGTGAAATGCTAAGTATTTAATAGTTCCGATGACCATTTGTGGTCTTCATCATCAGTTCCACTTCACCAAATGGTGCTTTCCGGAAGCATATGCATAAGTTACTATATAAAACACCGATATCGCTATAGGAGTGTCTATAATATTTGAAGAGTTCCTTAGATTTCTCCAGGATCTCATCATCAGATCCTGACATGGTGACAATGGGACCACATGGGAACTATACCCTTTCGAACAAAAAAGAATTACTCAAATCGGTCCAGCCGTCTTCGAGTAATCGAGTAACATACATAAAAAAAAAAAAAGATTCCGTCGCTTTGAGAACCTCCTCCTTTTTTTTTGAAGTCGGTTAAAAATAGAGGGCCAGGCTGAAAAGTTTAAACGGGACAGTAACGGTAGGTACTTACCATAATCGTTGTAGCTACATGAAAACGATATTAGGGATCCATCCTTTTTAAGAAATTTTGAACGACTTTCACAAAAAATGTAAGTACAGTCAGCAGGAAAATGGTCAGTTTTTAAAAATATTTTTTATGTTGCATTTGATCTTGTTTCTCATGAGGATCAAAACACTCTAAGACACCAACTGAGGTATGAGTGTAACGATGCCATTTCGTTCTAGCCTTATAGATGGATGAAACCTCTATAATGGTTAGAAACTCTGTAGTCTCACTCTATGGTAATCAAGTTGTATTTTTATCTGTTCTGTCTAAATTCAAATTTTCTCCGTTCCACGATTCCTTTTCGGCTCATTTTGACGTAATCATACGGAAACCAGCTACCTGAACGGTACGATTTTAAAATTTGTGTAAATAATTTATTTTTCTAATACATCAGGAACCCGATACACGGGGTAAGCACTCCTACTTTTTTTACTCATTATTTAGATTCAGTATTTATAACTAGGACTTTTCTATATCTTTGTATTTTATATTGTTTCAGTTCCTTATTTCCATTATTTACATACAATAAAACAAGTCTCCTGTGAACGATACTTTTTATTCCATTCCCATTATTTAAACGAGTGCGGCGGTTCCGACGTTCCGGCGACTCTAGTGCTGCCGGACTAGGAGCCCCGTCACATGAGTACTAGAAAAGTCAGAAATCGCGAAAAACTATATCCACACTGTTTTGATCCTTATAATAAACAGGATCGATTGGCATCATAAAGGTTTAAAAAAAATTAACAGACAATCTGTAGACTGTATTTGTTTTTTTAATTCCGTGAATGCAGTTCAATATTTCTCAAAGAATTAAGGATAGTTTCATAAGAACGTTTTCATGTAGCAACAACGATTAAGGTACCTGCCCTTCATGCCCCGTCTTAACTTTCCACCCTGTAAAATTATGTGATTGCAACGATGTGATGCGCAATTTTAAGTTCAGTTTAATCAAGATAATCGCCGAGATTATTTAGCAAACATTTTTTGAATTGAAACCGAATAGAATTTTCTAGTAATAATTATCCTCTTACATTACAACTAATAACCGTCTGTTTTCTTTTGATATGTCACACATGGAATGTGCTATAAACGTTTTTCATCCCTTCTTCTCGAAAAGCGTCATTTTGTTCTTCGATAAGCGGGAGCAAAATAGCTCTTTTCTGTTATGTACCGACTACAGACAGTCATGACGAAGCAAAATCTCGCTAGGTGTTCCTAGCGACCGGCCACACGTGCAGGTAAGCTCGCACAGTCCGACTGCGCAGTCCTCAGTGTTTAGACAGAGAGCTCTATGAAATGAGTTAGATCCTCCTTCGAATAATCTCTTACATCAATTATTCGAAGGAGGTTTTAACTTAATTCATAGAGCTCTCTCTCAAATAACTGAGGACTGCGCAGTTGGACTGTGCATGCTTACCTGTACGTGTGGCCGGTCGCTCGGTGTTCCGTCTTTTCCTCCGGAGCGTATAGTCGGTACTTAAGAGAGTTTTTAAGCGGACAGAAATGAGTTTGAATTTAGAAATTAAAATTCTTTGTTCATAGAAATTGGACGCAAGTTGTATGAATTATTGTCTGTACGGCGAATGGTGAGGCCCGCGCACTCTGAAAAAAAAGACGAGATAATTCTGTTCGTAATCGGAACGGATTGTATTTTTGCAGAAAAAACATACCTTTTTCTATTCTACGTTAAGTTAGTTTGACATTATATTACTCCTAAAAGTAAAAATAGCAGCTAATAACGTAATACAATTACTTATTTATTTTCTCATAGAATGAGATGAAAAGTAGAGTATATCACGCGAGAGCACAACTGTTTTCCCTTGGGCGATGTACTTTGAATCCATCATTGCGCCAGGATTCTACTCTAGAATCCTTCGCTTCGTTCCGGATTTAAAATAGCGCCCCCGCCGTAGATATAGTTACCTATTTATTATGCAAGGTGGGAAAGTTGGATTTCGCGGTGAGTTACCTCTATTGAATCCTGAGCGTCGATACGCTCAGGGGTACCAGACGATAAAAACTTTTCTGCCGAGCGCAACACACTACCATTAGCGAGGAAATTTTTAGGCTGTTTCCGCGGTCAACTAACCGTAAAAAGAAAAGGTTTCCGTCGAATTGAGAGTCTCCTCCTTTTTTTTTGAAGTCGGTTAAAAATCTTTTTAAAACGAAGTATTATAATTAGTTCAAAATTAATCAAAATAAGAATAAAATATAACATAAAAAGTCAATAGTGCGATTCGGAACGCATTAAGACATATTTTTAGGCTTTAAATAAAAAAATTGCTTTACCACGCTATGCCGCAAAATGCGATTTTCCACGCAGAAATTCAATGACAAAACCTCCTCTTCCGAGCGTTTTATATTATTTTGCTTCCTATTAATTTGTGATACGAGGACGTCACGTGACATTATAGAAATGCTTACTCGACGGTTTATACGGAGGATGTTGTATCCTCTTTTATTCATTTACTTCCTAGTACGTGATGATAATGTAACATCCTCATATCACAAGCTAGTGCACGTTATCCGGATATCCGCCATATAAAATATTCGGATAATAATAGCATTACTATTCGGTTAATTCGAATAAAACGCATAAGTTTTGGTTGATATTTTTACCTATTCGAAGACTAATTTTACATAATTTTTGTGTGCAAAAACGTTAAAATAATTATGTTTCGCAAATGAAAACACTCACCGCTATGTTGTGGACGCTCTGCCAGTCATTAGCTGTGTGGTGTATGGTCATATCGTGTTTGTAGACGGTGATATTTGCTGGATCTTGAGAAAGACATGATTAATTAACGTAAAAGTATCTCGGTTATAAGTTTAAATACAAATGTATACTATATTTAAATAAATATTTAAATACATTGGTATCCAGTCACTAGCTCAGAAGTAAGGAGTAAGCAGAACTACCCAAAGCAGTGGGCAAACGTATACTATAGGAGCTCTACGATGCGAGACTCCAGACGAAGACGTGGAGTAGAAGTGCCGTCCTACTGTTCTTCAAAAAAAAAGAGAAGACCTTACTGAAGAATTCGACCTATTTCGCACCTAAGACACGTCTACAAGCGGTTTCCAAAGTCATGACAAACCGCCTTGTGCGAAGACCGCCGATCTCCAACCCCGGAGCAGGCCTGGTTCCGTAGAACATACGGCAACATAGACAGATCTTCACAGAGTAACAGATTATACAGAAAACGGAAGAGCATTATCGGCCTCTGCTAATTTGTTGTCTTTGAGAAGTGGTGTGGTCTGACTTTAACGAAACCTGTTATGGGCTGTTATAGAATTATGCCGTTTTATAATGTCGCTATCATGTCCAGCTGTCCAGCAGACAACACATTAGAATATTATTGGCGGTCTACCACCATGAAACATGTTTCAGAACCTGTTAGGCGATTGCGTAAAGTCAATCGTATTTATTTGACAGTTCATATTGTATCATATGATATGTCATTTCATACAAATTGCAACCAATCGAATACGATATGAACTGTCAAATGAATACGATTACCTTACGCAATCGCACCCCTGCTCTGAAATGAAATTAAACCGTTTGAATGCAAAAAACTGCAACGTTATGGGTTTAGTAGTTTTCGAGAACTCTTAAAATGCCAACTTATCTGGTTGCTGCTGCGCCCCCTGGTGGTCTACCACCGTAAAACATGTTTAAGAACCTGCTCTGAAATGAAATCTTTTGAATGCAAAAAACCGCATCGAAATCGGTCCGGTCTTTTCCGAGGAAAATGGTAACAGACATACATAGAAACAAACACAAACAACCTCTAACCCCAAACGCATATACCGCCTCCGTTCCGTTCCGTCCGTCGCGTGGGTAAAAATGAGCGGATAATTCCATGCCCTAATTGTAATTCAATCTACTATTTTACTGAAGAAGAAGAACTAATTCGTAAAAAAAACATCGTAAATGCAATGATAAAAAACAAAATATACTTCTTGACTAGAGTAACATAAGCATTATATTTTAATTTCACATCTTCTTCGACTTCAAAAAAAGGAGTGAATCCATGGAAATTATTCAAACACTATCACAGGCAGAACAGTCCCCAAGTTGAGTCCCCAGGTTCCTCAGGTTCCGTCCAGTAGTTTTCAGGAAAATATTTAAAAAACGGTTATTTCGTAATCTATACTTATAATATTATAAAGCTAACACGCTAAACGCGCTAATCTCACGAACTACTGGACCGATTTAGAAAATTCTTAGACCATTAGAAAGCTACATTTCTCCCTAGTGACATAGGCTATATTTTATCCCGATATTCCCACGGAAACGGGCACCACGCGGGTAAAACCGCGAGGATCCGCTAGTATTTAATACGTCTTTTTTATGGACCGATTTTTTGTGTAAATAAAAGTATGTAAAAGAGTAGAATGTTCTAAGAATATAGGTAGGTACTATGTATTATTTAAAACTTTCCGAGAAATAGTCCTAAAAAGCTCTACAGGTCAACCGGGAAGTTCCCCGATTGTACCATCGATGCCTTGGCGAACATCCGACTCCAAAAGACTTGTCTTTTACATTTTGAAATGGGGTTTTTTTTTCTATAAAAAGCTTTTTTTAGCATTAGAAATCTTACTCCCGATGAAGATGAATAAAGAAAAGAGCGTTTCAATCCTGAAATAAGCCGTGAAATCATTATTTTATTAACGGTGAACGCTTTCTAGTATTGTAATAGGTACAGTCGGATTTTTTATTGAGTAGAGTAATTTGAGTGTTTCACCCAAGTTCTTTTCGTAATAACACGTGTTGTGAGGCTCCATTTTTAACTCAATCTACCGTACAATTTCTTTATATTACGAAATATATTTACTTGACATTGGTAAAATTCGCGAATTTTATCGCGAGCACGCCATCAATTAAGAAAGAAGAAGAAGAGTAATTTGACAGGTGCCAATGTCACTTTGTTAAACTAATCCTGCCTTAACTGTTTTACGTCATGATTTTAAGTTGAGTAAGTAGGTATTGATTCAATTCACGCACACAAATTCAATATAAATGTATCATTATAGCTACATTTAAATTCAGCATTATTTTTACAAAGTGATTATACGAATTATCAAGTGGTCTAACAAAGCGGGCTATCAATTTGCAAAAAGAATTTTCGAAATCTGATTGGTGATTGGTGGTGGTGTAGGTCTCAGAAGTTGTCTGCGTGTAAAAAGGAACACAAAAAAACTTCAGCTTTATTACTATTTCAGTATAGGTACTTATGAGGCACTTATATTTCGTCATGACATGACATAGATTAAGAGTTTTTTTTATTAGAACGGAATCGCATCGGATTGAGTTAATAGCCAATTTATTCACTTCGCTTTTGCTTCATGAAATACGTCAGAGCTAAAATACCTACATGTCGGACTAATGGATTGTCAGTAATTTCAATGTAAAATCTTTTAGTTATTCCAGTAAGTTTGGTGAACATCAAATAGACAGACGGGCTCAGAAATTCGTTTTGACCTTGAGTATTTGTGAATACCAGACAGCGAATCTACACACCTTTGCTTGTGGACACCCACGTGTTGCGTAAGTCTGAATCACAATCTAGAAATGCAGTGAGCAGTCAGAATTAGTCGCTACATACGTGATTCAGCGCGACCGGAAATATCGCCATGTTGGCTGCGCCGCCATGTTTATCGGTGCTCCGGAAGTTGCGCGCGCGCCGAACGTCTCAGAACTGTATTTCCACAGGCGCGGCGGAATATGAGTCGGAAATATTCAGCGACTATTTTCGGTGCCGACGTTTTACCGTTCAACGGAGACGTTCGGTAGTGTTAATCATATAGTGGAGGATGGAGCCGTTGTATTTATAGAGAAAATTGCTTTGCGATGCGACGTATTTAGAAACACGTAATTTTGTCTGGGCAGTTGTTTGTGGCAGGCGCGGTATGCGCCCGAAAACTGCGCGTACGTAAATGCTTTAAGGAAATGTGTAGGCCTTGCTGTGAGCAAAAGAATTCCGTAGACTGTCTTTCGATTAGTCTCGCGATTAGTCAGAAATGTTTGGCAAGACGTTTTCCAATCTGTAATTGATTTTTCAAACTTTCCTTTTTTTCAAGGGTAGATAAAGTTTATCAATTCATCTTTTTCTTCTTTCATAATTATTATAAAGATATGTACCGCTTTCATTCTCCTTATTTTGTAATCGTACAACTGCCGTATGCTTAATGAATGAGATAATAAAGAAAATGTATGACTGATTAATGACCCTGAAACAGTATCATACAAGAAAAATAAGAAAACTGATTGTATGAATATAACATTGAATGTATCTTAATTGTCCTTCTTATAACGTTTTAATATTACGGAATTTTTAGTGGCTTATGATGACATTATTGAACTCGTTGATACTTCCTAAACCTTTGTTACCAGTTGGTAAATCTATTTACGTATTTTAATTGTCGAAATATACTATTCATCATTTTGAACAATTAGATCCTCAACCTTGCGACAATGGCAGGATATATTAATTGTATGTACCCGATATAGCGCGTCGGCGGAGCTCCAAACCTTTGATGGTAGACGTCTAGTCATGAAGTAGTAGGTAGGTATGTTAATAATTGCATTGATAGTAGGGATGGGCCGAATATTCGTTTTATGTTCGGTATTCGGCATATTCGGCAGGTTTACCGAACATTCGTATTCGGCCGAATGTTCGGTAAACCTGCCGAATATTCGGGACAGTGGTACTTAAAGATTTTAATAACAGGTTCTCTATTGTGAACTATATTAGACTGAGATTGATTGATTGAACGATGCATGTGCATATTATAGGTAGACCTAACCTAAGTAAATCACTGTGTAGCTTTATACTTTTGAGATAGTATAGCTATATTTCTTCATAATCGTAGATGAAAATATGATAATTGAACAAGAATATCAAGATACAGTAATTTGAGACCCTATTTATTATTAAAATTTAATCAGAGGGTTTATTTAGTGTAAGAAATTAAATATATATTCGAAATTATAATAACTGTTCATTGTTATTGGTAAGAATTAGTTGCATTATTACAACGATTTCTTAATTAACTTAACTGCACCAAATTGGATAATGTGCGAATTGCAAAGTGTTAATTATATCCAGGATCAAATCTAGGGTTTGTGTAAAAAAAGAATTGTATGGGAAAATATTATAAATTCGACATGGATGAAGTTGCGGGCAGTCTACGAAAATTACCACTATTACTAGTTACATAAAGGCAAACTCAAATTGTATAGCCTCTGAAATTCTGTTGAATGAACAATTTTAGAAGTCTTTTGAAGAAGGGCTTAAAAAAAACATTTTATAAACAAAATTCAAACCGATTTCAAAAAGTAAAAAATAAAACTTTTGGAGTCGGTGCCAGCCAAGGCATTCTACATTGCACTTCTATTAACTATATATTTTTTGGCCTTAGCTAGCTAGCACCGACTCCGATTTCTTAAATTTTGTTTCAAACATTTATTAAACCAAAGAATAGCATGTCTGAAAAAGAGAGATGAAACAAACAAAAAATAATGATATTAACTTAAAATTCAACTATCCAGAACTAAAAAGTTTTGATTTTTAATATAATCATGTGTGATCAAATTCAATACCTAGGAACGTTTTGAATACTTTTCAATATCTTTCAACGTAAGTTAATGTTGAAAGATTTCATTTATTAAAAGTTCCTATTGAAAACTATGATATGCAATCAAAAAACTAAAATACTTTTAAGTAGCATGTAATTCTCACTTAGTGTCACTTATGGTGCAAAAGCACTAATTGCTCTGCTTTGAAGGGCAAAAGTTTGTTCGTTTTTGCTCATAAACGTTAAAAAAACTATTAACACATAAACAAAACAAATGCACGTGGTGCCGTTTAGTTTCGCACTGGATGATGCAATAATAATGACACGTATTGATAAGTGTAGCAGGGGCAGCGAGGGGAGCGGGCGGGTGCGCCCGGCGTCAATTCGTGCCATTTCGCGCGGTTAGCATAAACACTTATAAACCTGCTCCGGTATGCCGAATATTCGGTTCGGTGAAAATTTAACCGAATATTCGGCCGAATGTTCGTATTCGGTGAAATCTATGTTCGGCCCATCACTAATTGATAGTTAATTCAAAATTGGTAAGGCGGTAGATCTTCAAGGTTAAATTGAATAAAGAAGCTTGAAGATTAAAGTTTTCATTGAAAAATATAGATAAAGAAAATTTTCAAACCCAATATATATAAACTTGTTCAAAGCTAGTTCATTGTAAAAGTCATTTTGTAATTACCCTGACCTGCAGTGCTGTTGACCATCTAAAGTCAATGAACAACCTTAAAAATATTTAAAGTTGAGAAGATTGACAAGGGTTGCTAAAATTAGGCCTCTATCATATACTTAAATTGCGGTAAATCGCCATGTGCAAAATGGGTGGTGGGGACCGTCAAATCGATCGCAGCGCGCGATGTGGCAAAATGTGAAATAACTCTGGGCTGTCATATGTCCAATTAATTAAGTATGTTTAAGTAAAAACGTTGAAATTCGCGATATGGGTCACAGTACGTGTTGTGTTATAAAGTGTAGAAACAATGGGAAAAACAGTTCGTGCAAGTTTTGTTCGTTTCCAACATCAAGATGTTCAAGATCAAGATCAAGAAGAAGATCAAGATGGAAATTGGAGCAAAGAAATAAATGGTTTGCTGCTGTACATTTAATGATGTTTTCGAAGGAGTTTGTGTCACAGACGTTTGTCTTATGATCGCAGCTCTTATTAAGTAGCTTTGTCAGTTGGTTCTAAGCTATTCAACGACTCTCACATGATGCTGTGCTAATACTGTTTTTCCCCTTTTTGCACAGTTTGAGGTTGGAAAGTTATATCATGTTGTATCGATTCAAATCCCGTACGAAAATCACTTATTATAATAATTATGCACATACTTTTTAGATATTGTCATCTAATTTCGAAGAAAATCAATCCGAAAATCATTCTCACTCAATCCATCCAGTTGCCATAATTTGACAGATCTCAAGTCCACAACAGATAATTTTATTGTGCCCCCTTCCTCTGGACGAATTCGAGTTCACATTAGGATCGAAGCAACGTCAACAATCTGTTATTTTGGTACTTTGAAAACGGTTGCTATGGTTTCCATACTACCGTTTTGACATCAATTCGATCCTAACGTGAAATCGATTACTAGGGGCGCTGTCATCGGGCATACAACGAATTATGTGTGTAGTTGATTTAAATACGAGTTACATGATTTTTTTAGTTACCTAGTGTGCATTACTAACTATATAGTCATTGAGTATAAATAATATTGAGTTTTTTTTTGTGATATTGATATAATACCTAATTTTGCAATACTTAATACTTATCTCTATTAGGTGCGCTTCGAGGGATCAACTAAAAATATTATAGTTTTATTCCTCGATACGTCTCTCACCCAAATCTTACGTCATACAAAAATGAGAATTAATTATCCGTCGGGGGCTGCCATTAAATAGTACTAGTTTTGCAGTTTTGTAGTAACGTGAATTATTGGAGATATTTTATTGCTATATTTATTGATATTTATGTTGAAATTTTAAATAGTGATGGCAGCCCCCGACGGATAATTAATTCAGGGGTTTTAAATTATTTTATCCTTTTTCAATAACGTTGTAACAGTCGTGGGTTTTTTTATTTTTTGTTTCAAGAGCATAGGTATTATATGTACATTGTAATACATAAAACCCGTTACTGAAAACGGCATCAAAATTCGGACTAGAAGATTTGGTTTTGCCCAAACAAATGTTTACTGCAGCGCCTCCTAATCAGTTGTCATCGTAACACTAAGCTAAGAACATTTATCAATTAAACCCAAACCCATTACTGAAACTTGCATCAAAATCGGACTAGTAGTTTTGGAGATAAATGGTAACATTGGTTTGCAAAACAAATGTTTAATGCGGCGCCTCCTGGTGAGTTGTTACCTTAAAACCTATCTAAGAACATGCACCGATCAAACTCAAACCTATCACTGAAAACCGCATCAAAATCGGACACGTTAGTTTTGGAGATAAATGGTAACATTGGTTTGCACAAACAAACAACCTCTCACCCCAAACGCATATACCGTCTCCGTACCGTCGAGGGTAAAAAGAGGCATCGAAAACGGTTTATTACTTTTACGAACTCTTCATGTGCCGACTACTCTGGTTGCTGCTGCGCCCCCTGGCGGTCTACCACCATGAAACATGTTTAAGAACCTGCTCTGAAAAGAAATTAAACTTAATTAATATCGGAATTTCACATTTTCGTCAAAAAATTGCTTATTTTCTTTGCAAATTGCAGATTTCCTTTTGAAATTGCACTAATTAGATAGGAGGTTTCATTGAATAAATTAAACTACAATATAATATTATCTCAAGATATTAAGAACACTTCGTATATGAATGGAAGGATTGATGGGAGAGGTCGGTTTAGGCAAACATATCACGATCAGCCCCCATAGACTTGACGCGATCGCATTGAGATCGAGATTGAATTAACGTCAAAAGCCAATTATGACCTGATATGTAATTAACCTAAAAATTAATAGCTGAAATTACTAAATGAAGAAATCGATTGTAACGCCAATCAAAATTGAAACAACAACGAAAATCAGTAATCATTATTGACATTCAATCTCGGTCTCGAAGCGATCCCGTCAAGTTTAACCCCCCTGATCAAGGAAGTTCCAGAATGGCCAGTTAAGAAGTACCGAGAATAAACGAGCATGTATGGATGGATGTTAAGCAAGCACGGAAAGTATATCAGGAACGTGACACGTGGAGGTAATCTCCACCTGGCTCCGTAATCTAACATAACTTATTTTAAAGTGTGCATGCAAAATAAATCTGTCTGTCCAGCTTAGCCAACGGTTTAGCAATAACCGGTTTTGGTATGAACATTGATAAGACAAAAATCATCATCATCAACAGCCTTATAGACCCAAAACCGATTAATGTAAATGATGTACCTGTCCAAGTTGTTCACTTTGTTTACCTTGGGCAAACCGTGCCAATAGTTCAAAATATACTTTGAGAGCGAAACAAATAGAGCCTATAGAGCCTCCGTTTTTAATATTATCCTCGGTTGTAGGCCCCACGCGGTATATGCCTGGGGACTTGTAATTTTTGAGCCTCATGATAGCCTTGCGTTCTTCATCAAACATTGGCGAGTCCTCGTGTTGGTCATGGTTCTGAGTGATACTTAGGTTTGTGAGTATAGAGCTAGCAACCTGTAGGCACTTGAGAAGTTCTTGGAAGTATCGGCGCCACATTATCTTCTGTTTTTTAGGATCCGATAGAAGGCTTCCACCTTCAGCTTCTAAGAGTTGGGTGACTAGTTGGTATGCCTTTCTTGTAGTTCTGAGTTCTTGATGAAACTTGCGGGAGTCTTTCGCTTTCAACAATAGTTCCATATTGCGTAATACTTCAGTCAGATGTTCTCTTCTTGCTTTTCTTACTAGGTTCCTGAATTCTCGGTCTTAAAAGCTGCTGGCTGCTTATAAATAAATAAAAAAATACCTTAATATGAAATCAGAACTTCTCAAATCATCTAAAATAACTTTAGGTTACTTATGCGACCCTGGTACTAGTAACTTAAAATATTTTAATTTAGCGTGTGCGCTTCGAGGAATAAAGTTACAATATTTTTATTAATACCTCGACTTCGAGGAATACATTTTCCTTTTACGTAAAATAGCAAAGATTTTTTTAGTCCTTTTATTTTTTAGTCTATCACATTTCAAACATTTATTTATTTATCCTACACAGACAACTAGTGGCCGTCCGCTCTATCACTTACGTGGTTCTTGTTCCCGTTGGGATATCGGGATCAAATGTATCCTATGTTTTTTATCCAGGCTGTAAACTATCCGTGTGCCTAATTTCAACCAAATCCGTTTAGCACATTTTGCCTGATCGAGTAAATACCTACTTATTCAAATATCCAAACTTTCACGTTTAATAGTAAGATTTCTTCCTTAACCAACACAAATTCCTTACTTAACCGAATATTTTTATAGAATGCTGTAAACCTTCCTATAATAAAATAAATAAATAAAATATACACCACACTCCTATAATAGGTAATTATAGCTTCGTCGTATTATAAAGTAACTACTTAAGTGTGAACACAACTCTATATGTGTGAACATTTTCTTGTAGTGCTTGATTACATTTTTGTGTAGATAACTATTTGTTTACCACGCGTGCACGTGGCAGATTAATGAATCAGGCATAGGAATATGACTTTGATGTAAATTATCAGTGATTCATATTACTATTTACTTGATAGAACCGTTTAAATATTGTCTAATAAAAAACATACCTACATAAATACCTATCCTATACAATAAGTTCGTCATAATTTGTGTCAGGTGTTACTGTAAATGTCAATTGGGGGGTTATTTGTTAGTAGTTATTAGACACCTTGCCAGGCAGCCTGTCCAACGCAGCATAAACTGGGACACTTGTCCAAGTTTATGCATTATCATTGTTATTATTTTTACCCGCCAAATATGTCCATACAAATATGTATTATAAATACGAAAGTAAGTCTGTCTGTCTGTTATATTTTCACGCATAAGCTGCTGAACCAATTTTCATGAAATATGGTATGGAGATAACTTAAACCCTGATAAAATATGATGGCGTCATAACGCGGTAACCTAAGTTCAAGCGATAATCTGATTCCAGGCAGATGAAGTCATGGATGGAAGACTAGTGGTATAAAATCATGTACTCATGTCGTAGATATAGATTATCCTTAGAAAGAAGTCTATGACGCTGAAAGAGGAGACATATTTATTAGAGAAAAAATATTAATAAGGTAAGTATTTGAAACAAATGTAAATTGTTAAAGTATGTAAGTACTTTAGTTTCGGGGTAATTATTTTCCTTACAAGTTGCCTGTAATTACGTGGTCCACAGTTCAGATAAGAAAACTCGGGAGGAGCAAACCAGTGTTTAAGTCGACAATAATGAACGCGTCGGGAGGGTGCACGCGGAGGCTCTACAGGAATGCGGTTGGGCGGGGGACGGGCGGGCGAGGGGGGACAATGCCTGGGACTGGTTCTGCTTCCTGTACGTGTCGGATGTCCTGCGGCTTCCTGCCCCTCTCGTGCGCCCGCGCAGCCACGCAATGGGATAGCATGCAGGGCTATACCTTCCAGTATTTAATTTTTGTCGTTATGAAAATTACGAGTACATGACTAGAAACAATTGCATCGAAGGATTTAACATATGTTCCGGCAACTATAGAAGCAAATTCGCTTTCGTAGATTTAAGAGCCATCTGAGTTGTTTCTATTAATAAACTGTTTTGTTTTTATTAATAAACGCCCCGTTTGTCGCTTAGTCTTCATTGTACCTGATATACAATGATAAGGCTGAAAGTGGAATGCGCGCCTCTCCCGGAATCTTCAATCACTTATCTTCTACTTCACTTCACCTTCACCTTATCTTTAACTGCCAGAACACAACAATGCTAAATAACATTGTTGTTGTAGCGACAGGCTTAGATAAGATGGTGGTAACTATCTAAGTGGACTTACAGATAGATATACTTTAGAATTAGATCATTTACATTTGCGGCAATCACGAAAGTACATGATGGTACTTTTACGTCTTGAAGAAATCCCTACTACTTGAACATCTTTCTTGTGTTCTGTGGTTATATCTATTACCTGCTCACACTTTATAAGATTGTAGAGTACAAAGAAAAGCCAAACTAACCAAACAAAGTCCATTACGCATTGACTTTTTTTGCCAACCCTTAGCCCTGCGCAAGAGTGCCGGAGTGCAGGCCACGCACGATTGAGGACATTCTCAGTTTTGTTTTTGTTGGTCTGCGGTCGGTGTAACGTAATACGAGCGCCCTGCGGAGTAATCACGACACTCACCCGCTTTTTGTGTATCATTTATTTCACTCGGTGCTGTAGGTTATCTTTGTTATAAATCATAGGTCTTTCATATGATATTCTAATTTTACGGGTGTGTAGCTTATTTATTTTTGTTTAATTAATTCTTGGCATGGGATTTTACAATGAGAGTATCTAATAATCCATTTTATGGTTTGAATTTTTGTTAAAAATGGCATAACATCACGTACTGTACGTAATCTAATATGTAGTACTAACTGTACCTATTTACACTTGTACTCAAATCAAATATTGCAGTTACACTGCGACTAATTAATGTTCACCGACGAATTGAAAAACAAGACAGAAAAATTAAGGACTTAGGTAATAAAATCATAATAACAAAATACTGGTAAGTACAATTTGTACAACACACGCCCAAACAATTCTGAGTCAGAGTAAAATTTACACATCGCTTCCAAAGAATGCATAATACCTACAACAAAACTGACACTTGCTTGTTGTTTTGTAACTTTAATGTGTATATTTATGATATGTGATGGTTCGAGAGCGTTTAGCACTGCAAAAGTTGTGATTCTAAATCCTATAAGGTGCATGAACTAGTGATGTTATCAGCCATGTTTTCTTCAAATTATAATTTACTTACAGAAAAGAGGCCAGACAAGATTAACAGAGTTGCAAAGTTATGATTGTTTTACTTTTTTTATAAGAAACGAAAGAAATGCGGTGGCTAAGTAAATAAAACATGTACCTATTTAATAAATTATTATTATATATATTGATGTAGGAAGTATTATAGCTAAAGGAATAACTTAAAAAAAACTTTACCTCAGCCTCCCTAAATCCCACTATATATTAAGTAATATTATAAAATGTGAACGTTTGGATGTTCGTTGCTCAATCACGCAAACAGGTGAATGGGTTTAAATGAAAATCACCCAGATAGATAATGAATTAAAACATTTCGAATTTCCCAAGGGCACGGAAACCACGCGGAAGAAACCACGACCACCACCTAGTTAAATAATACAAACAAAACTATTTAAATGGCATAAACGAATTTCACGTACAAATCGCGGAAATACTACGGCCCAAATTTTAACTAGAGATATTAACTCTTATTTATCACAGCTTCGCGTCATACAGACAAATATTGACGCAAAGACGGAAGTCACATCTTTCATAACATAGTCAAATAACATGCTAGTTAACTAAATAGTATTTAGCACTAAAACGAGGAAAACTATATTAGCGAAAAATGTTGCCAAGTTGCTTGCTTTTCTTATTTTATTCTTCAAAACATGAGCCTATTCTCGTTTTTTATTTTGCGTAGTTATTTTATGTTGAACTTGAAAGAATTTCGAAAAGATGAAATTTATTTCAAAAGGAAAATTAAATATGCAAAATAAGCACTATGAGGATTACACAGTTGAAACTTGGTAGGTAGATGTATTCTGTAAACCGCTTTACGGTTTTTACACAAAAATAAAAAAATATATATGAATTAAGGGGGGGGGGGGGCTCCCCATACATGGAACTGACACTCAACATTTTTTTTTTCATAAAACCTATACGTGTGGGGTATCTATAGATAGGTCTTTAAAAACTGCATTGAGGTTCCTAAAACGGTTTTTTCTCAAAGTCAACCGTTTGAAAGATGTACACTTCCGAAGTGGTAAAATGTGTGTGTCCCCCCTCTAACTTTTGCAATAAGAGAGTGAAAAAATAAAAATATATATATGCTGTAGATCTTAATAAAAACTTTCAACGAAAATTGGTTGGAACGAAATATGGTTGTCAGTTTTAGAAATATAGCATTTTTCCCGAAAGGGATTTGTTTTTTTTTTCATCAAACCTATATTTGAGGCGTATCTATAGATAGGTCTTTAAAAATAACAATAAAGTTTCTATTACAGTTTTTTCTCAAAATCAACCGTTTGAAAGATATACACTTCCAAAGTGGTAAGATGTCACAGCCACTTTATTCCAAAATTATAAGGATCACACAGTTGAAACTTGGTCGGTAGATGTACTTCATCTGTAAACCGCTTTACGGTTTTTACACAAAAATAAAAAAAAATGAATTAAAGGGAGCTCCCCATACATGGAACTGTTACTTAAATATATTTTTTTCATCAAACCTATACCTGTTGGATATCATTAGATAGATCTTTAAAAATTACATTGAGGCTTCAAAAACAGTTTTTTCTCAAAGTCAACCGTTTGAAAGTTATACACTTCCAAAGTGGAAAAATGTGTGTCCCCCCTCTAACTTTTAAATTAAGAAAGTGAAAAATCAAAAAAAAAATATATGATGTAGGTCTTTATAATTTTTTTTAACGAAAATTCGTTTGAACGAAATTTAATTTAGAAGTTTCAGAGCTATAGCACATTTTCCAAAACCGCAAATATAAATTTGTCATTCATACAAACACTATGAAAAACAAACTTATTTTTGCAGAGGAAAAATTATAATGGCATTTTGGCAATAATAATAAAATAATAGAAACTTTATTGCACACGATACAAAAACAAACACCTACAGAGAAAATGTCAAAAAAGAGGAACACACAATATGCGGCCTTATAGCTACGTAGCAGTCTCTTCCAGGCAACCTTGGGTGAGAGACGAAACCCTTCATGTGCGAGTTCGACTCGCACTTGGCCGATTTTTTGCTTTATGTAGTATGTTGCCAAGAGAGTACCATGTGTTATTTTTTATAATATAGGTCAACGCTTGACCGCTATATCGCCGGATGGTAAGCGATGAAGAGATCTAGGATGAAACGCGCTTACCTAGAAGATACCTATTCACATGTTTTTATCTAGTGGGGCCACTCGAGCTGGAGTTATATAACTAACGGCAATTCTTCGCTAGTTCTATAGTTTAACCTCACGTATTTATTAACAAGATTCTATGTAGGTACGTCAACTGTTTTGACAGATATAACGATAAATAGTCTCACCCATCTAGCGGGGCCCTCGGCTGTATTACGCTCGCAGTGCATAAAAATAATACTGATCGTAACTTTTCCCAATGTAGGTACCTCTCGAGTAATGTTTTAATTTCAAGGGATCTTTATTAGAACGAAAGAAATTCAGCAAGAAAGTTTTCTTTCCAGCAGAGCCTTTATAATAGCTTGCATACAAACAGAAAAGTTCACCACATTTATCTATTATCCGTAAGGTATCTCACAGTTCTTCATGTTGTGTAAAATTTTTCGTGGATTTTTAATAGGTACTTACTTTATTATTATCATCATTTTGTATCGATAGTTAAGTACATTTATGTGCATTGTTGTCTGTGTATGTAGGTATAGACTCTACTTCTAGTGGCGGTCGCATCGCCGTATAATTTAGTCATGGTGATTTCATTCGCATGATACTTAGTTTTTGTAGTCGAAGAAATCACATTGTTTTCTTCTCGACAGCTGAAGAGAGCGACAGTGCGCGATTGCGTGTCGCTGTCGACGCCCCCCGTTTCTATGCGCATGCGTGACCGATGCTAAACGTAACATTAACTCGCATAAACAAGACCTAATAAACATAGGTAATTGCTGTAACGTTACTGTAATGCATTTACGTTACGAAAGGATTTTTAATAAACCCGAATTACATAACTTATTTAATAACTAAGTACGAGTATACAGGGTGGAAAGTTAAGACGGGGCATAAAGGGCAGGTACTTTAACCGTTATAGCTACATGAAAACAATCTTAGGAAACCATCCCTTATTTTGTTAAAAAATTTGAACTGCATTCACAGATTTTGAAAAAAGTGTAAATAAAGTCAGCAGGTAAATGAGCAGCTGTCAAAAAAATTGTTTTGATGCCCATCGATCCTGTTTCTCATGAAGATCAAATCACTTTATGACACCAACTGAGGTTTAACTAGAAACGTCAGAAATCGCGAAAAATTTTGCACCGCGCTCTCGGTCCCGGGTTCGATTCCCAGCATGGATACATGTTGTATTTGTTTTGGTGTGTGGGGGGACTTGTTGTAAGTCCGCCTGGCTAGCTACTACTATCTTATCTAAGTCTGACGCCATAACAACAATGTTTTCAGCTTTGTT
This sequence comes from Chrysoteuchia culmella, assembly GCA_910589605.1. Taxonomy (NCBI): domain Eukaryota; kingdom Metazoa; phylum Arthropoda; class Insecta; order Lepidoptera; family Crambidae; genus Chrysoteuchia; species Chrysoteuchia culmella. Next base: position 9,943,403 of record OU342647.1, on the reverse strand, counting down.
GTGTTCCGGCAGTTAGAGATCAGATAGCCAGTTCCTCAGTGATTGAGGATTCCGGGAGAGGCTCGCTTCGCTTCTATCTTCAGCCTTATCAATACTTAACATCAGGTATAAAGAAGGCTAAGAGTCTCCCCGTCGTTCATGAAAAAAAATGTTTAAGAGATTTCTAACTTTTCTAGGACTATACCTCTGATGGTGTCTTGTCAAACCGAGTAGCTGTCTACTGGCAAGGCAGCAGCTCGCACTGTGTAAACCAGCCTTTAGTGTTTCTATCCTCATAAGAAACAGGATCGATTTGCATCTATTTTTTTTTAATGAAATCTGTTTTTTTTTTCTGCCGACTGTAATTTCTTTTTCAAAAACCCGAAAATGCAAAATATTGAGGATGGTTTCTTAAGAGGATAAGTGGCTACGTGGGTATTCACTTACTTCTGCAACCCCGTAGAACACATATAGGCACAATATTTATTGCACGCGCGTGCTCCACCTTTACCTACACCTTCATGGACATTTCTCGGTCTAGTCTATGGTATTATAAAGGGTTCATACACGTGATGATGGGGCCGCTCTGCGATGTAAAGGTAATGTTAGTCCATCTTGCTTTCTAACCGTTTGCGTTTTGGAATGAATTATTATTGACGCAGTTCGAAATTCGTATTCATCACCAAAAACAGTAGAAATACGAACTAAAACAGAAAACAGGGATGTCATGGCAAAAACAGTAAGTCTACTGTTAAAACAGTAGGGTTGGCAACACTGTACCTGCCCTTCATGCCCCGTCTTAACATTCCACCCTGTATAGATACTGAGAGAAATAAGAATAACCTAGCTCCGAGCTCCGTGACAATGTAGGAAAGCCAAATAACGTGGAGATCTTTTCTCGTTTCAAGAAGAATTTTTAATGAAAAGTGTCATAATTATAAGTGCATTGCATGCTATGGATGAATCGGTGGTTGTTAACACTGCAAATGCAGCCGGGATCAAAGGCCTAATCCGACACAGAAGCTCGAAATAATACATTTTTGGTCACCAATCCCGTGACCGAGCATTGCGAAGCTTACCACTGCGTCAGCGACAGCGAGGTTGACTTTTCGTAAACAACTAGTTGCTGTTTTGTCTTTTTTGGTTTGGTTGGTGGTAGGACTTGTTCTAAATCCGTCTGGCTAGCTACCACCATCTTATCTGTCTGACGCAATAACAACAATGTTTTCAGCATTGTTGTGTTCCGGCAGTTAGAGATAAGATACCCAGTTCCTCAGTGATTGAGGAATACGGGAGAGGCTCGCTTCCATCTTCAGCCTTATCAACACTTAACATCGGGTATAATGAAGACTAAGAGTCTCCCCGTCGTTCATAAAAATAAAAAAGATAAAGGATGAACTTTCAATCACTCTCACCGTCTGTCTGTCGCATGCGCGCGCGCAAGAATCATTCCACTTTCTGAGTAGCAGATATTTCACGTGATCTGATCTTGCGAAACTCGGTGACAATGAACTACTCGTCAACAATGAGTTACACTGACTACGAAATGCGGCGAATTTATTACTTTAATTACAAGAAATTGTCTATTTCGTTTTGTATAACTGTTTGTTGATTACTTAAAAGAAAATAAACATAGGTGATTGATTTTTACTATCAAAACAAACATAACCAACCAATACGCAAGTAATAGTACCAGCAGCACACAAATCAACAATTTGGGTTTTTGGTATATTTTTATTTTCATTGCTCCATTTATTTTATTCCTTGTATTGTGTAAATATTTTTAAACTTCTACCTATATGTGGTATGTAGCAGAAGAAGGCTAGCTAGCCCTTTAGCACCTATGAATCTAACTGTAGAACCTATATAATCTTTCTGTTTTAAAAATCCATGTTTGTATTTGTATTCATGATGATAAGTCCATTGACGTAGTATATAAAAGAGTTTTATTACATCAAAGCCTTGTATGAGTATATATTCTGTATGAGTATATATTCTGTATAAAGATACTCCTTTACGCGACGTCCTGAACCGACCTGTTCAGGATAATTATCTTAGCAGCCAGTTTGTGACCTGCCCTCAAGGAAGTGCAAAGGCCATCGCACCTACTAACACAGGGCTGTAGTTAAGGGAAATCCTGTTGAAGAAAAGTTTATCTCATACGTACCTACTCGTATTAGGAATGCCAAAAAAACTGTTTACACAAAGATAAACAGTTTTTTGTGTAGTTGTGTAGCCGGGACATTACCCTTAAAATAACAAAGCAATTTTAAAGAATTTTGACGTAGATGTATTTTTGAGAACGACGAGGTATGCTACCATATACCAATATTTATAATTTCTATTCGGCTAGTCCAAAATGTAAATGACAACAAAAAAAAGAATTTTCATCTAGTAAGTTCAGAAGGAATTGAAATATTGATGTAGGCTCCTCTCAATATTTTGGAAGTTGTTATTTACCAACGTATAGATTAATTAGGGCCTCAGTCCGATCCTTAGCAGTCAGATATAATAACGCCGTGTGAACCACCACATCCGGCTTTGGCCATTCATTTTCCTCACTTGGAGGAGTTTTTCTCGCATCGCGTGACGCAATCGCGGATGTTGCAGGCGCCCATTATATTTTATAGTGTCCATTTGTTTATTTTTCGCATAGTAACTAACTGTAAAAACTACCAATTGGTCAGATTTTGATTTCAATCTGTACATATTCGTATTCCTATGTTCATTATTAACTGTGTTAAGCGACCAGTGTCTGTGTCCCATAAGCCTTGGACGTATTCGTCCAAGCCATAAGCCCATAACACATGCTTTACTTTGTAACTTGTGTAGGTTCCGATACCTAAATAAATATTGTGTTTTCATTTAGGTTTTATCTAATTGATGGCTGGCTTCGGTTATGCAAGAAAAAAATTAAGTTAATAAAATTTAAGAGCCTAGTCTAACTAGAACATTGCTTAAATAATAAAATTACTTTTGATCAATAGATATAGAGTTAAAAGTTACAAAATTTCCGATAAAGAGCGGTTGTGAATCATCACGTAGTAATTACTTTAAGCCGTTTTTTCACCGCGCCGTTCGCCGGCTGCGTACGAGCCGTAGAAAGCCAAGACCTTGGCAATAGCCTTGCGCGTGGAAATGAGTGAAGACGCGGAAGCTCATTGTTTTAGCGAAGATTACGTAGATCGTAGACGCGCAGGGGGAAGGGGGGGAAGCGGATACGAACAACGACCTGTCGGATTATTTTAATTTATACTAATAACAACTGTAAGACTATAGTTCCATTTGAGCTATTACGTGATAGTGTGTAATTTGTGTGGTAGGTACTTATTTAATGTGATGTTATTGAGATCTTCGTTGGCACATGGACATTCAACATAAAATAGTTTTGTGGTTTTTGTGTATTTTGACGTCAATTCAATCCAATCAGAATTAGAAAACGAAATATTTTACTTTAAAAATGTTTATTCCAATAATAAGTAGAGTTTAAAATAGCCAGTTTAACCACCGACAGATTCGTTGATAAGTTCAGTATTACGAAAAACTATCGAAATAGTATTGAGGACGTATCGAGAATCTAATGTCAAAAAAATTATGGAAAAATGAAGTTCCGTTTACGTCCGGTAGGAACGCTGCTCAATATGTTATACATTTTTTTTACTTTACTTCCTCGTTACTTACTCGAAAGGTTTTCGTGCTAGGCCTACTGGATAGCTTATATCCATCAGATAATTAATTGACAGTTGTAATATGAAAAATATGTTCTAAAACTTACATAAGTACCTACTTAAAATAGATAGAGACCCGAACCGACTTTCCAATATAGAAACATCAGAAGTCGAACAACATTATTAAACAACAACAACGTTTTTTTGTTTTTTTTCTAGAAACCATTAGCTTTATTAAATGTTCGGATTCTACGAAAAACGTTAGTTCTTCCGAAAAACCCAACGTTAGTTAGGTTGATATGGACGAAATGGATTTCTTTGTTATTTTAAATACTTATTTTACGTTTTCCGGATCCGATAGATAAACATACGCAAACAGTAAGAATAGGTAATAATCGGCGTACACAACCAGGGGCCCAATTCTGCTAATGCTTAGTCACAATCGTATACCAATGGTGTTTCAATGGTTGTCCTGTTTTACACACTTCTTGTTACAACAGTGTAAATAAACACTACTATTGAAACACCACTGAGAGACGATTTTGACAAAAAATTTGCAGAATTGACCCCCTGGTTAAGAGACGCTTAAACTTCATTAGATACGAATAACTAATAATGATTATTGATAATGATATTATAGAAGTTTCAAGTAGGATTATTTTTTAATTTTTGCATTTTTCAAAGCTATTTTTATACTAATGATAAATTTTAAATAAAAAAATATTGGAAAAAACAGCTTGACCATAAGTGAATTCTCAGTTGGGACACGAACCCACAACCTTTGGAAATCCGGTCCAATACTCTAACCACTGAGCTACCGAGACTTGCGGAACACCGTCGAAATTCTCCAATACTTTATTTTTTTTAATACGCTGTAGGCAGCGTTGTCACATCCATGCTAGGAAATCCCATCTGAGAATTCACTTGAGGCCGAGTAGATTTTTTCCAATATTTTTCTTTTTAAAATTTAACTTTAAATTTAAGGATTATTTTATATTATAAATAAATAAAAAATAAGTAATATAAAATAATAATTATATTATATTTAAATATAAGGATTATTTTGATTGCGTTAATTTAAGTAGGTACAATCGGGGAACATCCCGGTTGACCAGTAGTGTTTTTTAGGAGCTTACCTATTACTTATCTATTACGTTTTTAAATAATGCTCCCCAAAAAAAACTCTACTGGTCTGTAAGCCGGGAAGTTCCTCGACTGTATCTACATTTTTGCCGTAAGGTAATTGGTATTGGTGATGGGCTCTTTTCTCCGCATTTAGACTCTCATTTATGCCGTAAGGTAAGGACCTATGGGTAAAGAAGGTGTAGGTATTTAACAACCGTCACGGTCTAGAAAACTTTACAATAAACCTGTCGCAGGATCCGATCTACTACAATTTAATTACATTGCAGATAACTAGCGACCGCCCGCGGTTTCACTCACGTGGTTCCCGTTGCCGTGGGAATATCGGAATAAAGACTATCTTATGTTTTAATCCAGGCTATCTACTATTTGTGTGCCCAATTTCAATGTTCTGTAGTTTTTGCGTGAAAGACTAACACACATACTCACAAACTTTCGCATTTATAATATTTGTAGGACAGGATTAAGTATAGGATTTCATAAATGTTTTGTTCAATTTAGGCTGAGTCGCACCAGTTAACTTTAGCCGATTTTTTGTTGTCAAATCCTATACATTTTTACATCGGTTGTAGTTATCGTTTTAAGTTCGATGGTGCAATCCACCCTTAAAGTTTTAATTTGCACTTGAAGCAAAGAATATATACACTTACGCCTTGAAGCAAATGCGTAACCTTAAACTTTGAAAGGTGTATTCTGTTTTATTTCAGAACTAAAAATTAAAAACAATGTAAAGAAAGCAATCATGATTCACAAAAATAGACATATTAGTTAAGAGACCAATTTTTAATAGAAATTTGAAACTGGACCGACTTAAAAATGTAAGGTGCAGTCCTAAAATGCTTATTGCACAGCAAGGTTATTGTTTTGTATGGAAAAAATAAAATAGATAAATAATATCCGAATTCTAAGAAAACAATTTAAAAAGATTATCTCTTTCAAAAATTGTTCACCTGCGACTTCGACGGACTGGACATTTTTCCAATTCACTTTCACACTTTGGTTCACCCTCAAATACTTATTTATTTTCGCAATGATTTAAAGTAAACGCGATGATTTTCTCCTTATAAAAACGCAACAGTGTTCAGCTGTGGCCAAAAATATATTTCAGTGAAATGGTAGAGTTACTTTTGCAATTATTATATTAGCATAATAAGTAATAGTTGTAGGATAGGATATTGGCAGAAATATTTGTTCGCCAAGGTTAGGCAGTAACGCAGTGAACTGGAGGAAAAACGATGGTCTCAGGCCAAAGTTTAATTGAGCAGTAACATTGAGGCAGTAACACCACATAAAAATCTTCTTTCAGTGGTTTAAATGTTAATATGTTAGTTTTCACCAAGCCCCAATTCACGCAATCAAAAAAGTTCCAAATTTGAAAAAAATACATTTGGAACTTTTTATAAATGTGAACTTTGTTCGATGCGAAATAAATTGAAACATGTTAAGGCCAAAGTCAGTATTTTTAGGGTTTCGTAGCCTAATCGTCATGTCCGATGTATGTCACAGCCACTTTATTCCAAAACTATGAGGATTGTGTACAGTTGAAACTTGGTAGGTAGATGTATTCTGTAAACCGCTTTACGGTTTTACACAAAAATAAAAAAAAAATATATATATTAAGGGGGGCTCCCCATACATGGAACTGAAGCTGAAATTTTTTTTTGCATCAAACCGATATTTGCGCGGTATCTGTAGATAGGTTTCTAAAACTATTATTTTTCTAAGTCAACCGTTTGAAAGATGTACACTTCCAAAGTGGCAAAATGTGTGTAACCCGCCCTCTAACTTTTAAAATAAGAAAGTGAAAAATCTAAAAAATATATGCTGTAGACCTTTTTAAAAACTTTCAACAAAAATTTGTTTGAACGAAATATATTATACAGTTTCAGAGCTATAGCACATTTGCCAAAATCGCAAATATAGCTTTGTCATTCATACAGACACTATGAAAAACAAAGTTATTTTTGCAGGCGAAAAATTATAGTGGCATTTTGGGTAGGTGTATTTAATATAATAATATAAACTTTATTGCACACGATACAAAAACAAACACATACAGAGAAAATGACAAAAAAGAGGAACACACAATAGGCGGTCTTATTGCTACATAGCAATCTCTTCCATGCGACCTTGGGTGAGAGACGAAACCCTTCATGTGCGAGTTCGACTTGCACTTGGCCGATTTTTTTAAGAAACATTTTTTGCGATGTTTGGCAATAAACTGTAACTTGTTCGGTTTCCCAGATAAGTAATATGTGTGGACATATTTGTAATCACATTGTTGAGTGCAGGCCGCTGTATCGATCATCCACCTCGCTGTCAGCGCCAGCGCGCCGATAACCGCTATCGACGTCCGCAGCTGCCCGGAAACAGATCGCACTATCGGCAACTCGTCACTCAATGTAAATAAAGACATTAGCAACGAATAGTTAATGCTAAAGGCACATATAAATTAATGTTTGTAAACAAACTTGGTATCAAAAGGGCGTTTTTTATTACAAGTTTTAGAAATATGTGCATAGCTTACTTATATTTTCCAAGTTTGATATACATTATTAGTTGACTCAAATTTGTGAAATAATATCAAATGTTTGTTTACAAACATTATTTCCGTAAGATGAATGGAATATAAGTATGGCGTTCAAAACAAGAATACGAGAATCTTATGATTCAAATCTGTCTACGACTAACGCTAAACTACACAGCAGATTATTATTACAGGGGTATTTTATCCAAAGTGTGAAAATCTATCCATTTTCTAAGTAATTTTATACATTAAGTAATGTTTTACTTATAGTTTATAGATTATTGATTAACCGAATAAGGGTGGATTGCACCACTTTGACGATAACCACAGCTTTAACGGTGGAAAAATGTATAGGATTTGACAGCTTTGCCAACTATAAATCGGTTAAAGTTAACTGGTGCAACTCTTCTTCGAAGGTCCTCCCAATTTGTGAACTGCCAGTAGAGTAATTAGTTTTCTCTTTTGTTAATAATAAGTATTTAAAATAATAAACAAATCAAAATATCAAATCTAATAATTGTTGCCATAGTAAATGCTTAACCGTAGCCGAACGAAAAAATAAATTAACATTTCGAGGGTAGACTTTGAAGTAGCCTGTCATCCCGTGGCCAAGCCACGGCAGCTGAAAAGGTGCCGAAACGTCGGAAAAATTAAAAAAACCCTTAAAAAACTAAAAACATAATACGGACAATTAGAACCAAGTTCGTGAAATATAGCGCGTTAAATATCCGGAAAAGTTGTTTTATTTCAATGAACAGTGCGCGCCAAAACATACGACGCGGAAACATCAGCCTAAGACATTTCTTGTAATTACTAAATAAGCGATTTGTGTTTAGGTACTACCAAATACTTGTTAAAGATGGAATGATGCAATTTTTGTTGTTGTAGTGAACCGAGTTAAAGAGCCCCGGTACCAGAAAAAATGGCAGCGATATAGTTCGCCACCCATCAAATAATCGCCCTTGCGAAGGTGGACAGTAATTTACGGAGACCGCTTTGCTGCGCGTTGATTGCTTGAGGAAGAAATGAAGCTAACACGGTATTCGTGATTGTACCTCTTTTGAAATATATTTAAATGTTGTCGTTGCGTTTTATGGAAATACCTATTCTTAGTTATATATATTGTATATGCTTGAGAAAATATTATGTAGTTCTTCAATCGGTCTGATGTAAACATTGCGTTAGATTACTTCGACACTTAGCACAAGTGTATGACGTATACCAGTAGGTTCTTATTGAATTCTAATAATATTGTAAACTTATGGATTTATGTTACATGACTAGTATCACTAACACGTGTTGGAGTAAATCTTTGGTTTGTCTGATTTTGATTTAATTATTTAGTAGTTCAATGGATAAAACTGTTGTATTCTGGTATTTCCTTTCGATTCTTTAAGACAATTTAGTGGAAAAGACATGACTCGATAAATTGACGTTCTACAATTGTTTCATAAATGATTAACAAATGCAGTGTCATAATTGGGAATTTGAGAATTAGCTACATAAAGTAATAGACAGGAGAAATAGAGTTATGATGTTACAAATAAAAATGTCCGAGGACTCATAACCTATCACTCGTAAATGTAGGGTTGTCGGTTTTCAGTGAGGTTTCAGTCATCTAGTATTTTGGTTCCTATTCCCAATAAGCCAAAAAATTGGCCGTGGCCACTTGTCTATCTGTCTGTCAGCATCTATTTTCTCAGGGTGGAAAGAAAAACCCACATATTAAATTTCAGCTAGCAATTAAAATCATCGATGTTTAAACAAGTTGACTTTTTGCCATTTTTGTATAAAAAAGAGACCCATATTCCATTCGACATAAAACGTCGTAAGAAAGTATTCAAAGTACTTAGAGTACCTGATGATGTTATTTCCTACCTAAGTTTGATAGAACGTTCCAGTCTGTTTCAGAGTTGAGATTATATAGAGTTTATTAGATGTCATCTGAAAGCGGAAGGGTGCCGGTGGTCGCGATCAATTGAACCAATTGTTGCGGTGGCCCGAGACTGTGCTGTCTAATTTAGATCTTTGTTAACGGATACAAATTGGTTTTTATTCTTCTTGTTGTAAGGACGCCTGAAAACATTTAGTTCTCAGAAGTTATCGAAATCATATTATAGTCATAACAAAACCGTAGAATTGATTCTGATGAACTTTGGATGACATACGCACAAAATTTTATTTGAACCTTGCTAAAATGAATGAAGCGCTTTTTTTAGCGATTTCAGAATTGCTTCCATTCAAAAAATTAACCTTTAGGTATGTCGATGATGATAAACAGAAAATTGTTATCTTATATTTATCACTTATAATGAAAAATAAGTCTGATATCTGATACTAACATACCTCCAACAGGTATTTGCATACGTATTTTAATATCTTTAGGTCCTTTCTTTTAAGTTTGTTATCGGTATAATTTACATACGTTTCAATTTTCCAGTTTTCATTCCATTAAGTAAGATTTGATCAATGAATTCTTATATTTTGTTTGATTAATTAATTCCGATTGTCGGTTACAGAGCAAATATGAGGTAAGAAAGAATATTAATTTAATTCTTTCTATTTTGAATATTACCTAACCTACCCTACAAGATATACCCAATGTGCTGAGATTCGTTTCTTTCGATTACTCTTTAAAATGTACTAGACTAACGTTGACGTAAAACAATCTGTTTAATATTCACCCATTTCAAAATCCTGAATCTCATTTAAAACTCCGATTTATTTCGTTCGGGAATGGAACAGAAATTTCTACCGTGGTACAGAGTTAACAAGTGCACTAATGAGTCGACAAAGCTGCTCTAATTAAGGAGTAACTATGTGCCATATCTGTAGAGTGCGATGCGACAGATGGAGTAGATTGTATCGTGACGTGACGCGCTTCAGCTGTGTAAAAGCGGAAGGGTGGTGGTGCCGTCAATTGGCGCAATTGGCAGTAATTGTGGGCGGCATGTCCGGGCGCTGCGACCCCGGCCGCGTGCCGCCGGGGACATAGCATAGACATTATGGACACTGCAGTACGTCCACTACTATACTCTGTTTTATTTAGCTTTAGAAATTTTACTTCAGAAGAAGAAAAGCCGTGAATTACTTACATAAGTTGAAGAATTGTGATCAACGGTTTTCTGAAGTGTAGTATGTACTTAGTACAATTCCTTACTGCACTTCGGAAAATCCGGAAACGTTAATTGTATTTCAGCAACTTAGTATGCTATTTACACGCTCTTTCTTCTTATTCTTCGGGGGTAAGACATCTAATGTTAAGAATCCGGACTATAAAGCTAGATGTCTAACGGTTGGTAAAGCTTGTATTTTATAAAAACAGTACTGGTGGATGGTGGAGTAATCACGTTTGAAGTAGTGATCTTGGAATATGTATTTTATAGGTAATTTTTGGTATTGCAAAGCTCCAATGCTTGTTAAAGACTTAATATATTATTTATTTAGGTATGCTCGTTAAAAGTCTAGATTTTTTTTCTTCAATTAATTACAAAGTGTAACTATGGAAAAGTTCCAATAATAACTTTTGATCGTCATAAATTAGCATAATTAGACAGCGATATCCTTTACTTCTAGTTTCTAGATAAACATTTCTAGACACCTACTGTGGTTAATCACTAATGTCTCGTATGTTTCTGGCTGCACACAATCAACTGTAGCATGTCTATATCTATCTACGCATCACGTCAGCTCGGGCAATAAAATCTTACACAATGACAAGTCTTCAATTTAAGATAATGACGCAATGATAACACATCAATAAATGATTGATTTTTTTGCGTACCTACTTATATGTAATTAACGATAAGGTGTAATCTGACACTAAATGCTGAATTGCAGAACGAGTTTTTAATTGGGTAAGTAATTAAATTAAATTGTTTGAACAATCGCAAGTCTGTGCCTTAAATAATGCATACGAACAGCGCGGGCGCAGCGCAGGGCGACGCGGAAGTCGGTACACTTCCGCGTGCCGCCATCTTGGCATACACCTCGTGAGATTCGCCTGTGATCTCGTTCACGCCGCATTTCATGTATCGCTCTACCCATATCTTATAATGTCTGTAGCCAGATAATCTTTACAAAATACTAAATTCTTTCCTGATTTTAGATATTTGATATTTTGATAGTTTGTAATACAAAAAAGGCCTGTGATATTGTTGATTTCTAGCACAGAAATGACAGATGTCTGTATAAAAGGATGGATGTTCCAGTTAAAAAAAATGCTGAAATTGGGTTGAGAAATTATAGTACCAAATATATATTTCGGGTAAATACACCGCACTAAATATTATGCAAAAGTTGTTTTATTTCAGAAAAAAATGCTGTTTGTCTTTTTTCCGCATTGCTAAAAATTCCTTAGAAAGAATCAGTCATTTTTAGTGCGCGCGCTAATCTAAGATAAATGCTATCATGGATCTTGGTAGGTATGTTTCGTTCTCAGCTGAGTTCATAAAGATAGCAGAAGTTTTATCAACAATCAAAACTCGTGCTACGTGCTTATTGTTCGTCAAATTTTCACAAATTAAATGATATCACTGATGTTTTATTGGCGTAACAAGAAGGTTATGCGTTTGCCAATTTACGCATACGTAATGCGGCGGAATGCTCGTAGCATATTCAAATAGTATTAGTAGGAGTACGTTTGTAAGTGCACTCACCCCCTCTTCTAATTACGGAATAACGTGGTGGAACAAAAAGAGATGACCCAGTTTTGGGACCGGTCGCGCGAGATCGGGCGCGCACCGGTGCACGTTACGTGCGAGATGGGGTTATGCACTCGAATTATCTATCTAACGGAATACGCTCATGTGAATTTTCTCGCCCTAATATTGTTTTTGTTTGTTTTCCGATTTTGTAACGCGAGCGACAGTGCTTGTGCAACTGAAACCGCGATTGACTGCAGAAACATTTCGTAGCATTTTCACAGAGTCCTTTTAGCGTTGATGTTTTTACGGTAACTATCTACGTGTTTTTCAGAACTACGAATCGAACGACTATTGGTGTAGTCCTGTTTTGGAGAGAAAAAGATTTTTTTATAGTAAACAACTTCCAAGTATCTAAGGCAGATTTTAGCAAATTATTGGTCTTTCGAAATGCACACGTAAGAGAATGCTTTTTTTCAAATAAAATGTGTTGTGAACTAAATAGAAAATTTTTAAATGGTCATAAAAACTTTTTTCTTCTATTGAATAAGATGATCTTATAATATTTGATGGAGATAGGAGTTTGTAGGACCCTACTTTGTGTTCGATAAATCAAATACCAAAATAATAACCATTATGCTCTTACGTACATATATAACACAACAGCGAGCTGTCATATTATCAATTATGCAATTCAGATAAGCAACAAGACGATTTCGCAACAGTGATATTATAGAATGTTAAGCAAGCCTGGAGCTTAGGTAACGCAGCATGGTTCCGAGATATCATACATCCTGCATTACGGACGAAGCCATAACTAACATTTAGTTTCCTCACCATACATTCACTTTTTGGATTACAAAATATTGTGATTGTGTTGAACATTTTTAGGCATGTAACAAAATGATTTGTTTATTTTTCACTTTTATCGCTGAAGTCACATGTTATTGGTTGATTAAATCTTCAAATATACCTTATTTATTATTTTATCATATAGGAACCTATAATTAACAGTACCCACCCTACCTATTAAGTATAATATAATTAGGTAACGAATTATTGAGCAGCGACTTGTACATTGATAAAGCTGAAGCACGTGTGCAATATCCTGAAAATGTTTTGATCGTATATCTAACATGTAAACTCAAGTGAAGATCATTAGGTAATTGATGATAAGTAGACTACATTTTCCAAACTAGTCAGGTTTCAAATAATATCATCGGTCAGTTTATAACTTCCTTTAGCCCGGCTGTTGCAACACTTAGATTTACGGCGCGGCCCACAGACGAGTGAGGTAACGCAGGTCGCGACCACCGTTCCCGCCTTTCTCAAGGAGAGTCCCCGGCAACGGCGCAGCTACGTAATCCCACCGCAACGGCACTTCCGGAAAGGTGGCGCAAGCCTCGCGCGAATGTCGGCCGAGCATTTCGCGCTACTTTCGTAATTCGTTGCGTGGTGCGACCGGCCGCCTCGCCTGGCCCGCAGGAAGTAAAAGTTCGAAGGTAAGAAAGTAGGTCTCCACTGTAATTGGCAATGCGCCTGCATACTGATGTCCACACGCCGCTTTAAGGAACAAGACGACTTTGGTAAATAATCCTACTATGATATTTTCAAAATTATGTACAGAGAAGTCTGTCCTTACTGGTCTGATGGTTCCTGCATTCGGAACCAATGTTTATTGCGTCGAGTGTGTTTTGCTACAATCAATTACGTTACATAACGGAACAGCAACTAGTCATACTAAATAAAGGGCCTGCAGCAACTTACGCATGTGTTACGCACTGTGCGACATACATAACACAGCGTAGGCCGAGTGGACAGATGCATGCGCAGGCGCCGCTGACCCAATCCGTGATGTAACGACGAACACGGGCACTGCGAACTAGGCCGCGAACAAGATGCGCCGAAACTAATCGGTTGTGTAACTCCATGCGAGCGACGCGCGACCGGCCCCATTATTGACCAATTAACTTTATAAACCACACACACGGTATTAACTGACAGTCGCACAATGTTGAAAGAACGAATAAAGAACAAAGACAAACAGCAATGCAGTTTTGATTCACAAATTCACAATGCACAATTTGTAACAAGCAAGTTTTGGGCTGAAAATGAATGTTGAAAATAACTCTTGATTAGGGGTAGGTAGAGTCATTTTTTTTATAGTTTGTACAGAATAGGAGCCTGTCTAGCGGCGTCTCCGTAGTAACATAAAAATGCCTAATCAACCACGAAGTTTTTGACTTTAAAATGGGTGCGGTGTTCTAATTTTCGTACTTTTCGGTTTCACAAACTGAAAAAAAAAATAAGAACTTTCTTATCAGTACAACTCCAAAACGTTGTTGTAACGCTTTCCTAATAACATGTTTCAGCAATTCGTACTTACCTACATAAAAATAAAAACCCTTTCTCCAAAAGGGATAGTATTTCCGCTTGCTACGAGCTACGAGTCTTGCTTCCCCTTCTCCGAAAACATTCTTACATGCTCGCTAATTTTGGGTTAAAAATATATTTTTTAATAATATTATTTGCAGCTCACCAGTGGCAGTGCAGTCAGAAAATTGGGCGGCAGCGGACATCGCAATGAAGGAAGCGGCCGCAGCTTGCGACAGAGTTGCCGCGCGCCCGCCGCTTGCAAAACCGCCTCCACCAGGAAATAGGTACATTTCTAAATTCTGCACGTGATATACTTGTTAATGGATGAGAAGCAGTTGATTAATGGCCGATATTGCTAGACACATAAACAATCATACGAATAACAACGCGAACCACTATCGCAGTTTTTTTCTGATTCTGACCAGGTAAATTACATTAAATACAGTGTTCTTATAGTTTACGGATAGGTATCAGAACCCCTGAAAATTTTCCAAAACACCAAGTAGCGGATAAGTACCAAGGGGTCGAATTATGACTAAAGCAGAATATAAGTAAACATGGAAAATAACACATTTTGTTTAATTTACAACCGCCTGGCACCACGTATATTTATTTAACTAATTGAATTGCAATAACACCATATAATTATTATGATCTGCACAGTGTGGATCGCTCTTCATGTGTATGGGAATCGGCATGTATGGATTATTTTATCATAGGAACATTAAACACATGAAAAAGTCGTGCATCTTTTTGTTGCTCGTCGTCAATCTATCGCTCGAAAAAAATATTTTAATTTCCTGTACATTACGTTATCTTTTGCATGATGATTTATGAATATTTCTCATGTACACTCAACAGGAGCTACCGCTTTACATTTGCACTACGAAAACCGCCGATATTACGAGCGATGTAAGGGCCGCTCTCAAGGTCAAGGTGTAAAGCCGTAGCTGCTGTTGACTGCACACTATCTTGATTAACCACTAAATATAATACTTATGTAATTCGTTGTGTAAGTAGGTACATACGTTTACACGCGCGGTTTGTAATTCGCATAACTAGAATGTTCCACAGATTACAGGAATTCAGGTTTGCAAACAGGAATAAGAGTAGCGGTGTAAAGCGGGTCGAGTTGCTAATGTAGAAATTGCGCTTTCGGTAATCGCGGAAATGTTATGAAACCCGGCTCACCGCTTACAAGCCACTTCGACACACGGCTTTGTAGGCTAAAAATATTGAATACTGTTGTGAACTTGTAACTTTTTACATTATAGCCTCAAGCTTTTTATGTTTATGTTTGAAGTAACATCGAAAAATAATAAAAGAAACCCATTTTGATGTAGGTAGGTACCAGGGGCGTGCATTGGTTTTCCAGTGTAGTAGGCACTGTAGATCTAACTAGTAACTTTGCACTTATCCTATCCTGCTACCGAATATTATAAGTTTGAATGTTTGTGAGGATATTTGGATGGAGGAATTTTTGTTACTATTTCACTCAAAAACTACTGAACTGATTAAGATGAAACTTGACAGAAATGTAGCTTATATATCAGAAAACCACACTGTATGCAAATATTTATAATTATCCTGATATTCCCACGGTAACGGCAACCACGCGGCGAGTAAAACCGAGAGCGGCCGCTAGTCATAAATGATAAGGTTCGTAATATTTAGTAGGATATTAAAATGCTGACGAGTTTGATTGTTTGAACACGCAAATCTCCGGAACTACTAGTTCGAATTGAAAAATTATTTTGGTGCTGGATAGTCCATTTATCTCGGAAGGTAATAAGATATTTAATATCACGTTACGATTAATAAGAGCAGAGCATTAATGTAAAACGTTACAGAAACGGGGAAAAAATATTAGTTTTGGGAGCTTCCGTTGCGGACGGTGTGTAAACGGTTAAAGTTATGTAAAAATCATGTATGACGAAATTATTCCCCATCAAAAGTTCTAAAAAAAAGTCCGCGACAGCATATGTCTATGTTTTATGGTTAACTCACTATAACCATTTTTCAGATAATAAAATTTGTTCGAAACTAATGTATTATTTGAGAAGCTGTTTTCATAAACATGATATTAATCCTTATCTAAATAAATACGTTAATCATCACAAGTATTTAATTTTGAACAAAATTGTCCTTTACATCATTAAATTTTAATGAATATCTTAGGAAATATGATAGTTTTAAAATAACTCCTCAACAAAATAATTCGCGACCAAATTCATTCGTCAGGTAGGCATGCTTACTTTATACTGATATATTCCAGAAGTTTAAGCTAGAACGTTACACGAACAAACAGCGCCCTTCTTGCCGTGGGCGGTTTATACTCGAGCAATACTTTTTCTAAATATGTTGTATTCTTGTATGAAACGCTGTTTGTTTCGAGTAGGCAATTTCGAGACTGCCTATCGGTAGGTATTCAGTATTTAGCGTAAGGAATATCTTAGTGGGTGAGTGTTGAATAGAAGTTTAAACTAAAATAATATAACTTTAACACTTATTGTATATTTATTTAGGTTTTGAATGAGGTAGGCACTGCCTAATTGCCTATATGGAATGCACGCCCCTGGTAGGTACCTACTTCATCTTGATAATGTGAATAACAGTGAACCAACTTCAAGAGTGAGATGACAACTATTTTTAAAAAAGCTTGTAGAAAGATGTATCATATACGTATGCTATTGCGCTTGATTTTCATACAAAGAATTTCCAAGCATTGGAAATTGTGATGGGATTGTGATCAAGGCGAAAAGAATAAGCAGATATATTGAGTCGGTCAAAATCAAATAATGAATGCCTCCAGCCTCAGTTTCTAAGTGAATGTGAAAGATCAGTTGTCAGTTAGAAATAGCAAAAAAGATACAAAATAAATAAGGGGTAAACTTTAATTATCAAGAGTCAGCCAAATTACGTCCATTGGAGTGAGAAGCCTGTCCTACAACGGGGTTGCGAAAGGAAATTTCAAAGGCGACCGGAAACCGGAACCGCGGTAAGGGTTAGAGCGGAGACGACGCCCGTTTCCGGCGGAAGTGCGGCGCCAGGAAGGTAGATAGAGAGAAGATAAATAAACCGACGCCATATTGCCCGACTGGAATCGATAAATCCGTTCGGTTTTGCATGCCCGCCGGTATATATGTACGACTTCCGTCTCCTGTTTATTTTCAGCGCTTCTAGCTGGCTGCGAAAACAAACTGCCCTAGTTAACATATCAATATGGCGAGTACAGCAAATATTTACAATAATTACTTTCTTGCCAGTCATCAATTTGCAAAGTTCGTCGAACTGGGCGACGATCGCCAGTATCTTAATATTTGTATCTGCATTTTATAAACTGCTCATTTACCAAAGTGAGTCACCGCCCGTCGGGTCAAAGTCCGTGAGCGTTATTTAACACGTTCAACATTGTATTAATCTTATGACGCGATTGATCATAGGAAATTAATTTGACCCAGTTTTCGTTTTTATGCTATCAATTTTATAAACATTCTCTTCTTCCGATCTATGACAGTTTTGGTAAAACCCAATAATACCTGCCGATCTAGGTACCTATATTATTTACGATGGCGGAGCTTCGATAGCGATTTAATTTTTACATAGTCTCATTTTGTCGATATTATATCTAAACCCAATGATGTTTTTTATTAGATAAGTTACCTTATAGTAATTTGCGTTGGAATCTGTGACGAAGACTGCACACATTGACAATTATTGACAAAAGACACAAAAAAGCACGGAAATGAAAAGAGGTTGCATATTGAATCGGACCCCATATCTTCCCATATTTCCTCTTATATGACATATCTGCTTCAAGTACACACATATAATTTATGATTTTTAAATTTTTTGCATTTTTCAAAGCTATTTTTATACTTATGATAAATTTTAAATAGAAAAATATTGGGAAAAATCAACTCGGCCGCAAGTGAATTCTCAGATGGGACTCGAACCCACGATCTTTGGAAATCCGGTCCAATACTCTAACCACTGAGCTACCGAGATTTAAGTCTTAAAGTATTATTATAAACCCAAATATAATATCATTGTCTAAACCTATTGAAGGAGATTTGTGATGCTTTTTGGTTTTGAAAACTTAATTTTATGATTTTTGATAAATATAGATACTTCTACATTCTACATGTACTTAAGTAGTAAGTACTTACTAAATAAGTAGGTACGTAGGTACTAGGTATTATAAAATAGTATAATTTTATGAACTGGTGTAACAAGAAGTCATCAAAATCAAAAAATAAAAAATTTAAACTTGATTGTTGAGACGTCTAGGTAGGTGTACACCGTTAAAGTGACCTTCAGTCATCCTAGAATGAACTTTCCTTAATGTTTATATTTATCCTATTATTTTTTGTCAAGGCAAATAAGTACAAAGGCACAGCAACGACGCCGACTCTACAACGACGACACTACAAATATAATTTCATCAAATTGATATCTTTGATAGATAAAACAGTCTATATATATAACTTACCTTCGTATGAATGTGTTCATAACGTTCGCGTTTGTCATTCACGTAGTCGCTGTCCTGTCATCGCATCATTGCGGCCACGGCTTAAAAGCTCTGCAAAAATTACCTATTCAATTATTTTATATAAAATTATCAATTGCGTTAACGACAAGCGCTCCGATTTACAAAGTATTTTGATTAATTATTTGTTATTATTACCATACCTTATGAGAATATTGTCAAACTTAACTATTTTAACTTTAAACAATTTGGACTACCATTAAGTAATTTAAATAAGATGACCAAGCCAAGAGCAAAGTAAAAGAAATGCCAAACTGATGCTTTCAATTATGAATTGAGCCATTATTAAATAATTTATTAACAACAATTTTATTGTATGTAACTAAGAATATTATGTTTATACCACCAAACATTCAATGGAATTCGTCATGAAAAGTGCTTAGAATGGCTTTTGCTTTTTGAATACTTGGTAGAATTTTTAGAACGACCCGTTTCATTTTGTTTTCGGCGACGACGAGCTAACGAATGTAGGCACGTATGAAGTCACGAGGAAGGAAACAAGTTGATATTTGAACTGAGACCGGTTCTGCAAGTGTTATTCCGAAACGAGATGACTCCCGGCGGGACTTTCCGATCGCACTGTTTTATTTAACGCTTTTTTTGTTTCACTAGGAAACGTGTGAGACAAGCGATCTGTTTATATTTGGTCAACAGGTAGTGGCGCTTATTTGAAGGTTAAAATTTACGAAAAACCTTAATAAATATATATGTAAAAAAGCTTGCGCAAGAGTAGTAAGACTTTGTGCTTGCGCGAGATTGCTAGCTGATATTAGACTTCTTATAAATACCTCTCTCGTACGTAATACAGCATTAAAATCAACAATACAAACACCTTTTAGATCTTCGGAATCACTTAAAATTATAGTGTGATTATTTTTAAATGTAGTGTGGACTCAGTCTGCACTATTTCTTTAGCTCTATCATTATTTGTATGATTTATAAAAATATTTTTGTTTTTATTTTCGCTACCAAAAGCAGGTAGTTTATCTCTAACTCCGTCTTATATACAACAGGAAAACGCCTTCATCATGCGTGATGTAAAGTAATGATAAGATTAAAAAAACTCCCGGAATCTAACTACAACACTAAGGAACTGGCTATCTACATAGAGATATAGATAGCCACTGCCGGAACACAATAATGCTGAAAACAGTTTTATTAAGTACTAGCGGATCCTCTCGGTTTTACCCGCGTGGTGCCCGTCCCCGTGGGAATATCGGGATAAAATATAGTCTATGTCACTCGGGAGAAATGTAGCTTTCTAAGGGTCTAAGAATTTTCTAAATCGGTCTAGTACTTCCTGAGATTAGCGCGTTCAAACAAACAAACTCTTTAGCTTTATAATATTAGTATAGATTGGCAACAGATTATGATATGATAAAGCGGTGGTAGGATAAGGCGGACTAAGAACAAGTTCTTTGACAAACCAAACTGATCTCCCGATGAATGTGCATCTGGATTGAGGGATCCTTTACTGTTTGGTTGAAATTTGCATTTAAATTTAGTAAAAAATCGTCAAAATTTACAACTTAAGTAAAAAAAATATCATGTCAATGTACTGAAAATCGAACCGGGGACCTCTGGCTCTGGATCTTAAAATGGTGGTGTTACCGCTAGGTCACAGAGGCCATTAAGCTTTACAAAAGTTCAAGATTTATAAAGCGTAAAATAGTAGCAGAAAAAAGAGAATATTCTTTTTGGGTCTTTTTCTGAAAGTGCTGGTCAACAAAAACAAATGGTACAATCGGGGATCTTTCCGGTTGACCAGTAGAGATCAAAGTCAAAGTCAAAGTCAAAGATTTTTATTCAAAAAGACTTATAAATAAGTACTTTCAAATAGTCCAACATTTTTTTTTTCCTCCCAGCCATTCAGGACATCTTTTAACTGATAAGAAGAACGGCCGCAAGAAACTTATCAGCTTTAACTGAAAACAACAACATTTACAATGGAACATGTTGTTGCCAAACACAATATATTTAATATAAGAGGAAAATAGGAAGAGAGTATTAGGAAACGTTTTCTCGGAAAGTACTAAGGTTTAAGAAAACATTTTGCGGACTAGCGTGGTAATGTACCTTTTTATTTAAAAACCTTAAAATATGTTCTAATGCGTTCCAAATTGTCCCCATTGTTCCCATTATTGACTTTTCATGTTACATTTTATTCTTATTTAGAATAACTTTGAATTAATTATAATACTCCGTTTGGATTTATTATATTATTTTAGTTCCTTGAATCATAATAACAATAAGATTAAACTTTTTGTTGTAAGTATATTCAAATTAAACTTTTTGCTAAAAGATGTTTTTACCGGAAGTTGAGCAACCTAAAAATTTTCCTCACTGTTGAGGTGAAAAATTGTGTTGCGCTCGGCAGAAAAGTTTTTAGCGTCTCGTACCTTTTGAAACCCGCGCTACGCACAAGATTCAATCTTTGAACCAATCCTAGAATTCTTCGCTTGCTCAGGTTTTAATAGAGCTAACTTTCCAGCCTTGCATAACAAATAACTATTAATTTTCAGACTAAAAACGTAAGAGCTCATATCAGTTATCTACGAATATTAATATTTTTGTTGGATGTCTAATTCACACATGTCGCTACGGCATACTTATGTCTTTGGGACCAAAACAACTTTTTACAGATGAACCGTCGAAGGTCATGCGGAACTTAAGTCTAGTCCGACGGGATTTTTTGCCTCGCAACACGAAGGAAGTAATAAAAACGGACTTCGTGGAATGGCGAACTTTATAGCATGTGCTAAATATTTGCCGAGATTTAACTTTTTGCACTACTACTCATTAAATACTTAACTATGATTGTTAATTAATTGCTTACCTCACGATTTCGAATATAAAAATCTTGCTAAGAAGCCTATGCAATGGTTGTTGAGTCGACACATTTTTTTTTATTTGTTTAATGAATGGCTAAAAAACATGATCCTAGTCATGATTATTTATGGAAAACAATGTTTAATTCACCTAGTTGAAATATGTTAAAAGATGAGGTCTTCTAGCATTTTCTCCCGAAACAAATACAAGGAAAATGCGATCATAACAGGAAATATAGACAGCTGATTTCCCAGATTTTGTCAGATTAATATCAAATAAGTAAACAAGAAACTCGGAGTGAAACTTAATTATAACTTTGCTGTTATACCTTTTTAAAGGTTTTTTTAAATACAAAGATGTACCTATTTACCCTACGTACCTATTTGATTAGGAAAGGAAAATTACCAAATAAATTAGTATATTTGGGAAAAACCTCCTATAAAAGCTATAGACATAAATCAATTACGTATAACGCTTTGTTCTCTTTATATCCTTGTATCGTCAGCATTATTGAATAATTAACCCGACTAGAAGTATATAAGAATCGATTCGTCTTGAAGAAGTAAACTTTGTAAAAACTACGCAAGTAATTTAGTATCATTAAGGACGAGTTTAAGCGAAATTTGATTAGAAAGTCAAAATGGTAAGTATTCTTAACTTCTTTGTAGGTTAAAATCTTTGAATTAGGCTTGAATACGCGCACTCTTTCTTGTAAAAAGAATAATCTCTGGCAAAACTGATTTGACTGAGCTGGAGCTAAGTCTCAGCGTCTCTTGTGTTCATTAATATGGAGATAACAGTTATGAATATTTATGCCCGTAGAGAGAAGCTTCGGGCACCAGAGGTCAATGTCAGTCAAATGATACGACCGTTCTACACAGAACCTCTGTAGTATCTCTAACTTCCATCCCTTTCATTTTATTAACTAATACAAAAGGAAGTGTGAAGGCTCAAGTTATGTTGGAAGGTAGGAACTGCCGGTTCCGCTTTGTGAATAGGTATAAGTCGTGGAAAAATTGTCATATGTCTACAAACTATAGATTAAGTTTCAGTGTCAATGTCTACTCACATAATACTTACGTAATGTTTACGTCTTCATACAGCTTCTTTGAATAGATCAACGTACAAAATGACTTGGTATTATGTATAATTCATGGCTGATGAAGTTTGATTATAAGATAAGTTAATTAACTAACAGTTGTACAATAATAGTACACCTCAATGTTTTAATCTGTAATTAAAGTAAGGTACTTGTCGTTTATTTAGTTCGAAAGTTGCAAATTAGATAACTCTTTGTTCTAACATTTTGTTATGAGGGTTGACAGACGTTCTCTAAAATGGAGAATTATAAGTATTGCATTTTTTTCAAGTAGGCATAGGTACTTTGTAACGTACGTAACTACTTATTTATATTATGCTCAAAACACTTTGTATTTGTGAACTGACAGTGTTGTCGTAAGCCGCATATATTTAATAATATAATAATATATAATTTGCATTTTAAAGAATATAACTGACAGTCTTAAAAAAATTACCTATGTTTATGGCGTAAAGGTTCAAAATAGTTACAACCGGGGGCTAGGCTTTTTGTTAAGAACAAATTCAAAGGAACTAAGTTATTTATTTAAAAAACATTAGTGTTTCAATCTTAAATGTTAATTGGCATTAATGACGATTCTTGATTTGATAGGAAAGTATGATATCATGAGGATAACCGGCTGAAACCAGTTAGATTAGATTTAGTAGTAAATACCTGACCCTTTTTATGATTTTTTAAATATTGCATTCTATCTTTACGTCCCATCTGAGAATTCACTTGTAGCCGAGTTGATTTTTTCCAATATTTTAAACCTGAATTTCTATTAATAAATTGAATACAATAGTTTTTTTTTTAATAATAAACAATTATAAAATGTAGTTTATTCTACTATTATTACTTCGTAGAATAAAGTAACAGAGTAGCAAAAAACCTTCAGCTAAAGTGTTTTGAAAAAAATATGTTGGGCTTAACTACATAATTTTTCCTATTTCTAATTAAAAAAATATAGGTACTTAGTTACTATTTTATCATCATCGTAGCAACAGAACCGAAATAGTTAAGTCATTAGGTATAATTACGTTTATTTAGATTAGGCAATTGGATTCGATAAGTATTATGAATAATTACAAAAATATAAGCTTAGAAGTTTTTATATCAATTGTGATATCTATCTACACAGAAATAAAATGAAAATGTTGCCCGTTCCAAAGTATCATTAGTTTATTTGCATTAAATTCTTATACATTTGAGCTTTAATTCAAAAAATGAAAATTTTGTCCTTACCTTACTAAAGTTTCATATGGCTATTTAATGCAAAATTTTCACTTTTAAAAAAAATCAGTATTCTTATCGCTTGTTAAATTTGGTTAACTATCAATACTACCAAATGGTAGTAGTCTACCTAAGTACGCGTTATATTAAAGTAGTAAAAAAAACCTTTCAAGTGCGAGTCGCACTCGTACATGAATTCCGTCTCTCACCCAAGGTTGCCTGGAAGAGATTGCTATGTATTGAGCAATAAGGCCGCCTATTGTTGTGTTGTTCTTTTTTGCCATTCTCTCGGTACCTATATGTGTTTGTTTTTGTGTGTGTGTAATTAGGTATTCACTTGACTAACGATTACCTATACCTACCCAAAATGCCACAATATATTTTTTTGTCTGCAAAAATAACTTTGCTATACATAGTGTTTGTATGAATGATAAAGTTATGTTTGCGGTTTTGGAAAATGTGCTATAGCTCTGAAACTGCTGAATATATTTCGTTCAAACCAATTTTCGATGAAAGTTTTTATAAAGATCTACTGCATATATATATTTTTATACTTTCTTATTTTAAAAGTGAGACTGGGGGGGGGGGGGGCTCAATTTCAAATCAATTCAATTCTTTATTTGTGTATTTGTGTTAAACATGGTACATACAAAGATGGTATACTTACTTAAGTTACAAAGAATCTCACATTCAGCCAAAAAATGTGGCATACAAATATTATACATTATATATAAAATAAGAAATTAAATTAAAATTATAAGATTTGCAGTTTTACATACAATACAAAACACTACATACTAGATTTTTTTTATATTTCAAATATTCATCGATTTAGTAGAAAGTATTTTGTATCAACCATTGCCTTAACACCTTGGAAGTGTATATCTTTCAAACGGTTGACTTTGAGAAAAAACTGTTTGAGGAACCTCAATGTAATGTTTAAAGACCTATCTATTGATACCCCATACGTATAGGTTTGATAAAAAAAATGTTTCACTTTCCATTGGGAAATGTGCTATATTTCTAAAACTGACAACTTTATTTCGTTCAATTTTCGTTGTAAGTTTTTATTAAGATCTACAGCATATTTTTTTTAGATTTTTCACTCACTTATTTCCAAAGTTAGAGGGGACACACACACACGCACACATTTTACCACTTTGGAAGTGTAGTGAGCCCCCTTAATATATATATTTTTGTGTTTACAGAATACATCTACCTACTAAGTTTCAACTGTGTAATCCTCATAGTTTTGGAATAAAGTGGCTGTGACATACAGACGGACAGACAGACATGACGAATCTATAAGGGTTCCGTTTTTAGAAACGTCTTATTATTTTTGTTACTTTTTCTGCAGTTTTTGCTAGGAGACGCATTTATTATTATCACTACATAGTATAAAACAAAATTGCTTCCAGCTGTCTGTCCCTATGTCCCTATGTATGCTTAGATCTTTAAAACTACGCAATGGATTTTGATGCGGTTTCTTTTAATAGATA
The DNA here is from genome assembly GCA_910589605.1 of Chrysoteuchia culmella. Classification (NCBI taxonomy): domain Eukaryota; kingdom Metazoa; phylum Arthropoda; class Insecta; order Lepidoptera; family Crambidae; genus Chrysoteuchia; species Chrysoteuchia culmella. The sequence goes on along the minus strand of OU342647.1, from coordinate 9,917,879 downwards.
GAGTGATTCAAGAGGGAGGTTTATATGTATAATACATGGTGTCGAATACCACATTACACCGAAGCGAAGCGAGGGCGGGTCGCTAGTATAACATATAAAATATGTTACTGATATGTTAAGCTCACTTTTCAATTTGACGACTCTGTATGAAATAAAAAATAGCCCTTGACGAGTTTCTTGCCGGTTCTTCTCGACAAGGTCTCCCGCCGTAGGATTTATGAACCGATGGCGTAGCTTCTTTGACGTTCATAAGTGCTTGTAACAGCTTAGACTGAATAAATGATATTGAATTTTGATTTAAAAAAAAAACTCAGTTCAAGAATGATATTCTGTTGTGATTTTAACCATTGCGCATTGTGATCAAAACAGTATTTCAAACTCCTAATCTGAAGCTTTTTAACCGACTTCTGCAACCATTTACTGTGCTGAATAACTTTCTTATCTATTTATAACTGGATAGGTGTAGTCTCACGCAAGTCATGCACAAGAGTGGAGAAAACTGTGCAGGGAGCATGCGCGGGCGGCGTGACAGCACAGTCGTCCAATTGGTCGAGATTGCGCATTTCCGCCGCGCCGCTTCCGGCCAGCGCCGATAACACCAAGAACCGAGTCTCGCGCCGGTCAACGTACCACGGTTGCTATTTAGATGCACGTTTAAACTAGTTGCTGCAACGAAGAGACACTTTGCATTGAGCTAGATCGTTAACCTATAATTTAATACTTTTTTTACTATGCATAATTTATTTATTGAGCTCGTTTGTGGTCAAGTTATATTTTTTCGGGTATAAATCGAACTAATTTCGATTTTTCGACCGACTCCGTAGGCAGGTCTTGTTTGTTTATTGTTGAATTTTGATTTTTTACTTCGGAGAACGCGCAATTTTGTCGAGTTAGATTCAAATTTTGTAAGAGATAAATGAAAACGAATATTTTTTCTAGGTCGCCTTATTTGCACCGAACATCATCGATCGACCATCTTCTGACCAATTTTTCTGGTACTGGTCCTTGATCTCCACTCCAGCACCTCTCTACTCCTACTATATACTACGGAAATAAGACGTTTCTCCAGTAAGTGGAAATTACTGATCGCTGAAGTGATCAAATACAGTACCTGTGCTTAACCTAAGAGGCTACACAGTGAATTCTTCAACTGAAAGTACTCAGACTCAAGTATTCAATTTTCCTTTATATTTTCCATAGTCTTACGTATATTTATTTCGTAGTTATAAATACAATGTAATAGTTATTGTTCAGAATCAAATCGTTTATGTTTCCTGAGAATTCGCGCACTTTATGAAGTTGGTAAGTGGGAAGTAAAACTAATTTATCGGGAGCTATAATTTTAATTGCAGTCATGTAACGATTCGCGAGTTTCGCTGTATATTTACAGCAAGGTGCGGTGACATCACAACATGATCCTGTTGTGCAACATGCTTGCGGTTATCTGTTGCGTAGGTACACTAGTGGAACCAATTATTGGGGAACTTATAAACTCGATATAAGTCAACAACACATATTAAACAAGAAAATATACTAGAAAAAAGCAACTAGTCTCATGTCGCCCTGACGGGATTCGAACCCGCATCCTTGGGAATCCGGCCCAATGCACTAACCAATTATGCTACAGAGACCTATGAGGACACGTCGAATCTTTTTAGTATATTCACGTTCTACGGTGTTGGCCACCGTCGTTTCATCAATGAGAGAAAATATCCTCGCATTCGAAAGAAACATCTTTACAGATGTTTGACTATCGATTAAGATGAAACAGCCATCTAATTATAACTTATTAATTTTGCATTTTGCAATGCTATTTTTATGTGATAAATATTAAACAAGAAAATATACTAGAAAAAGCAACTAGTCTCATGTCGCCCTGACGGGATTCGAACCCGCATCCTTGGGAATCCGGCCAAAGTTGCAAGTGAGACTAGTTGCTTTTTTCTAGTATATTTTCTTGTTTAATATTTATCACATAAAAATAGCATTGCAAAATGCAAAATTAATAAGTTATAAACACATATTAGTCATATATTTTCAGTTGATTTTAGAAGAACCTGTTCGGCGCTGAGGTAATTGGGATACGTGCCTTCTGCGCAGCGGTCACAGGTTCGATCCCTGAACTGCCCGAACTAGACCAATATTAGGGGACTAACCGGTGGGACCACGGGTAATGCTTCTTCTTAAAGGAATTTACAATTGGATCGCAGCTGATCATACTTTTAATACTTGCCATGACGCAATTACTTAGCAGTAGTGGCAAATATTTACTATAATAGTGGCAATACATTTGATCATGCATGATAAGACGGGTTATTGACTATTGTAAACTCGCCATCAACGTTAATTCGGAAAATATATATCTCATCAGAAAAACGGCAAAAAATAATGTGCATACTCGCCACTGGTAGCATTTGAAAAATAAATTTCGTTTGTGACCTGTGACGAATTTACGTATAAATTCCATAGTTTTTATGAATGGAACTTTCCAGAAGGTGACAGTTTACTTATGTGGCGAGTTTACAAAAACCCGATAAGACAATGCAAGAAGTTTTATCTCAAAACTATTATAGAAATCGATTGTTTAATCTTTTACTACGTTGGGTGGTTTAATGTTTACCTACGAGAAACCTCGTTAACAGACTTAAACGAAACGAAAAAAAGAAAATAATCACATTGCTTTGCTTTGCTTACACTGCAAATAAAGTGTTTCCATTAGAAGAATGATGCGTAGGCGCGGAATCCAATACGATTCTATCTGCGGTATTTATGTGCGTCAGGAGCACTTTTGTATGCGCAGAGGTTTTAAGTAATGCAAATTGCTTCTTTCTTTACTCAGAGTAAATATTGTATATTGAAGTTTAGAATTTATAAGCGTACGAATTTTTGAAAATAGTCTGGACCGATCAGTTTGATTTGTTTGGCTTTAACTCGCCGGATATTAAGGAATGTAATAAATATTAGTATTTCTTACAAGGTAGGTAGGATTAGTCCTACCGTGATCCCAAAATAATGTAATAAAGATCGATTAGGACAGATTTGAGAAAAACTTCAAGGAGTGGCATACAATGGCGAGAGTCAAAATATTTGTTATTGTCTTTGGAGGGGTTTGCTTAAGAGGCGTTAAAGGGTCACCCTACAAAGGAAATAGCTGAGAGTGGCGGCGAGTAGACCGGAGCGGAAGTGGCGGCCGTTCCCACGGATATTCATCCGTTACTTCACCTCGCTCCCCTCCCGCCCCCCACCTCAAGGGACGTATTATTGAAACATTCGAATTACTATTCGCATACGGAATCGTAAGATTCACATGCCAATGCTAAAAACCGTATTTTTGAAATTCGAATTCGCATTCGAATCTGCAACGAGTGGTCCCGACCACTCTTTTTGATTCGAGCGTTTGACTTTAGCACTTTATGTTATTTTCAAATTGACATTGACGTGACGGATAGTATGACAACTTAAAAACGTTTCATGTCACGTGATTTAAATCCGATTCAGTATCGGTTTTGGAAAATCTATGGAGAGTTAGGCCCGTATTACAGAACGTGACTCAAGCAGTGATCTATACTTGAGTACAGTTAGCAAGATTCGCGCTCATAAATCGCATGTAGCGACGTCCCTTTCTAACTGCTCTCAAGTACAGAACACTGCTCGAGTAACGTTCTGTGGGGTTAGCACGCATAACTTTCGAGTAAGTATCAAGGATGAAAAGTAAAAAAATGTATGACATATTGAGCAGAGTTCCTACCGGACGTAAACGGAACTACATTATCCTATACATTTTTTGAAATTACGTGCTCGATACTTACTCGATACTATTTCGATAGTTATTCGTGCTGGCCCTACTGTAATACGGGTTAGTTTCCGGTTTTTTAATATTCTGCGTAAAATTAAATAATGTCAATGGAGTTTAAGATAACGGCAACACCGTATTCGAGTGATTAAAAAATCCGACAAAAGGGAAGTCGGTGAATATCAAATCGACTGCGAATCGAATTCGCATGAGAATTTCGAATGATTCAAAAATACGTCTCCGGAACCCTCCTTATTCGAAAGGTGTTTATATATAGTTTACTCATTAGCTTAGAGGTGTACGATTGAAACAGGCTAGATAACTAATTGCAAGGCTTTACACACGATTTCCCAATTTCTTCGTAAAGAAACTGTTGCTGGTTTGATTGCGATTTTGGTACGTTCGGATTAACATTGTAAGATTTCATTCCTCAAAAAATATAACGAAACCATTTATCAGTTGTCCGTCTGTATGTCGGTATGCCTCATTTTTCAAGGAACAGGCATGTATCTAGAATAACCTTGTAGTAGGAGAATATTTTGCTAGTAAACTTTATCAATCAAAATGAACAGGTAGAGTAGTAAAAGTAGTAGGCAAGTTGTAATTGTGTTTATTTTCAGAAAGCAAAGAATGTGTGCACTTTAATAATCAACTAAAATTAATGTAAATTTTGTTTTCATGACTAGTATAAAGCGAGAGGAGCAGATATTTCAAAACTCGTAACTTTTTAAAACTTAGGTGCCTATAGAACCAACTAACTATTGCTCGAGTTAAAAATAAACTTCAGCGATAGTACATTACGTAAGTAGGTACCTAAGTATAATGCTTGTTTAAAGGTTTACTACGGAGACCCGCAGTATCCCTGAAAATCATTTTCAACGGTGTCGTTGTATGTGGTTGCGTCACTCAGGCGCATGCGTTGATCTCATTGTTTAGTCTACGCATGGCCGCTGGCTGACCAAAATGAACACTAACAAATCTCAATATAACCGACTTATTATTCGTAATGCGTATATAGGTACGTTACGTAATTAGTCCGAGCACGTGGGAGAAAGTCACACTTAAAAAGTTAGGTCAGTAAGGATTTTTTGCAATTTTTTCTTTTGACAAGTAGTACATTTCTTTATAAAACGTATTCTAGTATCTTCATCATTAGTGGTTATTACTTCGGTAACGGGATAGTTCGCAGTAGGCTTTATAAACACTGTCTGTGCTTCATAAATACTCGTACTGACGTAATAGGGACCAGGGACTTAATTGTTTTATTATAAAATCTATCGCAATCCCTTTCAATTGGTCATTTGAAAGATATTTACATACTTCAGGCCGTCACTATTTTACATTGAAGTCTATTAAAAATATATATTTCCAATGCAGAAGTGTTAAATGAAGTGTCATTTAAAACATCATTCGTTCCAAAAGGGATTGCGACTTTAAGTTATACAATTCCATATATTACAATCATAATCACAAACACAATATCTTTGAAAGGGATTGTAATAGATTTTGAAATTAGATAATTAGGGGGCTGATCTCCTTTACATAGCACGGATAAAACACATAAACCCTACAATATGTTAATTTCATTACGGTGTCTTGTTTGTTCTTGGTATCTAATTATCTATCGTAGTTTGTGGATGACGTGAGTCGTCCCGTTTTTCTCACCCAATTAAATGAAACTTGGAAGAATAAATGACTAGCATCAAAGCATCACTTAAATTCGGGAAGACTGCTAAAAACTAAAAAGATAAACTGCGTAAATGTACTAAGTAGTTAGAATTCATTACAATGGGTTCCTCATAGTATCTGAATTTATTGGACTAACACTATTATCGCCCCATCAATGATTAAAACCGAATTTAAACCGAACTAGCAACTTGGGGATGCTCGTAGTGAAACTTAAATGAACTGCATAACTAAAACACGAACCGCGTTTATTTTGTAACAGCACACGTTTTACGGCGTGCAATATCGACTTACGACTTGCCCCAAGAATGTGTTGGTCAGATTTCGTTACTGTCGGGTTTGTCGAGTGTAACGTTCGTCGCGGCATCAGCGTCGGCACCGGATCTCCGCGCTGCGTGCGGCGGAAGCGCGCAAGACTTCCGCTCCCGCGGGAGGGTCACGCGCCGCCGGTGCCGCGCGGTGTCTTACCGGTCGGTCCTCACGACCGTTACTACTTTAAACCTTATTTTATTGGTTTTAACTGTATCCGAATATCGGGTAGCATATATGAGGAATGTAATGAGAGTAGAGCAAGCGAAAGATCGCAGCAAGTGGAAGGAAGAGATCTCAGCCCATCTCTTTAGCAGAAAGATCAAAGTCATTGTATCTGTCGGAAACATTTATGTGTTTGTATAAATTAACAAATATCTAATTGTTCTATCATTTGAAACTCTTTTTGGCTGAAATATTTGAAATGATTTGCTATACAGATGAGATTGAAGATTGCGTTGATGGAAAACTCGGAAAAGTGTAAAAGGAACAAATACTTAATGAACACTGATATGTACACTATATTTTGCTAATAAAATAAATGAATTACGAATATTTTTATTTTAAATTAATATTTGAAATTATCTTATGGTCGTCTGAGATACAGATGAGATTGAAGATTGCATGGATGGAAAATTCGGTAAAGCCTAAAATAATCATCTAAAAAACCCTACGTTACGGGACATGAGTAGCCAGTTCAACGATCGTAAAATGGTTGAACTTTAGACGTATCCTGATATTATTTTAAAATCATTCATTTTAAAGACCCAAACGATTAAGATAAAGTAACAATTAATATTATTTTGAATTTATTGTAGTTCTTCAACATTTAAAAAATATGTGGGCTGAAGGCAATAACCAGCGCCGAAACCTTAAAAACTGAAAATGTATCTGAAATGTCATATTCGACATCTCATGTCATGGATAATAAGCAAAATATGTATGTCTATTTTTAAAAAATATTGCCCTTTTTAATACGTAGACCGATGATATTTAAATTCAAGTGAAATTAAATATAGATTTTGTATGGAAATGCCATTATGAGTTCTAAAGATGTAGAAATAGTAAGTCCTACTTTGGAGGTACTCCCGCCTTTAATTTGTCCAAACTCACGTGAGAAGATCATTGCCGAAAAGGTTGTTAATTTATTGTTATTGTAACAAAATGGTTATAACTAATACTGTAAATAATAAGCATAAACTCCAAGAACTTAACGTATTTTGGGCAAGAAAATTATATGTCTGTTCGCTTTTCACGCCAATATGGTACGGATTTTAACGAAATGTTGACTAGTTTAAAAATTGTTGCAAATATGTTAAGTATAGGTAAGCGAATCTATTTAACAGCTCTCCAAATTCGTCACTCATATACTTACATGTCGTTTCAAATATCAAACAGGTACTTATAGAAAAATTCCTCCAAAAAGGAAAACTACGCAAAAAGAAGGCGAAATTGCATACTCATCAGCCATGTGCATCACTAGATAAACCAGTACCACTGCATCCCCTGACAATTACCTGGTCGCCGGACCAGTTGCACTTCGAAATTAAAGACGACGTGGTCGAACAGAAGTTGTGGTCAGTTTATATGGTATAATAAGCACAAGTATTGAAAATTATGGCCTCTTGTGTTGGTACTTTTTTGTATTTATTGTTATAATAGCGACGAGTTTTACTGGGCTTAGTTACTTCAGTTTGCGTAAAATAACAAAACAATGAATCATCAACATAACTCCTTCTTTAGATAAAAGAAAAAAATATTTAAGCGCGAGTAAAACCGTTTTTAATTAGATCAGATGCAATTTTTCTTTCAAGAATATGAAGCATCATTACTTGTTACAAAAATACCTACCTAAATAATGTAACTAACTAATTTAGATATGTAAACTTTTCAATACAATTTCAATTGTAAAACGATCCTCTTTAATTTTACTTTTAATTGCCTGGAAAAGATTGCTTTGCTACTCAACAATAAGGTCGCCTATTTATATGCTTTGTTTCTGTTTCTTTGTCTTTACTTTCTTTACATTTTGTTTTCTTTGTGTGCAATGAAGGATTTTAGTATTGTAAGAAATCACCACAGACCTATATCGAGATAGACGAAAAGAGCGCTTCAAACTGTATGAGAACCTAGTGTGTCGAATTTTTCGTACCTACGATGACTTCACGAGCGAGATTGTGGAAATATTATTGCAGGAAAGCACTGCCCAATTAACCATTTTCGTTTCTGAGTGACGCGTGTTTTCATAGCAATGGTCTCAAGCGGACTGACTTAGGTCGGAAAACTTTGACCGTGGATCAAATTTGTGACACGCAACGTAGGTAACCGTCTATCTCGATATAGGTCTGTGGAAAAAATTGACTTATAAAAAACCGCCATGCTTGACCAATTTCAGTGTTTGGAACACCTGTTATCGCACCATATACATCCACTGCAGCGACATTTGGGACGAGACGGCGTATCGCGGGGCCAAATGGCGATGCTACCCCCAGACCAGGTTCCACCTGGCACCAGGTCTTAAAGGAGAGATGTACATTCGAGCGACGCCTAAGGAAAATGCACCTGTACCTTGCGCATTCGCTAAACTACAACTGGCCGCTGCACATAAAAGAGACAACGTCACGGGTTTTTTCTCTGTTCCCGTTTGTGTAAAGTTCACCAATTTTATGGTGTATACAGGAGAAGGTGGTTAATAAGTTTGCCGAAGCTTATGGCAATATACGCGTTCCACATAGCGCTCATTGATTTTATTATTTCTTGAAAAAACAAGCACTAATGTAACGATACTTAATGCAAAACATCGTAAATCTGTGTATTAAAGAATAGACTGACATCGAAGCCATTACGTTTTTTTAAAAGAAATAAATTAATGGGTACTAGAATGACTGGATTCCTCAATAACAAATATCATCTTCACTCCTTTATATAGACAACATGAGTTTTCTATTTTGCATAAAATATTCTACCGGAAAGCCACATAGTGTCATGTGTAGCTTCATCGCCTTAATTGTTCTGTAGCTGTTTCTAAGTTTCTTTATGATCTCATCGGAAAGAATTCGGGAATACCCTAGCTAGTTGGTTCACTCAGAATAGCAATGAAGATGTGATGTATCGTGTAGAAAGAGCACATGTGTAATAGGCCTAATAATTCGGTCGCTGAGTCACCCCCTTTGTCCGCTTGTGGGTGAAAACAGTGATGCAACAACAGGATGATAAATCGTTACAACACAGAATGAGTAAATATAGATTTGTATCCGCCTTTATCAAAACTTGTAAACCAAGTCTTTTCTCCAAACTGTTATTAATCACAACGGTATTTGGAAGCGAAGTGTCATTTAGCATTCGGATAGTCAGAATACTGTTTTTTTATATGACTATCGATCAACTTAATGAAATTTACTAGCCAATACTTAAATGCAGACCGAGCATCATTTGGAGCTTAGGGCTTGAGAAACACACAGGCTACATTTTATTTAAAGTGATAGTTACTTTATTTGCGCTACAGCGCCATAGAACAGATTCAGCCCAATATATCCGACATGATATATCCACTCGGACAAAGACGCGGGCGGAACGAACTATAGTGTTAATATAAGAGACGAACAATGGAAACAATTTAATATTTCTCCCGTTAATTCCATATTTGGGAATTTTTACAGGCATAATTATGGGGAATCAAATAAGAATACAACGCCTATAAAGACACGCTCCCGTTTCTCACGCATTCCAAACTGATATCTTTTTCACTTTTTTACTTAACAAATGCCCAACAACAGTAATGCTCAAGCTCTAAAACAGAATAATTAGGTACTCCTAACCAAGTTTAAATAAAGACTTCCCTTCGTGAACTTATATAGTTTTTTGATTCGGCGTTTATCGTCAACGTCCTAACAGCCGTGCTGCAATGACGCGAGAATAGATTTTACGAGAGCGTGCGCGGGTATTTACGTGTGTTTACACTTGGTTCGGACGACTTTATAGGCTCAATGACACCCGTCACCGTTGGATCGGAGCTGCCACTCGGAACACTTAATACGAAATTGGTGCTTTATATTGATTACTTCACAGTACTCACTTTTGAATGAGATTGTTTTAAAACAAGCTTTTTTAATGGTTCTGTGGACGGCCAACACTTTTTTCTGAATTTCCGTAAACTAATCGGCCGGTCTGTACCTCTGTTTCAGCATTATTTTCGTTGCATTTTTCTGTTCATATCAATGAAAACGTAAAGTATTGGTTCAACAGTGGATGTTAGTTTCTTAATTTGATTAATGTTTTCTCAAGATTTTCTTTAAAAAAACGTAACTTTACCGGTGAAAATTTGTTAGAATTGTTAAAGATTGATCATACTTATTCAAAATCTAATAAATGATCAAATTGCTTCTTGGAAAATAGGCTTCAAAGGTTGTTTAATACTCATACATTTTTTGATTTAACAATTGTATACGAAACAAATTACCATTTTGATCGGACATTGATTTTGAAACTTTTATTAGGGTAGTATCATGTTTTTCCCTAAAACGGATTTCAATTTTTCTTTTTAACCGATTTCAAAAAAAGAAGGATGTTTTAAATTTGGTGTTTTAAATGTTTTTTTTAATGTGTGTTACCTCAGTACCTACTCGGTAATTTATGAACCGATTTGAATAATTATTTTTTTGTTTGAATGGGTGTAAGTACTTTCAAGTTGGTCCCATTGTCGTCAAGTCGGAGAAATCAAGGTTACTCTTCAAATGTTATCGGCACACCTACATCGATTTCGGTGTCTTCTTAAGTACTCGTGCAGTTGCTTCCATAAAGCACCTTTGGTGGAGTGTGACGGATGATGAAGACCACACATGTTTATCGGTATTATTAAATACTAAGTAAATCACGGGTGCGATACGATTTCTAAGCAATTATGCTCCTCACGATGGACATGGTAAAAAAGTACTGATATAACAAAAAAAAGCCAGCCAGGGCATCAATATTGCATTCTACATTGCATTTCTACTTATAGGTCTAAGTGCCTACGTTCATTTTTTCGTTCTAGCTGGCGGCACCGACTCGAAAAAGTATATTTTGAAGACGGTTTCTGTTGTAATTGTGGGGTTTTATTATTTGGTATGTTTTGGTTTTCATTTTTACTTTTTCCATTTTGAAGTCGGTTTATATTTTTTTATTTCTTTTTATGATTCTTTTTTATGAGTTTATATTTTTTTATTTCTTTTTATGATTCTTTTTTATGAGTTAAGTTAGCTCAGTACTTTTTTCCTTCTGTGCTGATAGCTTCTTATTGCTGATAGTTATTAAAATAGTTGTTCATATACAATGTAGTCGCTTCGTCACCACGTCGAAAATAAAAGTTAGTATAACGTCCGCATTTTTATTTTTATTGCCGCATTGAAGAGGTAACTGTTGTGAAACCTGTCCGAATCGAGAGAAATATCGTTTGTTTTCGATTTAAGTAAGTTTTATTTTAATTTTACCGTCTCGTTTATTATGGCTCTGGAGAAGTTGACGTCTCATCTGACCTATATTTATCGCATAATAAATTTTATTTTACTATGAGGTAAGATTTTATGCGAAGAGCTTTTAGCTTAGCATTGGGGTAGTCTGGTGTGGAAATTTATGTGCTTTTAATGGATATGTTCCATTTGGAATAAATTGGACCTTAAATGCTAAAGTATGGCAGGATGATAGAAAAAGTAATCCCGCTTGGTGGCGCTGCTATAGACCTGTTAAACGTTGTTTACTTTCGTACATTATTTATTTTTATATAAAAGCACATATAATTAGCTTCCAAAATTACAAAAAATAATAGTCACTATTTTTACTTAGTCAGTGAGGGGGCACACTGGAGCTGTCATTTTACTGCATCTAATTAATGACGGGTCCGAGTAGACATAGCTATAGGTACATTTGTCAATCAAATACATGTGTCGGCGACGTTGGGCCGGCCGACAACGACATGGCTTCCGGGTGCTGATTGCCGCTGATTGATATTGATTCCTCTTATTACCGCCGGGATCAACCGCTTGTATGGCATCGCATGCTTTTATCTTACAGGCTACAGATTCTATGATAATTGACAACATATTAATAGTGGGTGATTTTCAGCTGCTGTTAATTTCATCGTTCCATCTGCAATTGTCTTTTATAGTCAATATATTGCCTTTTAGTTATTATTTATTTACCGTATGAAAAGCAAATAAAATGTTCCATACTTAATCAATTTTTTTAAACCACTAAGGCATATTATGATTCGATTTCATTCACTATAAAAGTTACAAAAATAATCATTTTAATTATACAATACTATTTTGAAATTCAATAGGAGTTGGGTAAGTAAATAGTTTACTTTTTAATTAAGTAGTTTAATTAGTCAATGTTTATACTTATGGTAAATTTTAAATAGAAAAATATTGGAAAAAATTAACTCGGCCACAAGTGAATTCTCAGACGGGAATCGAACCCGCGACCTTTGGAAATCCGGTCCAATGCTCTCCAATGATTTCCAAAGGTCGCGGGTTCGATTCCCGTCTGAGAATTCACTTGTGGCCGAGTAAATTTTTTCCAATATTTTTCTATTTAAAATTTACCATAAGTATAAAAATAGCATTGAAAAATGCAAAAATTGCAAAATCATAGTCAATGTTTTTTAAATTAGTTAAATATTATCCTATAAATTTGGTTTTATATTAGATCGTGCTAAGGTAGTACTCAACTAACTGAAACCAAAATATCCTATACCTTCCGAACTTCCGAAAAATGATAACCGCACACTCTTAGCTGTCGCAATCGCAACTAAATGCATATCGTCAAACAGTGAATATAGTGATACGAGCATACAGAGACTTTCCTTCCAGCACTATTTATTTTACACGTTTTTCACCCTCACAATGCAATTTGAAGCCCTGTCTTAACGAAGTACCATGTTTTATACAACGATTTTTTAATTTTTTTTTTACGATTTTGATCAGACCATGTAAAGTATTTAAATGGCATATATTTTATACTTAAGTACTTTTTATTACTCACCAAAAGAAAGTTTTTGATCACGGGAAACCTTCATTCTTACTACTCCAGTTGGGTACTAATTTAAACTGTTACTTGGAGAATTTAAAAAATATATATATATCAAGGAACTGATTTGAACAAAAGCCAAAAGGCTGATTAAATATATATATATTTTAACAAGCCCATTTTTCTGATATGTTAATTTTGGTCCAGCAAGGAAATGTCTTAAAACTTAATTTCTTTTTCTGAACTAAAATATATGTCTTTCACCTCCCTTTGAGTTCAAAGTAGTTTCACACAGTTAAGAAGTTTCTTTTCCTTATTAATAACATAAAACATCTTTAACAATTTAATTCACCGTCCTCCTGTGATGTCTATTCGAACACAAATTATCGACTCGGTTTGATCCCACGCCCAAAATAAAATATCATATTTCCTGTCAGAGGAACGAAGCAAGCTTCAGCATTTGAGTGTTTTTTTTCTCAAACTTTTTTTTCAGCGCATCAAGTTTTTTAAAGAACTGCGTCGCACATGTTTGTTCAACATGAGCATCTTCTATACAAGTTGATTTTTTTGGCGTCTGGTTGCACTAAAACAGTGGAAATTTGAAATAAAACTCGCATCTTTGGATTACCAACTTTTGTTGTGTGTTCCTTCGATCAGGATGTTGCTGACACCTTTAGTTCAAAATGTATTTAAAACATTTGTAATAAATAAGATTTACAGAAGTAGATATTACAGAAAAGATAAGAGTATATTTTTGGAAATTGACGGTGACCAACTCAACATAGAATATTACGGATTTCAATAAAAAAACTTCATAATCTTCATCTGCATTTTTTTACGTATCTACAACGACAGAATGGAAAATACAAACCATGTATTTCATGTCATTTATGATGGCAAAATGATATGAAAGATAAGATTAGGATTGGCATAGCTCCTAGACTCCTACCAACTTATCTCTATCGCTACGTCACATGTTAAGGACTTGATATGACACCTAAGTGAAATTAAATTTACGAGTAGCTACGGAAAAGGAAACTCTTTGTTCTTGAACTAGAATATCCGGAACAAAAATCCAAACTGTTATTCAATGTTAAGCGGTAGGAACGCGTAAGTATATGAAATTAAAATAAGTGGACGTAGGTACATCTAGTAAATAAATAAATATATCTACGTTGAATATTGTCAAGTTACGTATTTTTAGATACATTTGGATTTGGATAAGAATATGATTCTCTGGAATCGCTGAAATAAATCAAATGTATAAAATAGAGGCTTTTATTCTTTATTCATCGATAAAGAAATCAAGAAAGTATAATTATATACTTCCGATTAGAAATATCATCATCAACCGTCATTGATGACAAACGTCTGTTTGCACATCGAATTTGTTGAGGCTAATAGCGGTTCTTCTTACTGACCCTAGCCGACTAGCGACACCAAAGCTAGCATTGATTGCCACGTGAGTAAACAGGGTGAGACATCGACTTATAAAAAGCATTATCTTGCCGTTAGTGCTGTGCTTCGTGCGCGTGCGCTTGCGGTGGTGTATTACAGGTGTTGCGCCGCTTCTCACGGAGCGCATAGTTCCGCGCCGCTTGCGTAACGGCCCGAACGTAACGCGCCGTAACACGGTGCATTATGCATGTAGGGCGCATACATTACGGCAGTGCTTCGAAGAGGTTCTATCAGATGGCTGTACGTTAATAGACCATGAAGAATTTTCATGACACTTCCTTGATTTTATACCTTTCCTAATAAATTCAGCGTCGTTCTAACATAAAAATAAATATTTTATTACGATCACCGTGCTAGGCGTAGATATGTAATGTTAAAAGCTCCTTCATATCCTTGTTCAACATTATCCTGACACGTTTAACATCAATCATTCAGTCTACGATCAGATATGGCGATGACCGATGACAATCTAAAGCTGCCTTTTATCTTGTCAGTGGCGAGCACATGCGCCCATTGTAGATCCGCCACAAAGGCAGTCCGTGTAACATTAGAAGACAGAACAAGCACGAGACAAGATTGTCTCTTAAAGATAATTCGAAATCGCGCATCAACAAAATATCAGATTCCGCAAGGCAGCTATTCTACGGAAGCGGGGGCGCCAGCTGCCGCTGTAGTATCAAATGCCAGATAATAAAGGATTCCTTAATAAGAAAAACGTAAAACGAGCCAGCAGCAACGTTCAGAATGCTTTCACGCTAAATCGATCGCAGACAGTGTGGTCTTGTAACTCACGCCGACTGCAGTTGAGTCGAGGTATTGAAATTGCTTTTGCTTCTTTTTATGCGTTCCAATTTGACTGACGTAAATTCATAAGCCTCTTTTGCAATGTTAATTTATCTTTGTTCTTTGTCCCAAAACGATCAATTTCAAAGCTTAAATACTTATTTAGGTGTGTAATCAAATAAGAAAAGATATTAAGTAGATGAATTCTAAACTTCAGAATGGAAAATTTGTGTGCTTACTGAAATCAATTTCATTCGGACAAATTAACGTATCTTTTAAACATTTTAGCTCTAGATTCAGTCACAAATCAAAACAATCATGTCTTAAATTGTTATTATCATAATCGATTGTTAGAAAATAATCGAGTGTATTTATAAGCAGCCGAATTATTGTAAACAGGCCGTACGATTTCCAATAAAACAGATGATTTTTAGTTTACTTATAAATAACTTTTATGTCCAGCAGTCAGTTTACAAACAAACTATTTCAGCAACGTTTAATTAAGAACAAACCCGCATCAAATGCACCAATCGCGGACGATGTACCTGTAGGTTACCTTTGTACGCGGCCATCTCATTGGCCCATTTCTTAGTAAGTAGTACGCGTGTTAAATTTTGGTTCATCAACAAATTCAGAGTTATTTAGCACAGTTTACGGTTATTTGTTTCTTCGCTCGCAGGCTCCGTTTCACAAATTTTCCATGAATTTTCACTTCGTGTGTTAAACAGCCGATAAAAACTAGTATATAGGTATAGCACTAAAAACACTCCCGAGCACACTTTGTTTACGTTGTTACGTATTTCAACCAATCAGCGCGAAGCATGCTTTTCGCCCTTGGACGAATTGACCAATTCGTCTAAGTTTTCGACACACGCATTCGGACAATATAAGGAAGAGATACTTATCTACTGATTTTTATAAATAATCGAAAAATCATCAATTTTGTTGCAAACCAAATTAACCTTTTACAATAATTCGACGGTTTATAAATACCCTCGGTTATTTACGAACAATCCGTTTTTGCAAATAGTCGGTGACAGATACATGTCACAAGTTGTCGAAGTAAGGCAACACCACCCAAGTCGATGAACTTCAACAGCACGAACATCCACATCAGCTACATGAAACATCATTTAAAAAGCACAATATAGTTGGTATAGGATTTCGTCGACGCAAGCGCAGGCCGGCTGCCACTCAGATACGCGGATCAGTGTCCGATTACGCGTCTGCCGCTACCGATCATCGGGCGCAACATCTATATAGTCTGCCTACTAGACATAAAAAAATCAACCTCATACTTATTCGATTGTCAGATGTTTTCGTTCGATTGGCTGTTATTTTTATTGTGTGTCTTAACTCGGGGCCTGACAGGTTAAAATTACCCCTTTTGCGGAATTAAGCTACATATTTTTCATTTTCTTCTAAGATATGGAATTTTGCTAAGTAACGCCTGATTCTATCAAATAAGTAGACATTATTTCAAAATGAATATTTTCAGATTGATGATACATCTATCCTTCACAATTCGACGACCTGTTTGGCGCAGAGGTACTAACCCCGCCTTCTGCGCCAGAGGTCCCGGGTTCGATCCCCGGACAAGACAAATATTTGTGTGCATGAACATGTCTTTTACATTTTTCAAACGGTATCTTAATGTATGTAAAAGGAGGAGAAAACAGCGGTTTAAGATCGTATAAAATGTCAAGTATAAAGTCATTGTCTTATTTTAACAAGATAATAACAAAAATAATTATTAAGAAATAAAAGTGCCTGTTTCATCTATGTATTTCCGTTTTATCAAAAAATAATTTAAGCAGTTAAAAAAATAAACTTACGATTAAAGTCGCAGTGGTTAAGAGGGGAGAGTACTGGTTCTCTGAGATACAGGCCACGGCTTAGTTCAGATACCAGTCTCTCCACAATCTTATGTATGTGACTTAATTTTCATGTAATTTTTGTAAACTTATTTTGTAAACGATGAGATTGTGTAGAGAAGAAATAAACAGTTATTTATTTATTTATTATTTATTGTTTTATGATTCTAATAACATATAGTGTATATATATACACTACCTATATAAGTAGCAGAATTATATTTATAAATTTTTGGGTATAATATGACTGATGTCCTATGTTGCTTTTGTTCTTAAGGAGCACGATAAAATATATCGAAAGATAATTGAATGCTCGCAAAATAAAACAGTTTTTTTGTGAATTCTGAATTTTACTTGCGCAATATAATTTTCACCTCACACGCTCGGAAAGGGGTTTTGTCATTCAATTTCTGCGTGGAAAATCGCATTTTGCGGCCTAGCGTGGCAACGTCCCTACTTATTTTTAATATAAAACCTAAAAATATGTCTTATTGCGTTCCGAATCACACTATTGACTTTTTGTGTTACATTTAATTCTTATCTAACTTATAATCAGAATTGCTTGGATTTGCAATCGGCGCTGTATGCATAATTTGTTGTTACTTCTGAAAGTTTTAGCTTATTTTTTAAACCGACTCCAAAAAAAGGAAGAGATTATCAATTTGTCGCGTTTATAAGTAAGTCGTATTTTTTATGTGGTCAACAGCACGTCAGGCTTCATAATATGTGCTTGAGATCGGCCTATGTCATTCATATTAGAGGCGGTTTACGTAATGTAAATTCGTACACAGGTTTGTTCCCAAATTTGTGTCATTTTAATATTTTTTTTAACGTTCAGTACCTAGGTACTACCGGGGCACTGGTTTTGCATATGGATGGATAAAATGGATATGGCTCTTCAATAAAGACAGGCAAAGTTATTGTGATACAGTCGGTGAATTTCCCGGTCATCCAGCAGAGTTTGTTATTGTTAGTGACCGTTATTAAAATCTATAATCTCCTCATTCAGTGACTGTTAGGCAGAACGAAGTTTGCCGGGACAGCTAGTACAACTATACTAATATTATAAAGAGGAAAGATTTGATTGTTTGTTTGCAACGAATAAACTCAAAAACTACTGAACCGAATTGGATTAAATTTGGTACACAGATAGTAGATGGCCGGGCTATGAACAAAGGATACTTTTTATCCCGATATTCCCACGGGAACGGGAACCATGCTGGTGAAACCGCGAGCGGCCGCTAGTAATTTTAAAACTCAAAGGTGACTGACTGATCTAACAACGCACAGCCCAATCGGCAGAACCTAGAAACTTGAAATTTTGCAGGGTTTTCCCGTTTCTGTTATCTTTACTTTTAGATAAATAAATGAGTTATCTACAAGAAATATTTACGTCAATTTCCGAATTACAGCGAAATCAATAATAACTGTTGAATCATATTTTATAAATCATAACGTTTGATAATTGTGACTAACTCATTTGTCTGATTACTATAGTTGTTTTGTTCCTATATTCTTAACTTTTACATTAAAGGCTAAGCTAAGGATACGTTCTCAATTCAAATAAAAGTTAAGTAAATACACGTACATTAACTTTTCAGTCTTTAAAAATATCGAAACGAGTCGAACTCGAATTGAAGGGGTGAACACATGAAGGGTTCCTTCTCTCACCCAAGGTTGCCTGGAAGAGATTGCTATGTAGCAATAAGGCCGCCTATCGTGTGTACCTCTTTTTTGTCATTTTCTCTGTATGTGTTTGTTTTTGTATCGTGTGCAATAAAGTTTCTATTATTATATTCGATTAGGTATTCACTTGACTACCGATTACCTACACCTACCCAAAATGCCACTATAATTTTTCGTCTGCAAACTTTGTTTTTCATAGTGTTTGTATGAATGGCAAAGATATATTTGCGGATTTGGAAAATGTGCTATAGCTCTGAAACTGCTAAATATATTTCGTTCAAACCAATTTTCGTTGAAAGTTTTTATAACGATCTACAGAATATTTTTTTTTAAATTTTTTTCAAATTTCGGTTATTGTTAGTACATACCTAAACTGTATGTAGAACGCAGTAAATAAATAAATAATTAAATTCTTACATCACATAATACGGCTACAGTTTGTGTGATCTCATTAGTGCTTTGCTTGCCCTTTAATTTCAATCAATTATGATACCGAGGGGTTGAAAACTTATACACAAATCTGATAAGTTATTCTTACATCCATAAATATCAACGGCTGAAACAGCGGAGATTCCCTAATTTTCAATACTATTTGATAGCTTATGTGACATTCAGTCATGACAACAGCGTCGATGTTTGTTTAGAGAATAACCCCCTGGAAATGTTGTTACGAACAGCCACAACCACAACGAATATAGAATTAACGATTAAGGCTTGAATGCTGGACATTAAAATAGCCAACTGATTCATACTAGAAATATTATATCGAATTTATTTTATTTTCCATTTAGAGTACCTAATGTCGTCAAATGTCGGGCGTAGAGGAAGCCTCGTGACCGGAAGTTGGAGAACCGGTGGCATCCTGGTACATCTTAGCTTTTCCGGGTGCCCACTCCCGAATCCGGCCCCTATCGGGAAACTTCCTCCTCCTCTTTAGGGTAGGAAAAATAATTACTTACTCCAGTGGCTGTGCCATGACCTTTTTTGGCGATTCTTTTCAGGTTGTGAAAATAACCTGAAAAGAATCAGTGAATGCGGATTTGAATAATACAGTTCCTGTTATACTCAGCTTTAATATTGATTTGTTTTTCAAAGTTGTAATCGTAACGCCTTATCATTTAATGATAAAAGTTTGGCATCATTGTTGTGAAGGCCGTTATACACGTGTGTTCTTAAAAATTCTTAGTTATCGATCGACTTAACAGAGTAGTTAGGTATCTAACTTTGCAAATGTTTTCCGTCAAAAAATTATGTTAATCGAGTATGTAGTGATGATGATAGTGTACCTACGAATAAACCTTTCTGGTTTCTGTTACACTACATAGCATAAGAAATAAAAATGTAAATGTTAAATAAATTAATTTAAAAAAATAAAAAAAGTAAGATATTGCCAATATTTTAAAGACACTGAAGAAAGATTCCATACACAAGGAGGCCCGTGCGCCATCAGTAAGAACAATAAAAAAAAATATACGCGATGAATTAATCTCCTCCTATAACCTCCTTCTTTTATTGAAGTCGGTTAAAAATGGCTGATGATGATGATTTCAATACGTTTATAGTAGTTTAGAATAGAAAAAAGGCTACCGCTCACCGAACCCTAAAAAACAGTTACCCCTGCCACCATTATACATAAATCGTCAATATTTTAGTGAACCCATTACCCATGAGTAAGGTAAACTTTTAAATCCTACGGTAAGGTAAAGTTTTTCGATCCGTGCACAATGGTCGCTGTCGTGTCGCCGTCGTATGCGAACTTACTCGTACATACACACAACGCATCGCTCCCGGTCCCGGCGCGGCGCCGTCAACTCATAAATAATATGAATTCCTATCGCCTCCCGCGGTGCCACCACGTGGCTTACAAGGGAGATTATGTAAATAGATTGTAATCAAAGGTTATTAGCGCCTCGCCTTGATGCCTTTACTGGCGCAGTGGTACTTATCATGCCTAAGGAGTCATGGGTTCGATCCCCGACCGGGACAAATATTCATGTGATTATTTTTTCTTTTTAACGGGGAGACTCTTAGTCTCCATCATGCCTGATACCTGTTAAGGTTGAAGATGGATGCGAGCCTCTCCCGGAATCATCAATCAAGCATTTTGTGGGGCTTGTTTTGCATCCTTAGACAGTAGTCCATACCCAATACATTCGTTGGCTCTAGTATTCGTATGTCAAGTGTATGAGATACTTTTCAATGTATCTATCTATGTGATGATATCTTGTTGTTGTAAGATACATAAGTACCTATAGTCACCTGCAGATTAACTTTATAATTCTATGCGGAAACCGTTCTAACTATGTCTGGGATGAGGACCAATCTATTACGATTGATATGACTTTTAACACACAGCTTTAAAACTACGGGAGAGCATTGAGCTATAATTATTCACACAACTAATTACCTACATAAAATGAAAACGATTTCTTCACTAGGATTTAATCCTAACGACGGCACAAACGCCTGCAATCAGTTAGATAAAAAAACTGTTTTTTTTTCAAATAATTGCATGAATTTTACAGGCATAGTCAGGCAGAATCTTAAAATTGAAGATTATGACCTAAGTTGCCCTGATATTATTTTAATTTGTGACTTTGGATGTGGAACCTACCTTTGCTGTTTATTTATTTATTTGTTTATTTATATTCGGACGACCAACAGCTATGTTTAACAAAAAAGATAACTTATCTAGTAACAGAAAGCCAATTATAGGTCATCACAGATAACAACAAAGTTTACAAAAAGCACAATCTTAAGTCTAAATTAATACTATAACAGTACATAATTATGTCTCGTTGAAAAAATCTTTGCACATGATTCGCTTGATCGAGGCCTCATTCATTGCAAATAGATCTAAGTCTGCCTTTCGCGATACTAAATTAAAACTATTACTCGCACGCATAAATATGCATTCTGTCGGTAGTTTTACGATGCAGGGGGGGCCGATAGCAGCTGGTTAGATCTAAGTGGTTTAATGGGTGCCCGCAGTGTCAATTTTGAAAGAAGTTCCGGGCAGTTTACGGCACCTGACGCAATTTTTGAAAGGAACACCAGATCCGCTATTCCGCGACGTCTTTCTAACGGAAGAAAGTGATGCTTCCTGCAGAGATCGAGATAGCGGCTCGCATCATATCGATCCTTTGTACGATAACATAGGTATTTAATGAACCTCCTCTGGATGTTTTCGATACGTGAGATGTACACATTATATCTAGGGCTCCAGATCTGTGACGCAAATTCCAGATGGCTACGGACTAATGAGCAATATAGTATTTTGAGGGTCTTAGCTTGAGTAAAATCCAAGGAAGTGCGCATCAGGAAACCAAGAGCCCTAGAAGCTTTAGACACTATGTTGTCAATGTGAATATCAAATAGAAGCTTACTGTCATGAGACACGCCCAAGTCCCTCACAACACTTCCCTGAGTCAGTATCGTACCTTTAAGCATGTAATCAAAATGCACCAAGTTACGTTTACGACTGTAGGTGACGACACTGCACTTAGATGGGTTCAAATCCAAACAGTTCTCAGTGCAATAGTTGTCAAGCCTTAGTAAGTCCTCCTGTAATGAGATAGCATCCCTTAATGAGGTGATGGGGGAGATGATTTTCATGTCATCTGCAAAACAAAGTAGCTGAGAAAATTTGAAACACTTATCGATGTCGTTGACAAACACTGCAAAAAGATGGGGCCCAAGGAGCGACCCTTGCGGCACTCCACTAGAAACCGTAATCCAACCCGAAATGTAGTTTTTGATTACTACTTATCTTTTAAGTAATATTTTTTAAATATATTTTTAATTTGCATGGTGTTCTCATCTATAATTTTAACCAGAGTTTTAGGCAATTCATTTAGTATCTTGAGGAGCTTACACATCCAAACCCTTTTACCATAGTTGTTGTTCTTAACTTGGTTTTTAATACTTATTATTCTCACTATTTTCAACAACAATTGCAAATTTAGCTTTATCAAAGGCACTCATCACATTATAATACTGAAATAGTCGTTCATAATTATCTTTAAATTTATATTTAATTATAAATATTTTATTTTATTATAATGTTATTATTTTTATTATATGTCTTATTTGAAGGTTATAGATTATCTAGATATATTTTATAAGTTCGTGCGTAACTTGAAATACCGTAACCAATAACAGAATCTGCTAGTGCCATGTACAATAGTCTATGTATTATATGGGAATTTATGTTTAAGGATACATAGTTTGGCAAGTGTTGCCCTTAGCCAATTACATACATGTTCTATTTATGAGGACCCCAGGTAAAATAATAATCAATTTTTAACCCAAGGTAGGTATGTTCTTTAACGTTTTATAGCGGTGTACAATCACAATGATTAGGCTGTAAATGCATATAATTATGATTATTAGCTACGACTCGAGGAATATGTTTACTTTTAAGAATGGCGACTGTATATGAGCAAGTTTGGTTTTTTGAAAGTTAATAGATAATCCGATCGCCGTATCTCTTTGCAGAAGAAATAAAAAAGAGGTAGGTACCAGTGTGTTACGTTAAATTCATTAATGTTCATAATAAACGCCTCGTGTAAGTACATGCGATTTCGTAGGTATCGCTAAATATAAAGCAATGTCAACGTATCGCCACGCCAGTAAACATAAGGTTATATTGGGAGTTAATACTTCCTCACATCACAATGTAAGTTAGGATGTCCACACGTGCTCCGTCGATCAAGACAAGTGCGGCGTTCTCAGAAACGGGTTAATTCGGTGGGTGACGTCACTGTGGCGACGGGCGACGCAGGCGTATATTTCCTTGTTCGAGTGGCTTGTATTTAACGTTCATTTGTATTGAATTTATTTAGTTCCGGACAAGAATTAGTGGCAATGAGTAATTTGAGTGTTAGTCGGTAAGAAATATATTAGTGTAGTAACTTAGGGTGATAGGTTCTTATGAAAATGTGAAGTAAAATAATAATTTGAAAAATAATAGTCACTTGTCAATAATGTTTATTAAAAAAGTTCATAAAGCACTGGCAGTCATATTTCCTTATAGTATTAATCATGCCAAATTACAGCTTTCTAGAAGTAAGGGCTTCGGACCTAAGCCGCGGACAGACAGACGAACAGACGGTCGTGGTAGTGGAACCCTAAAAATAAGAGTTTGAATGCAGTATCATGGTCCATGTCTGAATAATTACTTGTGTTGTGTATTAGCAAATTAAAAAAAACAGCAAGGTTTATTTATTTACCTACTTTAAGGAAATATAGAAACAAAGCTCACAAAATAATTTATCTTTTTTAACAGTGGCAACAATAGATTAATCTGTCACATAAAAAGTACTGTAGGTCATTATTCGATGCCAGATGTTCAAGTGGGGTGGGTCGCAGCGGGATGTCTGCGCGGAGTGCGGACTGTGCGCCATTCACCAACTACATTCACAATTACACCCATTGTTTCATTTAAACCTTTGGGGTGTCCCTGCTCTACCTTGTAAGCGATAAAAATAACAACAATAAACAATCTCTTTCATTCAGGTTTAAATTTTAAATAAAAATACGTAGGCGAAGCAATGTTTTTGGTAAAAGTATAATTCTATTTCAACTATTTGAATAGTAGCTTAATTATTCTCCATCAGCTCCAAAAATTCAACCTGTATTCGTTTTACTAAGTCACCAATAATCGTTGACAAAAAAAAAAGCGTCTCGCCGGGCGCTGATTGGAACCACATGACTGCGCCGAACGACAAAATAAATTAAAAAACAATCACCAGATCATTTGTGTAAACAGAAAAAAGTTTTAAGCCTCGCTGCCACCGAGACATTTGCCCCCGTAAACAAACCTGCTCGACTTCCAAGACAGTGCTTTTTTGGTTTCTCTCCCGTTTGTATACGAATGTGTGTTACGCTGAAACGTAAACGAGAGAGTTTTAGTTTAAGGACTCTGGCGTCGTCGCTTAGCGTGGGAAAGCTTTCAGAGGTCAGGTGGAGACACATGTGTTGCACTCCTGTTCGGGGTGTTTAAAAATAATATTGAACAAAACACGGTCGGAGGTGGCGGTGGTGGGGATGCGTCATCTTCGCGGGAGGGGATACATGATGCGTGCAAGCGTGCACTCCTTATCTCACGCCTGGTGGTCTGTAAACAATAACACTGAATTATTTATCTTATAGTTATGAGCGTTTATGACTGAACGCTGTAGCATGCACACTCCGTGGTGTAAATTAAAAAGCCACATAATAAAATCACTCCATATCTTCCCACTAGCTAAGCGGAATAGACGAGTTTGCGGCTAGAGTCTTAAAGAAAATGTTTAAGACTTTTTGATTGCCTAACATCTACTTTATATAGTTTGTTATAACATTTGTTTTTGTGAAGTTATAATAAAAGTGTGAAATATATCATAAAAGATTGTGGTTAATTAACATCATTTAGTTAAAACAGATTTTCATCACTGTACAGCTTTTTTCGGTTGACAGGTAAAATATGTAAAGCACAAGTACTTAATGTTTTTAATTTCACAATGTGCTCCTTCCAAGTGGGATGCTGAGAAAAATGTTGATTTCACAAAAAAACTCAAATCTGAGCACCGCCCAGCGTTGGCTTCTGTAGTCATATGAACCCGTGGGACTCCGATAACGGCCGATCGTCGTGGGTGTTCGTCTCGTAAAGCGCTTTTTTGATCTTCGTACTATTCATCTTCTGCGCAACGATGCGCAGTTAATGCAAGCTTTGTCAATGAACAGAATACGGTATAAACACCAAGTGACGAGTCAGCATTCTTGCTTGCGCGTGCGACCGAACTTCCTTTTCATGACATAATATTGCTCTAAGTTCTATCGCTAAATGGTAACAATACGTTACACGAGTCCTGAATATGTTTACAATGAAATAAAGCAAACAGCGGGCGTGACCGTGCGTTTAATACACATGATGTTTACTACGTATATTACTCTTATACACAAAGCAGAGACTCGCAAGAAGAATCCATAGCTTTACCTCCACTATTTTGGTGATTCCTTTTTATTTCCATTCGAGTATTTTAAGTAGCCGTGTCTTTAAATATTTAACATCTAGGTATTTCACACAATACACTTTGACGAAAATGGGTAGGAAGTGTGAAATTTACTTCCAGTAATCAAGTCATAGTGTGATGTCACTTATTAGGACTACTTAGAATAGCCACAGATTAATAAATAGTTACTTCGTAGCATAGCAGTGGGCGGCTCGGCAGCCAATCAGGCTCACTACCGACAAAATTATACGGAAGTTGGGACCGACAAAAACTAACATGACGACTATAAGGAAATAATGACAAGTACCTATACCGTCTTAGAGACACGATTGTCTTAGGTCGGTCAACTTAATAAATTGTAAATATCAGCGTTTTACCTCACAATAAAACGCTTATTAACTACTTACCTCATTCGAAGCCTTAATAATGAGAGTGGCAACCCTGTTTTTCTACTCTGTGGCGGAAATAGTGTGTGTTTTGACTAATTTTTGCCCCCCCTCGTGTCGTATCCGGTTTTCGTTTTCAAATTCTCCACCAGGTGGCGTAGTTGTACTGTTAAGCACGGCGCCATTTTGGAGTCATTGGCTCGATATTATTATTTCCCAGGCAGATATAAAAATAGGCTTCGAATGAGGTAAGTAGTTAATAAGCGTTTTATTGTGAGGTAAAACGCTGATATTAACTTACTGTACCGTCATTCGAAGCCTTAATAATGAGAGCTGTTTGATATCGCCTGGTGGAGATATATACTTACGTATGTGAAGGAAAAAGAATATCTATAGCTACCATGGAACCACACGGAATGAAACTACGTTTAGAATGTAGATAAAAAGATTTTGTATTCAGCAGAATCATTATACTAATTTGATATAGACTATACTTTAACAACATATTGAAAATCAATGTTAACAGAACAATAAACATTTTTATAAATATTAAATGATTGTTTTATTCTGTATTTTTATCTCGATTACTAGAAAATCATGGCTACGACACATTTTCATTATAAACTTAATTATAATTTAGACAAAGATTAAGACACTGTAAATAAATCAACGTAATTAAACGACAATAATAAAAATACATCAATAAATTGATTATTTTGTTTTTAATTTGCTATGGGTGAAAACATAGCAGAAACTACATTTGTTTGATTCTGATAAGGTTTAATTTCTCGGCAATAATATTTCTTGAAGGTCACATGGGACCGCCAATTACCTCGAGCCAGGATTTCATCAAGTGGGCAGTTAGATATCCAATTTTTGGATGCTTCTGCGGGTCTTACACTCCCGGCGCTGGCTTTGATGCCAGCCTCATTTAGGAGGCGCTTCACCCAGCCTGCAATGACGGTACGAGAGGCTGGTTTTGGTTCACCACATGTCGTGATGAACAAGTTATTGGCATTGCATTGAGCTCGCCTTGCCTTGGACAATTGTATGACTCGCTTTACCCAATATACTGGATCAATTGCAGTGTTTTCAGTGTTGCGAGATAGGCGCCAGCCAGACTGCCGGGCGTCAGAATTATCTGTCTTCGACCCAAACTTAGGCCAAAGGACAATCATGTTATCTGAAATAGAACAGTGATTATTATCTACCGCTAAGAGTGTTAAATCATGGACTCGGCGTCCTGAACAGAGTAATAGTAAGGTAGCAGCTCTTTTTGAACACTGATATTAGTTATTAGGATCTGAATTTGTATTTAACAACCAATCTATAAGCTTGTCAACATCCCAGATAGGAGGTTTAGCAGTGTCTTTGGGCCTTTTATTTGATATAGAAGCTAAAGCTTTTTTTAACTAAAATATTCGAACTAAGTCTTTCAGAGATGTCAGGATTACAAAGCGTGGATATTGCCGATTTGTAAACTAAAATAGTACTGTATGCCAGTCTTTGTTTTTGGAATAAATCAATTAAGAAACGGGCTAATTGAGAGCCATCAGGATTATAAGGGTTATTGATATTGTTACCTGAGCACCATTGCAACCATTTGCGCCATGCATGTTGATAAGTCTTAAGGGATGAGTCTCGCCAGCCAGATTTTAGCAGTTCTTTTTGTTCGGGAGTCCAATCTTTCAGCTTCGATGTCCACCCCCACATTTCCAGACTTGCAGAGTCATCTCGTGGACTTTCGGCGGAGGCAGCCCCGTTGTTGTGTCCACTAGAACTTGGTGTAGGCGATGTATTGTAAACGGAGGTGCTAGGGATCGATTCTTGAGGTCTGGTTTCCAAAATACTTTTTCCCACATTGGAACCACAATCAGGAATACACCCGTCGCGCCGTTCAGGTGTGATAGGACTTTCGGGATAAGGAATGGCGGGGGAAACACCCATGCAAGAGGATAGTCCCATTTCTGGCTGAACGCATCGTAAAATTCCGCGTTGAAATCGTTTTGATCCAAGCTCACGTACCGTGGCACCACATGTGCTGTCTTGGATGCCATCAAATCTATGTGAGGTATCCCCCATTTGTTGAAAATTAAATTCGTTATTCCCGGTAACAGGTGCCATTCCGGAGGAAGTTGAAATCGTGATAAGCGATCTGCTTCGCTGTTCAATGTCCCTGGCAGATGGTATACGATCAGATTTATATGGTATTTGTCTAGAATAGCGAGGATCTCGCGTGTCAGACTCATTAACAATCGAGATTTTGAACCACCTTCTTTTTTCAGATATGACACTACTGTTTTGTTGTCGCTCTGAAGCATTATCGAAGAATTGGATAGGTAAAGACATTGATCTCTCAGAGCGTAAAGCACGGCGAGCATTTCCTTTACATTCGAATGCAGTTTTGTCTCTTGGGGGGACCAAATGCCACAAAGTTCTTGGTCGTCGACTCGGGCTTCCCACGCTATTCCCGATGCATCGGTCGTCAGAAAGTGACTGGTCGGTAATTGATGGAGCCGAGAACGAGCATTTTTGTTCTTTATCCACCATTCTAAATCGTATATTACCTCTTTTGGGACTTTTAAGCGGCGAGAGGAATGCGTTTTCAACAGATGGTTGCAAAATCGAAGGAGTTCTCTTTGATTCAACCGACCGCGAGGTACCACAAAACTTGCGAAGTTTATGAGACCTAATATGCTTTGAATTTCCTGCAAATGGGCCGTCTGTCTGGATAAGATCGGTTCGGCCTTGGCTTCTATGGACAAACACTTTTTGACGGGGAGCCATTTCAGTCCCAACCAAGGGTCCCAGCAGATCCCTAGAAACTCGATTGATTTTTTGGGCGTAAGGATTGATTTCTTTATATTTAACTGCCAACCCAGGTCTTCTAGCAGTTTCACCGTGTACCGAATTTGGTCTGACAACACTTCCTTGTTTTGGTTGACTATTAAGTAGTCGTCCAAATACGTCACAATCCTTATTCCTTGTTCCCTTAAGGTCTGCGCGACCCAGTTGCTCAACATTGCAAAAACATGCGGTGCAGTTGCAAGGCCAAAAGGGAGACATGTCATTTGCATCAATTTTTGGTCGAATATCAGCCTCAAGAACCTTCTGTGAGCCGGAGCGACCGGCACGTGAAAGTAAGCATTTGACAAATCTATTTTTGCAAGGTAATCGTATGGCTGTAAGAAATTTGGTATCCTTTGGATGTTTATCAGTCGAAATTTGGATACAATCACATAATTGTTGAGCGTGCGAAGGTTGAATATTGGCCTCATGCTTCCATCGCTTTTGGGCGTCAGGAAAATGGGGGATACAAAGCTGGGGGATATAGGTGCTTGTTCTAATACACCTGTTTTTATCAAAGCAGTTATGGCATTTTCCATTTGGGGTGAACTTTGGGTCTGGCGCTTTTGGGCTAAAGACTGAGGCATGTAAAGAGGAGGTTTTTGTTTGAATGGAATCCTGTAACCCTGGATTATTTTTAAGATTGGTTCTGGAGCATGAAACTTCTCCCACACATGAACATAGTGCGCTAGACGACCCGCTTTGAACGTGTTCGAGTCAGAACTTTCGCTTGGAGCGAAAATTTTTATTGTTTGGCTTTGATTGACTTTTAATTACACAGTCATCAAGGTTAGACCTTTGCTGATAGTTTCTGCTAGAATCGGGTCTCAATTTGTAATGGTTTTGCGCAAACCTTCTGTTTGAGTGAGCTTGGTAATTATTTCCCTGTGTGGGAATCGTGGGATAATAGTTAGTAAAAGATGAACCACCAGGTGGCGCATAAAAAGGTTGGTAACCGTATGGATATATGTTTTGCATGGGCTGGCTCTGGGTGAACCTGCCATATGGTCCCTTTGGACCATTAAATTGAAAACCCTGCGCGGGTGTTTTTGTATTCGATGTACCAGCTTGCGTAGCTGTCCAGTTCGATTTCTGAGATGAATTACGGATAGGCCAGAAAGCTTTACCCACACCACCAGATTTTTCGATTGCATCGGAAAAAGCATCATTTTTAAATAAAAAGGAACTTGTGGGTGGTATATTACGTAATTTAGATCGCAAGAATTTGTCTTTTACAGATCTTAATATAGAATCGCGTCTTTGCTCAATTATATCAGCCCTGTGGCCGCATGCAAGTTGCAATAAATGGTTTGATATTTTATTGTAACTACCTTCAATAAAAATTTCATTTAATTTATCTTTGATTGTTGTTGGAGATAAATCATTCGAATTATCGGAAGCCCAAGTCAGAAGCGATTCAAAACCAGCCTGCGCGGCATCTTTTTGATTTATTAGAGCTTGAGTAATGGCAGCATAACTACGCTCTGTCACACAAAAATTTGTATAGCGATCAAAAGGCTTAATTTCATCATTACATTCAAGTTCCACAAACCCGGGGGTAGTCGAATAAGCCTTTTGCACTTCCGAATAGCGTACGTCACGCCACTCGGAACTATCAAAATGTTGGACTTTTTGCAATAACTCAAGATGAAATTTAGATGATTTAGGAAGGGACGGTTCCTTCAAAACAGTATTGATAGATAAGTTTACACTAGAATCATTTTTTACAGATTTAGGCTCATCAATATCATTGCACTCGTTGTCAGAAAATAATTCATTACTAACATTAAGACTAACCACATCGTCATTGTTCACGGGTAAAGGCATAGGATATGAGCAATTATAAAATGCCGTTTGCGGCAGCATGCCACGAGATAACAAATTTTCAATATTGTTCACTTGTTCCGCGAGCTTGCGCAGCTCATCCGACTTGTCAGATTTTTTATGTCGCTTAGCATTATTTGATTCCGTTTGCGCAACGGCTTTTCTTTTCTTTGGCGTGTGCACTTTTGCACGTGCTGACTGAGATGGGTGGGATTCCTAAGAAGAATTTGACGACAGAGAACAATCATTATCACTTGAACTTTTTGAATTCATAATTTAAACTAA
The DNA here is from genome assembly GCA_910589605.1 of Chrysoteuchia culmella. Lineage (NCBI taxonomy): Eukaryota > Metazoa > Arthropoda > Insecta > Lepidoptera > Crambidae > Chrysoteuchia > Chrysoteuchia culmella. Next base: position 9,886,948 of record OU342647.1, on the reverse strand, counting down.
AATCCAAACGGTAACACCGTTATACAATGAAAATTATTAATGGTACTCACGTTTTCTTGTTGGTTGCGATATATCGACACACTTTTACTCGCGACTGAAATATTTTCGCGAACGTCCGCACAGATCGAAAAACGAATCACCAATGACTCCAAAATGGCGCCGTGCTTAACAGTACAACTACGCCACCTGGTGGAGAATTTGAAAACGAAAACCGGATACGACACGAGGGGGGGCAAAAATTAGTCAAAACACACACTATTTCCGCCACAGAGTAGAAAAACAGGGTTGCCACTCTCATTATTAAGGCTTCGAATGACGGTACAGTAAGTTAATAGAAAACTAACCACTGCTAACGCAAATATGTTTGTTATGTTATGTGTGCCAAACAACAGTCTGTTATGATTTAATAAACATACACAACAACAGCAAAGTTCAGCTCGGTCAGATGTCGGATGGGTGACCGTAAAGTGGCATTACCACTGAGCGCTTTCGTGCTTCGGAGGGCACCTCAAACTGTCGTCCCGGCTGTTGTCATCTGATTACAGTCGTTAAGCCAAGTGCTTTATAGGCGGCTTGATAAACTTTGACACCAGAAGTGGCTACTATTCCTCACTCAATAAGAAGTGGTTGATGAGGAAATCAAATGGATTTTCCTTGAATCTATCCTATCGTTGTTACTTTTTTAAAGTTATTTTGTACATACTTAACATAAGTTAAGTATGTACAAAATAACTATAAAAAAAAAAAACTTTAAACTAAAAAACTAACTTAAGAAAAGCACAACAAGATCCAAACAATAACTGCGTAGTGACAGTAACCAAATACTATAGAATACTCTAACGCAGCAGCTGACTTTGATTTGCCAAATTTGCGGTTATGATTTCTTTATTATTATTAAACTACTGTCTAGATAGAGTTCAATTCTCTCACAGTCAAAAAGTATATTTTCTTAGAAAAGTTCCGAATTTTTCAAAGGAAAAATTCAAAGCAACTTTTTTATTAATGAGATCTTTTTTCGATTAGGTACCTACATGAGAATTGGGTCTTATTTTTTTTTATAAACGACGTGGAGACTCTTAGCCTTCATCATACCTGATGATAAGTATTGATAAGGCTGAAGATGGAAGCGAGCCTCTCCCGGAATCCTCAGCCACTGAGGAATTTCATATGCTTAGTTTTAATTTTTCTGTATCTCAGGTTTTCAAACAAACAAAACAACGTATTGTTTGTCAAGCAAGCAACCTCCAGTTACGATTGCACACTGCCCGGAATCTGAGGGTCTAAGTGAGAAGTACTACGCTTACCAAAGACAGATCGCGATAACCGGGCGATTTTCATCTACAACTTCCTGAATATTTGACCTTATTTTGATGCTTATATATTCTCGGAACTTAACGAACGTTCGTCTGATTCGATCGATCGATCGTGTTTGGTTCGTAAGTGGTGTGATAGGACTGGACTTTGTAAATATCACTACACAAAATAATATGAAACTAAGGGCAACTTTCACTAACCTCACTAAACACATTAAGGGCTAAACATACTAAAAACTAGCTGTGTCCGCAACTTCCTTCGCGTGAGAACCGGAACATCGTTTGCAATCCATCCCGACTAAATTGTAGCAACAAAGGCGGTCATTTTAACCAACTTCAAAAAAGGAAGAGGCTATTGTGTCGCCTACTACTACTACTTTTTGAATACTTAACATATGATACAATTTAATTATATTCTTATCATCTTATCGCCTTTAATAGAGAAGCTTATCAATTCATCAGTACCCATGTACTTACCTATATTTTATAATAGAACTAAATGTACCTATTAAATTGCAAATGATAATAATTAGATGGCCGATGCCTGTGATTTAGTTTCATCGATCATGTGTCATGTTTCAATGTGGCTTTATAACACGCCTTCGAAATTAACAGAGTAGCTCAAGATTGTTATTTTTAAGTAGTTAACTAACTTACTTTAAGTAACTTACTTTAAGTAGTTAAAGTTAAGGTCAATCATTATTAAGTTCATATAATTTTAAAGGCAATTTTCTAGATTCATCGCATTTTCTAGATTTTCCGAAAACTACTGTAGGTACAGTATGAGTTACGATACGCTTTAGTTTCGCAATGGTCGGTCACGGGATAGGTGACCAATAAGTTACTATCTCTTCCGTGCCTCAGAAGGCACGTTAAACCGATGGTTCCGGCTGTATTTGCGGTAATTTAAACCCACCAATCCGCATTGGGCCCGCGTGGCTGATCATGTCATGACCCATTCTCCTTATCTTATGATTTATCCTTTCATAAGGAAGGCCAGTGCCCCGGCAGTGGGAACATAAATTATGGTTAATGACGATTGTTCAATCTGTTGATAGGTATTGAAACATAAAAAATGGGACAAACTTTGTAAAAACGTTAGAGCTTGTATTACGAAAACCGCATCTAAAATGAACGACATAGGTAAAGGGCAATCTCAAGCAGAAAGTATAAAGCCTGACCTGCTGTTGACTACATAAAAATACCACTTGTATTCGCGACACATTGATAAACTCCTCCTTTTTTTGAAGTGGCTTAAAATTTATAAAAGAACTAAAACTTTTAGGAAAAACGACAAAATATACATAAAACGCCATCTTTCATGCACGCCTTACCGCTAAAGTAATAAAAAGAGCAAAAAGGATGTAGGTAATAGGTACGTACCTACCTCAAAATATATTTTCCAAGAATTAAAATCAACAACTGTTGCTAAGCAACCAAAACCCGAACGACGCGAAACTCCAACTCTGCCTTCTGCATACGCGCGTCACAATCACTATATACATTTCTCCGTCCGTCCTCTCTTTAAAATGTACCTAATTCCTTATGATAGAGTTGACCGATTTTGATTAAATAAAACCTATACGGTAAGTTGAGATACCGACTTTAAACATAAAATAATTCTGTCAGATCAGTGGTGTGATGCTCATTTAAACACACATACATACAGACAGACGGACAGACAAAAAATCTAAAAATGTTAGAAGTTGGTTCTGCAGGTTATTTTGAACCCCCTGTCAATTTTTTTTTGCAAATCCAAGCAATTTACAGACACGCAAATAGAGGATACATTCCTTTGAAGTTAAAAGTGACAGAGCGAAAATATGTTTAGCGCTAAACGTATTTTGTGGAAGTTGGTGAAAGTCTCCCTTAGTTTTCATTTTGTTCATCGGATTTCGAAGAAACAAAACGAGTCGTTTCAATTCAATGTATTGTTTGTCAAGCAAGCTTCCTCCACCTCCAGTTACGATTGCACCGGGCCCGGAATCTGAATGTGATAGGAATACGCGCGCAACTCGCCTTGAGTGGCGTTTCCCGGTTCAACGATCGTCAATGAGATCGCACCGCGATGACTTAACGCCTAACCCGGGAAGTACTTAACGCAATATTTCTTTAAACGTTTTGCGAATTACACGTGACCTTAACTATTGAGTTGAGTAACAGTTTCCTATCTCGAACTTTTTGGGGAAATGTGGAAATTTTTTACTTCAAGTTATAGGGAAAATTACTTGTTGAATCAAAATGTAAATTGAAGATTCTCTTTAGTTTGTTTTAATTAGTTTAAAGTTTTGGTCGTAATAAAGTTTAAATTAAGAATGACGATTTAAATTACTGCACTCGCATTGTTTTTTCGTAAAATTTATCCTCGAAAAACAGCAACCCGTCGACTATTACTTCCAAATTATATCAAATTGAGACACAATTTATTACTTTGTTTAAAAAGGAGTTATTACCTACTTTAAAAAGTTACTTAAGGAAGGACTGTTTTCTGTCTTAAAAAGCGCAGTAGGTAAGTACTTACAAAAACAACTTTTGAAAATAAGAAATTAATGTTTTAATTTTGAAATTTGCTTTACTAAGAGCTAATCAAAGTTGATCTGAGCTGATCTAAGTTTTTCTCTAATTAACAACACAACAGGCAGAAACGCATAGTCGTTGGTTGTCATGTCACACATCACTAAGTATCTACTTTGCTCAATTATTTTTTCAACCTCTCCAATCGGGCTAGCTAAATGATTTCTTACGTCACGGCCTTGAAATGGAACTGGTTCGATTTCCGGAAAAGTACCGTATACCCACGGCCGAAGCTGAACGCTTTTGAAATAATACCTAAAGTTCAAACAGTTACCTAAAGACTTCCGTAGTATTGATCAGCGGAAAATTCCTAGTAGCTTAGAGTTTAATCATGTGATCGGATTTTGTGTAATTTTGCTACCTAGGACCAGAAACGTACAGGTTGCCTGTGCTGTGAGATGGTTACATCTGTTAGATTCGTCTGGAAACAATTCGTCTATAACGAACTACTCAGAAGGGAATCAAACTCGCGGCCTTCATTATTCGGCTAAATGCTCCGACGAATTGTAGAAAGAGTTAGATACCAGATGCTTTTTTTCTGGTAGAATAAACATTGAATTGAATATAAGTCAGGTGATTTTATTCTTTAGGTGATTTTACGCGGTTAAAGAACTTCAGACCCATCTCTCTTTTAAGCCATGTTTATAAGTTGTTTTCAAAAGTCATCACGAATCTTCTTGCTCGCAGGCTTGACGACTTCCAACCTCCCGAAGAAGCCGGGTTCCGAAAAGGCTTTAGCACCATAAACCACATCCATACGCTGCGGCAGGTTATATAGAGACCGAGGAGTATAATCTGCTACTTTGCTTGGCGTTCATGGACTATGAGAAAGCCTATGATTCGATTGAGACCCTGGGCGGTGCTGCTGTCTCTCCAGAGGTGCCAAGTGGACTATAGGAATATCGAGGTGTTAAGATACCTATACGAACATGCCACCATGTCGGTCCGATTACAGAACCAGAGCACAAATCCCAACCAACTGCAGCGAGGTATGAGACAGGGAGACGTCATTTTTCCGAAACTGTTCACACCTGCGTTGGAGGACATCTTTAAGCTTTTGGACTGGAATGGACGCGGCATCAACATAAATGGCCAGTATCTAACACACCTTCGTTTTGCCGATGATATAGTCCTAATGACTTAGACCCTGGAGGACCTAAACACAATGCTCGATGATCTCCGTAGTGCTTCCCAAAAAGTGGGTCTTAGGATGAACATGGATAAGACGAAAATCATATCGTACCCACTACAGTTTACGTTGGGAACACTACACTCGAAGTTGTTGATCATTACGTTTACCTATTGGACAGACAATCCAGTTAGGTAAGTCCCATGTCGAATCCAACTCGGCTGGGCAGCATTCGGGGAGCTCCGTAAAATCTACGCGTCCAACTTACCTCTGTGCCAGTGATAACTTACGGCAGTGAAACGTGCCTCGCTAACTATGGGTCTGATAAGGCGGCTCAATGGAGAGAGCTATGTTCGGCGTTTCCCTGCGTGATCGAATCAGAAATGCGGAGATCCGCAGGAGAACTAAAGTTACTCAGTTGAAGTGGCAGTGGGTGGGACACATAGTGAGAAGAACCGATGGCCGTTGGGGCGGAAAGGTTCTTGAATGCCGACCACGTACCGGATGACGCTCCGTGGGTAAGCCCTCAAGGTGGACCGACGATCTGGTAAAGGTCGCGGGAAGCAGCTGGATGCTGGCAGCGCAGGACCGATCGTCTTGGAGATCCTTGGGGGAAGCTTATACTCAGTAGTGGGTGTCATGTGGCTGAGACGACGAAACATTGAATGCAATAACCGAATACAATATATACATACTTACACAATAAACTGAAGACTTTTTGCAGTCTAAACCTATACTCACCACAAGTTTGTAGCGATTCTGTAGGTATGCTTACGTTTTAAATCTATCATAAAATCATGTTCCAAAATATCTAAATCCCGACAAATTTCACATTAACCATCTAATAACCTGAGTAATGAATCAGTATCAAGTCATATAAGTAGATCATATCTAACAAGAATATAGTCTTTCTTTTTTTTCATGCAATTTTCACGATTAGTTCTCATTAGGTATATGAATGAGGAGCCCGTGGCGCAGTGGTTCGCGCTCTTGGCCTGCGATTGAGGTTAAGCAACTTTCGCAATAGTCGGTCTCGGGATGGGTGACCAAAAATTTACTATTTCGAGCTCCTCCATGCTTTGGAAGGCACGTTAAGCCATTTGCAGTCGATAAAAGCCGCCAATCCGTATTGGGCCCGCGTGGGTCATGGCCCATTCTCCTTATCCATCTTTATGAAAGGCCAGTATCCCAGCAGTGGGAACATTAAAAGTGGCTGATGACGAGGCATATGAATTAGAGTTTCCAGACTTCCTATTATGTTTGTAATTAATAGAAACATTAGGTACTCATTTTTTTATCTTTAGAGTATTAAATCATGAGTCGCGTTACTCGATAATTCCACGATTTCTTATCAGTGTATTTTTTTCCGGAAACCATAAAATATGTCACTCGAGCTCGAGTATCTAGTTTCACAATGGTGTCAGAAACATTTTGCAATAATGATAACATGTAAGTGCCGAATCATAGTCAGCACCGTGTGTGGTCGGACTAAACAATAACATAATGCAATACAAATGGAGACGTATTTTTTAATCGTTCGAAATTCTCATGCGAATTCAATTCGCATTCGAATTGAAATTCTCCGACTTCCATTTTGTCGCACTTTTGAATCACTCGAATACGTTGTTGCCGTTTTCTGAAACTCCTTTGACAATGATTTTATTTTACGCTGAATATTTAAAAACCGGAAATTAACTCTCCATAGATTTTCAAAAACCGATACTGAATCGCATTTGAATCACGAGAAACAAAACGTTTTTAAGTTGTCAAACTATACGTCATGTCAATTTCAATTTGAAAATGACATTTACTTCTCGTAAACCGAGATTCTAGACACAATAAAAAATCAATTACGTCTCGTGTGGATCTACGTTCCAGCATACAAAGGGTTAAGTGCTAAACGTCAAACTTTCTATCGCTTGAATAAAAAAAAGAGTGGTCAGGACCACGCGCAGCAGATTCTAATGCGAATTGGAATTTAAAAAATGCGGTTTTTAGCATCGCATGCAAATCTTGCGATTCCCTAAGCGACTAGTAATTCGAATGACTCAAAAATACGCCTCATGATCTGGCGTAAAATTTTACTGACTTTCTGTTCTTAAGTAAATAAAAATATTTTCATCTGCTTAGTCTTTACTCAAGTTTAATGCAGGGTAGAATAGACAAATGAAAACACGCGTCACTCAGAAACAAAAATGGTTAATTGTGCAGTGCTTTCTTGCAAGAGCTCGTCAATAACATTTACACATCACTAAATCTCGCTCGTGACGTCATCGTACGTAAGAAAAATTGGATAAGCTAGGTTCTCATACTGTTTGGAATGTTCTTTTAATCTATCTCGCTCGATACAGGTCTGTGGGAAAAAATAATTAAGTATAGTGTATATAACCGTCAGCAACTCTAATGGCTTCCAATCCGTGAGCGTAGGAACCTTCAAGTTTTGTGTGCTCTTTTCAACCTTCTCTTTGATCAACATACCCCAGAATACTTGAAATCTCGGTTTTAATTTTTGGGTGACTCTCATCAACGTGATCTTCGCTCCAACAGCAATCTTCTTTTAAAAACTCCGTCCCATAATTCTGGCTTCGTCTCGCACTCGTTCTCTTTACATCAGTACAACCCTGAACATTCGTAGTGTCTCCAGTAAGTTTGTCTTTAAGAAATTGGTCCAAGAGCATTACCTACTTGAGTTCTTTACCCTAACTTCGTCGTTTCTAAGTCATGTACGCTATGTATACAATTTTTTATGAGTTTTATGTATTTTTTTTGTATATATACATACAGATGGGAAAAAAGACGGTCGTCGGAGGAAAAGTACCATTAATATTGATGATAGCAAATTATGGGATTTTAAAAAAACAAGTAAAACTGCATTCAAAGTTTTTTTATTTTTGACTTGCCTGAACTGGATCTAACCGGCCTAAATTAAAAAAATATCACTTGTATATCGATAGTGTTAATCATAAGGATCAATTTAGTTTAAGTAACATAGTATCTAAAACAGTAAATAAATAGGTACCATACGATAAAGTATGGTGAGCTACAATGTTATCTTGATCTTTTCAAGGTCTGTTTTTAATTTTTACTTCAAAAAAGGAGGAGGTTCTCAATTCGGTTGGTATAACTTTTTTTAGATACTATGTTTACATTTATTTCAAGAATTCTTGATAACTACAGAACCGATTTCAAAATTTCAAAAAATGGACTAACTTGGGAACAAACCTATAACGTCATTTCGATCGGTTCAGGCGTTCTCGAGAGTTCGGTGAACATACATAAAAAAAATATACGTGAGGAATTGATAACCTCCTTATTTTTTTCAAGTCGGTTAAAAATTTATCGCTATTTCCCTTGGTCATCGCATCACGCGTGAACGGATGGAACAATTTCACTAATTCTTTATGTGTTGTGTTTATTATTGTCAGGAGAATGTTCTTATGAAAGGAAAAATCTGGTACACCTGATGTGGAACCCTAGCAACCCAGCTAAACTATAACAGATACAAATAAAGCACCTTGGGATAATTATGACTTTTTAATTTTGCATTTTACAATGCTTTTATGTGATAAATATTGAACAAGAATATATACTAGAAAAAAGCAACTAGTCTCATGTCGCCCTGACGGTCACCTTTGGATAATTGTTTAGCGTGATAATTTTCAATTGACCTAAAAAATCAAAGGTCTGGCACCTGACACCTGATGTGGAACCTTAGCAGCCCAGCAAAAGATACAAATATAGCGCCTTGGGTCGAGTTCTTCAGCAAATGAGCATCGATGGCAGTTTGCATGGAATGGTTCCGGAATGGCGAACGCGCACCGGGCGATGCTCTGTGGGTAGGACCCCGTCAAGGTGGACCGGCAATAATCTAGGGGGCTGATAATGGTTTAAGAGATTCGAATATAGACAACTTTTAATAATTGTGAGGCGGTACGAAGTTCGCGCGGGTCTGCTAGTTTATTAATATTTATGTATTATTCGTTTATTTATGTGTATATACATTCATGTACGTACCTATATGTATATGTTTTTATCTAAAGTGATGTTAGCTATGTTAAGCAATCACTGTCTTTTTTTGCTATTACTATTGCTTTATTTTCTATTGCCGCCATGATCTCTCTTTTAGATCCTTTCAGGTTGACTTGTAGAGAATGCCTAAGGGCCCTAAGTGCTCCACTTGCTGTATATGTGCTATAAAAATTGTTAAAATTAAATAAAAAATATAATTTGTTATAGCATCGGCAACTGTACAATTAATTTGTAATAAGAATTTGAATTTTCATCAAGAAAAGCCGTAATGGTTTAGCTAGGCAATCCGAGTTTTTGCTCATAGTTAAAAGTTTTTTCCTTTAAAATGTAGATCCCCGAATCCATAAGTATTTGTTTTGTAGTTCTTACATTTTTTATTGCCCTGTTTCTTAGTTAAAGCAATTACTGCAATGAAGTAACGCAAGTAAGTAGGTTCCTACTTACACAATAAAACTATGATAATTTAAAAACTTAGCAATGACGTAGCAATAGGTAAATAATATAAAATATTTTTCAAAGTCTGTTTGAAATGAGAAAAATAAACAAAGCAGCAGCGGAGAAATCAGAGACTAGCAAAAATAACTTGGAGGACTTTTTCAGGAAAACGCCCAAAAAAATTTCTTCTTTTACAAGTTATTATTCAAAGACTTTTCCGAGAACTAAGTTCATATCATATCCCATTCTAATGGAATACCTATACATAACAGTGACATTCTTATATCGCCCCATAATAACTTATGTGAAGAGATGAGTAATCATTCCGCGCCCTCGAGCGTGGTACTCCGTTTGTATACATTATGTGTGGGTCGAGGAAGGGCCGCGATGGGCCGAGTCCGGAAATGGACTGTGACACTGACGCTTTAGGTCAAGAACGACCGCCTTCCAAGGAAACATTAATTATGTTTCTTTCTAAACTGATAAAATATGTTAAGTAAACAAAATATAAGATAAAGTATAATTTAATTGCTATTTTACTAAGAAATATTTACGGTTTAATTCATCAAACCCGAACCGGACACCGGTGTCCAGAGAACAACGGAATATCTATTAACGGAATGTCTCATAATCCGGGGCCTGATATCTGGGGGCTAATTGTCTAATTTTAAAATCTATTTCAATTTGTCATTTGAAAGATATTAACATATCAGGCCGTCACTATTTGACATTTGAAAGGGATTGTGATCGGGACACGTTTTGAAAGGTATTGAATTAACGAAATTGAAGTGTTAAAGCAAAGTGACACACCAAAATATCTTTCAAATGTATGGAGAAGTGTCAAAAAAAGAAATGTCATTTAAAATGTCATTCGTTCCGAAAGCAATTGCGACTAATAGTTGCACAATTCCATAAATCACAATCACAATACCTTTTAAAGGGATTATGATATATTTTGAAATTAGACAATTAGGGGGCTGATCTATAATCTAGAGGTCTAGAGTAATTTCAATCGATGGTCTGTATGTACGGCGAAAAAAGATGTTTTATACTTTTTAAAAGCAATAAAAATAATGCGTCTTTTCATAATCGTTAAAGTTTCATTATGATTTCGATGTTGTATTCACATTTTTTATAAATAGATTGGCTACACTTTGTTAGTCTAGGCAAGTTGGAGACATTTTTTTTTTTTTGTATCTAATGTACTTATCAAAATCTGTAAAGAAAACGTAATTTTTAGAATTCAGGTGATTCTCAATTCGCAAACTGTAGATTTTTAGCCCTTCACTTTAGTCATAACTTGTAGGTAAGTTGTGCTTAGTGCGAGTTGTCTCACCTTACTCGCTTACGCCGAAGTTTGCGAAGTTTAATTCTCAACCTTATTCTCATTGCATTAATGCTATCTGACAAAATTTTACTCTCACACATTTGCAAACTCACACTAGACCCTCAGACAACTAACCACTCGTTTTTCCTCCGATACAATCACACCAGGATAAACATTTGTCTTATTTTGAAATACCCAGTCTCAACACCATTGCACAGTTAACTACATACTATGTATGTATCCATTACCTACACTTATCACTTGATCTGTATCCACCATTTTGGCCATTAAAGTGTCATCTATTAACTACTACCACTTGACATCCTACTTCTACTTTCGGGTTCTATTAATTAAAATAAACACTTTTACACTTTCGTGTTGTAGGTATTATAAATGATTCTAACATTAAAGGTATGAAACGCGTAAGTATACCTACGTGTGATAGGTATTTCACATATCTAAAATTCCCGATGTTTCGGCTAAATTGCATTTTAATAAAATTACGTTTTTTTTTATTCGCGACTGGAGTACTCTTAATACCTGATGTTAAGTATTGATAAGGCTGAAGATGGAAGCAAGCCGCTACCGGAATCCTCAATCAATGAGGAAATGGCTATCTTATCTCTAACTGTCGAAACACAACTATGCTGAAAACATTGTTGTTATGGCGTCTGACTTAGATAAGATGGTGGTAGCTAACCAGGCGGACTCACAACAAGTCCTATTACAAACCAAACCGAATACAATATATAGCCCCCGCTGGGAATCGAACCCGGGACCCCTGGGTCTGTTACCGGTGGTTCTTACCACTAGACCATAGAGGCGGTAAAAATTTCGACGACGATTTGTACGATAAGAGGTAAAAAAAGTCAAACTTTACAATAATATTATATTAGCTTACGATTTGTCTAACACTTGTTTTTTTTAACTTTTATTGTATCATTAACTATTTATATATTAATGTCATTAGCGTTATTTTTATAAGGTAAGTACAATCGGGGAACTTCCTGAGGGCTGAATCTAACGAAAACTCGGTTCAGTTTCAGTTTCGTCGCTGTTGTGGCTGTCATACAGTATGAAACTGTGACAGTAATGACAGCGCGAAACTATAGGTATTCTTTTGTTAGATAATCATGCAGCCTGCCAGTTGACCAGTAGAGAATTTTTGGAAAACGTTTTCTCGGAATGTACTAAGGTTAAAGAAAGAATATTATTCAAATGAAATACCTGGGCCCTTATTCACTATGACCACATAGCGATTCCTTACCAAACCACGCAATGTCTTACTTGGTTTTGACATTTTCAAAATTCATTTTCTCCGTGATACTCACAAATTATAGAGTTATTGTACAACTACATGACAGTCACAAATTGTATTAATTATTAAACAAGGAAAATTACTTTAAAATTTGTAAGTGTTAAAGAGAAAACGAATTTTGAAAATGTCGAAACCAAATACGACATTCGCGTGGTTTGAGCAAGGAATCGGTAAGTGGTCATAGTGAATACGGGCCCTGTAATGTTTTATTATTTTTGATACTTTTCTATATATCTATTCCTTTTTTAAATGAAGCTCCCTGAAAAACCAGGAAATTCCCTGACTGTACTATAAGAAATAAACATTATAGTAACTATGACATTCAAACGAAAACTAATAACAATTCAGACGAAAACTAGTAACAGCTAGCTCTATACGTAACAATCAAACTTTAAACTTGACGACGTTTGGCGCAGGGGTAGGTACTAACCTAACTAAACTAACCCATCTTCTGCGCCAGAGGTCCCGGGTTCGATCGGACAAGACAAATATTTGTGTGCATGAACATGTCTATTTGTCTTGTTTGTTTAATATGTATATTATGTATGTATTAAAAAAAGTATATAGGGTAGAGACATCAAAGAGTGCGCATTTTAGAAACTTTTATTTATAAAAAAATTGGCTTTACAATTACACTTTGTACTTATTATTAAATTGAAGCTTTGGTCAATTAGGAACATAATAGTAATCATTAATCAAAGATAACAGTCTCAAATTAATAAAAAATTGTCTTAAACTTAAAACTCGTCCCGTGCGTACTCTTAGGGTGCTGTGTTGCAAAGAGTACGCAGTGACAACCCTTCATACAAGCTAAGAGTTCGCAAAGCGACGAGCGCGATCCTCCTGACAATTGTCACAAGTGAAGACCCCAAATCCCATGTAGTCTGTGCACTCATCATGCCACCAAGCAGTACATCGGCCACACTGGATTCAATCTTCTTGCGGCGGCTCAACGTAGATTCCAAAACAAAGGGGACATCTTATAACTTCTCGACCTGTTGTTGTATTCAACAGTTGTGGATTATTTCTAGAAGTCTTGGTTTTATTGTTTCTCTTATCTGCAGTTTTTTTATTTCTATTTCTTTCTGCTGTCTGTTTTTCTTCTTCTAATTGGTTTTTATACGGTGTGCTCGTCAAAATTTCTGATTTTTTCCGTTTCATGTTTCTCTTTGACTGAAGAGTTGCCTTTGGCAGAGGCCGAATGTCAGAAGGTTTTGTTAATCCTGATGTGGATGGTATTGGTTCATTAACTGGTATATTTTGACGAACACTTGATGTGGACGGTGTCGGCTCCTCTGCAGATATATTTTGACAAACATCATGAGTATCATAAATATCATCAAGGTCTGGAGTTTTCTGAGTGCGATATAATAATTCTTCCAAGCCTTCATCAGAGAGCGTAGGTAGCAAAGATGGAGATAACTGTACTTCAGGAGCTTGGATAGCATTGGTTTCAGTCAAGCTAAGAGTACGCATGCGTACTCTTTGGGTGCGTACTCTTAGCTAATATGCGTTTTTGGGCATGGACCTTAATATTTTTCAAAGCACGTGTAATGGCGACATAACCTCTTAAAAGCATCAAAGTTGGATACACAAATATCTAGTAAAATAACAGTCGATGGATGCAAATTAATCACAACCCTTGCAAATCGTGTTTAAAAATCTAGAAAATTAAGATCAAACACCTCGATAATCTATTTTTAGCTATAAAATTGTTAATAAATACCTTAGCGATGCAATTTGGCGTCCTTCACCTCGGCTTGACAGCTGCCACTCACATGTGGCAGTAGTGTTGCCATTCCAAAAAAAAAATCTACGGGAAGCTCTGCGTACTCTTTGGTAGCGCGTACTCTTTGGTCTCTCTACTATACGTATGTTTATCCGTTATCTAGTATCCATAACACAAGCTCTTCATGAAACTTACCGTGGGCTAGATAATTGGTGTGATTGTTTACAATTATTTATTTATTATTTATTTAAATTAGCTGATTATAATTAATTTCTATTTAATAATTATAGACGCTCTACCACGAGATGAGCTATATTATAATAGTTATCAATTTTGATTGTTTTGTTACCAAAATCTTAGTTTTTAAACATAGACATCTTTTATAATTTTAATCACTATTACGAAAAACAGGATTTTTACCATGTTTGTATGTGTTATCGAGAAAGTGATAGTGATAATGACTTATTTTTAAATGAAATAACATAACGAATCAATAAAGTTAATTTTCTCTAACGTTCAGGTAAGGGAATCTACATTCGAATGTTCCAAAGCATTTTGCTAGTACCACAATGAAATCCGGTTTCACGTGCATCAAATAATTACATCAATAATTAAGTCAAAGTTAATCAAAGCGTCGAATCGTCGCTCAAAACGTATCTTTTAAACTAGGTTAGAGCGGCGGTAAAACGAATTCCAATTACATCAGATTATACAAGTCCCGAGAGCCACGTAACTGGTAGACTGCGGTGAAAGCACCGGCCTTGGCAATGAGGCTCAGCCGGCCGCGTCGTCGCTAGGGCTGACGACTAGAGTGCATTATTTACAAATTGTAAATAATGCACTCCATAGCCTCCTTTTAACGCCACAACAGGCGTGAGCTAGGAGAGGTCTATGTCCAGCAGTGGACGTCCACAGGCTGATAATGTGTATGTGTGAAATAATGCACTCTAGTCGTCAGCCCTGTTTTGAGCTACTTACTTGCTACAAGAAGAAACAGTGCTTTTACATCAGTCTCAACTCAAAAATGTAACTTTTGTTTAATTTACAGCCAGGAAAAGTAACTAAAATGAATGAGCAAAAAACAAAACGCTTCCAACTTTCTTGAAACAGTGATTTTATGGGTTGTAATTTTTATTTTAACTAGTCCTTCACCTAAATAAAAAATAAAAAAAATAATTAATTTGTTTTTGGAAATGGAATTCTTACCGATTAACGTATTAGTAAAATCTAATCTCGTGTCGTGTGGTGACGGCCTAAGAATACAAGTGTCACCACTCCCTTACACGCCTGGGATGTCGTAAGAGTCAACTAAGAGGCTCGACTCATTGAACATCTGCGCAAGAGAAGGAAAACTTGAAACAAACCCTCTACCAACCCGTCGTCGTAATAGCCTCCTATGAACGCCACAATAGGCGTGAGCTAGGAGATGCCTATGCTCAGCAGTAGACGTCCACAGGCTGATGATGATATGAAATGTATGCAAAAAGTTGTGTTAATATTATGATCTAATTTTTTCCAAGAGTTCAACCCTGTCGCCCGCGACTTGAGGCGACGGCAGCGACGCTGCGCCCGCGCACCTATCGCGGCGCGCTCGTTGTTATTGGCGCAGGTTTCCACGCATGCACCACACTTTCGTTGTCAATGAACTTGGAAAGCGGGGATGCTCTGTCATTGTCATTAGATGCCTGGGAATGCACTCTCGCCCACGTAACACACTCTCAACATTTTGCACGCAATTGCGCATCGTATCGGATCTAATTGCGACCCATTATTGTCAGTGTATTACAAACTCATGTGCTAAATGCTCCAATTGTAATAGGTACATCTATTGGAGCAAATTATTTTTTAATTAAAAACATGATTATTTGATTGAAATGATGAATATTTAGTCAAAATGAAAACCGACTTCAAAAATCTAAAAAGCAAAAAATATTACTTTTGGAGTCGGTGCCAGCCAAACCAAGAAAAATAAAAGAGTGGAACTGCAATGTAGAATGCCTTGGCTTTTTAGTTTTTGATGTTAGTTTTCATTTATTATAAAAAGTTTTTTAATTATCAATTTTTAATTTTTAAAGGTCTATTCATTGATAGATGGGAATTACCTCTTCTACAGGGTTGGGTGCAGATGCACACAAACTGATTGTGTGTGTGTGTGTGTTATGTTATTATTGTATTTCTGTGTATTTGTATTTTAGGTACTAACCCTAGTTGTAAGGTTATTGTTACTAACATATTTTTATGGGCACTGCCTGAAATAAATTGATTGATTGATTGAAAGGTAGAAGTCCGGAACCAACACTAATAACTTTATGTCAATTTCACCTTTCCCAAAATTCTGCTTTTCCCGGTGCAGACGTTAATTATTGAGGAGTTCTCCTGGTACTTCATCACATGCATTGAGACGAGCATAAATTGCTTATGCACCACATCAAAGTCATCGTATCGCTTTCGTGAAATGCTAAGTATTTAATAGTTCCGATGACCATTTGTGGTCTTCATCATCAGTCCCACTCCACCAAATGATGCTTAACGGAAGCAAATGTACGTGTTACTTAAGAAAACATCGAAATCGATATAGGTGTGCTTATAATATTTGAAGAGTTCCCTCAATTTCACCAAAATCCCATCATCAGATTCTTTCTTGACGTTATTGGGATCAACTTGAAAGTACACCCTTTCAAATTTAAACATAAATGTTCATAAATGGCCGAGTACTGAAGAAACATACAAATTGATAACCTCCTCCTTTTTTGAATTCGGTTAAAAATTTACTTAGTTAAATTACTATTATACAGACTTTTTTTTAAATGTAAATTTTCGCGAATTTGACTATAGTTAAGTAGACGTCAATCAAGTCAGTATCTATCTCACACTAAGAAATAAAGCTTGTAGTGAACTTTCCATCAGTGGTTCATAATTAATACGTATTTACGGCTTCGGATGACAGGGCAGAGGCGCCCGATGGCCGATGGGAAAGTGTAGGCGTTTGGACTCACTTGACGCTCCAGTGGCCACGAAAACCGCCGCGCATGCTGGGCAGAGGAGGGAGTGGAGAAGCGAAACATTGTACCTTATTAGTCGTTTAGCAGTTAAAATGGCAGCCAAAAAGGAAAAAGTGCCAAATAAGAATTAGGTAACTAAATTATTATATAAGGAGCCCGTGGCGCAGTGGTTCACGCGCTCGGCCTACGATTGTTGAGGTTAAGCAACTTCCGGAATGGTCGGTCATGTGATGGGTGACCAAAAATATAATATCTCGAGTTCCTCCGTGCTTCGGAAGGCACGTAAATCTGTCGGTCCCGGCTGCATTTGCAGTCGTTAAAACCCACCAATCCGCATTGGGCCCGCGTGTTGGGTTATGGCCCGTTCTCCTTATCCATCCATAAAGAAGGTCAGTGCCCATTGGACATGGCTGATGGGGACATTAAAAATGGCTGAAGCCGACAAAGTAAATTATTAAAATACTTACTGATAATCATAGGTAAGTACTATTATTAGTTTTAGATGCCTTTGATAATAATTTCATAATGTACTTAATAAACAATACATTGTTGTAACAACTGACACGAACGTCTAGGTGCAAGTCAAATGAAGGCACAATGAATGTTGTAAATGTTCTCAAAATGCAAGCTCAAATCGGAAGCTTTCGCTAATTGCAGAAAGCTTCCGACTTCTGCACCAGTGTGGTGTCCTAAAGACTAAACATTTTTTTGTAAACGTGTTATCATCCAAGTCCACCTTCACAGTTGGTTAAACATCTTATTATGGCCGAATAAATGGAAATGTCCACAAAACACAAGAAAAACTGAGGCTTCCTAAACTTGAAAGGTACTCTTTACTTAAAAAAAAAAACAGAAAGAGAGAAAATCCTTTCATTAAAAGTAAAAAATAGCTACTCCATAGGTTTCGTAATGTAAATCTGTGCTGGTAATAAGAAAGGCAGTAGGGAAGCGCGCTCCATTGGAGTCATCGTTACGGCCCTTCGTGGGCCGCCCATTCGACGCCGTCGCCTAGAGCCGGTAGGCTTTACAAGTATTCTACTCTATACAATAGGTAGGTACTTACAATCCACAGGGCGTCTGGCAAAAAATTGCTACGATAATCGCTGATTTTACGATGGACATAATCAAAAGGGCACTATCAAATAGATCAAATTATAAAGCCTGACTTGCTTTTAACTGTACATAGAGATTCATAACATTCATATCATAACAATACATAATGAAATATTCGGACTTATATTATAAATACGCACAGATATTTTGGAAAACCTTAGAATAGGTTTTAAATGAGCGATTGATCAAAAAATAATTTTGAACTTTTCAAATACGCTAGAAAAGGCAACGTGTACAAAAAGTTTATGATTTTTCAATACCTTGCTTGCTTAAAAGACTTGAAAGTATGGATAAATAAAAACATTTTATAAAAAAAATCAAACCGACTTCAAAAAGTAAAAAATAAAACTTTTGGAGTCGGTGCCAGCCAAAGCATTCTACATTGCACTTCTATTAACTATATTTTTTTTGGCCTTAGCTAACTAGCACTGACTCCAAAAGTTTTATTTTTTACTTTTTGAAGTCGGTTTGATTTTTTTTATAAAATGTTTTTATTTCAGATTTTTTTGTTACATTATGTGCCGTTACTTACACTAAAAATCAGCCCATACACAACAATGATGTCATCTAGGTAAACGACTACTTGCCAAAAGGTGATTGATATTTTTCAGGATTATGAAAAAACTACTAGCCAGATCTTCGTAAAAATTATATGGGACCACACATAAACCATTTTCTTCCAGATAAAAAAAGAATTTTAAAAATCTGTTAACAACTGGCGAAGTTATGGTGGAACATACATAAAAAATAAAAATAAAAACAAAAAAAAAATACAGTCGACTTGATAACCTCCTCCTTTTTTTGAAGTCGGTTAAAAAGGCTTAAATTTTTGTTATAAATACTTTGTTGTTTAAGCACAAAAAAGACAATAAAATACACTTTGCCATAATTAGTTGTTTTGTTATTTTAACCACTTACCTATTTACCGAATCCATCTAAAACGGAATTAGTTAGTCACTATTTACTCGGCCTTGTCTAAACCTACAATCTACATAATGAATTCCGCTTTAAGTAACTTGTAAGAGACAATGAAGAAAAAGTTTCATGAATATTTTTTTTTGAATATTCATAACAAAAAAGTGATATTTGTAAGTTTTGTTACGGGGGCGGGAAGCTCGAGACAATGTAGCAAAGGAAGTGAACGGGGTCGGCCTTGACATTTCCCTCGCAAACGCAGCCGTCTCTCTACACTAGGAAGTAGGAACACTGCCTGCTTCGGGGTGACCATGAGCACCGGGATGAGTAGGACCTCAGAAATTAACAAATATTGGGCAAGATATATCTCACACAGTGGTCTGATTTCGAAATAAAGTAGCTCACTGTGTTACGAATATCAAAACCAACTGAAAAAAAAACAAACCATTAAATATATTTGCCCCGGGTGGAGATGGCCCTTGGCGCAATAGGCAGGTTTGGTCTTATCACTGCGTCAGCGGGCCCGACAGAAATCCATTTGTACTTATTACTACAAATGCGAAAGTTACTCTATCTAAGTAGGTACGAGTATTTAACTTTACCCCCACTTTTGACACCTGAAGCTAAGAAATGTAGGTATCTACCTATTAACCTATTGGTTGAGGATTCCGGGAGAGGCTCGCTTCCATCTTCAGCCTTATCACTACTTAACATCAGGTATGATGAAGGCTAAGAGTCTCCCCGTCTTGAATAAACAAACAAACAAACATAAACATAAATAAGTATAGGACCTTAGGAAATGGTGGTTGGACATTATCGTACCTATATCACTAGCTTTGTCTCGAAAATAAATCTTCATAGTAGTGAAATAGGATAAGAATGCTCACTGGAGTGAGCTTGCGAATGGCCGATAGTCAAATTAATTAAAACACAAGCAATACATGCTGTAGTTGTTACGTATGTAGAACTACTTACAATATTTTGTCAAAAGCATTTTGATGATACTACGTAAATATAAAAAAGACTTGCTTTTAAAACGTTAGTGCTAAAACATAAAACTAGTAAAAATATGAGGTTTAGCTTAATTTTCATGAAACCAAAATGTAATAAGCAATAACTAATACATATTTAGTTATACCTATTTGTGAGAGTTTGTAATTAACTTTATATAATAGAAATAGGTATAAATATATACCATTTAGAATTAATCCTATATACTTAAGCTTTCCTAGTAAATCAATAAATAAATATTATGTGGCTCATTAAAATCATTACCTATGTATATTTAAAGCCACTTTTATTGTTTCGTTCTTTCAGTTTTCATTTATTTTGTTTACTTATCATCAATCATTTTGTAGAATATTCTTAAAATATTTATAGGATATACCCTTAGTCTAAGGGTCTCCCCGTTGTTTATAAAAATATTATAAATTATGCTATTTATTTGAATGAATTTTCAAACACCACCATATTTTTTAATCGTAAAACTTGTCGTCCCTGATGGTGATCCTACTTTGGTTTGCTTATTTAACATCGTGTGACTTGATGCTATGCCATGACATATCCGCCTTCTCGTCTCGGGGCCTTGGTCATTTTACATTCTTTTTCCAATTAAAAGCGGATAGTTCAGTCTATAAGTTCGCACAATTTTTTCGCATACCAGTTAAGCCTAGGTTAAGAAAAAAGTTTGTTGGAAAAGCATTAAATTACTAAGTAAATACTAATGATAATTTTTTTATAGAAAAATATTGGAGAATATCGACTATACTCCCTTAATTTTTTCTATAAAAAACTTATTATAAGTATAAAAATAGCATTGAATATGCAAAAACTTAAAAATCCCCACATTAAAATGGTGCTTTTATTTTAATGTTTCAGCTTTTTCTTCTAAATTACTTTCATAACGTTATAAAGCAATTTTCGATACATTTTACCTATATAGTTGAATTGACTAGGGAAGATGTCAGTGGAATTCATTTTAAAATACGAAAATACTTAAATAATAGTGATAATATACTTCTAAGACCTCTAATAAATCAACTTTCAACGAATAATTCAGGCGTTAGTAAAATTGAGCCAATCAAAGCCCACGATGTCTCAATAAGCGAACAAAAAGTCAATAAGATGTCTCTGGTCCCTTCAAAGAGTGCATTGAAGCACATCACTAACAATATACCCGCAGACCGCTGCTACTCGAGTTTCTGAACTAAAATAAAGCAACGACAAGCCCTTGGGTCTAAAAAAACCCTTTCATGCTTGGATAGTTGAGATGTAAAGATTTGAATCATAAATTGTTGGACATGATAAATCTATTACGGATTTTAAAGGATAATATTACTATTATTAGTCAGACGACATTTCAATTAGGTTTCTATTAAAGGGACATAATATAGGTGTTAAATTCGCTAAATAAGATTAGAGGAAACAGCATTGGGCGATAGCATCGAAAAACTCATGTGAAAAGAAAACAAAATCAGCATTTCATAATCCCCAGTTTTCTATTCCAAAACTGGAACAAATAACCCCTTCACCCGCGAAATCCATTTTAGTGGACATCATTATCCAGAAAACAACAAAAACATTACAAATATGTTACAAATAAGTTTAAATTGTCTACAAATAATGTACTGCCAATTTGTAATTCAGGTCTGAAGGTCAATTAATATTTTCATAAAAAAAATATAAGAAAGTTTTGGAGATGTTTCTATTTTGTTCTTTACTTGTGAGTCCGGAACGGGAAGTAGCTCTTTATATAACTCTACTATCTATCGCATAAAAATGCCCACCCACTACGAAAGGTGTGAAGTAAGGTTACCTACCTACTCAGAGGTAAGTACTGTGAATAATTAACACTACAATTAATTCTCACATTCAGTCCCTACTAATAGAAATTCAAATGATTCTTTATTATTCTGTCGGAATATCCTTAGACATACCATTTGCGATTTGCTTGCCTACTTTGTTGGACGTGGAAGAAATGAATGAAACATTATAGCGCCTTATAGCAAGTGCTTAATGATAATAGTAGAGCCTTTTATCATCAAACGTTTATGTTTTTTGCTTTTATGTGTTAAATATATAAAAAAAAACTTAACCCAATACCACTTTTTTACTTCAGAAAACAAAATTCTAGGTGAATTGTGTTTTGAAAACAAACATTGTCGAACAGTACGCTCTTACTTAAGTACTAGATATTAAAAGAGAGAAACAATTTGTGTTTTAAATACGTTATCTCACTGAATAAAGAAGTGATAGTATAAATTTCCTATTTTTTGTTATTTCAAATGGGAAATTCAAATTTCAGGTGGCGCCTCTTCCGTCTGCTTAAGTACAACACCTTTTATTGTTCCCATTGCGATACTGTCCATTTACACGAACAATAACTTATATAACATTGCTAATGCTCGCATCGACTTTATACCTTTACTAAATTTGGTGTCTAAGAAACGCCATTGGCATGATAACGAGGCAGATTATACGTTATTAAAATGTCTACTCTGTCCAGAATTGAAACTAGTGAGGACACCTTGTCGTGGGAATTTCGAATATGAGTTTAGGTCTATTTCGTATTATTATAATATAGTCTCCTGAAAAAAACTAATCTCGTTCGTACATTCACTAATTTACGTTATTATTATGTGAAAAACCTTAGCATTTTATTTAGCGCAACAATCCAGACGTGGCCATTGACCCAAATGTGGCACTTATCAAATGTGGCCACTGATCCAAATGTGACAACTGATCCAGATTTGGCTATTGACCCAAATTTGCCCTTACCCAAATATGGCCACTGATCCAACCAAATTTGGCCATTGCTCCAAATGTAGCCCTTACCCAAATATGGCCACTAAGTTAAATATGGCAACTGATCCAAATATGGCAATAAACCTTAAAAGAAAACAATAAAAAAAGATGTGTGGTTAGTGCCAATTAAAATAGTAAATCTGGTCTTAGTATGCTATTGAAATAATAATTAACAAATGTAGGTCAGGTTTTGCTTAAAGTGCCAATCTTTGTACTGTTTACCCTACATAGGTACTAAAAAAAGGTTTTAAATTAAATACTTTGTAGTTAACATAGTGGTATTTATAGTCTACACAAGAAACAGGTGAAAGAAAATGTTAAGTATTTAGGAGTGAAAGAAGTTTTCCCTCGAAGAAAGGGTACAATACCTTCACAACATGAGGAAATTGCAAATTGAGCAAAGATAAATGTATGGACCGGTTCTGTTTCGTGCAAAAGGGTGGCCTGTGACAACTATTCATTACCTATATACGTACATCTTAAGTTTTGGCGCATTGAAATGAAACCGCATTTTCCGGATATTAAACGCGCTATACGAACTAAGATATAATTGTCCGTATTTTTAGCTTTTTCATCCCGTGACCACGGCAGCTGAAAAGATGCCGAAACGTCGGAAAAATCAAAAAGCCCGTAAAAAAATAAAAATTCGGACAATTTATATCTTAGTTCATGAAATATAGCTCATTTAATATCCGGAAAAGCTGTTTTATTTCATTCATTATACTTCTAACCTCTTCCCTGTGTTATATTATTATCTTCTAATCTGTCCCGTTCATCACTCTAATATTATTCATTCTTCATTTCTCGTACATCCTATTCTTCTCTGGAATGCCCTTCCTTTGGATATCAGAATGTCCACCAGTTGGTACGCGTTCAAAACTAAGTTGCGCAAATATCTCACAGAGCAAGCAAATCAATCTTGATAATCGTCCATAACTTTGTTTGTTTCTACCTATTTTACATTACATTTATATGTATGTATCAATATAAAAATATATAAGTACTTATGTATAAATACAATTTTATTTTTTGTTAGTATTTATGTATATATATATAAATACATATATTATTATTTTCAGTTAGTTTTTACACTGGTTGTGCGTGCACCCTATCTCTTACTAGTCTCCACATCACCCTAAGGTTGACTGGTAGAAAATGCCTATGACATTAAGTCCGCCTATGTACATCCAATTTGTGCATGAAGTATTAAATAAATAAATATTATTTATTAGGTTGAGGAAAAAGTCTTTTCGCATAATAATATAGTATGTATGAACTTGTAATAAAATAAAATCTCTTTGGCTATACTATTTGTCTCTGGTTGGTTTTAGTATCATTAAAAGTTTAAATTTTAGAGAAGATAATTCCAAACTCAAATTAGAAAAATGTGTGATTTTCATTTGCTCATCTTATTCTGTGGTTGCATCTAATGAAGAAATTCGATACATTTTAATATTTTAAAAAAGGTAAAAATGCAACGCAAGCTGCGAAAAAAAATTGCGATGTTTATGGACCTAGTGCAGTGTTTGTGAGAGTAGCACAAATTTGGTTTCAGCATTTTCAATCCGAAAATTTTGATGTCAAAGATGCATGACGCTCTGGTCGCCCTATTACGGATAAAATGGATGACATATTTTAAAAAGTGGAGCAAGATCGGCATATCAGTAGAACTTACGACGTAGCTGAAGAACTGGGAATTGACCACAAAACAGTTTTGGCGCATTTGAAAAAAACTAGGTACACAAAAGCTGGCTAAAAACTATTTTTGTACCTACTCACGAGCTTACTGAAAGAAACGTAATGAACCGTGTATTCATTTGTGAATCTATTACGACGTAATGAAACCGAAGCATTTTTGAAGAAGCTGATAACTGGTGATGAAAAGTGGATCATGTACGACAAGAACGTGCAAATAAAGTCGTGGTCAAAGGCCTGTCAGGCTTCACAGGCTGTGGCGAAACCCGGGTTAACTCGCAACAAGGTGATGCTGTGTGTGGTGGGATTGGAAGGGCATTATTCATAATGAGCCGTTACCACCAGGCAGGACCAACGATTCTGAACTCTACTGCGAACAACTGATGAGATTAAAGCAAGAAGTCGAGAGAAAGCGGCCGGAATTAATCAGCAGAAGGGGTGTGGTTTTTCATCATGATATCGCTAGATCTCACACATCTTGAGCCACTTAGCAAAAATAAAGAGAGCTTGGCTGGGAGGTGTTAATGCATCCGCCGTATAGTCCTGACCTTGCACCTTCAGATTTCCACCTGTTTCGATCTCTTCAGAATTCTTTAGGCAGTGTCAGGTTAACATGACGAGAGGACTGCCAAAACCACTTGTCGCGGTATTTTGATCAGAAGCCCCAAAATTTCTATAGCAATGGGATCATGTCCCTACCTACAAGATGGCAAAAAGTTATCGATCAAAATGGCACCTACATACTTTAGTTAAATGTAAATAAATCATATTAAAAAATGTTTTTGATTTTCTTTAAAAATGCGAAGAATTTTTTTCCCGAACCTATTATTTGGTATAGCCGAGGATAAACTGGCATTAGCTACTATGCCTACCACGCTAGTGTTTCATAAAAAATATGGTAAATGTCACTAATATAACAGCGATATTTTAACCGCCTCTGTGGTAATAACCACCGGTATCAAACCTAGAGGTCTCGGGTTCAATTCCCAGCGGGGGTACATTCGGTATTCGGTTTGGTGGTAGGTAGGACTTCTTGTAAGTCTGCCTGGCTAACTACCACCAACTAATCTAAGTCTGACGCCATAACAAAAAATGTTTTCAGCATTGTTGTGTTCCGGCGGTTAGAGATCCGATAGCCAGTTCCTCAGTGGTTGAAGATTCCGGGAGATGCTCGCTTCCATCTTCAGCCTTATCAATAATTAACATCAGGTATGATAAAGGCTAAGAGACCCCTCGTTGTTTAAAAAAAACTTCAAGTGTAAAATACCGCTTTTCGTTTAAAAAACGACGCGGAAAAACACGTAGAGCTATCGGTCAAAATACTCATAATAATGTTTTATTTAATTTCGTAGAACAATGGTTTGATACCGGAAGCAATTATTAGAATTCTGGGTACCAATTGCCATCCAAAGATTTTTCACATGACTTGCTACGTGATGATACGCGTCTAAACGAGTGTAAGTTAAACAGTGTACAGCAAAGCTATAAAACAGCTCAGTTTGTGACCGCTTTGACCGCCAAATATCGACATTTGTATTCATGGACCGTGTACAACCGGCATCGAAGCTGCTGCTTATGTTCCTACAGTAACTAGGTAAACTTATGGCAATATTAAACCGAGAGGTTATTATAGCTACAACCCTAATGAGAATAGTAATAGCAGGATAATTTACATAAACCTACTTCGTCAATTTTCAATGTCTATGACCCTTGGACGAATTACTATGACCTGATAGATATGCCAAAGATGACCATATAAAGAGTTCTATAATTATTTATATTATATTATTGTTAAATTGACATCGCTATTTATGCAGGTTTATAGCAGTTTAAACAATGAAGTCCCATTGTTCGATACATTGTCCCATACTGACCAAACTATCATTATAAATCACAATAACTAAGTAACTGATTTAATTTAAATACACTTTGTATTCTTTAGAATAATTTATATGCTTGGTACCTATTTATATTTCCCTAGAACTGCATAGACCAGATCCTGGATTGTAGAAAACATTCCTTTGGAAATTGTCATCGCCTGCCAAGAAATAACTTGGCAATTCAAGTGAGGTGACTTTTAAATAGTTATTTTGAATTGTTATTATTACTTTCCAGCCTCAGCTATTATTACCTGACTTCAAAAATCCTAATGTATTATGATTCATATTAACTAGGTAGTTAATTACCTTGCAATATACAATTTGTGTTACAATACCCTTATTCCCCTTCGATACAACATTAAAATCGAACATTATGAGACAAGGTTTTCAAATATTTTTTTGATTTTAATAATATTCTCATCAGGATTTCTTCAGGTTACAAATAAGCTGTTATTATAATTAAACACCTAAGCATCTACAGCCATAAAGTATAATAGCGTGGTTGATGCGGTGTAGTAGTCCATCTTCTCTACCAACGTTAAATGCATTATGCTGCCTCCTTAAAGCGCCTATATCATCGGAATTAGTCAGTCTTTTACAAAGAATGTACAAACGAGGGTTTTCCCGTTCGATGCGTTGCCAGTAATCCATTCTGCTGCTGTACAATCAAATTACCATAGTCGTCAGAGGAACGCGGACAGCAGGAAACGACGCCTGCCGCGGCATACAGATGTCGCGATGCCACTTTATAGGCAACCACATAATGCCACCTCTTTAGTTACAACTAGACTGACATAATTTGGATTGTTATTTTTTTTCGGTATTTCAGGTTCACCTCCACGTTTATATCAACCTAAGTTTTTTATTTTCCCAATCTGAAAACAAAATAAAAGATTTTAGCATCACAGATGTTGCATGCCCGCTGCAGCATACAAATGTCGCGATGACACTTTGTAGGGACAGTGGGGGCACAGTGGTACACGGGGCGCAATGGAACAAGGGCAATTTTATTTAAATTTGGAATTGAAGCCGCGAGTTTTCGCTATGGCTAATTAAAGCATCCAATGCGCCACGTGCTGACGCAGTCAAATATGGCTGGTCAGTGATGACCTACCCTGAGATGGAATATGAGTGATAATTCATAGACGAAAACTAGTCTACGACAACTAGTCTCATGTCTCCTTGATTCATAAAAACAATAACAATAAGTTTTTATTATTTTTATGAATTTTATATTAAGGCTGAGTGAGAATTCACAACCTATGATTGGATTTCGGAACGTGACATAAACCTTTAATTTTCTTCTTCTTTTTATGTAGTGGCGGTGCCCTTTTGGATTTCGCCAATGTCCAGTTTTTGGCTCAGTGGGTTATTTTCACAGACTCTGCAAATTGTCTTTGTCTTGTATTGTACCTACCTCATGTCAATGTCAACATTTACCGAATCGTTTTTATTAAATTTATTCCAATAACTTTGAATTACCTGTACCTAATACTCTCTTTTTTATTATTTTAGTTTCTTATAATTATCATTAAAACAACAAGATTATGGTATAAGTATTTAAATTAAACTTTTTTTAAAGATTTTTTTAACGGAAGTTAACCGCGAAAACAACCTAAAAAATTCTTCGCTGTTGTGCGGTGAAAAATTGTGTGTTGCGTTCGGCAGAAAAGCTTTTAGCGTCTCGTACCTTTGAAACCCTCGCTACGCTCAGGATTCTATCTCTGAACCACTCGCTACGCTCGCGGTTTCAATAGAGGTAACTCGCCGCTAAATCCAACTTTCCAGTCTTGCTTAACAAATAACTATTTTCAAAATCATTCCTGTACACACAAAACATTGCCCGTCCACATTTACGAGCAGTCGCAATAATGATATGCGCCACTTTCGTGGAACGCCGCTTCATCAATATGACAATGGCAGAAAAAAATGACGATTGTTAACAGGTACTCGAGAAGTGACAACATGAATAGTTTCGCACCATTCTCGCTAGTTGGGGAGCCCGCGACCTTACCGGAATACAAAGGACGCGGCATCGGCACCTCTTAGGGCCATAAGTCCTTATGCAAGACAACACACGAGCGGTCAGCGACTCCCTGGCCCCCTCTCCGTCTCTCTTGCCCCCTCCTTGTTACTCATTGGTTCGTCGATCTGCCTCCAAGCCACGTGCGTCGATGCGCTTGCGCATACATACCGCGAAAATGGGCATTTCCACGAAACCGCCGGAACTTTAACGATCGTGAAATATTTTATCCAAATTGTTATCGCTATCATATTATTGCGGTAAATGTTGGTCATATCAAATTATAGTATTTTTTATTTAGATTTTTTTAATCAAATGTTGATACCTCTGATATTGTCAGTCCACAATACGCCAATAATAATATATTTTATACAACACCACATCCACATCTGGATCACGTATTAAACGTCAAGAATTCTTAATTAAAAGTAAGCTATTAAAGCCCGAGGGAGCTAATGTTATATGGAATGGAAGTTCACTTGGGTAATTATGATGATATTTAAATTTGGAAACGCCAAAATGTCAACAAAAACTTCTATCGAAAATAGTTTCGAGAAAAAAACAAGGCTTTTCAAGGCATAGCTTCCTTGGTCCAAGGAGGTTTTAACTATAAAATTGACACATCAAAGAGATTTTATTCCTATCAAAAATAATTAACAAATAACTTGGCTGTATGTGTCGGAGGAACTCGGGGTCTCTTGCACAAACATTTGAAAACATTTGAAATTGGAATATCTGTACTCATTCAAATTAGCTACCTTTTTAATTTCCGGGTTTTTGTGTCTTTTGTCCTATTATCATAATCATGTCGGTGATTTTCGATCCATGTTTTATTCCGCGAATTGTTAATTTTTTGTAATTTATTATAGTTTTATAATTTCTTTTTTTATTTCGCGTTAAATAAAAACAAATTATAAACACACGTAGGTATATAAAGTAAGCTCCACAGGGATAAAAGTGTGTTAGCCTTGGGCAGACTTGAATCCTTCGCTCCATTCAGGATTCTTACTGTAATACCCTCGCTAATTTCCTCACTATGTTTGGGAATTAACTACAGAATCCTTCATTTCACATTTATGTGAAATTCATGTAATTATAAATACTTATTAAATATTTAAGATAAGATGTTTTTTGTTATTCCCAACCAATTCAAAATGTCATTAGGCAGTAGTAGGTAGTATTTACGTGGAAATCCTACATACATGAAAATGTTGAAACATCCCCTCCGGCTTGTAGTAGATAAAATTTTACGTACCTAATGAAGCTCTAGAAGATCATTTTCTTGCGTTTATCGCAGACATGTAGGTACAGTAGACATAACATCGTATTTTTCGGCTTACTCTTGGCCTCGTTAGTTAGATTAGGATATGATGGAGTGAGTTTGTCCAGAAAAAGCATTCCTATATCCTTGTTGGTAAGTTATTAATATGCAGCAAGAATTGAAAAACAGATAAACCATACACAGAAAGAAATCAGCAGAAATAACTTAATACTTTACTTAGATATTGGTCAAAGATGTCAAGTGCATTTTTGTAGGTTTTCGTTACGCAACTGTTAATCTTTATGTCCTATCGTTTGTACCACGGATTAAAAATATAGCGGTAGTGGCCCTAGGCATCTCCCGCGTTGGGTTGGGTAACAGGGACGCAATCAACTGCCTATGTAACTGCGCGGGCTCAACCTCCCGCTGACGCAACCAGTTCTACGGCAACTACCAAACAGTGTCAGACGCACCTTTGCGGAAACAATTATACTTACCTAATTACATCACAACGAAATATTTAATGTAAGTACGTGGCGTGTAAATGAACCTCAGATGTAAACTTAGGTACACGAATTAAAAAGCTACAGAAATTGTTCCTTATGTCTCGTCTATTTACGTTGACACCGGCGCCGACGGCGGTCTAAACAGTGAAATTAGAATTATTAATTGTGTCTCATTTTTCTGTACTTGACGAGGTAATAAGTCATCATCGTCAAGTACTCATCATGAGATGGTGATAGATAGGCGAGTTTATTTAATCAACCAAGCCGAGAAGAAAATGGACCTTTGCGTATTTTAGTCGTCATCGTTCAGTCGAACTACGACTACGAGATTAATTTACAATTTTCAATGTTTTTACCATAATTTATTAGGATCATTTAGTTAGGTTAGTTTGTTAGGTACCTAACAAACCAGCAGTATGTGTAAAATATAACCTGGCAAACAAACGCTACAGGACCCGGACACACTTAAAATGCAGAAAGCACGACCGCACTCTTTGCGATTCCCCGTGCGCCTCGTATTGGTCGTTAATTTAAAAACAAAACACAATCGTTGACATAATCGCACCACCATATTGGACAAAAATACATTGTTTAGTGTATGGTAGAACAATAGAGTTAACAGTAAAGCTGTTTCTTATTCCGTTCGGATACGGACACGGCCCGCGCAGTTGAAGTCTGTAAATTCCGTACTTACATTGTAATTCAGACTGAATACTGTAACACAGCTAATACTTACCTACTTAATAAACGAATGGTATGCGGATGGTAAAGACCCGGCAAAAGACTAGCGTTAAACATTTAATTTTAACCATCCCTGGTGGTCCACTCTAGTTGTAACACCACCGGCACCGGTACGATGCGACCTAGAGTTCCGGGTTCGATTCCCAACAGGGAAAAATTTAATTTGGTTTGGTTAGGGATAGGACTTGTTGTTAGTCCACCTGACTATCGGTACCACCATCTTATAAGTCTAACACCATGGCAACAATGTTTTCAGCATTGATGTGCTCCGGAAGTTAGAGATAGATAGCCAGTTCCTCGTTAGTGGAGGACTCCGGGGCCTTCCCCGGGCGCATCCACCCTCAACCTTAGATAAAGGCTCAAACATTTTTTCGTAGTGCCTAAAAAAAGAATCGAACCTCGAATGCGGCTTCTTTGGGCTTAGGGTTTCCAATTTTCAGCAAAAACTTTTTTCCAACAAAAAAAAGTATCTTCACCAAAAACCTCATGTGTTTATTTTTAAATGACCATTATTCAGTTAAACAGTATAGTTTAAGTACAAAACGATCAAAGCTCAACTTCACTTTATCAAAAAATATCAGGAATTAATATTACACCGATATTTTAAAATTTAGACCAGACAAAAAAATTACTAATTTCTCGGAGACGTTAAAATGTATGGTTTCTCGGAAGCGACATCGTTAGCGTCTTCCGCATCTCCCCCCTCTTTATTAATCAGTAAATGTCTAGCGGCCAATAAAAGAGCGGCATTTATAGATTGGCCGTATAAAACTCGTAAATGAAACCCAAAAGAATGGCGACGCCCGCCCAGTTCAACTTTAGAAGAACGAATTTCAAAGACACGCTGTTTTTCATTAGACCCATAAACTCAGGTGTTAATGAGATATTGTCATTTTTGCGTCTTATTTAAAGACTTTGTTGGTTGTTGAAATAGTACAAAATAGTTGTAAGTGCCTGCCTAAAAATTTCGAATATTCGCACTTTAACCTGTGCTTTTAACTTTTCATTAGCATTTTAAAAATAAATAATCAGGTACTTCAACTTTCCTTATTTTTCTGTTCTAGAAAAACTAAATTTTTTTCTTCTGATAGAAAATAATGTAGCCCTGCGCCTTCGCATTCTGTGACGAAACCAAAACGTTTTGGCTGCAAAACCTATTCGCTTTGCTCAAAATGCACACTTTTTTATCGCTTACACTTCTCATATTAATACTGGAAATATTTAGACAACACGTCAAATTCGCTACACCTTTGTAATCGGAGACGACACATAACACCACAATATTCGCTCACGCTGCCACTTTTGTTTGACAACATGCCTCAAATTGATTGTTCACGATCTTTTATATCATTCGCCGGCAACTTTATACACAAGTGCCGAATTGCTATCAAACAATCAAAATAGAGCCTGATTTCATTGTGTCTCTACAAACGGCTGCCGAACTTTTGTCAAAGCTTTTGTGGCACGCCGACGTTATTGAAAAGAAAGCCAAGGTTTCCTCAGTTCCCTTACATGAGGGTGAGAAACGTTTTTTTTTATTTTAGATTCCTAAAAAAGGTTTTTTTTAATCGGATTATAGTTTTGCCTTCTTCTTTTTACAACAATTGGTCGTTTCTTTTAGTGTTGAATTGTAAGCTGCTGGATTTGTGATGTGATGATGCTCTATCTTACGGGTCAAATTGAGACAAAATAATTTAAACGTACGATACGTATTCGTAAGCATTAAATACGAAAAATTAATTAAAAGATTTACCATATATTATTATTTCGTGAAAGTGAGTATCAAATCAAATAGAATAGCAAATCTGTAGGTGCTAATACCTACAGATTTGCTGAAGACAGGCACGTTTTAATAAAAAATTAACAACCTACACCTACTCGTGCATAACTCAATTGGAAATTAAGATTACCTAGTTGTGCCTTACCGTCCATTATCTTATTTCCAGAAATCCAAAATTGGTCCAGGGTTGACGGTATCCTGGGGGATATGGTTACCTAGTCTGAGGAAACTTTATCAGACACAGCCCACAGGTCGACTATTTCTTGTGATGAGTGTTTATCGGTAAGTTCGCCGATTTTTAAGGCGTTTGGCGGGAGGAGTGTGACAACATTAGGTGCCTTTTGTCTGTTAGTTATTTCAGAGGGCCTATTGTGAGTTTGCAAATTTCCAAATGTTACCATCGCGTGAGCGTAAAATTTAGATCGATAGCCTTAATGCAATGAGAATACGGTTGAGAATTGAACTATATTCGCAAACTGCGGCGTAAGCGAGTAATGTCAGAAAACTTACAATAAGCACTCAGACGTTCAACTTCTAGTCGGACGGACACTACCTGCTAACAAATACTCACAGGCTCTTGACATCCTACTATAATAAGTATTATAAATGCGAAAGTATGTCAGATTGTTTGTTTGTTTATTTGATACTCTTTCACGCAAAAACTATTGAACCGATTTGGATGAAATTTTACACACAGATATCCTACCACTAACAAACCGAATACAATATGTACCCCCACTAGGAATCCACTAGGTGGTCCCGAGTAAAAATTCCTAGTAGGGGTACATATTGCATTCGGTGTGTGGTAGGAACCACACCACAGAGGCGGTTAAAAGATGCTTTTTATTTCGCGTAAGCGTAATTATATTCTTTGCTTTTACCACTTTTACTATAAACTGGCTCAAAAATTGGTTGTTGTTATTGCTGCAAACTCCAGAGTCAAATAAAATATCACCTAGCGCCACCTAGTGGCGACTGTTGAAATTTGATAAGATGTAGCGCCATCTAGTGTCGAGTATCTGCATGAGTAATATGTAGCCGCTGGCTGCGTAGTGTACCTACACTTTTATCATCAAGAAGGTTGATAACAGCAAACGCGTATTAAAAAATCGGATCCTATTTTGTCTCTGGATCAGCATGCGTAGCATGAGCACCTCGACAAAGCTCTCTCGACACTTTTCTCGCGCGAGCGTATTATCTGTCCCGCTCACACTGTACTGTTATGAGCGGGACGGGACAGACATCGCGAGATAAGCGTCAACAGCGAGTCGCGGTGCGCATGCTACGATGGCTGGATATCATCCAAGAAATATGGTGCAAGATCCTATGATTGTATTACACACTACCCTATAATATAATGATGATATTAAGTGGTCATATCTGTAACATGGAGGCCGAAACAAGTTCAGCTAGAAGCTTTTTCTATTGCTGCTGCAAATGCTTCGACATTACTTTTTAAGTAAAAAAATATTCACGAGGAACTCAGAATTGAGAATAAAAAAGTCCATGGTGAATAAGTAAATATGTGTATGAATGAAGCTTATATATCGGATATCGGAAAGGCAGAGATTATTCTCCGTGCTAAGTTTGTTATAGGAAACGTGATCTGTATTTATTTTATTATGATAAAATGTATAAAGAAATTTTTAGTCTAAAGAAATTTGATAAAATGTAACGCCAGGTTTTTTCGACTTCTCAGTTTCGTTACCATCTTTTAATTGCCATAAAAAAAATGACTAAGACTAAATGAAATCTTTTTATTGATTTGGTTGAAATTATCCTACTTTATATCATGAAATATCACGAACTGAGAAATTTTACGTACTTAGTTATTCATTAAAGTTTGAATTCATTTGCGTTTTATTACCATTGTCTCTAAACTAACTACAGTTTTCTGTTTCCGTCACGAAATTTGAAATATTACCTATATCAGTTTATAAGTCTCAATAATTAAAACATCATAATAATTTAACAAAAAACATAATTCGTTTATTTACAGTATTTTAAATATACAAAGAAAACATTTAAAACTCACAACATTTTAAGGGACATTAACAAAATTGTCAGTAACAAAAATGTTAGGTTGTGGTCACTTAAGTACAGCCAAGTAAAAAATATAGATACTACTTGTATCTATATTTTCTTGACAGTATTTAAGTACTCACTTAAAGTCCTATAAAAATGTGTGTGTGTTCTCAGCCACATCTTCTAAATTCCAATAAATATGTATACAATATTGGAAACATAAATATTTAGAGTTTAGACCATGGGCATTGTGTATATTTATGTATCTACAGTGTTAACTCCACTACAATCAAAACAGGTTCGAAATTAGAATTTTGACAATCACCGAAAAGAGTGCCTTGACGTCATCAGTCAAGCACAAAAATATTTAATTATTTTAAATTATAGGTTAGTATAGTTCACAGACGAACAATTATTATTCGTAACAATTAAAATTCGTAGTGCGCGATTAGCCTTAGTACTTGATATTGTAATTTAAAAATCTATGCTAATTATCATGTGGTTACATATTCATGATAACGTTGATGTATCTAAGTTAATGTGGTACCTACCTATTAATACATATTATTGCACTTGTCTGTGCTTGTGATCACTAATATTTTTATTCAAAAAATATATACATAGAAATAAAGAAAATGTTAGATACTTATGTGAGACGGAACCATGGACAGAGTTATATCAGAGTTTTACAAGTCTTTTTAAACAACAGCTTCTATATTTTGACGACCTGTGTGGCGTAGAGTTTCGATTTTCGATTACCGGACAAGAGTACATTTATAATCAAATTTTAAACGAAACAAACTGCATTAGATAAAAATACCTCATACCTCAGTGGCTGGATAGGTATCTTAAATAACAAATAAATAGTTAATAAAGTAGTTCTGGGTTGATTTATGAGTATCTTCTGGATTGATTTAAAAAATCTACCCTCAACTAAACAAAAACGTAAAGGAGAATGCCCATTCTTGGTATCGTACTTGTTTGACCTTGTACCTCCACCTAATTTATATCAAAAATCTAGTTTTTTATTTTCATAAAACCCTGCTAAATAATTTGCCTGAGCATCGCCGACGTTAAATCCCCATATTATTTAGTAATTAAATTCACTTCCACTTAATTTGAATATTACATTATGTCGAATTCCCATGTTGTACCCACACCAGCGGGGCTATCGCGTAAAAAATCTGGGTATGGATATGGGCTTCATTTGACAGTTGAAGCTCATAAAATTACCATATAATGGTCATTTAACTGTCAAATGAAGCCCATGTCCATATCCTGATTTTTTACGCGATAGCCCCGCTGGAGTGGGTACAACATGGGAATTCGACATAATTTTCGTCTTATCCATGTTCATCCTAAGACCTACTCTTTGGGAAATACTACGGAGATCTTCGAGCATTGTGTTCAGGTCCTCCAAGGTCTCAGCCATAAGGACTATATCATCGGCAAAACGAAGGTGTATCAGATACTGGCCATTAATGTTGATGCCGAGTCCTTTCCAGTCCAAGTGTTTAAAGATGTCCTCCAACGCAGCTGTGAACAGTTTCGGAGAAATGACGTCTCCCTGTCTCACACCTCGCTGCAGTTGGATGGGACTTGTGCTCTGGTTCTATAATCGGACCGACATGGTGGCATGTTCGTATAAGTACCTTAACACCTCGATATACCTATAGTCCACTTGGCACCTCTGGAGAGACTGCAGCACCACCCAGGATACACGCTATACGTGCAAATTGACATTATATTTCTACTATTATGATCATAGATCTTATCATAGATCTATGATATGAGTGTAATTAGAAAGTAAAAAAAAATGGTTTATATAGAGCACAAGGCAGAGCTTGAAACCGGTTTGAAAAAGAGCGGTTAATTGAGGTTTATGATTAAGGTTTTTACAAAGACAGCTTCCGACGTATTCGGAATGAGAGCGCTTCAAAAACTTAAATTAACCGGTATAATCAAAAGCTACGAAATGTTCCTACTACTGGTGAGGCGATCAGGCTAATAGCGACCTTTCGTGTGTAGACATAAGCTCTTTAGTCTATTTGCCATTCACGCGCTCGCGCTGTCTTGATGTGTTTAGGTACTTATAAAGAGAAGAAAACAAAAACTCTATAAACCGTTTAATTGATTCGAAACCCTTTTAATTCTGCTCTTTGATGAAACCGTTTTTTAAAGGTTTGGGTAGAGCTACACCTTAATAAAACGGTTTCTGTGTACTTGCAGCTGTACCGGTTTGAAAATTACCCGGATAAACATGCCCTACCGCTCACATTGTAGCTGAGTAAGCAAGACAGCATGATGCGCTATATCATATCGCGTGATATGACGGGGTGTTCATGCTAGGGGCAGCTAACTTTAACATATATGTTAATGTCAAAGCTGTTAAATCCTATACATTTTTCCACGATTAAAGCTATAGTTATCGTTAAAGTAAGATGGTGCAATCCACCGAAAACAGTGCGTTTCGAGGTATATTCCTTTTTTTGTTTTTTATGAACAACGGGGATATTAGCTGTGTTGTGTTTTTTGATAAATTATCCTAACCTTTTGACAGATACGACAAGGGTACCAACATAGCGGAAAGGGAATATACGATGAAACGTTCTGTCACGAGAGCCGGTTAAACATTTTACAAAAAAAAACAGTTGTCAGACTTGACAGTATTGTCCTGTCAGTCAGCAATATTGTCACTGTCAGCCGTGTCGCGTGAATCGATCGATCGATTGTTTGTTTGAAATGCAAACTGTCAAAATAAATGAATCTTTTGATTTTTGAATTAATATTTCTTTCTATTAAACTGTATCGATTGATAAATGTATCAAAACTGGATCGTACCGCAGGATAAAATGCAAAGCACCATCAAGGAGCTTTTGGATGCTTTAGGGTAATATTTTGCTAGTTGTGTTGTTATGTGACTATGTTGGTTGTTCGTTCTTCAAATGGATGTTACGAGAATTTAATTCGATTTACAGATGCAATTTAGAAGCAGACTCGGTACTAGACTATATCCAGAACGATCCCAATTATGGAAACTGTAATTTGTCCTCTAAACAAGTCAACGAATACGCTCATAGATTGGCGCTAAAAGCATCTAATGGAAAGGCTTTTTTGAAAAAATATGAGGATCTGAGGAATCGCAAGTGAGTAAAGTTTAGTCCTTATATTAAGTTAGATACACTAGTTTATGATAACTTAATACCTTTATGTCCATCACAGTTCAAGTATTTGGCTAGTATGGTATTACACTTGTGATTGTTTTGACACATATTGATGTAGAAAGGAAACTAATCTAATTCTACATTGTTTAAGCATTAAACTAAGAAATTTATGCTGAAATCAGATAGTAGTCAAAATCATAAGCATCGGTCATGTCAAAATTTGATAATTTTTTTACCCATTGTTACAGTACCGACAATTTGTCTGACATCATATCATTATTTTATAAACTGGTATGTGATGAGAAGAAATCGAAAATCAGCAAGCCTAAAGTTGCTCCAAAACCAATACTAGGTGATAATAAACATCAGATCACTAAAGAAGATTTGCCACAGGTAAAAATCCAGTATAGGGAATTAAGTTATGCATTACTTGAACCATTGTTTAGTGACCAACTGATCCAACTTAGGTAGTAACCAATTTGTACAGTCCAAGTCCAAAATTTTATTACAAACTTAAGTGAGTGTAGTCTTATATTCATAAATAGATAACAGCTAGGCATACTTGCTTTTGCCATAAGATAATGAATTATAATTTATTGGTTACAACAAAATGTGTTTATTTCTATTAAAAGAGATCATTCAGGTTCCATAAAGTTTTTACTCATAGAAGTTGGCTAAGAGTAATTCTACAATTTTTGTACCACATTAACGAATACTTCAAACAACTAGTTCTAACCACACATACCATTTATTTTCCTTGGCTGGCAAAGGCCCAAAAAGAATGTTCTCATTTATCATCATGCATGTTGTTAGTAGTTAACAATTACTAATTAGACATTTTTTTAAGATAAAGGACAAATTACTAAAGGCAGTGGATGAGAGCAAAAAGCTAGTTATGAAATCATTTGAAGAGAAAGAGGCAAAACTTCAACCTAATTGGTACAGTAGTTTAGATCTACCAAATTGGCAAAAAGATCATCCAGCCATGTCTTGGGATTTCCCTAAAGAACCTGTGCCCATTATTTCTTCTCTGGGTAAATATTCTATTAGATTCTTTAATTGAATTGCCTAAAGTATTTTGTAAGGCTCTGCTAATGGTTTATGTTATTTTGTTTGTGTGACTTAACCTCTCAGGCCCCGGATGATGAGGCACAATAGATATTCTATTTGTTCTCTGGACGCCGGTGTCTGCCTCAGGTTTGATGAATTAACAAATATTAAAAATATATGTTTCAGCTGGTGTGCCTGTCTCCTCTCAAGAAAATATAATCATTAATGAGTTGCTGTATGTGTTCTCTGGTGTCCCTGGTGACTACATTGTTCATCAACCTGTCAAAGACGCTTTTGATGCCCGTACATTCCTAATATCAGATGATTTGGATGATGCATTGAAACAGATTGTACAACAAATGTTACCACTTGCTTCCAATTACTCAATTGTTAGAAGATTCATTGAGAATTGCAATATGTGGTCTGGACAGGTTTTGCATGCATTAGTTGCAGCCATTGAAATATTACTAAAAGATTATTATGTAAGTAATAAATCAACTTTTTATTTCAGCGTTTACTTATTTATATCAGTTTCATAAAAACAATGCTTTTTTTTCAGACTATGATAGCTCAGTTAGAGACAGAGCATTTGGCATCTAATCTTACTTTACAAAAACTTTGGTATTTTGTTTTGCCAACTAAACACACAATGCAAGTTCTTGCCGCAATTGTCACAAGTATTGGAAAGGTAAGTTCAAAATAAACATACAAATATTTCACACCATAAATTTCCTTGCTTGAATGATAGGGTCATCATGAGTGCAGTTTAAAAGTGAAATATATAAACATCACTCTCATAACCACACCTCAACAATGTGTTATTTATGTAAACATGAGAACAATATTTTTCAACTTGTGGTACGGTCTGGGAACTTCCCGGTTGACCAGTAGAGATTTTTCAGGGAGCTTTATTTAAAAAAGTAAAAGATATACAGAAAACGTTAATATCACAGAAACAATCATTTGAATAATAAATTATTTCTTTCACCTTAGTACTTTCCGAGAAAACTTTTCCCAAAAAGTTTCTACTGGTCAACCGGGAAGTCCCCCATTGTACATAATCCATTTAAAAGTAATTAAACTGTCGAGACATACATCCTTTTTGGCCTACAAGAATGTCCAATCGAATTTGTAAGAACTTTTAACTACTAATTCTAAGAAGAAATAAATCTGCACCAAGCCTCTTATTTATTACTAGCGGCCGCTCTCGGTTCACCCGCGTGGTTCCCGTTCCCGTGGGAATATCGGGATAAAAAATATCCTATGTTCATAAACAGGCTATCTACTATCCATGTGCCAAATTTCATCCAAATCCGTTCAGTACTTTTTTAGTTTATTCATTGCAAACAGACAAACTATCAAATCTTTCCTATTTATAATATTAGTATAGATATAGAATACATTAAAACAAATTAATATATCTATTAATTTTGAAATTCTAATAAATGATCTTGCACAACTTGGCGGTGGCACTGCCTTGCCTCCAGATAGGTAGTTGCTGACCGAGATGCTCAGGAAAAAAAGTATTTGTCAATTTTCAATGGCACATTATTTTCATTAATTAACTTTCATTCCAGAGTGAACTCCGTGGTGGAGCTGTCTTAACAGTACTTCACGACAAAACAAATACATTGATGGGCGATGCGAGAGCCCAAGAAATTTGTTTGTTCCTTACCGAACGAGCTTGCCGACCCTACCTGGATATCTTAGACCAGTGGATTCATAAAGGCACCATTATGGATCCATTTCAGGTACTATCCCGTTAATAATTTTCTAACAATTTCTTCAAGAATTCTATTTTGCCAATACCTTATTCTCTTCAGTTCAATAATTAATGTTAAGGCTGGTCTGCTGCTCCAAAAATATGAAAAACAAAACATGTTTAGCGAAACTGCAGTCTCCTGCGACTTTACAAACTGTATTCCTCAATATCTACAAGCAAAGATTATGATTTAATGATATAAATAAATTCATACAGTCATACAAATTATCTAGCCCAAGGTAAGTTTCATGAAGAACTTGTGTTATGGAGACTAGATAACGGATAAACATATTTATTTTTGTAAATACGTACATAATATACATATTAAATACCCAGACCGAGACAAACAGACATGTTCATGCACACAAATATTTGCCTCCCATGAACTCCGTAAAGACAACCGGTCGCGGCGCAGCAGGCGACCGGCGCTAGCGAACCGGCATGGTCGTGGTCGCCAGGATCCGAATGTTACCTTCAGACCCAACCAATGCTAAATGTGGCGTCATTGAGGTGTGGTTATGAGAGGGATGCTTATACATTTTACTCTCAAGCTGCACTTTTAATGCTCTGCCAACCCGAGAAAGGATTTATGGCGTGATTTTATATAAGTGGGTATGTATATAAGCAGTCTGACTCGCGTGCGTACCGCTTCTGTATCTCAAACGCGCGTTGATGGCGCGTTTAAAAAAACATAACAAAATGAACTAGACATAAAATTTAAAAAACATATAAAACGTTGGTTATACAGGCCCTTAGGTGTTGCAGCAGACCTGGCTTTAAGTATACAGCATATCAAGTTTAACATTTGCACAACACAAACCGATTCTATTGCGTAGCGTAGTACGTCAAAGCTATCACAGTTGTGGGGTCGATTGGATGGCGTAATGGCATACTTTTTAATAATGTGTTGAGATCGAAGGACGTGTTTTTTTTATTTTAAAGCTGCTGTTGACTGTACAAACGATAGCAGATCAGACTTTACAGTTTATCCTTGAGTTGAGAGCGTCCTTATGTCGCTCGTAATAGCGGTGGTTTTCGTTATGCAAGAGTAAAGTCGGTCATGAATGATCATGACTGTACAATATTTAGATTAAAAATATGGTTGAGTACTAAAATTTTACGCCCGTTTTACAGGAATTTATGATTGAAGATAATGAATTGATAAACAAAGAAGAGCTTCCCATCGACTATTCGGCTGATTACTGGGAGAAGCGGTACAGTGTGCAAAGGGACAGGGTTCCCAAGTTCCTGGATAAGTTCACTGATATCATACTCAGGACTGGAAAGTATCTCAATGTTATCAGCCAGTGTGGTAAGTTTTAGCACAGTTAATAATTATAAATAAAAAAATGCATACAATCACACCAATTATCTAGCCCACGTTAAGCTTCATGAAGAATTTGTGTTATGGATACTAGATAACGGATAAACATAGTTATATACTTTTTTTTTGTAAATATTCACCAAGACAAATAGATATGTTCATTAGCACAAATATTTGTCTTGTCCGTGGATCAAACCCGGGAACTCTGGCGCAGAAGGCGGGTTTAGTACACCTGAGCCAAACAGGTCGTCAAGATAATAAAATCGTGGAGGACTACATTATTGACTTTGTATGGGAAGGGGCATCCCTTCCCATACTAAGACAACAATGTAGTCCTGCAAATGCATGAGGCTGCATTCTTCCAGACAAAACATGTATAGATAGTAGAATATCATCATCATTTATGTTTTTTTTATGAATGACGGGGAGACTCTTAGCCTTCATCATACCTGATGTTAAGTATACATGAGGCTGAAGATGGAAGCGAGTCTCTCCCGGAATCCTCGGCCACTGAGGAACTGGCTATCTTATCTCGAACTGCCGGAACACAACAATGCTGAAAATATTGTTGTTATGGCGTCAGGCTTAGATAAGATGGTGGTAGCTAGCCAGGCGGACTACAACAAGTCCTACCTCCAACTAAACCGAATACAGTATGTACCCCCGCTGGGAATCGAACCCGGGACCCCTAGGTCTGATCCCTGTGCCGGTGGTTGTACCACTAGTCCACACAGGCGTTTAATGTGCTTTTACCTTCACAGAATATGTAATAGTACCAGTTTAAAAAAAAAAAAAGTTCCACCATTAGTGAGTGAATGGTATATGGTTTCGTAACTTTATGGAAAATTGGAAAGTAATTGCAATGTTTTTTTTAACAATTGTAACCTTAATACAATTACATAATAAGGGTGATATTGAAAACTTCTTACCTGATTATTTACACGTACTGATCAACCTATATCACAAAACTGAATGTTACCAATTCTCTGCAACTTGTTTTAATTACTTACATATTGCAAAGCATAGTAAAAGGGTAGTCAAAAGTATGGTCAAAGAAATTCGACAATTCTGTACATCCATGCTAGTCAAAATGTACAGAACAGTCAAATTTCTTCAATCGATTTTGAACTTTAACGTGTTAGATATTAGATTCAAAATCAATTCATTAGAAAAATTACATTATGGATTCTCCTGAAAAACTAAAATAATCTTTATTCTTGATAACTTATATAAAGCACTAACGGCCGCCCGCGGTTTAACCTGCGTGGTTCCCGTCCCCGTGGGAAAATCGGGATGAGAAGTATGCGTATGTTAGTCTCCGTCCCTTCAACTATCTCTATGCCAAGCATCAAATCGATTGGTTACATATAGTTTTGGCGTGAAGGAAGAACAAACAAACACACTTTTGCATTTATAATTATATCCATCCAAACTAATATTATAATGTTAGTTTGGATACATTTGCGATTATGCAGATCCATCCTTCATTCATATGTGGCAAAATTGATCTTGATTTGTTTAACACTGGTTGCGAAGCGGTGCGGCGTAATCTGGCTCTGTTACTCTCTTGAGTATTGATGTACGATAGGTATTATTTAAATTGTGCAGACTAATATTGCTGTGTTTTCTGAATTATCTATTCTATATTGCTCTCTTTTGTATAATTATAAAAATGTGTCCTTAGTTTTACCTATTCTTCTTTCTGGTGGCTAGTTATGTAACCTAGCTATAAGCGATGGTCGTCTAAACTTGTGGCTCAACTGTGTTTTAATTTTACTTATGTTGTTTTTATTAGTGTGATTCTGTTAATGGTTTTCTGTGTCATATTTAGATTGTTATAGTGCTTAGAATAACTGTCGATTCACCTGTGAATATAAAATTAAATAAATAAAATATTTTGTTTTAGGTAAACCAATCACAAAAACCAATACCGAAGAAATTAAATATTCGCTAAGAGAACAAAACTACGGTGCCATAATACAGAAAGCTTATGCTTACGCCAGCAAATCTCTTTTGGAGCTCCTCCTCAAAGAGTATGACCTGATGGGAAGACTGAAGTCGGTTAAAAACTATTTCCTTATGAGTCAAGGAGATTTCATTGTGCAATTTATGGATGCTACAGAGCAGGAGCTGTCAAAGAAAATTGATGATATTATACCTTCTAAGTTGGAATCTCTGTTGGGACTTTGTTTAAGGTAAGGAAATAAAGGACATCAGGCATATTGGACCCAAAGTGTATAAATATAATTAGGCTACATATATACCCTATATGTTATTAGAGTCATAAAACAATAGTAAGTTTATTAAAAAACAAACTGCTTAAATTAATTTTTGATTACTTGGGCACTTTAAAAAGTATATGTCATGATAACTGACGTGACATTGACGGCCAAAAATCTGAAAACAATTACAAAAAAAAAACACGGCGGAATTATGTTTAGAGCATAGAGCAAGCCATTCATAAGGAAGAAGAAGACAATTACAAAAAAAAGTTCAACTGTCACTGTTACTGTCAGTCAACTG
The DNA here is from genome assembly GCA_910589605.1 of Chrysoteuchia culmella. NCBI lineage: Eukaryota > Metazoa > Arthropoda > Insecta > Lepidoptera > Crambidae > Chrysoteuchia > Chrysoteuchia culmella. The sequence continues at coordinate 9,842,526 of OU342647.1, read as the reverse complement.
CCAAAAGCGTTTTGTTTCGTACGACTGCTTCCGTTTCGACTAAGTTTCAAATATAAATAACTCCCAAAATAAATAATTTAAGAAAAAGGTGAATGTTATCTATCACTTATTGATTATACGCCTTTATTTTAAATTAAACAGAAATTTGCATTTTACAATTTGGGTCATACATTTTAGGTTTTTTTTCTTAGAAAAGTGCCTGATGTCCTTTGATGATGATTTCCATTAAAACTAGAAGTATTTTACTGCAAGCGGTTCTTGGTCTAGCGCCTTCGGCCACGACATTTTTTCGGATACCCTTCGAACATTTCAAATTCTATTTTACTCTTTCCTCTGTCCAATCTTCCTAATAAAAAAATCTAAATGGATCCCGTCGTTTTGGGCAATTTGGGCGTGAAATATAGCTGGAAAGTTTGTTTTTTTTTTAGTTAATGATATTAATCTGAATGAATTCCGTATACATTTTACCCATTTTATTTGTTTAGGTTGTCTGCAGCTAGTCACGATCCATATAATGAAGATATGAGAGTAGAATTGTTGCCATATGATTTACAATTTCAAATGTTTAAAATTTTATCGATTGAAACTGAAGATGAGAAAGGTAAGCATATTATATTGGTAATATTAACCTACACTTTATTGTATTGCTAGGAGTGAATTTTCATAACATAGCATAATGCCATAACAAAGCCAAGTGCTTCTCAACATCTTTTATATTGCGCACATCAAAGGAGTGGAACTCCCTCCCTGCGTCTGTATTTTCGAGTACTTATACCCCGACCACTTTCAAAGCAAGGGTGAATAGGCAACTTCTGGGTTAGCTCGCTCCATCGTGGATCCTGTATTCGCCCCCGGGCTTGATTGGGATCAAGAGCACACCCATTCAAAGTAAAAAAAATAATGATGATCCTAAGGATGCGGGTTCGAATCCCGTCAGGGCGACATGAGACTACTTGCTTTTTTCTAGTATATTTTCTTGTTTAATATTTATCACATAAAAATAGCATTGTAAAATGCAAAATTAAAAAGTTACAATTAGATGGCTGTTTCATCTTAATCGATAGTCAAACATCTGTAAAGATGTTTCTTTCGAATCCGAGGATATTTCTCTCATTGATGACACGACGGTGGCCAACACCGTAGAACCGTGAATATACTGAAAAAATTCGACGTGTCCTCATAGGTCTCTGTAGCATAATTGGTTAGTGCATTGGGCCGGATTCCCAAGGATGCGGGTTCGAATCCCGTCAGAGCGACATGAGACTAGTTGCTTTTTTCTAGTATATTTTCTTGTTTAATATTTATCACATAAAAATAGCATTGTAAAATGCAAAATTAAAAAGTTATAAAAAAAATAAGTTTACTGTTTTTAAGTAACATACTGTTGAATTCCTTGAATACAAATACAAAAGCCTTTATTGCTGATAATGAAGTATACATAAAAACACACCAATAACATTTTCACTTATAATTCAGCGTGTCCTGCAGACACATAGGCCTCCTCCAGCCTTTTCCACCCCGATCTATCCCTGGCCAACCTCAGCCACAGTGGGCCAGCTACCCTTCTTATATCATCCGACCATCTTTTCAGCTGTCGTCCACGTTTGCGAAAAGTGTTCGGTCTGGGGATCCATTCGGTGGTCTTCTTTGTCCACTTCCCTATTTCGTCTCTTGTGACATGACCTGCCCACTTCCATTTGAGTTGTCTACTTTTTCGAATGACATCCTCAAGTTTCGTGAATTTTCTGATGTCGGTGGCTCTCTTCTTGTCACTCCTTCTGTATCCTAGAATACTTCTCTCCATGCCTCTCTGACACGTTCTTATTTTGTTTTGCAGTGCTTGTGTCATGGCCCATGTCTGGCAACCATATGTTAGTATTGGCAAGATACATGTGTCGAAGAATTTTCTTTTCACTGATATGGTGTAGTGGGCATTTTTCATGATATCTTTTAAGGACCAGTACCTTTTCCAAGCATTTACGATCCTTCTGTCGATTTCCTGTGCCATCTGGTCTTGCAATGATACAAGTTGCCCGAGATAAATGTCTGATTTTACATACTCCAACTTTTCCTCATCGATATAGATGTTTGTTTCCAACCTGTTTGTCATGACCTTGGTTTTCGACCTGTTAATTGTCAGCCCCACCTCTCTGTTTTTTGTGACAAGATCTTGCATCATTGTTTGCAACGATACAGGGTTATCGGTAATTAACACTAAGTCGTCGGCGAACCTAAGATGGTTCAAGCTTTCGCCATTTATTATAATTCCTAAGTCACCGCAATCCATGGTTTTCATGACTTCTTCTAGGACCGCTGTAAACAACTTTGGCGAGAGGGGGTCTCCCTGTCTCACACCTTTTTGGATTGGAAAGCTTTCACCATATTTCTTGAATACGCCTAACTTAATTATTTGGAAATAGCGCGAACTGCCTTCGTTACTAGTTTTATCTTCGTTATAAAAATTACTTCGATTCCATTATAGGTCAATATTCAGCAGAAAAAAGTTTAGCAGAGGGCCTAGTGTGAGTTTACAAACGCCCAAACGTTACCATCGGGTAAGAGTAAAATGTTGACGGATAGCCTTAATGCAATATGAATAAGGTTGAAAATTAAAATCTATTCGCAAACAGCGTAATCGAGTAAGGTGAAAAAACTCACACTAAGCACTCTATATACTTAGCACAAAAGATTTTAAGTCAAATTGCAAAATGTTAAAATTGCACTTTTGAAGGACTACTCTTGTTTATTTACATTAATGTTGGTAACAAGTCTGCGCTTTTCTTTGTTTTTAGTTTTACATGCAACTTTCAGCTTCTTTTTCACCAACTTCAATATTTATTTTCGTGAATGGTATCTAAGTAATTTATCTCTATACTTACTAAAGTTAATCAATACCAGAATTTACTAGGTTTCGAAAAGTTAGAGAAACAACAGAGGTTCTTATTTATCATATTATTATGTAAATGCCAAAGTTTGTGAGGATGTTTGTTACTCTTTCACGCAAAACTTCAGAATGGATTTGGTTGAAATTTAGCACACAGATAGAAGTGAGCCATTTTTAATAACGACGGTGAGACTCTTAGCCTTCATCATACCTGATGTTAAGTATTGATAAGGCTGAAGATGGAAGCGAGCCTCTCCCGGAATCCTCAATCACCGAGGAACTGGCTATCTTATCTCTAACTGCAACAATGCTGAAAACATTGTTGTTATGGCTTCAGACTTAGATAAGATGGTGGTAGCTAGCCAGGCGGACTTACTACAAGTCCTACCACCAACCAAACCGAATACAATATGTACCCCCGCTGGGAATCGAACCCGGGACCCCTCGGTCTGATACTGGTAGTTGTACCACTAGACCACAGAGGCGGTTAATAAAAGTCTGGATGGACATAGGATACTTTTTATCCCACTATTCCCACGGGAACGGGAACTGCGCGGGTGAAACTGCGGGCATCCGCTAGTTATACTATGAATATGGATTAAAATAAAATTATGTTTGCAGAATACAAACAGAACAAAGACTGTCCGCCGCTTACTGGCATCGAGACGTTCTCATTCGGCATGGAGGTGAAGTGGCCGGTCTCGCTCATACTCAACCACAAGGCGATCGCCTGCTACCAGATGATATTCCGACACTTGTTTTATTGCAAACACGTGGAAAGGTTGCTGTGCCGGTTGGTATTAATAGTTATTTATATATGGTGTTAATTTATCAAGTGCCGATCGAGCAGGGGCTGCTCAGGTCAACAATATGGAACACAATTTATACAAAAAAATATATTTTAGAATATATTTTAACTTTTATATTTATAGCATTAAATATGAATATAATTATTTGCCTATGAATATTCAGCATAAGCAAAACCAAACGTAAAACCAAATTTGTTTTGAGTAAGTAATCAAGGCAATGGGTGATTTAGCTATTTGAGTCGGCGGTCGAAATCAGAAAGAATAAAAGTTTTTTCTAAAATTATGTTCTATATCGTTGAACTGAGCAGCCCCTGCTCGATCAGCACTTCATAAATTAACACGTTATATTTCAGAAATAATCAGGTATAAAAATGGGAATAATAGTACATTATTGCAAAGGCCGTGAAATAGGCAATTGCAGGTCGAGTATGAGTTTGAAGGCCGAGCCATAGGCGAGGACTTCACTAATACGAGACAGGCAATTGCCATTTCCGCCGAGGCATATATAGTGCTTTTCTCAAAAGAATGCAGGGAAATAAATTAGTTATATTGGGGCAATTACTAAAAGAAAATCAAATCCATTGCAGGAGCGTTTTTTTAATTTGGAACATTACAACGCTTACAGCAATTGTATGAAACGGCGTGCTGGGTTTATCGAGTCGATAAAAGCCGCTCGTGCTAGGCCTCTATAAACTGGTTTAGTATTAAAAAAAAATTACCATAGCAAATCTTTGTTTAATCTTCAAATGACAAAGAGTCTCATTAGATTTCACTAGCTTCATAGTGGCAAAATAAAAAGCGTTCTACCGCTTCTTCATATTCTGTACTTTTATTAATTCTGATACCCGATAGCGCATCGGTACTAATCGTGCCTCATGCGCCAGTCAAAGTCAAAGTCAAAATATTTTTATTCAAATAGACTTATTCATAAGTGCTTACGAATCGTCCCAGTTTTTTTTCCCTACCAGCCATTCAGGACATCTTTTAACTGACAAGAAGAACGGCCGCAAGAGTCGAGAGAGGAGAAGTGGTCGTGGGTTCGATCCCCACCCAGGACAAATGTTAATGTGATGAACATTTTTATTCGGCCTGTGTCTGGGACAGTCTGGGTGTTATACATATATCGTTAATTATCGACAAAATATCTTTATAATACCTGCGTTACTTTTTCATGTCCGTAACAGAAGTGTAAACTTACTTATTTGTGTATATTTACTTGTTTATGTTAAAGTTTATGCACGAGAATGCGTTTCTGACAGGTTCCTGTCAGTTTATTAAGTCTACTAATACACTTCATATTTGATTATCCAGAAGATATATTCGAAAATAAAATTTATTTACTTGAAAGAGAACTAACACGACCTATCAGGAACGTTTTCTCTCAGGCCGGACTAGAGTCCAATTTATACATTGAATAAAATATTTCTCTTAGGGTCTGGCTATACAACAAGGTCGTTAAGAGGTTCTCGGAAGCCCGTCTCTACGCGGATGCATTCGCTTTGCGCCAGCGAATGCTCAGCTGCATACAGCACCTGCAGTACTACATGTGCGTGGAGGTCATCGAGCCGTCCTGGTGCCAGCTCATACACAGCCTGGATAAGGTAAGTTTGACATAATATGTACTCTTATTCCCGACTTACACGGGTCAAGTCTTTAGCGAAGTTGTTAAGTACTGTGGTGTTAACGATCGGACAGTAGCGAGTCAACTTGACGATTGATAGTGGATCCACATAAAATCGGGCGCTGTTTTGTTTCACAGTCCAGGCGCTCGTCACTCGCCACTGTACTTGAGCCAATTTACACCCATTCAGTCATGATAAATTTTAAATAGAAAAATATAGGAAAATATCAACTCGGCCACAAGTGAATTCTCAGATGGGACTCGAACTCACGACCTTTGGAAATCCGGTCCAATGCTCTAACCACTGAGCTGATGCCACATTATTTCAAACAGTACTTTTTGCAGATGACATATCAGTAGTCGTGACAGCTAATAAATCTAAAGATTCAGAAATAGAAAAGGAAATAAATCAGACTATAGAACAAATTGCTCATTGACTTAGAAAAAATAACTTAGAATTAAATACGAGCAATACAAGTTACCTACATGATCTTTTTAAACAAATTATGGTGGCAAAAATTTTAACTTGAATATAGAATTTAATGGAAAGCCCATACTTGAAACTAATGCTGCCTCATTCTTGGGAATAATAATAGACAAACATGTTGAAAAATACCTTATACCTGGATTAAATACATTATGTCACTATCAGGATACAGACGACGGTATCAGTTGGATCAACTGCTTGCCTGTTAAATAATAATAATAATGTTAACTGGAAGGAACAAGTCAACAAAATTAAAAATAAATTAAATACATTTGTGTGTCCTGAATCGTCTGCGAAAAATAGCTTCCGAGAAAACTGCACTCTTGGCTTACCATGCTTATATTGAGTCAGTCTTAAGATATGGAGTAATATTGTGGGGTAACTCGACTAGCATAAGCAGCGTATTTATAGCACAAAAAACACAGCCCTGTATAGTAAAAGTTACCTTGCGATGAGCGTTCACTTGTATAATAAATTACCTAAGAATATTAAAGATTCTTTGTCAAGTAATGTATTTAAAGCTAGGCAAAGTAAATTATTTAACCAAATAATTTTTATACCGTTCGTCAATTTCTGGACCATTTTGAATAATTTATAATGATTGCATATTTAACATAATGAAAAAATTGGTTAATTGGGTAATAATAATTGTAATTTTGTGACGAGGCATACAACCTCGTCATAATCCTGGCAGTCCCTTTTGGCTTTTTTCTTTCGGCATTCTATTTCTAAATTCAAAAATTACTAGGAGATCGTGTTTTGACTTCTGTCAAGTCAGTCTATGTCAGAATTGAAAAAAAATGTGAACACGAATTTTGGTCGTATATAAAATAAAATCTTGAAAGTGTATATGTAGTATTATTAAAATTATAAGTGATAAAAAGTGCTCTCCGCGTGCTGACCGTCGCACTGGCGCCCAACGTTTGAAATTAACCTGCACACTACCATCATTATTTGCTGAATGCCAAACCTTTCCTATGTGATCCTGTGCTCCTGTGCTCCTCCCGTTCCAATCTAAGTTCCCGCTCATCATTTCGTCGTCGTCATCATCGTTCCTGCCGTTCCGTCAAATTTCACCAAGAGTCATCAAGAACCAACCGCCATCCCGTCAACGTCAACCGTTTCACTAACCCACCGATTCCGTGCTCCTCCTGCTCCAAGATCCTGATCCAAGTTCCCCCTACCTGTATTGTATTGTGTGTACTATTTTAAACAAAAAGAATTATACTTTACTATAGGTAGAATCTTCAAAATTCAAAAATATTGCCCGGCACAATTAAATTATTGCCTGTTTCGACCCCAAACCTTTCGGCCTAGTTAGCAGTTTATTTATGTTGTACTTTATTTTACACCCTCATCCCCATTAACCCATTTACTTACCTTTTTGCTATCGCTTATAGTGCAATCCCAGCAATTTAGGACAATTAGTTTGATTTTATTTCCAATTAGGTAATTTACAATCATTTATTTATTATCAATGACATTAATAAACAAATCAAAATTGTCTTAGCAACCATGAAGTTGACTAAGTCAATACTCTATAGATTAGATAGGTAGGTACAAAGAGTAAAAATAAACTCTTTATAGACTATTTACAGTGGTACATCATAATTTTTTCTACTCTACGTTAAACAAACACAGAATAGAAAATCCAACTATGGATCCCACTCTATTAAATAAACCCGAGATCTTATACGAACTAAGGATTAGAGATGTTCCCTTTCAGACGACAGATACCACAGATAATCTACGAGATCTATTATCTACCCATTTTCACCTACCCATACAAGCCATAAGCAATTATAATATAAATCTTGATATATCCGAAATAAAAAAATGTCTGTCTCTACCATAATTCACACATAAAGTTTCCACTTACCTTCACTATGTAACACATAGACTAGACAGACTCGACATTTCCACAGACCTACCTTACGAAATTTTAGATGACATTAACGGATTGTCAAATCAGTTGTCTTGTATCCAATCCAAATTTGACAGTTTCAATCAACCATCACTATATATTTCTGCAGCATCCTCTCAATTTATGATCTCTCCGATATCTCTGGCAAGCCTTTTGGCAAATGGCATGTGAGAGATATCAAACCCACGAAGTAACATCAAGAATCGTTTCTCGCATATTATCTCCATGTGTAGGTGTATATAGTATTCTTAGGTTTTAATTCCTCACCTCACACGCCTCCATTGCCACCTCATTCACCCATTCGAGTCCATCAATGAACAATAATTTATTTTTAATTGGTTTTATATCACCGAGCGGTAACCAACTCGTTAAATAGGCCTTCTCCATTATTTACCTATCCCGAGCGGTAACCAACTCGTTAAATAAGCCTATCCCGAGCGATAGCCGACTCGTTTAATAAGCCTATCCCGAGCGGTAACCAACTTGTAAAATAAAGCCTTTATCTTCATTTTATTTAGTCTTTTGGCTAACTCTGCCCTGTAAAGGCAGACTATATACCTACTAATTTTGCTTTCCAATCGGTTGGAATTATTTGTACATAGTTTTATCATCAAATGATGTTCCTTGAAACTATGTTCCAAACTTTAGGGATTTGGTTAGGTGTTCCGCGTAGTACATGTTCGGCGGAACACCGGTGTGCAAGGTTTCCTGTCGCTATGGGTGACGGAGAGACATTTGAATCTGATGTATGATTGCGTGAAGTATGAACGAGAACTAACCTCATCCATTGTACATATTTCTCACCCACAACATTTTCCATTACTCCCATTTTTCTGTTAATATTTTATTTTATACTCCTAAATTTATAGTTTACTATTTAATTTACTCTTTACATAAATAAAAAACCCTTCTGGTTTTTTCTTGCAGGGCGAGCGGGGTATTTTGACGAGGCATACAACCTCGTCATAATCCTGGCAGTCCCTTTTGGCTTTTTTCTTTCGGCATTCTATTTCTAAATTCAAAAATTACTAGGAGATCGTCTTTTGACTTCTGTCAAGTCAGTCTATGTCAGAATAAAAAAAAATTAACGAATTTTGGTCGTATATAAAATAAAATCTTGAAAGTGTATTGTATTATTAAAATTATAAGTGATAAAAAGTGCTCTCCGCGTGTCGTTGCAATTTAATGTATTTAATTAGAAATAACGTGACATGATGATAATGTGAATATGACATGATGATGTATTTATTTTATATTAGAATAATTTCTTAGATTACCCATTGCCGACATTTGCATGCCAATATTGGCGAAACACGTATGATCTTATTTAATCTTTTAGTCCTGTATTTACCGTGTTTCTAGCAAATAAATGATTTCACTCATTTCATTTAAAAGTAGAATGCCTTGGCTGGCACCGACTCTAAAAGGCTTAGTTTTTGCTTTTTAGTTTTTTGAAGTCGGTTTTCATTTTATTTAAAAAGTTTTATGTACCTCGATAGGCGGGAGCAAAGTAGCTCTTTTGAAGTGAGATATTTGAATTTGAAATACAATCGCTTATAGAAATCGGACGCAAGTTGTATGGAATTATTGGCTGTAGGGCGCACGGAGAGGCCCGCGTACACTGAAAAAAAAGAAACGAGAGAATTCCGTTCGTTATCGGAACGGATTTTATTTATTGTATTTTGAATAAAAATTCGTTTTTCTAAAAGCAGAGTGTATCACGCGAGAGCAAAACTATTTTTTCCCTTGCGCGATGTACTTTGAATCCCTCACTGCGCTCAGGATTCTACTCTAGAATCCCTCACTGTATATTCCGCGTGAAAATCTTGTTAAAAAAAAGTCATAAAGAATACACATCTATCCGTTTATAGTTTCTTTTTATTTTATAAAGCATAATTTATTATAAATATTCATCGACCATATGATATCATTAGTCACGTTAACGATTTCTTAAAATAACATTAAGATCAAAATTTAAGTTTAATACAAATAATCAGAGTATAAGTTTGTAATAAATGTTTTGTTCTCGCCACACACTATTTTGCATACAAATTCTCCACATAAAATAACTACTCTACGGTGTAGTACTTTATTATTACTGGAAGACAAATGCATATATTATCGTAAAGTAATAAAGTTATAGTAAAGTAATAAATCTTTAATCTATCACGTTATGAAATTAAATTATAATATATGGTTCTTTTTTTATGAACGACGGGGTGACTCTTAGCCTTCATCATACCTGATGTTAAGTATTGAAAAGGCTGAAGATGGAAGCGAGCCTCTCCCGGAATCCTCAGCCACTGATGAGGAACTGGCTATCTTATCTCTCACTGCCGGAACACAACAATGCTGAAAACATTGTTGTTATGGCGTCAGACTTAGATAAGATGGTTGTAGCTAGCCAGGCGGACTTACAAGTCTTACCACTAACCAAATATGAAATATGGAATCACAATATCAACTTTCGCAGAATACTTAACAGAGTATACTAATTCTAATATTTATTGTTTGTTTCAACCGCTTGCAGCACCTTTTTTAATGTGCTTTCCAAATTTTCAAATTTCTTCTCATATGCAGTCAACTTTTGGTTTATCTCATCGAATTCTGTAACATGGGTTTTTTTAGTTATTATTGTTTTAGCATTTTTTACAATTCGCCGATCCAATTTGTAATTTTGACAGCTCTCAAAGCAGCATCTTCCCACTTCAATATCTTCATAATCGTCACCAAATTTTCGAACAGTTTCTGGACGAGGTATTGCAATTTGGTTGTCTTTATTCGGTTTCACAATTATTCTATATTCAGGTAAAAAGTGTGGAAATAATGCGACTCGTTTTGCAAGAGGCCTGATACATAACATGTTTGGCTTAATTATTTGTATGTTTTGAAAGTTCGATGGCCAGAGCCAACATTTAGTTGATCTAGCATACTCGCGAGCATTTCCAATAAGTATACTTTCGAAATATGATATCAATTTTATCCTTGAAATATGTCCGACCAATTCAGCGTTGGCCCTGATCTCCTGGGTGTCGCTTACAGCTAATCCGTTAAGTAAATTGAATAAAACAATAGGAATCATAAATACGAATACAATGAATATAATATGACTGGTCACTGGGAAAGTACTAAATTTAATGGAACCGGCGTCGAATTCTCCTGTTAACATAACAATTGTTTTGAATAGAGATCGACCTGGATCTTCGAAGAAGTCCTCCTCTTCGTTTTCTTCTTTACCGGTGCTATTAGGATTTGGAGCTACCTGATCTTCTTCAATCACTTGTCTAAACAATGTAAAGAAACTTAATGCAAATGCAATTATTAATATGCAGTACCATAAAATAAACTTGAAAAAATTCCACGTAACTGTTTTCAACATGGTAATATATGTCGATAGTGTCGGGAATTGCCCGATGAGTAGAACTAATTCGGCCGATGACAATAGGATTGCTATAGCGGACAACTGTTGTTTAGTGGATTCTTTGGCTGAGTCGTTACATAAAATGCATGCTGTCACAATAATCAGCGCTATTTCCATCCAATTTTCAATACTCTGTAAATATCTTGTTGGTGAAAAGAGAAGTTGAAACGTTTCCCTCAATATAAGTAGTATTAAACCAATAATAGCGCCAACACGAGTAACCACGTTCAATACTTCTATCGCATTCGATTGTTTCGTTTCGATACCGTAGCCCAGTATGATATAAAGAATTAAACAAAGCCAAAAAAGAGAATAAAAAGTAATATCAGCGTAAAATAGGGCACTTATTCTTTGCCATTTTAAATATAAAAAGCTAGTGATAACTGGATGTTTCAGTAATTGCCGCAGTTCCTCGTTCCGTGTCATATATAAGAGAGCATCCGTTTCCGGTGCCAAAATCGCATCACATTCTTTAACATTATTATTTACGTTGTCCATCAACGGCACTTTGGTCAATTCGTTTTCCAGTGAATTATTTGGGTAGACTAAGAAGCTATATTTCATGTGTATTTCGTAGTCATCATCACTTGGTCGTTCGCCGTTCGTCGTAATGCACTCATCCAGATAAGTTTCCAATGTTTTGGCATTAATATCAGCCAGAGGTGGTTCGTTAAATTTATTTCGTAAAGCTATACAGGCACCCTTTCTTAATAATTGCAGCACAGTATCGTTATCGCCGTTTCTTGCTGCGTAATGTAACGCCGTATTGTCTTTAACACCAGGCTGATTCACGTCAATGTTAATTTTAGGATTTTCTAACAACAACTTCAGACAACCATTATAGTCACTCGAAGGATGTTTTGAATACGATTTCATTCCTTGTATCGTAATATGTATTAAAGTGTCACCGTTAACAGAATCAAATGAAATAGATTCGTGCTCCACAAACTTCTTTAAAATTTTGAGGAATCCGTTTCTGCAGGCAATAGCTATAGGTCTATATGTGTTTCCAGAACAGGTAGCGTTGGGATCAGCTTTGCCAGCGAGTAAGCAAACAACTACTTTCTCGAAACCTTTTTCTGTTGCTTGTTGTAGCATAGTATTTATACCATTATTCGCAGTAAGTGCTGCTGATTGTTCGTTTTTATTAACAAGTTTGTTAAAATCGCGAACAAAATTGTCTTCTTCATGGCGGCTTAGATATGAAAATAACTTGTCGTTATCTATAGTTTCCATAATTTCGTCAGACCTTTCAAATCTTGCAAGAAGATGAGGAAAAGCTTCCTTTAAGAAGTGTCGGGCCGTTTTCCCTCGTCTGTCTTTGTAGGTATCCAGATCCACAGGGTCTTTAGAATAATCTAAAATCAAAGTCAGAACTCTTTCTAAACCTTGGTTAGACGCTGAATATACAGGAGTTACACCTTTTAAATCCGGAGAATTTGGATTCGCTCCATTTTTCAAAAGTAATTCTATCATATCTTCATACACAGGTAATTCATGGTCTCGGTCATCTTCTATATCTTCGATTGTCTTTATGGCCATAAGTAATGCAGTATTACCTTTACTTTTGATGTTGACATCGATACCGTCGAATTCTAACAAAGCTCTAAGTGCTTCTAAATTTCCGTTTTCAACAGCAAAATGTATCGGTGCTGCTCCATGTGTTTCGTTAAGTTGATTCACGTTCACCTTATGCTCTAAGAGAAGTTTCAAAAACTCTTCTTTACCAGGTTCGGAAACTGCTAAATCGAGGCACGATTTGTAATCTGGATACTGGTAGACATATTCGAGGTCGACAGCTCCATTGTTGACAAGCTTTTTGAACGTCGCGTAGTTGTTAGTTCGTAGAGCTGTCCTTAGCTGCGTCTGAGTATCCGGGCTGAAGAGCGACCCTCCCCGTGATAGCCGGTTCGTATTCATCTCGTAACTGTCCCGCGTCATGGCTGCTGTCACACTGGCATCTGAAAACAAGAAGAAAAGTATTTTAACGATCAATTATTTCATTAAGGTCAATTTACTTCAGTATTGTGTAGTACTCCAAAAGCAATCATTACAAAGATTAAACAATTGGTTTAAGTATAACACCGTATCTGTCAAGACAAGACATCTGTTCAGTTTTTTCATTTGATAAATGCTTACGAATCGTGATAATCATTTTGTTTGAGGGATACGAAAGTGAAGTTCTTAAGCTAACATGTTGATTAAATTAAAATTGCTAAACGATCACACAAGCAATCGTGAGAAACTACCATGATTGGCATCTCGAAATACCATTCCCGTTATCTGTGTGTTAATCTATTGAATTGTTTTACTGTTTTACAATCTTTAACGGTTTGATGAAGTACTATGTAAAATGGACACTGGTCGTTCAAATATATCAGTTAGAGAAAACAATTAAAACCATAAAATTGTTATTGTTGTAAAAGAAATATACTTTACAAATATATTTATCCCAAAAACGGGACAATATTTTAGTAAAGTTTGTAAAGAGACAAATTGTAAATTATAAGACTATTTTAACTTATTGCAAAATACTACTTTGCTGTCACTTTCGATCTCCTTTCCTTTGTTGTGACATAAAAAGCGACAGTACCTAATAATGGGTAACTTGAACATGACTTAAATATTTTCATGATGAGGACCTTACTGTTTTGATATTAAACGCTATTCATACAGCTTGGCGCAAGTGGGCTTAAGAATAAAATAAACAGCATAGAAAAAATTGAAGTGACAAATATTTAATCAGTTTAGCTATAATTCTTTATAGGCTTAAACTATCTTACCTATGTTTCAGAAACATAAACTCCTACTATATTCTTAATTCAACAGTGATGTCATTGTATTAAATGAGCTCACGCCATACAAGTTAATATTTACTCGGTAGCCGTAATGAAGGGCCAATTATTCCGATTTTCTCCTGCGCCGCCATAAAATTAATGCTACGCGCGTGCCTCACGCCCCTCTCACTAGAATCATTGTAATTGGACCGATTTACGCTCTCTATGTTATTCTTAATTTTACCAAGCTTTTTGTAGGAACTGTCTGCTGAAGAATATACCATATTGTAAAGGAGTTAGCTTTTAAAATCGTACAAAATATTCAGTTTTATAGGACCCAATTTGTACACGATTTTTATTGCAGTATAATTGATGTTTCGAGTAGAGAATCGAGCATTGTGTGCATTATTGTTTTACAATTTGCATGCCGAGCTAAACATGTTAATCATATTTAATTTGTATGTTCATTATTAACGATTCGATGACTAAGTATTTAATTTTATGTAATCAAATAATCTAGTTCATCAATCTACACTCACAAGCAAAAATATGGAATCAATTTTCTTACAAGTTGCAAGGAAAGTGATTCCATATTTTTGCTCGTAAGTATATATGGGACCAACGAGTTCGTAGATTTATTTTTCTTTTATAAGTGATTTAATATTTTTGGTATACCTAATTCACCTGTACATTATGTAAGTATCGCTTATCCGAACAAATATGAAGGTATTTTATGATTTTTGAATTATTTCATTTTTTATTGCTATTTTTATACTTATGATAAATTTTAAATAGAAAATATTGGAATATTGAATACTTAAGTCTCGGTAGCTCAGTGGTTAGAGCATTGGACCGGATTTCCAAAGGTCGTGAGTTCGAGTCCCATCTGAGAATTCACTTGTGGCCGAGTTGATTTTTTCCAATATTTTTCTATTTAAAATTTATCATAAGTATGAAGGTATTTGTCTTTAAAACTGTTCTTAATTCACCGTAACAAAGCCTCTCCTTGAATGTTTGAAACATAACAATTTGCTTCCATAATGTAATCGTACGTTTGTATTACAATAATATATTAAAGGCCAGTTTCACCACCTAGCGATTAGTTCTGGATATCTTCGTTGGTAGTTAATTTGACAGTTGTAATATGAAAAATATGTCAAATGATCTGCCATATAATCTATCCAGAACTTATCACTAGGTGATGAAACCGGCCCAGTTTATCTGCATTATGTTTATGTAAACGGTAGGTACATGATAATGTAAGTAACTGGACATCCCGCATTCGACCCAATGCCACGGTGCAGTGCCTTCCCTCCAAAAGGAGGAAAATCAACAAAAACTTCAAAGAGCCATATACCCCGTTTACACTAAACAATAGCGCGTGCGATGTGTTCGCTCATTGGAACGATATGAGACGCTCCACATGTTCCGAACAAAAATACATTTTCAGTAGTTTTGTGCTTTATGTGTGTGGAAACAAGTGCATTTTACACTAACAGGTATTAAGGCACACAAAAAGCCTATCCAGTCAACGTCGTTCCAATCTTACAATCTTGACAACAATTTATTTTATTCTGCTCAAATGAAATATCTGCCACTATTGCACCGAATAAGCTTTTAGAAACGAACTAGTCGTAACGTAAAAGCATCAGAGCTTAAAAGTACTCGTTCAAATTAATTGTAAATAGCAGCAATACAATTTATTAGTGAAGATGAATGATCCTTCGAATTCGTATCGTTTTGTCTGAATAGGCGGCATTCACTAGTTTAACTGCTTTAACGTTGATAAATTGACGGCTTACTGGACCAAATGCTTGAATAATGAAGTT
This sequence comes from Chrysoteuchia culmella, assembly GCA_910589605.1. Classification (NCBI taxonomy): domain Eukaryota; kingdom Metazoa; phylum Arthropoda; class Insecta; order Lepidoptera; family Crambidae; genus Chrysoteuchia; species Chrysoteuchia culmella. The sequence continues at coordinate 9,826,774 of OU342647.1, read as the reverse complement.
GTTTTAGAAATTCGTGTTGAGTTGGTCATCTCTGCATACCTGATCAAGCGTCATACAAAGTTTAACATTACTTTTATTTATACCATGATGGCTTAATTCCAAAAATACTTCAGTAAAACATTTTATTTGAAAAGAGTTTTATGAGAAAATATTTTTTTTTTTAATCTTTAAGGACCACTATCGCCAAGCTAGGTTAACATTTAACTCAGAGTTAGATGCATGCTAAACCTAGCTTGACGCAAGTGGGTTAATTGGATTAAAGCTTTTATGTTCTCTTTAGTATATTGTTCAATTTGGTTTACACAACACATGTTATCTACACTCAATGATCTTAACATAGTTATAAACTTTTAAGTATACAATATCACAATGATTTGGTAGACCATAGTGCTAAAGGTGCTAATTCAATCAACAGGCCCTGTATGCTATTATCGTTATCTTACTTGTAAACAGAGTGATATCAATAACGTGATAAAAATGTTTGCAAATCTTTATTTGTACGATCAAGTAGAGTACCTTTTAGTGATGGGTAATCACCCGGGTAATAACCCACAGGTAGATTAAAACCCAGTTATCACCCATTTTCATCCAGTTCTAAACCATTTAAGTGGGTGAAAACTAATTCTGTTACATGTTGACGTATGGCTAGCAACTGGAGGGACAAGGGATGCGCGGGACAGGGTTACACGTAATACCTACACCCCGCGCAGATACCCCGCGTCTCCTTTCCCCTCATACCTCACTCGTCCTCAACATATCGGTTAGAGTACACGTGTTTTATGAGATATTTTGGTTTAATTTACGACCTGGCACTTGTCTATTGTGATTTGATCCTGCTTTAACCTGAATGACCTTGGCTTGAATATATTGAGTACGATTTGCTTGTAAACTGGATTTATCGATTCGAGAAAACTCAACAAGTATGTGAGCGACGTCGAACAATGAAATAGTTGTTTGAACGCCGCGCGAACATTGAGAGACAATAAGTTAGTAAAAGAGTCACGCTGCATTAAATAAGGACGAAGATTGCGAGAAATTTCTCCCGCGGAAGCGAGTGAGCGAGACAGAAATAGTGTCCCGCTCTTTCGGCCGCTCGTGGATTGTCGGGAACGTTCGAGTCGCACACGTCGCGAATATTCCACGCGATTCTCGACTTTCCGCGGGCGGTATAAATGCGGTACGCAGCGCAGCGTACAGCATAGTGAATTCAGTTTCGAACACAAGTTCCGAGTGCTCAAAGCGAAACCAAAGAAGAAAATAAGTGCTTTGAAGAGTTTTATTAAGCGTTTCAATAGTGTTATAGTTAAAATTAGTCATGATTAATATTTTGAAAGTGCAGTTCCGTTCAATATTTATGCTTTTAGTTCAGTATGGTGAGATCAAAAAAATAGTTAATATGGGCACATTACCGCGAAAGCGAAAACAAATCCGCTACATGCAAATATTCACTTTGCGGCGTATTTATTGGACCCTACAGGTCAAGGAAGTGAATTTAACGAAGAGCAAGACGTCGACGCCATGGAAAACATATATAAAGTAGGCGAAAGTATGGGAATAAATGTTATGACCAACTTAGCGAGTTATCGGGCAAGAGAAGGTTTTTGGAGTCGTAGATTTCTGTGGGCAAATATAAGCGATGTAAGTGCAACAACATGGTGGAAGGGTATTTGTGGTTCCACTGTATTAAGCAAAGTCGCAGTCCGAATTTTGACCGCACCTTGCACTTCTGCTGCTGTAGAGCGTTCTTTTAGTGCTCATAGCAATGTCCACAGCAAAAAAAGAAACAGGCTCACTACAGAAAGGGCAGTTAAACTGACATTTATTACTTATAACTGGAATTTATTAAATATGCGTAGGAATCAGACGTGTGACCATCTGAGGATTGTGATTCATCACCACTACATGAAATATCGGAAAATACTATGCCATTACATAGTGTCAGTCCCGAACCGTCAACATCAAACACGAATAATTTAGAATTTGTAGATTGTGAACAGCTATCTGATTCAGGTGATTACGATGATTAAACTACCAAGATGTTAATTTGTATGTTTACTCATATAATTTTGTAAATACGAAATAAATGACATGATTTGTATTTTCATTTTATGTTGTTTGCTACCTTAAAATACATACAAATACTTCAACTGTTCGTTTTCACCCACTAAAATAGGTGATAATGGGTTAAAACCCAAATCACCCAGATATAACCCAAATGGATGGAATGGGTAATACCCATTACCCATCTCTAGTACCTTTTGACCAAAAATTTATCTCTAATTCTAATAGCATTTACCTTTTAGTGGCCCTGACATTTACATGCACGATAAGAAAGCTCAGGTTGAAGCATTGTGACATTTTTAAGTCGTTAGTTTAAGTACACACTTACAATATTTAAATAAGTACAAAATCTATTCGTGTCCTATAAGTGAATTAAAGTGACATTTGACATGCCTAACTTTGATTAACAACTTCTTAAATCTAATTAATATACTTACTTATTTACAATGCATGTAATATCATAATACGTTTTACGTAACCATAATCAACTACCTACTTAATTCTTTTGTGTGCTGTCAATTCGATGTTAACAAATATTTGTCTAAGTCCGTATGCATGTCTTCTTAGTTCAATATTGTCATAAATGTGAACATTATTTGAGTAAATTTTAATTTGAAAGGTTTTTGTCGAAACACCGCTTGACATAGAGACCTTGACTCACCTCCAGATGTCAATAAGCAGATATTAACATTTATCTAGCGGTAACCCCATCGCTTATATGTATTATTCAGTGTTTGCGTAGAAGATACATACAACAAGGATATTTTTTATAGATATATTTCACTAAAATGCAAAAACCATTATTAAGTTGTAAATTAGAATCTGGTATAATGTTCTCTCATAAGTCTCTTTTCAACCAAAAGAACTAAATCCATACACGTATGAAGACTTTCTAAGTAGGAATTCTCATGCAATCTAAAAAAACTCACATTCGTAAAAAAAATAGATTTTTATTGCAAAGGAAAATTCAAATTTTGACCTATTTTACGAATGTGAACTTTTTTCGATTGCGTGAGCATTGTGCTCGTTTTGAATTTTGATCGTTCATTGAATCATTTGGTTTTTCTTACTTGCTTTGAGTTGAACGTTTATTATTTATTATTTGCCACTGTTAGCACCTGTTTAATAGTAGCACACGCCTTCGTTTAAAATCCAATTGCTGCCGAACTGAATTATATCTATCTCATCTCGTACGTGATTGAGGGTTTTATCGTTTATTATAACCGCCAGATTAAGTGAAAGTACAATTATAAAAAGATAAACATCGTGCGGTAGAAATACAGAAGTAAAGATTAGGAGATTTTCTAAAAATAAATTGGCTACGTGATCTAATACGATAAAATTGCATAGATTTTTGAAGATTGACTAAATGTACACTTTGTATTTAGCATAGTTTATTGTTTTCTTCGGTTAAGTAATAAAAATAATTTAGGTTATGCTTATTGGTTTTGACAGTACAATAGTAAAAAGTATTACTGATTTCGTATTAAAACCTAGAAAAGACAGTCCTATATTATACTTATGCCAGCGGTTTCACCCGCTTGGTTCCCGTTCCCGCGGGAATATCGGTATAAAAAGTAAAGTTAATCCAGGTTATCTTCTAACTGTGTGCCAAATTCCATCCAATGCGGTTCAGTAGTATTTGCGTGAAAGAGTAACAAACAAACAAATTTCGCATTTATAATATTAATAAGATGGTCATTAATTACGCATATTTCCTTAAAATGAACACCAATTTAAGCGATCACCTATTTTCGCTCTTAAAACCCAACTTCTGAACGTCTGAGTGATGATCAATGACGAATATATTAATATCATTTAAACCTAATATACTCGAAAATATATTTCTGTGTCAAAATATATAATTAAATATCTTATTACATACACTATTAACCAAAGATAAATTGCGGTTTGCAACATAACAACACTTAAATAGAATGGAATATAAAATTACCTAATAACTTAAAACTTCTGCGCAAGTATTTAAACATATACTTTCTTAAAAATATTATCATATTAAAGGCATTTGAAAAACAAATTAGGCAAGGATAAGCTTTTCATGACTGCCTTGAAATATAATAATAGGTAGTTAGGCTAGAAACATTATGCATTACTTACTTTCTACTACCCACTCCGACACTACCCAACTATCTACTCCGGATTTTTTATGAAGAATACCATTCTTAGTTTAAATAATATTATATTAACTAGTGCATTTTATCTTTGTGCTACCGGAACAGAATAAATACCTCATTTGACTAATTCGTCGAAATTCAAGTTATAACATACTTTTCCTCAATCATAGGTGCAATATTGAAGATACTTCTACTCAAAACGTGACTTAGATTACGAAGAGCTTTCATACTGTTTGTATTTATATGTAAGAGATAGCGGCGCCGGAACACAGTAATTGCGAATGAGCCCATACCGTTACCACATATCCGGTGCTTGACCAACAAAACAGATGAAAACGAAAGAAAGGCTTCCGTTCCGCACACGACATTTCAATTTAAGACTCTTCTTAACCACAAGAGCCGCCATTTTTTGTCAACTTTGTGCTTAATTTGCTTCGCCCTAAAAACAAATATTTTCTCTTTCGAACAAAACAGTTACGAAATTAACAGCTGTACTATAACATAAGTAATTCGTATGCTCTTTTATGAATCATTGCGCCGTTATTAAATCTGTATCGCTAACATAAAGATTCCTGCGACCGGCAATGCGGTGAGTGTTTACGTTGCAATGCGAGTCGATATTCTCAATTTCTGATACCCTCTATTAATGGGTTTAATTTCAACGAACTCTGTAGTGCATGATTGCCCATAAAGATCGGTTTAAAACGCCAGATCTTTTACGACACCCTGAAGTGCTGCTAAAGAGCGTTCTGACTTAGTTTCTATTTCGAATCGCTGGAGCGGCGCGGGCGCACTCTTCTTGCGATTAACACTTTTTATGGGATTTTTTACCTACTTTTTATCTTAATTTGTCACACTTTCCATCGAGTTAAAGGTTTTATAAGTATTTGGTGCCTCATTTATATTCGAAGGTATTATTTAACTCAGACGCCCTACATTCATAGCCTCTAAACCTGATTGTCTAAAGGTGTTTATCCACTCAATCACATACCTAAGGTACGAAAGAAAACTAGTTATCAACTCTGTATTGTGCGTGTACAACGTTGCTAGTGGCTAGTGTCCCATTCAAACGTCGTTTTTTTGCGATTTCAAATTCTATAAAAGATTATTTTACGATACGTAATGTAGGTTTTTTTTTATGAACTACAAAGAAACTCTTAGCCTTCATCATACCTGATGTTAAGTATTGATAAGGCTGAAGATGGAAGCGAGCCTCTCCCGGAATCCTCAATCACTGAGGAACTGGCTATCTTATCTCTAACGGCCGGAACACAATTCTGAAAACATTGTTATTATGGCGTCAGACTTAGATAAGATGGTGGTAGGTAGCCAGGCGGACTTACAACGAGTCCTTCCACCAACCAAACCGAATACAATATGTACCCCCGCTGGGAATCGAACCCGGGACCCCTGGGGTCTCATACCGGTGGTTTTAACACCTAGACCACAGAGGCGGTTAAGGTATGATACGTTGTAGTGGGCAAACTCCTTTAGTAAACGAGTATCCGATGCATCATCTTTAAATGTTTTGCTCTTAACTTTATATGTAGGTATAACTCGAATAACATCAAACTGTGGTACTATTTAGACTGACATTGACTTCTGTTTGTGCTGCCATTAAATGTTACGATGAGTCGGTTCTCCTTATTTGTTTGACACTTCCAAATATTGAGTAGTCTAATTTGTCACCTATTGTACGTGCCGCTGCTATAGCGTCGCACATTGGTTCATAGTGTCGCGAATTGATTATCTATAAAGTTTACCGTTTGTTTCCATAAAGTGTTTTTCAGTAATTTATGCATAGGGTATTTTAGGCAAGTGTCTGTCGAAGGACCATATTTGGCATCACGATGCGGGTTCGTGGGCGACCGGCGCACTGTCGTCATCGAATAACGACTTGCACCATTCATTATATTTACGTGTCGAACGTGGTCGATGAATAATGTGCAAGGATTACTGTCATTAAATAATAACCTGAGTTCATATGTGGTGCAATGTTTTGATGCAGTAGATTGTACCTGATCTGAAGAGAGAGTTTGAACCAATGAGCTTTGAATGGAACCTAAGCTTTGCAAATTTTTATGCACTCGACCTTTATAGTACGACTTAATACTAACGGCTAATGCTTAATACTTAAAATTGATATAATATCTATCTAGATAGCTGTTTTGCTTTGTGTTTAAACGATTTGTTATCAAAACAACTTCTTAAACTTTTTAAATTGAAGATCATGTAAAATTTTAATTGAACAATACTTAAAAAATCGAATTGGTTCACAAGATATTCGCAGAGGGGACTCGAACTCGCGACCTATGGGTTTGGGCTTGGAGAGCAGTTCGCCGGAGACCCAAAAGTCGTGGATTCGAGTCCCGTATCCCCCGAGTCCTGTTATCATATTACCTATATGATAGCATTGAAAATGTAAAACTTAAAAATCATAAATAAAGATCATATTTCTATTCTCGTAAAACTATTGCTATTTTTGAGTCGCTAGTGATAAAACATGATATAACAACCGATTCGTATTCTGTAGTCGTGGGAATATGCCATTTCCAATATTGATGAGTCCTCAATGAAACACAACACTAGTCTGATGCATAAGTTCACTAAGGGTTACCAGCTGTCTATCAAATTGAACGCGATCTCCAATACTGAATAGACGATTTTAATTTGCCCGTTTTATCAGCAATATTTCTAATTATGTAATCAATAATAAAACATTCCCTCACGAGGAGGTCGTTTCCGCTAACAATTCAGCTTATGCAGATAAAACAAAATTATTTTCACGTTTCTTTTTAAACGATTATCCTTGAAATGTAACATGCATTAAACATCTCGCAAAACGAGAAAGCTAAATAACCAGTTTGCAAGACAAGCTTTGTTGTCAAGTCGTATGTCAATTTACAATCTGATAGGTTCATTGTTTCTAAGCCTTTCGCACTTGGGTACTACGGTTTCCTTGTAGGAGCCTATTATTATTGTGTACATTATGCAACCGTTAGCTTTCTGCAATGTATTTGTTTCGATTTTAAGTGCCTAATGTAGAGTATGCACAGTCAGAGGCTTTTTTAATTTAGAAGAAATTAAGATTTTTATTAATTGTTTATAATGGGAACCGATACCAATAAGACGTTTAATTTGTAATAATTATGGTAAATGTGACAGTTTGGATGTTTATTATGCGAAAACTTGCATGCTTAATAACAAGTGCATATAACGTTATGCACCAAAGTGCAATGGAATTCAACTTCTTTTAGTTTCACTTATCTCTCGGTCGTGGCTAATGATTGTAGTATTGTAATATTTGAAAGTCTATTTAAAAGTTTCGAAGCTGGAATTCGTATGTATGTACAATATAGAGTAGCTGGTTAGTCGTCCGCGCGTTTGTCTGTATGTTGCATTATTATCAATTACACTCACTATGACACAATATCCTGCGCCGACAGCACCGATATTTTTTTGTATGGCATTTAAGCTACGAGGGGTCGAATAAAATTTGTGATGGAATAAAAAATAAAAATAATTTACCACTAATTTTAAAATCATCAAAAATTACAATATTAACCATTGTTATCCTATTCCTCTGAACTGTTTTTAGTACCTGCCCCCTTATTGTCTAATTTCAAAATCTATCACAATCCATTTCAAAGGTATTGTGATTATGTAATTGTTTAACTTACAGTCGCAATCCCATTCGGAACTAATGATGTTTTAAATGACACTTCATTTGCCACTTCTCCATACATTTGAAAGATATTTTCGTCTGTCACTTTGCTTAGACAGTTCAATTTCGTTCATTCAATACCTTTCAAAACGTTTCCCGATCACAATCCCTATCGAATGTCAAATAGTGACAGCCTGAAGTATGTAAATATCTTTCAAATAACAAATTGAAAGGGATTGCGATAGATTTTAAAATTAGACAATTAGCCCTGATCTACCATACTTTACGCGTTAGTATTAAACACTATTATTTATTATGAAATTTTAATATAAGTACCTGTTTCTTTTGATCATGTCCATAAATATTCAAATGTAACCAGTTAAAAATAAATTTAATAATAAATTAGAATAAACGCGGAAACAAAAATTAATAAGACTAATGATTTGAATGATTCAACCATCCCAACTATTGTGTGCCTTTATTAACTATTACTCATTAAATGTGACTTCGGATACTGGGACGGTCTTTAATGAGGATACTGTTGTAATCTTATTTTACGAACCCGCATGTCCTGAAGTCACAACACAGTGACGTCACCTAGCGACCTTGTCTCAGGGTTAGACCAATACATATGATCTCTTTCAAAGTTCACGCCCACATGGTTTGATTCCCTAAAGTAAACAGTTTTACTACATCGTGATATCAGTTAAAATATCCTTTAATCATGTAAAAATATTAACTGACTTGCGTTTGCGGCTTGTTAAACGATGCGCCTTTGTCCTTAACATTACTGACCGCTGAGACATATTAAACAAAAGTGATTTTTAGAGTATACAGATTCTGTGTAGATGTTAAGAATTCACTCTAGTTTGGGTAATCTCTGATTTTGCTAATCTAATCTACTGTTTCAACTCTTATGTTTTGCTTCATACCTATCCTATTACGTACTTCGTTATTGTCTGTACCACGTTCAAATGCACGACACAAGTGGAAATGCATTTCACTTGTTTGCAATTTTTCTGTAAACAATATCGACATGTTGCAAATAAAAAATCTCGATGTTTACTGCGACATAACATGGTAATATGTCCAACCGCTTTTTGCTTTTTCTGCAACATAGATGGCCACTGATTTTTGCTTATCCTGCACCGTACCATATCATAGACAAGAAAATCCGCAAAAGTTTTTTGTTTTGAACCCACCTGAAATCACTATCTTGGGTACACTTTAATTTTCCACTGAGTACACTTGTTCACTTAACTGGTTGGGTTCATACTGCGGCGCGCGCGCACCAGACGACTGCGGCGCTGTAGTGAGGCGGCTGGTGTGGGAGGCGTTCGGCTCCTGCGCTGACCAAACTCAATTACCGGCCATACTGGCACAACTACATTGAATAAACGATAGGTCAAGCTATGTGCAAAAGTAATCTCTATATTAGATTCGGTGTACGATAATACCTGAACTCTATTTAAAATTTCATATTTATTTTGGGGCAATTTCATCGTAGATCTATAATGTCATCATCATCATATCTATCTATGATTTAATCAGTTGCTTGAATAATCAGACACCGAAGTTCTTATTATAAATATCTTTTTGGTCTTACTTGCAGAGTCCATGGTATGAAATATTAATTATAATTGATATTTTTAATAATTATTCTACTAATTAACATATTTATTTATAGTCAACTAATAACAGTTAGGGCTTTATCTAATTTCTTTGTTTTTGAAAGTTCAGAACTATACGTTTAATATTCAGGCAATCCTGGTTATACATGTTTGTGTCCAAGATACAGAAAAGTTTTCAGCACAAGAAGTTTTTTGCTCTGTAAAATAAAAAATAAAATGCTTACAAGTAGCAATTGGTGGTCTTTGTTTAAATTACCTAATCTCCTTTCGACTGGCTAGTCAAAGGTTACGAGAAATCAGCCATATTGTAATGTTTTTTAAGCCTCGACTTTTTGCAGTGGGCGGAGAAGTACGCTTACCCGATAATTTGTAGGCGGTCCATTTTCCTAACGCGTCACAAGGTTGCATCGTATTACTCACTCATTCGCCAAAACCTTTAAGATTGGGTTCGTTACAATGATTGTCCGAGTGTATGAAATGAAACCGAGAATTAAAGGTAAATTGTACTTAAGTACTTAAAAAGTTGATTTTAATCCTTTTGTTTATTTGAATAAACACTTTGTTTGGACGCAAGTAATACTTAGAGAATGACTATTATATAAGAAAGCTTCTATTGAACGAATTGTTGCGTCTGCGCATAAATAAAATAAACAGGTGCTACGTGCGTATTGTGTTCATCGGAAATAATGCCTGAAAATTTATGGAGAAGCCTTATTTTTGATGAGGAAATACTGACAATAATCTACCACAGAATGGAACAGCACCTTTGCTTTGTAATATGGTCTTCTTTCATTTATCGTTATTGATACCGGGCCTAACCACGGAGCGTAGTTGTAATTTATACCCACTCATCCACTTACCCAAAGTACTCACAGTTAATGAAATAATTAATACCATGTCTCGAGAATATTGCGTGCTATAAATTCGATGTGTTGAAGCGTTGAAGTGCTCAATAACAAAGTCCTGCCGCTGAGAGATTTCGTTCCTGACAGCTCGTGTTAGTATCTACTCTAGTCTATATCCAGTGAATACCTAAAGCTTGTTTTCAAATACTTATTTTATACTTTTTTTGGAAAATCGCAAATGATCTTTATTTAGACCTCCCACTCAAAACTGTGAATCGCAATACAAAAATCTGCGAGCTCGCAGGATATCGCATCGCAAAAACTTCCCACGAACGCAGCAATTCGCATCGCAAGTTCCTGCGATACGGCGTTGCATCGCGTTTTGTGTGGGAGCTCTTAGTAAACTGTTAGCCCTTAGTAAAGCGTTTCTGACAGATTTCTGTCAATTCGTTAGAATTTTGTCGTTAGAAGTTACTTCAGTGGTCACACTTTTCATAATAAAATTTGACGAATGCATCTACTTACAATTATTATTCGGCGATTTTTTAACCGACCTCAAAAAAAGAGAAGGTTTTCAATTCGTCGCGTATATTTACTATGTATGTTCACCGATTGCACCGAGTGCACCGATTAAAATGATTCAAACGTTGTAACATCGGGTTTATTCCCAAGATGGTCCCATTATTTGGAATTTTGAAATCGGTTCAGTAGTTTTCAGTAAATCTTGATTATCTTTGTTTACACTATTTCTATTAACAATCCATATAATTGTTTTACCAAGTTTTATTCATAGTTGAATTATTATTTACAGGTGAACAATGTAGACGAAGTGTTGGAGCGCCACAATGACTTCCTGGAGTCGTGTCTCGGCGACTGCATGCTGACCAGCCCCCAGCTGCTGAGGGCAGTCACCACCCTCTGCATGGTTTGCGTGCAATTCTGCGCCTTCATCCAGGTAAGTGGCCACTGACCTCACCGTGCATGATTATTTTTAGAACTGTTTACTAACTTCGAATACTCAAACGTTTCATTAAAGGTCAACAATCAGTAGCAAAAACTCAATTTACATTGGGGCTTAAGCGATTTTTTTTAATGAAATTGTACAAACAATGAGATTTGTGCACATAGTTAAAGGTATAGGTGGAGCAACCACTCCGAATACCTACTTGTGGCAAGTTTTTAAGTAGCGTTATCCCACACTCTAGAGAATTCTCTCTCTTTCTAATTAAATAAACCTACTGGTATTCATTTGATCCCAATCGATTCTGGGTTTTACGGCCATAAATTTTCTCTCCTTTCATTAAAAAAATTGCTTCCATTCCATTTCGCCGCAATGTAAATTGATCCTAAGTGACACCACGTGATCTATTCTGTGTGTCACTTTCTTCAAACTGATCCCTACCCGTCTACAACTTGTAACAGATAGGTTTCAAATCAAATAAAACCTGTTGACCTTACCATGTTGGGAAATTGCGCCACGGGTTCGTAATTTTACCGGATATTTCAGAATAATCTTCTATAAATATAACAATAGGAACAACTAAAATAAATACTAAAGAAATGATTGAGTATTATTATTCAGAGTATATTTTTAATAAATGTCTTTCTATTATTACCTTACATATATTATTATGTGTGTTTGATATCTGTTTGTAACTTGTATGATACCCTGTTGATATTATTCATTATATCACCTTCTAGAGATATGTTACAGACATACATAATTAAAAAAGGCAATCATTAAAATTATGTGACAGAATTCAAATACTTTGTATATCTTAAAGAAAGTAGCAATTTATAGGTTATCCAATTATATGCAACTTTATTTTCTAGTGATTATTTTTGTAAATGAAATAATGTAAATGTTGTTAGGGTTTCTTATAGTTGTAATCTTGCTTTTTTATATAAATATTAAAAAAATATTTGTGTATTGCATATTCAATGGGTAATATTCCACTATTTATATGAATGGTAATTATTAGTTAATGATATCGCTGTGATCTTTTCAAATTTATTGCTTTTGCAGCTATTATATATAGTATGATTTCTAACGATAATTTATTTTGTATTTTCTTTTAACGCTACCAAAACACGTTAATTGGCAAAGGAGATGCACAAGTACTTCGTGGACGCAGAGCTTAACAGTATGCTTGGATCAACGTATGAAAGTTCAGAGTATAATGAGGTATATCGCATACAGTTACAAATCGCGCACTTGGTTCAGTGTATTCATAGGAGCACTAAATCGCCATTAAAACTTACGCCCATTGTGAACACTGCCTTGCTCTTTGACAAGCAATTATTTTGACCAATCAACGCTCGTCCTTTCGTAAACAATGTAGCTGATTCGTGGAAATAATTGCGTTCAATAGCTCAAAGAAACAGGGTGTGTTTACATTTGTCGTGTATATAGATATCAATCACGAGTATTATGCTTCCATGTTGTATTTGTGAACACAATTCTTTAACAGCTTTTCTCACTATTTTTCACGTCTTTTCTATTTAGATCTCTATGGTAAGTAATGGTTTGGTTAACTTCTGTATTGATTACTTACATGTAATATAACGTTTCCTCATATACTGTATGTACTAAATAACAAGTATTTCCATAAAAAGCATCTGTATTACTTGAAGAATCTGTATTATTATCTTGTTTGTCCTTACTTATCTTTCCTAGTCAAACTATCGGTCAAAATTTCCAAAATTATTTTACTTACAGTTAAAACAAAACACTAATCTCAACTTACAAAACAAAATTATCATTACATACAAATTGAAATTCATAGTATTAACGAAATTAATAAACTTATGATAAATTTTAAATAGAAAAAAAACATTTAGTTTATTAGTTATTTAGTTAATAAACTAAATGAATTAAGTTTATTAATTAATGAATTAAGATAATAAACTTAATTCATTTGTATATTCATATTTGGAATACCTATTAATATATTTTTACTTTGTACAGGAAATATTTTTTTTTTTTTCAAATTGTCAAATTCTAAAAATAAAGAAAGTTCATATTTTAAACGTTTCTTAAAATTCACTATACTATTTTCTATGTCAAAATATGTTTAGAAAACAATAACTTTCCAACTTGTACAAGTTTATCTTATAAACCATCGTCGTTGTTCAAAAAATGATATAATTTCTGCGTTCAGACTTCTGGCTGCGGTGGTGGCGTGACAAACAGCGGATCGGCGGATTCGTTCGCGGGCTCGGTGTCTCGCTACGGACTCCGGTTCACCGCGGGGCTGCTGTCCGTACTTGCCATCATCGAGCGGATGGCCAGAGATAACAACACCAACAAGCTTCTCAACATATCCGCCAGGTATGTCATCATCATCAGCATATGAGCCAACCCGCTCAGCGCCAAAGAATGTAGTAGTGTCATGTGTGCAACACTGATTCACAAGTGTTTTGAAGCTGTGTATAAGTTTTGATACACTGGCGCCAAAGGGGGTATATCCCTACTGCTGGGGCACTGGCTTTCCATAAGGGGAAGTCACACTAAAATCTAATGGCGTCACCACCGACTGCAACCAAAATCTGTGGATTAGTTTGAGTCAAGCCAAGAGGTGGCACGACGAATCCAACTCGGTTGGACTGCTTTCGGGACGTTAGGCTCTATTTCACGTCCCGTCTCCCGCAGAGCCTGAAGACGAAAGTATTCGAGCAATTTGTGTGGCCAGTGAAGACCAATGGCGCCGAAACGTGATCTCTAACAGTTGGCCTTGCGGGAGCCGATGGCTGCAAGACGCTCACAACCGCTGTATGTGGGGCTCTAAAACGGTGGCCTATGTCCAGCAGTGGACTTATAATGGCTGATGATGATGAAGAAGCAAAACAAGACATCTGTAATTTTGACAATTAATTGACCAATCAATCGATAGTGTCGATACTTGCCCTAGTTGTGATCATTTGTGTTCTAGGTTAAACTTCAACACATACTACGTGAAGCAGCTAGAAAAGTTCTGCGACGACGACAAACTCCTAGAAGATAAGAAACCGCGCGGCTCCTAGCGCCGCGCCGCGCGCGTCACCGCCGTCTGACCGGTGACGCCCCGCCCTGAGTCAGACACGGTCTGCCCCCTTACTCTTGACGCGATCGCATTGAGATCGAGATTGAATTCATGTCAAAAGTCAGTTATTATGACTTAAAATAAGTAATTAATCTAAAAATTAACACTTGAAATTAGTAAATAAAGTAATTTTGTACTCTAGAAATCGATTTTAGCGCCTATCGAATTGAATGAACGTCGAAAATCAGTAATCATTATTGACATTCAATCTCGATCTCAACGCAATCCCGTCAAGAGTAACCCATCTGTTCATAAATTATATTTTATATTGTGAGCAATAAAGTCCAAAATACTATAGCGTGTGAAAGAGCACAAACATTGCGACTTGTTGCATCAATACAAACGCGCTTTTGACACCGGCGCGACTGCATCGCGACATCTGCGATCAACAAGAATTTGTTTCGCGATTGTGTCACTGCACTTCAGCTAGGCATGTACCTACTCAATCGCGACTGCCTGCATTTTTTTTATGAACAACGGGGAGACACTTAACCTTCATCTTAGCTGATGTAAAGTATTGATAAGGCTAAAGATGGAAGCTAGCCTCTCCCGGAATCCTCAGTCACTGAGGAACTGGAGAGGTATTTTTGAATCACTCGCATTACTATTCGCATACGGAATCGCAAGATACACATGCGAATGCTAAAATCCGTATTTTTGAAATTCCAATTCGCATTCGAATCTGCAACGAGTGGGCGACCACTCGTTTTTTATTCGAGCGATAGAAAGTTTGACGTTTGGCACTTAATGTCATATTCAAATTGACGCATAGTTTGACAACTTAAAAATGTTTCGTTTCACGTGATTCAAGTCAGATTCAGTATCGGTTTTAGAAAATCTATAGAGAGTTAGTAACCGATTTTTAAATATTCTGCTTAAAATGAAATAATGACAAGGGAGTTGAAGAAAACGGCAACACCGTATTCGAGTGATTAAAAAACGCGACAAATGGAAGTCGGTGAATTTCAATTCGAATGCGAATTGAATTCCCATGAGAATTTCGAATGATTCAAAAATACGTCTCTTGTATCTCTAACGGTCGGTTTCATTAACCCATCCTCATTAAGAGATAGGCCTACTAACGTTTTATTGCCTACATATTTTTGTTAATCAGCCTTAAATATCCCAAAATAAATATCTTGTTATGGATAGATTATTGAAACTGTCCGTAAATTGCGTCGCGTTTGTTGTTTTGAAAAACGCGTGAGTCGTGTGGGTACGATACGGTCGCTAATTTGTCAACCTTTACGTTGACAATTTGCGACCGTATCGATGCTGTATCTAAATTGCGTTTTGTATCGATACATGAAGTTGCAATGTATAAGCGCTCTAATAGCATCAGGCGTCATGTAGCCTTTTACAAGCTGCTGGAAGGCAAAAAATCGACAAGACTTCTAGCGCCAGTGACGCCCCGCCCCATGTCAGTTACGGACTGTTAATATACAGTGGTGGTCACATAATTAACGACACTAGTCGATTTTCATACAATCGAGGTAACATCGGAGCTTTGGTTCTCTGCCAAGGATTGACCGAGCTGTGATTTGATAATGGCCATCCAGGGAGTAAATGGAGGAGATTCAGATTGCTATACACACCCAACTGATCACACCCAACAGATCAGTTAGGTATGTATAGCAATCTGGATCACTTACATTCACGCCCTGGATGGCCATTGTCAGATCATAGCTCGGTCAATCCTTGGCAGAGACCTAAGGCTCCAGTGTTATTTCGATTGTATGAAAATCAGCTAGTGTCGTTAATTATGTGACCACCACTGTACATATTCAATTCGGTTTTATATTGAGAGCAATAATGTCCAAAATACTACTGTCTAAAAGATCCATCTGTTTACGTACTAAATTCTTGTTTAAGTTGATAGCAATAAAGTCCAAAATGCTGCAAGGCTGAAATATTTCTAGGCGATCGCTGTAGGCTGACGGTGTGTGGTTTTCATTTTACAAATAATAGTACATTATTGCAAAGGCCGTGAAATATAATATAAAATTTCACGGCCTTTGCAATAATGTACTATTAACACTGTCAGCAATAAAGTCGGACTTAGTTCTATTTGGCAATAAATTGTGAAGCATCGATTTTAACAAAAAGTTTTATTACCTTTTGATGGTGAATATATTTCTTATTATAAAGAAAGAAAGAATATTTGTTGCACATCAGTTATTAATTGATTATCAATTGAGCAGCACGGTTTTCAATTGATAGAAAATTATTTTTAACTTTGCGGTCTTATAGTTAAGTTTGTTAATCATTGGAGAAAGTCACGTGGCTCATAACGCTCTTGTGGAATATGGCTCATAGAAATCCGCCATAAATTTACTTCTTACTTCCTGCTAACTGTTTATATTGTTTTACCAGCTGAATCTGAATTTTTGTAGTGCTGATAATTTTATCCATTAAAAAAATCTAATTGTTGCATTATCTCATATTCTGAACATGATATTCATGTAAGTAACTTTAATACAAAAACTGACATCGATTTTAGATAAAAAAATTGATGATGTAACTAATTCGTGTAAGGCAAGGTTTTGATCCAAACCAATGACCAATGGCTTCCAAAGTACCTTTTAATTATTTTTTGAATTTTTTATATTGGTTTTAATTTAACGAAGTACAAACCTAATAGAATTTTCAGTATTATTATAAGAATATGCCTTTGGATGAAGGTCACATTTGAAATAGTTTCTAATTAGGTACTCGTAATGGTTTAAAAAAAATCAATTTATGAGTACGTTAAAACAATAAATTGTGAAAATTAAAAATGTAACTTGTAGTAATTTATAGGAACTTATACATCTCACACTAGTTTAGTCCTATTAATAAACTTAAATTTAAACGAAAACCTTAATAAGAACATAAAATTATAGTTACTTAGCTCTCTCACATCACTATGTAACTATTAGAAGTACAAATTAATACTTATATATACATCTATTACATATAGATAGAAATTGATTATGACACTAAAAATATTTTTTAAATATGAATAATTATAATCTCAATCAGTCCATTACGATTAATATCCTGGCATGTCTACAAAATCAGATCAGTATTTTCGTATCAGCAACTCATTTTCGACTATAACATCAATTATATATAAATATTAAAGTAGTTTTAATATCCGATAAGGGGATGCAAAAGATTTATGAACCATATATGAAAATAAAATAATTAGTCATGTCATGTAGAGATCATTAAAATAAGCAATTATTCCATTCGAGATTATATTTTAACGTTCACAAACTAAGTATTTTTTTTTTAAGTTAATGTTTCATTACATTTATCGACAACACAGATCGAAGTGGAAATTTCCTTATATTGTAAAGCAAGACAAGAATTATGTTTTTGGGTTGTCTATTCATTTTTTAGTATTTGATGTTTGTTCTTTTTACCTGTTATAATGGCACTAGGCCTAAACTGTAATACTAGATAAGTAACTTCTTCCACTGTTTTATCCATTGAACTAAAAATAGTCACTACTTGTTTACAAAATGGAAGTGATCGTCTTTCCTTGGCATAAATTTGAAATTGCGTGTAAGGCAGCTCTCCGACCGCCGCGCCGGCGATGAGCGAGTAAACCGAGAAACCAGAAATCACAAATTATATAGGTAGTCTAGAAACAGATGACAAGCGGCGAGCGGCGAGTTATAGTTATAGTTCTCTCGCTCACTCGCTCGGCTATGAGGGATTCGTGTTTTTGTCCGGCGGGCAGAGTACTCGCTCCACTCGCCGCTTGTCATCTGTTTTAGGGCGTTAACTCGCTCAGGGTCGCAAGTTACTACCACTACTTTCATAATAATTATTATGTGCACTTAGATCCGCACTCTAGGTAGAAATCTCGGAGCGGCCGGGGCGTCAGCTCTGACCCAGTGTGACCAGATTAAATTTGACGGTAATACCGAGGAACCTCAAAAAATACTGAAAGATTTTTTAAAAGCTACATGAACACTAATATAGTAAGTAAAATTCTTTCAATACTGTTAATTCTTATTCTTAAATAAGGAGACCATTCTTCAGAACATTGTTTTTATACAATATACCTAAAAATACCGAAATTATATAAAATTTTAATTAGGTGGGCGTTAAACACCCACAGTACCCTTTACCGACAAACAGAGGCCAAATATACCCACTAAAATACTGAATTTTTAAACATGTTTTATTCATACATTATCGCTAAAATAAATGTATTTTAACAACCAACACAACTTCTAAAATATATTTCTTTTACATAACTTTATTATTTCTCCAAATTATACGGAAAAATACTGACTTCCATTCCTCTATACCTACAAAAAACAGATTTTCGGAACAATCTACAAACTATTTGAAAATGTACTGAAAAAGTTTCTATAAAAATACTGAATCAGGTCACACTGCTCTGGCCGCCAAGCTTTACTCGCCCGCGCCGCGGTGAGACAGGGTGTCGGCCGGCGAGTGAATCTTTCTCGCTCAGCTACAAACTAGTAAAGCGAGTACTCGCCGGCGCGGTTTGAACAGCCAGCGATGAACTATTAATATTTGCATCTCTTTTGTTTACACGGAATGTCTTTTGTACGTTTCTTGAGCAAGAAATAGCCCATAGTTACTCGCTCACACGCCCACGGTGAAACAGGTGGGCAAATATTGTTGAAACTTGTCCATGACGTTAGTTTACAACTATTAGAAAACTCCTGGGTCCCAGATTTTTTTTTTTTATTTGTTTTTGTAAATAGCTTTTTCAGAAGCAATGAAATATTTATCGATTTGTAATTAATTTTAGGGTTGAACCACATCTATCAGCACGCTCTCGCCTTTTTCCGTCGTCCTATCCTTTTCTGTCGACGGTCACTGGCAGAGCGAGAAAGGCTGACGGAACGCTATCGCACCGCCTGCTGACGCATGTCATAGCATTCCGTCCATTCCATTCCGCAAAGCGTGCCGACATGTGTGGTCCAACACTTATTTCTCTACCTAAGGATTTGAATTTGCTCTCTCGGTTTTTATCTATATATTGCAGAAATAGTGTTAATAACTATTTGTATCAGATTGCTCTATAAAGTCTCAAGTGAATCTTATTTTATTGAATCTCTGTTTCGATCCCAGGTGTTCGATCTTCCATAGGCAAATATGATTATCGTTACTGAAATATAAGTTGATATTAAAATCAAATAAATTGGCTGTGCTGATGTAGCCTAAATAGTTTAGGCAGTTGTCTTCATTGTCCTTTAGTATTGTTGAAATATTTTGTGCCATTTTGTGTACTGTATGTGTTCGACTGTTAACTATTATTAGGTTGTGTTATGATCAGATTTTTGCCATTAATGTTTTGATGTATCTGTTTTGGGGTAGCGTTAGTAACTTTCATCACGCGTATGGATAAGTAAATCATTTTAGGAATTATTTTTTTGTAAAATGAACAAATACTTACAAGCTTCGTTATCGTAGTAATTAATATTATCTTACCGGGAGGGATTAGTGTCTCAGAGGATTAAATTTGCAAAACTGTTTTATGTATGTATTAAATGTTTTGGAACGGTAGGAGAGAACGGCATTGAAATGACTCCTACCTATTATTGTAAAAAAACTAAACGCCTATGTTTGGTCGTACTGAATCGGTGTAAAAGATGTAACAATTTATATTTATGATAATATTTTAAATCATTAACCACTCCGCAAATGTTATTTGTGAATGAGTATCGTCAATCTCGTATGTGACATGGTTGTAAGTAGTGAACGAACATTGAGATAGTTTTCACTGGATTTAGAAAAAAAAAACCCTGTATTTTGCAATACTTTGTCAAGGCTATGATTGCCATATCGTGTTTTCTATCTGCCACAACCTTGGACACTACGGATTACAGACTTTTTTCCACTCTCTAACACTATAGTGAGACCATTGATATTGTTTTGAGTTTTAATAAACCCAAGCTAAAACCGGTGTCGTATTATTTAACCCTTCATTAAATACGGTTTGTAAAGTAGCGATTTCACCGTTATCTCCAAAACATAATAATAATATTCCTACTGAGATAAAATGAAAACGCGTGAATTCGCGCGCCTGAGCGAGGTGAATTTAATTGAATGTAGAGATATTTGCATAACGTTCTTGAAATAAAGAGTGAATTTGCTATGTTCCAAATAAGCCTATCATTATTTTCAATTTAATATGGAAGACTTAATAAATAACAAAAAGTCTTTAAAATGTATACTTTAATAATTAACAGACTTTTAAATACAATCTTACCTAACATAACATTCAATTGGTTTCGATCAATACATAAAGCAAATCACACCTTGGACTAACAATAAATATATTGTAACATTGGAATACTCGCTACTCTAACTAAATTGTTTCAAACTCTATCATCACTACAAATGACACCAAATGACTCAAAATTGTAAGAAATTTATAAACACATCATTTAGCTTCGTAGTCAAATCATATAAGGAACTTTATTTAATTAAACATACTTCATGGTAATTTTATTGTAAGTACCTTTCATTCTATTATGGACACAAACATAACTAGATTTAAAATGACCAACCCTGTTTATAACACAAATTGAATTTAAAACGTTATTATATTTCAAGAAGTCGGTTCGGAGTTGTTTGTTAGAGCTAGCTAGATTGACGTGCAAATTAAGTCGATTTTGCGCGCAATAAATAGGCGAACCGACACCATGAGATAAAATAGTAAAGCTTATAAGAAAATGGCTTATAATACATTACGCGACAAACGGCGAACTCTAATATCGATACAGTGAGGTTACAATAATATCACTGAATTAAACTACTAAAGTCGAGTACACTTCAAAGATATCTTACAAGTTACTATATTAGTGAAATGGTAACAAAGTCTAACAGTGTCAGATTTGTGCAAAACCTATTTCATATTATTCAACGACTATAAATAACTCAAAGTTGGCACAAATGCAAAATAAAAACTTGCCCCATAAGTACACTAAATGCCTATAGATTAGGGCAATGAAATGACAAAATAACTTTTAAAGTTCCGACTCAAGCATGCAGTGCACCATTAAAAACTATTCATTTCTTCAATACTTTCTGCTCCAAATTTAATCAGACATAACCAGATGTCTGCTATCATTTATAAGAGAGCTGCAGAAAATATACGAGAAGAAGCAAATATACGGATGTGTAAGTTTTGTAAGTAAAAAAGCCTAATGCACATAATTGCCTACGATAAGGAGTATGTACAGAGCCGGGGCTCGATTAACTAATTCCCAGACTAGAGTCTCTACGCTCGAAAAGCTATCACCACATATGCGTCTCCCGGATTTCGCTTATTATTTGTCCGGCGCGTTGTAAAGCCTGTAAACAAAATAAAAAAAGTTAAAATAATCTCATAAGAGTAAAGAAACACGGCTTTTGAATTAGTAAATCAAATAATTTCAGTTTCGGTTTATAGTCGGAAGGTATGGTTACAATGTGTTTTGTTTTTTATAAATTTTACATAAGATCAAATAATACTTAAAACCAAGTATTATTGGTTGGCTTAACCAGAGTATTTTTTTTACTAATTATAGATTAATAATTATAGATTATTTTTAGGAAGTAAGAGCGAGTCGCCGCTACACACGCCGTATGGCAGCATCCCACTCTCACAGCCTATAGAGAATCGCAAAAAGCTGGTGGTAAGGACCCTCTAGATCACAGAATACATTAAAGAAGTTGGAAGTGTACATGTGGCCATGAACACAGGAAGTCATACATTTTCTTTTATAAGATTTTGAATTTAGTCGCGTCACGATAGCAACGCGGCTGTTTTCGAGGCGACGATACTTATTTTAATACAAAATGCAGAAAATTCTCCTTCTAACCTGTCTTCTGCGACGTTGGTACTGATTTTATTTGCAGTTTTAAAAAGAGCTCGACAATTATCAAAATCGATGTCAAACCTTAAGCATATCAGCAGCTTCCTTCCTCCGTTGCGCGATGTGCTCAGACTCATTGAGGAGGCTCTCCGCCTGGTCAGACTTGTACAGATGCGTCACTAATTCAGACTGCAAGTTGTCTTTCACGAAGTTCACCAGGAAATGCATCACAGCTTTTGGCACTGAGTCTTGGATGGACTTCCGCACAATGTAGAAGTAGGATTTTATCAGCCGCTCTGTTAAAATATATGATTTTTTTAGACAAATGTTTCATAATTTGGTGAAAGTTTTGAAGCCTATATTATAAAAACGTAAACTATCTAAGAATTTTTTTTTTCCAGTATTAACATACATTTGGAACTGAACAACAGTTATAACAGCGATATAAACATGCCAGATTCAAAAAAATGTGGATAAAATGAGTAAAAAACTTTAATAATGACACAATCAACAAAAAATCAAGTGGCAATTTTCCGACTCCGTCAGTAAAACTTAACACGTAAATTGTATGACCAAAATAATCCGCTTTGGCATTGCATTTAATTATTATACATTATTTAATAAATCGGTTAAAAGGGTCGAATCTGTGTATTGCCAATTTGAAATATTATGGTGCATCCACACTGCAATTACTTTTTGTTGCTCAATGTTTCCAAATGTTACTGCTCAAAAACATCTGTCAATAAAAAGTTAGTATATGTTGCCGTGTTGTTGCCGATTGTTATCGAATGTTACCGTGTTGCTCAACATTGCTCCACAACAAGTAACTGCGGTGTATCTGCACCTTATAACCAATATACACATCTGACCATTTGTACCCAAATTAAGTTACTATAGAGTGCGCCTTATGATGAGTATGGCTAGTGATATACAGATGATACACATTTTGATATTTACACCAAAGCCCGATAAAGGTAGTCACAAAGTGTTATATATTAATATTTGTGTTATTTATTAATATTTGTATTTTACCTTTTATAAGCAAATGAGTGTGTATCCTTTTATAAGCAATGTACTTTAATATCTCTATTTGTGGATATCGCCAATAGTTTCATTACATAAAGTTTAATTTTATACATAAATAGTGTGATAAAGAGTAGGATTATAGCTGCGTGGTGATTTGAAAGGCATAAACATTTCAGATAAATTCTCACAACTGGTATTAAGAATTAAATCGATCGCTATTTTATGATATCCACAAATACAGTAAATTGGGCTGTACTCGAAACAAACGCAAAATAGTTGCCTAGAACTCCTCTCGCATTTTTATTTCTTTTTCCAATCTCGATATAAAATTTCCGTACAATAATAATAATAATTTCGATATTTTTTTATGTGCCAATATTAGAACTGATTTTTTTGTGTGATATTTTCGGCGTATGTGGGTTAGTCAATCGTAAGCATAAACTTTAAAGGGCGGTACAAACAGCGTGCAGCATAACATAACACACCTCAGCGCAGCTTATGAGGTTGTAATGTAATTTTATGTTTTTTTTTTTTATATTATGAAGTAGCTTTCTATTATGAAGAGTTGCAGCAACGCGCGTTTAGTGTGTCATTTCCCATACATTACAATGTCATTAAGTTGTGCTGTGCTCTGCAGCGCTGCGTTTGGTCTGACCCGCACTTTATTTTGCAAGAAAAGCCCTGGTAAAGCAAACGGCGCGTAGAACAAAACAGAACAATGATAGGTGGTCGGAAAGTGAGCAAATGAGTAAGCGTCGCGTGGCGTGGCATCGCCTCTAAGGTCCTCACCGACTAGGTCACCCATCCCATTCAAGTGCATCATCGAGATGCCTTCAACGGTCTTTCCGTTAACGTTACAATACGTCGGTTGGTCGCTCCGTCCACCTAGCATCATAACAGACAGTCTCAAACATGTTCATTATGCATCAAACATCATCTTTATAAGGTTTCGTTGGATAAATGCAATGAAGAAATTTTTTCGAAATGAAATGTCGACTAAATTTTGAATATTAATAAATGGCTAATGATGGTTTAGTAAAAATACTCAGGGGGAATTATATTTCTGTAGAATATGAGCAATTACCTAATGTCTCCACCTCAGATGTTATATATTTACCTCATTTTCGGTATTGAATGAATTTAAAATGATTAGGCATTATTTGTTACTTACGACATAAATAACATTAATTTATGGGTATAACTGAGATCTCGGCATCATGAAATACTCGTTTTTTAAATCCAGAGGTCACATCCATATTAACATATGCAGTTAATATCATGTTCTACTGACTCAATATGATTGAATATAAAAATGAACTGTTTTTTACAAAACTCACCGATGACATCACAGTCGTGTTGTTCCCTGTCGGACAGCTTGCGGGAGGTGTGGCTGGGCACCTCTGGCAGCAAGTTGACTGGCTTCTGCGGTGTGAGCACTTTATTGTCGGGACTACCATTCACCTAGAACGTTTGCCATACCACTACAGGAGTGAAGTCTTTAAGTATAAAATTAGCGACGGTCTCTTACGATTTTAAAGGAGCTCGGCCAGACTTTCGGCTTCGACTAAAATAAAACTTTCAATAGAAAATACACGGGAACAAATAGGCGGATCGCGACCTTAAAAATACAAGATTTAACAAGGCAGTAGCCAAACTCGGTGATGACAAACATAGAAACCTCGCTTACTGCTCGGATTTTAAACACACTCGTGTATAATACCCCACATTATGCAACAGTTTCAGAAACTACTATTGACTGACAAAAGAACTGACTTAATTCGGGAAAACAATAGCAGACTACTTACTTCAACTATAAGTAAGTAAAGCACGTCTTGGTATTGACGAAAATGGAACTTTATGAGTTTATGAGGCATAAAATTGTATTGTTATGATGACGCATTCAGTACACAAACCGTAAAGTAGGGTCTTTTAAATTGATCACATTTCCCAGCTACCTCTTGCACGGTAATAAGACACATTTTTGTGTGGCCACCAGAATTTAATGTTATCTATTAAAATTACTCTACTTGGGTTGCTAATATCAGCCTATATATTGTGGGTTCTTTTTATATATTTTATATAAACACAATACAAGCTCGAAGAATACCTGTGGGCCACTCGGTGTCTCGGCGATGGCATTTTGTGTCGGCGATTTGTTTTCCGAGCCGTCAGTGATTGCAGCTACATGCTGCAAAACGATAAACACCATCACAACAAGCACATTGAATTAGTATCCAGTGTTAGTGAGAGCATGCGTACGAGAACGACACAGTTAGTGAGAAATCTAATGAAACGCATTTAGCAAAAGGTGAAAGAGAGCCCGTTTCTTATGTACAAGCTATGTTAGATTTCTAAGGCTGCTAATTCAGAACAGCGAAATGTGGAATGTTTGAAGAGCGAACGTTTATCCTTTTGCATTGTAGAAACGATAGATACAAAATCTTCAAATTAATTAATAATATAATAATTGTTCTGGTTAAGCCAACTCCCGATCTGATTTGGATCAATTTATGTGCTAAAAACTGTCGATCCACGCTAACTAACCCATTCTAACCTCGATAGATGACATATCAATCGATTGGTGTGGTGACACATTTACTGATAGTTTTTTTTTAGTTAACACATAATATCTACAAACGTTTTTACAAATCACAACGCGTATAGTATCTGGCACGTTAAAACACTTTATTTCACACATCTCCATAATGACTGCGGCTAATGTTCATGATGTGACTAACATGAGTACGAATACAGCGTTAGTCCATACTTGTCTTACTAGTTACCTGGTTGTACGCTTGCCATATGTGTCCCAAGTATACAAGAGTGGACCCTCTTTCACCCATTTGCCGTAGAAACAGCTACAAACAACACGATCAAATTACTTGCTATAACTTTAAGTTTAAATTAATGTGAACCCAAAAAAGGAAAAGAAAACCAAAATGTTTGTTTCATATTTTGATTTTGATATTATGTAAAATGATAATATGTATTATATTTTTTGATTTTTTGCATTTTTCAATGCTATTTTTATACTTATGATAAATTTTAAATAGAAAAATATAAGTCTCGGTAGCTCAGCGGTTAGAGCATTGGACCGGATTTCCAAAGGTCGTGGGTTCGATTCCCATCTGAGAATTCACTTGTGGCAGAGTAAATTTTTTCCAATATTTTTCTATTTAAAATTTATCATATGTATTATATTGTTAGTGACAATGATTTTGTTAAATGTTTTCTTGAACCAGTGGTTGAAGGTGAAATGGCATTAATATTACATTTACGAACACTTCATTTAATTTTAATTTCAATAAGTCAAAAACTTGGAAAATTATCGTTCTGTACCTCTATGTGTTTAGTCCCTGTCCTCAGTTAAATGAACTTGTGCCGCTACCATAGAATAAAAGAGAAGAAATACAACCAATAACCATCAACATCTCCTCACCTGATCCAGTTAGTGAGTTAGCTCCCCATGCAACGGGCTAAAAAACAAGCTAATATATACTTTGAACATGGTGGATACCGGTGAGGGCGTGGCGCGGGGCGTCTTCTGCCGATACATGGGGCTGTCGTCCAGCCCGTCCGTGCTCTTGAGCAGGCCCGTCACGAGCGCCGCCTCGCGGTGGAAGTCTGGGTGCTTCGTGTTTATGTACGCGAGCTCGATGGCGACTAGATTTTCAACCTGGACATATGAAATAGAGGCCACTGAGGGAATGCGTTCATGACAAGTTCCTGTCAGAAGTTTTCGTTAAGACTACAAAAATATATTTCACTAGCGGCCGTGCGCGGTTTCATCCGCGTGGTTCCCGTTCCCGTGGGAATTTTGGGATCATTTATAGCCTATGTTACTACTTGGGGTCTAAGGATTCTCTATACCAAATTTTGTCAAAATCGGTCCAGTAGTTTTTGAGTTTATTCGTTACATACAAAAATAAATCTTTCCTCTTTATAATATTAGTATAGATTTGCGATTATTTGGGAAAAGTACGATATTCGAAAATAAACTTTATTTACTTGATATAGAGAACGCACACAGCCTATCTAGAACGCATCCTCTCAATGGCCTAACTTTGATTAAAAAGGAACCGGAATCCAGTCGAGAATGTTCCTGCTCTTGAGTAGGACTGATAAGAATGCCGCCTCGCGGTTGAAATTCGGATGGTTCGTGTTTATTTACGCGAGCTCGATAGCAATTAGATTTTCAAGCTAGACATATCAAAGTAAGGCCACTAAGAGAAAGCGTTCCATAAGTAACTATAAATAATTTTATGTCACGAAGGCACTTGAACTCAACAATTTTCATCTCTATTGCGTCGTTTTAAGAGCGTTTGTGTGCTGGAAACACTACTTACCATAGAATTGGTAGCAGGTAAGCGCGTGCGCAGCAGCTGTGTGACCACGTCGACAATACGCTGATGCAGGCGCGGGAATCGTAACAACTCCTGCTGCACTTCGGTGCCGCAGTGTTGCACTATGCGCTGCATTTCTTCGTGCACCTAAGAGTGCCATTTTGAGTTTTGATTAGCTAAGCTATTATGTCTTTCACGTTTGGAATCATTCAAAGTCAAAGTCAAAGATTTTTATTCAAATAGACTTATAGATAAGTACTTTCGAATAGTCCAACATTTTTTTTCCCTACCAGCCATTCAGGACATCTTTTAACTGATAAGAAGAACGGCCGCAAGAAACTTATCAGCCTTAGCAGAAACAACAACATTTACAATGGAACATGTTGTTGCCAAACACAAATCTACAATCTTGAAATATATTTAATAAAAGAAGAAAATTTTCTCATACTCATATTAGAATATTTTCCTCTTACACTATTTACAATAGTATGTTTAATGTTGGTATCACATCCATGCATTTTGGTCTTTTAAATAGTCATCTACCTGTCAATAACCTTTGCTTATGAGCGTTTTTTTAACATATATTTTAAATTTATGCAAAGGCAGCTCAATAACTTGTTGTGATACTTTATTAAAAAAGGCTATGCCTTTCCCCAAAAACGAGCGTCTACATTTTTCAAGCCGAAATTTTGGAACGGCAAGCTTATTCTTGTTTCTAGTATTAAAATTATGAACATCGCTATGCTTTATAAATAAATCATGATGTTTCCTTACATATACTAAATTATCATAGATGTATTGTCCCGCCAAAGTAAGTATATTAATCTCTTTAATATAAATCGTTAATATAAATTAAAAACAGCAAAGGGCCCAATATTGAACCTTGGGGCACGCCCATAATAATGGGGGCTCCAGTAGAAGCAGTATTATTGACAATTACTTTTTGATTTCTATTATGCAAGTATGACTGCAAAAGGCTAACCGATTTTTTAAAGACACCATAATGTTCTAGCTTCTTTAAAAGTGTAACGTGATCAACGCAATCGAAAGCTTTAGACAGGTCACAGAATATACCAATTACGTCTTGCTTGCCCTCCCAAGCCTCAAAAATATGTTTAAGAAGTGCAATGCCAGCATCAGTAGTATTTTTTTTAAAGTCTTTAGAAAAGCCGAACTGATTGTTATGAAGGATTTGATTTATTGTTAAATAGTCTAATAATTGCGAAAATATAATTTTTTCAAAAATTTTACTAAGTGCCGGTAGTATAGATATCGGCCTAAAATTTGTGGGGTCACTTTTGTCACCCGATTTAAAAAGAGGAATAAGCTTACTACATTTCATTAAATCGGGAAAAGTACCTTCATCTATGCATTGATTAAAAATGAAAGCTAAATATGGAGCTATTGTATCAATAATTGATTTAATAATGTTGGTTGATATGCCCCATAGATCTTCAGTCTTTTTAATATTTATAGACTTGAAAGCTTTTAAAATGTCTTCACTATTAATATGCTTAAAATTGAAAACTTTATTACACTTATCAACACACGACTCCAAGAGGGCAGCAGCAACGTTTGGACAGGAATTTAATTTACTGGTAGTTTCTAAGGGTACCCGAGAGAAGAAATCTTCAAAAACACGGGCAACCTCAACGTCAGATTCAATTAATTTATCACCTACTTTAAGACAGAAGTGGTTGACATTATTTTTAGTTTTACCAGTTGTTTGATTAATAATATTCCAAGTAGCCTTTATTTTATTATCCGCTAATTTGATTTTATTTGAAAAGAACATCGCCTTAGCAGCTACACAAACATTTCTAAACATTTGAGAATACTTCCTGACATATCCAATAAAAATTGGGTCACAGGAAGTATGCTTTGACGCATAGAGGTCATATAGTTTTCTTCTACTTATGTAAATTCCCGGCGTGGCCCAATCACTAAACTTTACTTTATCCGAATTACAATTGATCACTTTTTGCTTAAACTTTTTACTAAATTCGTGTTCAACCACATGAAATAAATCATTATAAAGATAATTAGATTCCATAATAGGAACTGGTAAAGACTTAATTTTATTAATCACATTGTTTCTGAATTCATCTATGCCCTTTTTAGTTATTGGCCTGCATACAATTTTCCGCTTAGGACAGACATGATGGTGCTCTATAGAGGCTTGTTGTCCACTATGGTCCGATTTAATAACATTTATTATAGATTTCTCAGTGACTACACAGTTTGAAAAAATGTTGTCTAAACAGGTGGCAGATGTGGGTGTTATTCGAGTAGGCTCATTAAAGGATTTTTAGAGGATTAGATTTTTATCAGCAAACTGTGGTTGTCGTGCAAAGCAAAATGCTCCTTACGTCAATAGAATCAAAGTCAGGAGCATCTGTCCTTCTTTTAAGACAGATAATACTACAAAATTAGAATCTATTTCTTATGTGCAATTGTGCAGTCAACAGCACGTAAGGCTAATTCCACCACGAAATCCGCCGCTATTACGATCGCTATAAGGGCGACAGAAGGTCAAACTGTATAAACTGATCTGCTGGCGTGTGTACTCACGAGAAAAAATATGTATGCATTATACAACCTTATCGCATTGACGCACACGGAAACAAATCTCTGTCTGTCCACAAATGTCATTCAATATTGTAATGTGACAAGGTTGCTCAATGTTTCTATGTCATTGCATGTGACTGTATAATACCAACATTTTGCTTTCCACAAAAAAGATGGCAAAACAGCCATCATATCGTGCCGCTACTGTAGTCGTTTAAACGTTGGTCGTAGTCATTTTAGACCTACAACTACCCATCATTATTGACAATATAAAATTATTAAACAATTATACATTTGCGCTGCATATGCGAGATCGCGTAAATGACCTTAATGTTTTTGGCTTTTAATTAACTCAGAAATGTAAGTTAGAAATGATTTTATTACCAAAAATATCCTAAGAGAATATTTTCATAAACTTACCAATTCCACACACCGTAGGGAAGGGTCCTCTAATCTCCTAATTTGCCTTTTGACTAGTAGCTCGAACGAGACCTCGGGCACAAATAAAGCAGGGCGAGGGCCCGTCGCGTTACGTATGGCAGTAAGGATATCCATACGAGTTAACCCTTCAAATAAAACATAATTAACTGTTAATCTTTTGCAATATTTGTAATATTGGTAACTTGTGAACAGTTAAGTTTTTTTGTTACATATAATAATAATAAATATTTCCATACAATCACACCTATTATCTAGCCCACATTAAGAACTTGTGTTATTGATACTAGATAACAGATAAACATACTTATATACTTTTTTTTGTAAATACATATTAAACACCCAGACCAAGACAAATAGACATGTTCATGCACACAAATATTTGTCTTGTCCGGGGATCGAACCCGGGACCTCTGGCGCAGAAGGCGGAGTTAGTACCCCTGCGCCAAATAGGTCGTCAAATATGATCACATATTTATATATTTACTAGCATATCCTCGCGGTTTTACTCGCGTGGTGATCGTTCACGTGGGAATATCAGGATAAAATATAGCCTATGTCACTCGGGAGAAATGTAGCTTTCTAATAGTCTAAGAATTGTCTAAATCGGTCCAGTAGTTCCTGAGATTAGCGCGTTCAAACAAACAAAACTCTTCAGCTATATAATATTATATATAGTACAGATATACATATCTATATACACATTACAGCGGTATTTTTTGACGGTGAGACTCTTAGCCTTCATCATAGCTGATGTTTAGTATTGATAAGGCTGAAGTTGGAAGCGAGCAACTCCCGGAATCCTCAACCACTGAGGAACTGTCTATCTTATCTCTAACTTCACGAACACAACAATGCTGAAAACATTGTTGTTATGGCTTTAGCCAGGCAGACTTACAACAAGTCCTACCACCCACAAAACCGAATACAATATGTACCCCCGCTGGGAATAGAACCCGGGACCCCTGGGTCTGATAACGGTGGTTGTATCACTAGGCCACAGAGGCGCAAGACCACCGCAACCGCATAATGATTATGTATCATATTATTATCGCGGTATCAATTCTTGTGGGTTGATGCTTTCGAATGTAAATCAATATGTACTATTTTTGTAAAGTATGACATACCAACTAATGGATGAATAGAGTCAAGTGTCCTTCCAAACGTTTCATGGAATATGTAGCAGATTCTGGCGCCTCCACAAAGCTCAGTCGTCTCGATGTTCCTCGCGGTACCTTCGATAGTGGAGCAGTAGGCACTCGCAAATTTTGTTATGATTTGTAGAAGCGTTTGAGACTTGTCTGATACATCTTCACCATAAGAGTTAAGTAGAGATTGGAATTGTGATATCATCACATTGACACGCACCTGTGTAAAATTGTTCAATTAATATAGTGTACTTACTTGGTTTTTACTCAACATATTATTATAGTCATGCTACATATATTTTTTATATAATCCGCGGATTTTTACCTTTAATTCGGGCAAACAATCCCGAATATGGTGCATCAAAAGTCTGTTGAGTGTTTTGGCTAAATAAGGAGTACCATTTCTAGTGGCAATAGTAGGATACTTCCTTTGGAGGTAGGTGGCTTCGTCTTTTAATGCATCCTGTTAAAAAATATCAGAAAATCAATTTAATTTTCAGAAGAACTTACGAAGCTTAATTTGAAACTTATTTCGGCAATGGTAAGCAAGCCACTACCAACAAATAGTAAAATACATACTGTAATTGATTTATTATCGATAATGTCCTGCTGAGATCTGTTCACAACTCCAATAATACCAAGCTTAACTGGTATCACTCTTCCGCACAGGATGTCGATCGCGTCAGTACCTGTGACAAGTAAATACTTATTTCTTTTCTAGTTAGTAATATATTTCCATTTTCTTATTACTAAAGCAGCTTAACAAGAGTGCTGACGAGTTTTGGACTGAAAATGTTATTACCTTTTAATGACTTCAAAATGCTAAATGCTAAAGACAGCAAACTGTGGGCTCAAGCCTCGAATCAACGACAACAACCACAAGCATAATTAAATAGAGCAAAAGTTTGATTGACATGGAAGAATTGGAGTGTCTTATTTTTACAAATAATAAATATAATAAATAAATTTCATACAACCACACCAACTATCTAGCCTAAGGTAAGTTTCATAAGAACTTGTGTTATGAATAGTAAATTACCGGCATCCATGAGATCAAGTTTAGTAACCACAGCCAATGTCCTTCTTCCATCTGGATCCACTTCTTTACCCATTTTGATGGCTTCACTTGTCGCCATGTCTGTGTTGGCGGCAGTCACAGCCAAAATAATGGAATTAGGATTTGCTATATATTTAATAATAAGATTCCTTATCTGGGATTCAATATCTTCAGGCTGGTCGCCAATTGGTATCTGTAAAAGAGATTTGTTATCCCAGTTTTTATTTTTGTATATTTGTCAATTTGGTCAGTAGTATAAGCTTACGCCAGCCATTGACGTCCGTTCATGAGATTTTGCGAAGCAAGTGGAATATCGGCAAACTCCGCGTTTTAGGCAGAAGTATAAATCGTGTTATTGCCGTCAGTGAGTAAGCTTTTAGGGTTGGGACACATCCATCAGCACGAAACAGCACTTTCTTTTGCTGCTATCTTTTTTTGGTAACTCATGACCGTTATTAGATAGAGCGACAGAAAAGGAGATCAGCAAAGGAAAGTGCTCTTCCGTGCGGCCAAAAGTGTCCCAACCATTAAGGTCTATAATTGCAATGCAAGGTGCGCGAGCAGTGTCCGCTTCTTTCTTCACGTTTTATAACAAAATTTCTGTTACTTTGAATAAGTAAATTTTAAAGGCTCTTACGAGTTAGTAAGAGTGACACAAAGTTGCAACGATAAAAATGTTATTTAAGATTTTGTAATTTTTGCATTTTTCAATGCTATTTTTATATTTATGGTAAATTTTAAATAGAAAAATATTGGAAAATTCTCAGACGGGAATCGAACCCGCGACCTTTGGAAATCCGGTCCAATGCTCTAACCGCTGAGCTACCGAGACTTGCGAACCACCGTCGAATCGATCGTTAAACACCTGAAAAGATGTTTCTTTCGAATGCAAGGATATTCCTAGCATTGATGTAACAACGCTGGCCTACAGCGTATTAAAAATATAAAAGTATTGGAGAATTTCGACGGTGGTTCGCAAGTCTCGGTAGCTCAGCGGTTAGAGCATTGGACCGGATTTCCAAAGGTCGCGGGTTCGATTCCCGTCTGAGAATTCACTTGTGGCCGAGTTAATTTTTTCCAATATTTTTCTATTTAAAATTTACCATAAATATAAAAATAGCATTGAAAAATGCAAAAATTACAAAATCATAAATTATTGGCAGTTGCATCTTAATCGATCGTTAAACACCTGAAAAGATGTTTCTTTCGAATGCAAGGATATTCCTAGCATTGATGTGACAACGCTGGCCTACAGCGTATTAAAAATATAAAAGTATTGGAGAATTTCGACGGTGGTTCGCAAGTCTCGGTAGCTCAGCGGTTAGAGCATTGGACCGGATTTCCAAAGGTCGCGGGTTCGATTCCCGTCTGAGAATTCACTTGTGGCCGAGTTAATTTTTTCCAATATTTTTCTATTTAAAATTTACCATAAATTTTATTTAATCCTAAAATAATGAGATATTGAGATCATTATGTAACTTATAATATGCGAACACCTAAATTTGATAATACAAATCGGATTATGCTAGTCTGATTAGGAAAATCGTATTTGATAAACGTTAAGTGTAGATGTTTTTTGCAAAGTTTAATGAAGAATAAGATGTAAATCATAAACAAATACGTTTGTATCGGATTGCAACCTTGTAACGCCTCATTTCATATATGGATGCTATCACGACAGAACTTTCGAAATAACCATTAATGGAGTGACTTTTGTTTGTATAGGATTGTTGGTCCAATATTTATTGGATTTCAACGCCATTCAAAAATCTAGAGCAATGTAGTGTCAATTGAACGTTAGGTAACTGTCAAACCTCATCATCATTATCATGTGGTGTGTGTCCCCACTGCTGGGTATAGCACCCCCCAATGATCTACACGACGATCGATCCTGCGCTGCCAGCATCTAGCGGCTTAGTGCGACATTTACCAGATCGTGGGTCTACCTACCTAGTTGGGAGTCTACCACGAAGTGTTAATGTCAGAACCTTTCTGCCACAACGAGCATCGGTTCTTCTCGCTATGGATCCCGCCCACTGCCACTTTAGCAGAGCATTCCTTCGAGCAATGTCGGTAACTTCAGTTATCTTACGGATCTCCGCATTAGTTAGGGTTAGACCACATCTGTCAGCACTCTATTGCCTTTTTCCGTCGCCCTATTCTTTTCTGACGCTCAGAACCGTCATTTGCCAGAGCGGGAAAGACTGACGGAACGGAAGGCGATAGCGTGACATATGTGGTCCAACCCTTAAGCGATCATGCAGGGAAACACCGAGCATAGTTCTCTCCATTGCACGCTGGGTGACCTAGAGCCTTCTTCTGAGACCCATAATTAGCGACCACGCTTCACTGCCTTAAGTCAGCACTGGCAACATACACTGGTCACTTCGTTTTTAACACTAAGGCATGTCGGATGAGAAGATTTTTGAAGCAACCCGAATGCTGCACATCCGAGTTGGATTCGGGGAGGATCTCTTTCTAGAAGTTGGACTCACCTTAACTGGACTGTCTGTCATAGGTTAACATAGTGCGAGTGTAGTGTTCCCAACATGAACCGGAGTGGGTTAGTAATAGGTGGGAATTCGACGTGATTTTCGTCTTATCCAAGTTCATTCTAATGAGTCACTCTTTGAGAAACACTACAGAGATCTTCGAGCATTGTGTTCAGGTCCTCCAATTCCTTACAGTTCAGCCATAAGGACTTTATCATCGGCAAAACGAAGGTGCAATTTTTACTGGCCATTAATGTTAATGCCAAATTCTATTGCCATCCAAGAGCTTAAAGATGTTGTCCAATGCCATTGTAAACAGTTTTGGAGATATAGCGTCTTCCTGTCTCTCTCATAGCTGCAGTTAATGGGATGTGCTCTGATTCTGTAATTGAACCGACATGGTCTCAAGGATCTCAACATAAGTATTCCTACGTAACTATTGAATCGAAGGCTATCTCATAGTCCACGCACGCCAAGACGACCAATAATGACACAACACGGCGAGACCACACATTCAGTTGTGGCGCTGTTCCGAGCTGTCATCATTTACGACGTTGATTTGAAATAGTTGATTCACACACTGGCACCGCGC
Source organism: Chrysoteuchia culmella (assembly GCA_910589605.1). Lineage (NCBI taxonomy): Eukaryota > Metazoa > Arthropoda > Insecta > Lepidoptera > Crambidae > Chrysoteuchia > Chrysoteuchia culmella. Next base: position 9,790,860 of record OU342647.1, on the reverse strand, counting down.
CGCGGAACGCGAAGCAACGGATCACACGCGCGGCGACGGAGAAGCAGGAGTTATATTTTTTGAAACGATCGAATTATTTTTCGTATACGTAATCGCAAGATTTGCATGCGAAAGCAGTGGTATAAAAAAGAATTATTCTATTGTTTAAAAAATACGACTCTCTCTGACAGATTGCTCCGCGACTCCGCACCTAATGGCGGAAACTGATAGCGGACCACGCTGCCGTGCCCCGGCGCTGTTTTGGTGTGTTGGACAAGACGGTTTTCCATACTAATTGATAACATTTGCATACAATATTAAAATCCGCGCCATCGCGCTCCGCAACGGAGCGCGGAGCAGTAGGTTTACCGCCTTACTAGAACCAGTTCATGCGATAATTATCTAAAAAAATACCTTCGTGACTCCAGGAAGATCTACAAGCGTGAGGTTGACTACTCTTGTGGAGAAGATTTTCAAGTTGATTGGCTCAGGACAGATGCCTTTGTTGCTCCCAGCCATGCGATCTGTTTCTCTCTCGATCTCTTGTCTTATTTGATCGAAATCGGAGAAGATTTTGTCCTTTGTGTGAAGGAATTTGCCCCATTCTTCTAAATTAACAGTACCTGCAGCAAAGACACTCCTTACAATTAAAAAGAAAGCAATTTCCTATGAAGATAGTTAATGTTTTAATAGTAGTAACAAGGCATAAATAGAAAATATACAATAATAAATTCAAAATAAAGACATTACATGTATTGAGACATTACATAGCTAACATTAATTTATAACTAAAGTCTGTTTTTTCTTACTTGTCTTAAAATGTAAACAATCTTTACATGTCTTTTTACAGGTTTCCTTAGAGCATAAAACAAAGACAGATATTACAAAATTATCTTTGTACTCAATAGTTGTTTTGTCATGAAAGGTATAGAATGACATTACCATGTAATTTTTTTTGTTACAATTCAATAATAAGTCTTGTCAAAATTGTTTACATTTTAAGACAAGTAAGAAAAAACCGACTTTATGAATGAACTGACACTCACTGAAGAGAAAGACTTATACTAAACTAGATTTTTCGATTTTATGTTAGTTCAACATTGCATGCTTTTCGAAAGGAGCTAGGTTTAGTTTGTTTATAGGTTAGCAAACTACTGGGCCACCCCACTTTTAGTTTAACTTAATTTTTTTAAGCTTAGACATTTGGCAGCGTTGTATCCAATAAGTAGGGGACATAAAACTTTCTCTCAAATTTGAAAATGGAAAACTTATGCATATTTATTTAATGAACAAATGAAGTGCTAACATGTCTAACAACACACAAAATTAGTATATTGTATTAAGTATTCTGTGATATTGTTATGATTCATACACACCTTTTGCAAATATTGAAAGAGTAAGTTGAGTTATAAACATCCTTGACATAGTCTCATTGTTCTGCTGGCTCATTACTAATATGCAAAGATTAAAACATTGCATGAACTGTATAATATTGGCAATGTTATAAAATATTTAAATAATCTTTTCATTGAAATATAAACTCCAGGTGTGTAAGTTGAATTTGTCATTTTAACTAGTAGATGTAAAATACCATCAATAACAAAACAACAACAAAAGATCAAAGCCCTGTTGTAAAGATGACCTTGGCTGACTGAATCTATTGTGAACAGATAGGATTCAAGGCAAATAAAAAAGATGTTTATTATATTCATCAAACCCAAACGGGACACCAATGTCCAGAGAACAATGGAATATCTATTGTGTCTCATAATCCGGTGCCTGAGAGGTTAAATTATCTATGTTTTGTGATATTTAAACAACAATTGATAGTTATAATAGAAGGTAATACGACAATTGTTACTATAGTATTCCACAACAGTTCAATATACAAGTGTCTTACGTCTCATTATCTCAAATGTATAAATCTCTTTAATAAATTATTTATTATGGAGATTTATAAATTCTTAGTTTAGTTAATGAATAAAAATATGAGGTAGCTATAACCAAATCAGTAACCATATAGAAACAATGTGACATCACGGAGTGACATATTCTTCTTCTTCTTTTTTTTAATGGTGGTGTTCTTTTGGATTTCACCAGTATCTAGTTTCTTATTTTTATTAAAATATTATTACAAAAATTATATGGTAGATTGAGTTCAAATGGAGTCTCACAATCCCGTGTTATTGCGAAAAGAACTTGAGTGAAACTCCATGTCACTTATTATATTAACTTCAGTAATAAATAATGAAAATTAAAGTACTACTAGGAATAATTTATCATTGCATATTATTCTTGAATTGTCTATTAATAAAAAGTTTCAAGCATTTGTGAAAACTTGGCATTATATCAGTGTCACTATTACTCCAAAAAAGTGAGACATTTCAGAAACACTATAAAAGTATAATTATAATTTAACCATATAATTTGAAATTTAGAGTTTATGAAACCTTATGATAAATTTTGATAAAAAACTTAACTTTATGAGATAGCATTGAAACTGCAAACTTAATTTAAAATAACAAGTAGCCGCCCGCGGCTTCACCCGCATAGTTCCCATTCAAATAGTAATACAGGGATAAAAAGTAGCCTTTGTGTTAGTCCACTATTTAAAGTCCCTACATGCCAAATGTGATCCAAATCCATTCAGTAGGTTTTGTGTGAAAGAAGAACAAACCATCAAACAACTGACATACTTTAACATTTATAATATTAGTATGATATGATAAACTATCAAACCTTCTTCAGCAGAGCGATGTTCCTTGCTATCCTTAGGGCTGTATACTAGTTGCAGAATAAGTGGACGTCTTGTCACTATTCCTGGTCCACGAGGTAGAAAAGATCTTCCCACTAGGCTTTCAATCACAGAACTCTTGCCAGAACTCTAGTGAAATAGCAAAAGCACAATATTACTTATTTGCTAATATTTTAGTTTTGCTAATTCTTCCAGACTACTTGAAGACCCTACATACTAAATTTCATCCAATTCCGTTCAGAAGTTTTTGCGTGAAAGAGGAACAAAAATGTACATCCTTTTGTATTTATAATATTAGTAGGAAGTAAGATTAGATCTTTATTATAAATATGTTTCCTTCGTAAACTTATTCTAAGTAGGTATCTACTTCTAAATTATTTTGTATAAAAATCATTTTGATACAGAACAGAACAAAATCAACAACCCATAGTAGGTAGTGTAATGTACACGATTCCTTTTTCTTAGCCAATCTGGAGAAAATTAATAAATAGTAAGGGCACGGTCAACGATGACAGTTGTGAATTGTAATGGAATGGGGACAAAGACCTCCAGTGACATAGTTTACATAACCATTTTTAGATACAGGAAGAACTCGGGTCTATTTAAATATTACAGTTCAAGTTAATTCATACAATTCTCTGGATCAAATGAAACAAAAGTACGAACCTGAGTTCCTAGCACTATAATTTGAGGTAATTGGATGGCATCCGCTCCAACTGTGTTGAACACATCTTGCAACTTATTGATAACTGGAATAAGCGCTTCCATAATTTTATTACTGAATAACTCCGACAAATATTTAATTAAAACAATGAGTTCAATTATCTAACGGGCAATATGAAATCTTATTTTTTATGAAAAGTCAAAACAGACAGACAGACCGACCGGTAAAAGTCAGCCATATTTAAATATTTTTTTTCAGCGCACAGATTACTTAGAGAACTAATAAGTTGCTCTAGGTTGGCTGTACTGTGGGGGAATACACGTCAGATTCATATTCATTTAATCTCCACTTTATTCTAATAGTAGTACATAACATATAATGTTAGTGGTTATGGTTACAGTTGTTAATGTTATTAAAAATTCACCTTTTCAAGATATTGATATATTATAAAGGTATTAAAACTAAATATTATATTAAGTTAGAGGAAAAAGCAACAAGTAAATAACTATATAAATGTTTTTATACAACGCTCAACGAAATTAAATTCTTAACATTTTTAGTTTACGGTAGTCAGACAATCGGAAGGCGCTCGTGCCATACATTTGTTTGCTGCAATACACATCCGATCCGATAGTCTGATCGGACGTCGAGTCGGAAAGAACGCTACGCGTTTACGATCAGTGTGACCAATTGTGGCAAATTACTGCCATTTTGGCAGATTTAGCACCTGAATTTTAAATGTGGCACATTATGCCGACGATTTCGAAAAGTGGCAGAATTTGGCAGATTTGAAAGAAATCTTCAAAATACTTAAAATTAATAAAGATTTCCTTCAAATTTGCCAAATTCTTTCACCGTATGATTTAAATTTATGACTATGTATGGCAATTAATCCTGAGATGGTCACACTGTTTACGATTTTATTGTCTTCTGAAGGCTGCTGTAGCATACTTCTGGGGGCCGATTCTCACGCAATAGAGATCATGTCTTAGTAGAGATTTGTCGAAAAAACATTGCGGAGGTCGAACGTAAACAGATTTTCGTATTCTCGCAATCTTACAGGCACACGAAAGTCGCGTTGTGGCGATGAGGCTACTAACTTGCGCAAATTCATTATTTTTTATAAAACTTGTACCTTTGCAGAGTTGCACGAAACGAATGAAAAATCTCAAGCGAGAAGCGCGCCAAGTTTCATTTTTAACATAACGTGACAGCGCAAATTAATATTATCACGATTTGCGTCAGTAAAATTTCGTAGAAATGTTTTAGTGGGTGAAGTGAAACACACTCATTTGCACTGACCAAACTTAAGAATTTTCGGCTACAGGTCTTAGAAGCCAAGGCTGGTAAAACATTTTACAAAAAATAACACAAACTCAGGATTAGCACAATATCTATCTATGAAAACGGTTTTTTGTAATTTCTATTCAATTTCTATCGATAAAATATCAGACTATTATACTATACACTCAGGGGGTCGACACTTCATACAAAAATGTAAATGAAATGTATGGATTTATGAACGTAGTTTGTGCCAACATTAAATTACGAAAAAGTCCGACTAATGAAAAAGAAAGTTTAATCGCTTTGTCCTATAGTTTTATAAAAACACGGTAATTTAGCCGCAATATACATCAAGTCATATTGGCCAGCATGTGACGCGCCGCCAAATTTAACTTTATCTGTCAGTGATATCGTAATTTTTTGCTCAGAAGTTATTAATTTAATTTTAATAATGTTATTAATTACAAAGAGTCATAATGGGTGGCAAATCTTTGCGAACGTGCGAAATTTGTTGTATCCGTAGAGTGAGAAGCTTGAACAAAATAATCTTTTTGGCTAAATTCCCGCTTGAGCTGAACAGGGGGCTATCGCGTAAAAAATCTGGATACGGATATGGGCTTCATTTGACAGTTGAAGCTCATAAAATTACCATATATGGTCATTTAACTGTCAAATGAAGCCCATGTCCATATCCATATTTTTTACGCGATAGACCCCCAGGTAATATAATCAATAGTTTTAATAAAAACATTGTATAAAGTCAATTTGAGTATAAATAGTGTTAATAATCATAGTATTATCAGTAAATATTATTGATTTAAGTAATAATTTTATGAAAATTACATTATCGTAGAGTTTGTACCATATTGTCATAGTGCTGTGTCATTGTCATGTTATTAGTTATCGATATTGATATATTTTAGATGTCCGTCATGGGAATAAGACTCCCGGTTCCCGGGCAAATAACATCCAGTCTGGAAGAAGTCCTCAACCGCTGTTGTCTTTTCTATCAGTGGCTGCTTCATTCTTCTGATACTGCCTTCCAACATTCCTACAGATTCATCAGAATTACAGAAATCAAATGAAACCTTGTTTTATTCGTGCTATACTAAACTAATAGGTATCTAATAAATAACTTCTAAAAATTATAACGGTGTAAGTATGTATTAGTATTTTTTTATCGATATCGATACGTATATGTTTAGGGGTACATCCCTAATCATTTTGACAACTGACACTGTTATGTTGGTACCTCTGAGAAAAACTTAGGTTGGTAGGTTAGGTTTAACATAAATTGATGAATTCCAAGAGCATTACGGTATGTACCGACGGGATGTACAATTCAAAGAAATGTGACGGCATATGTGACAGCTACTGATGCATTCAATACATAACATACGCAATTGGGAAAGCGAAATAAGCACTTACTTCTCAAGAAATTTTAATTTCAATTAGTTAAAGTCGAAAATTACCGTGAAATTAATAATAATAATAAATAACTGTTTATTTCTTCTCTACACAATCTCATCGTTTACAAAATAAGTTTACAAAAATTACATGAAAATTCACATAGGTAGGTACATAATTGGCATCATAATAAATATAAAACGTGAATCCTAAGCTTTTTAGTCACGGTAAATAGGGAGGCTATCGCGTAAAAAATATGTATATGGACTTGGGCTTCATTTGACAGTGAAATGACCATATATGGTAAGTTTATGAGCTTCAACTGTCAAATGAAGCCCATATCCATACCCAGATTTTTTACGCCATAGCCCCCCAGCTCATAAGTCTATTTCCGCGACTTCTTCATTAGTTTTGAAGAAAATTTAAAAAAATGTTTACTATGGACATAGTATAGGGTGACCATGGCCATAATATTTATACCAGGATTTTTCCCTAATATAGATTTTATAGTCGAGTCTGAAAAAAAACGAGTTGGGGGGGCTTTTGAGATTCTTATTTCTGGAATTAATTCTTATTTTGATGCGGCTTTTCGGACAACAACCCGTGGTCCGAAACGCCACCTTATTAAGTCATTATTTTTATAGTATTTTGGGACTACTATTATAGTACAAACACAGTTGCTACCTTTATTTCCTATGTCAGGAAAATACAGTCAAAGAAAAAAACAGGTTTAATAAAATAACAATACATATTTTTATAAAAAAGAAAACAGTTTTACTTAAAATTATTATAAACATTATAACCTATTATTAAAATATTTATACTTATTACTAATGTGACTCAAATGTACACGCTTGTACATAAAGAGTGATGTTGAATTGAACAAAAAGTACCAGGGCAGCATAATCCGCCAGATAGGTGATTGCGGAAAAAAATCATATTGCTTTGACAGTGAGTTGATATTGTATCATATTCTATGTTATTCCATTCCATACAAATTGCAGCCGATTGAATACGATATGAAATTTCAAATTAATACTCTTTTTAAAGTCACGATTTAAAAAATAAAATTGTTTCAAAAGTTATTACAGATGGCTCCAGTTATACATTAAATTTCAAAATTGTGAGGGAAACAGGGAAATGCCGTATTGATAGTTGGTAGTTTGCTTAGCCATCAATCGGCAAAAAGAAATTCTTTTTTTTGCTGTCACAAATGCCATTTTGAAAAGATTTCATTACCTTACGCAATCGCACCCCTGGAGTAACTAAGATGATTATGCCATGTCGATTGTATTATTTCTTTGATAATTAATAAATAATTAAGAAATTATAAATAAATATTATTTACACTAGAATCTTAGTCTAAGAATCAAAGTCTAAAAGCAGCATTATTGTAATAAGATCTAATTGGTACCCTGTTAAATTTCTGAATTATAAATCCGACTTTACTTGCAACGTGGGAGATTTGACATTCATAAAACACTGAGATTTTTTGTTATATTTAACCTACTAGGTAAGTACCTAAAATTTTATATTTCGGTGTACAGCTACTAAACAAACGCCAATCGACCGAGAAAGTTATTAAAACCGACATATGTCGTAAATTACATACCTACTTTTTAAATATTTCACTTTGAATTAAGTAGATAAACATTTGTGACATTTTATTAAATAGTAATTGTCGTTATCACAAGTAAACAATCAAGATAATTTAGTGTATATTAGGAAGTCTTGTAAATATCACAGTCACAAACACACAACCATTAAATTATAAATTAAGTACCTACTAACTACTTCTATATTCTGTAATGTATGTGTTTATTAGTTTATTGAGGGTATACATGAAACCTGCATAATGAATTAATTGTGTGTCTGTACCAGTGTGTTAGTCCGAATATATTCGCATTACCGGCTAGACGTTGTCTCATTTATTGTGTAGTCCCATATTCCTCATATTCATTGCATGTATAAATGTTTTCACTGTTTCCACTGGCGAAACATCAAGAAAACATGGTTGTAAAATATAGCGCGGCCGCTGAGAGAATGACCATGACCAATGGCTCTCGGTAGGAGCTGTAGAATAATGCATTCTCTCAGTGGCCACATTTATACGTTTACAACATGTCTCACTAACTAACAATTGAATAGCCTACTCCCAACATTTTACTAAACTGTGACCAACAAAATTAAATATAGTCATGAATTAGGTTGTAGGTAGATAATTTGTTTAAAACATTTATAAAATCAACAAAATTAACACCCATTTGCACTAAACTTAAGAATCGAATAAGGATATTCTTATCTATCTTTAGACATTAATATTAAGAATACCGGGGCCGTAAGTTAAGAGAAGACTATAGTTGATTTAAGAACATTTTAAAACGTTAGTGCAAAGCAATTTTTATTAAGATTGAGACAGTATGGCACATAAGAGTAGAAAATGGATTTTTGAGGAACTAATAACCCAACTTCAATTAAGACAACATGATGACTCTCAAGATTTTTCCAAAACCTCAATACCATTTGTGAAACTCATCCATCAAGCATTACGAACAACTTTTTGTATGAAAATAAAGCTGAACTCGCGGAATAAAATATTTGAACCCTGCTATTAGCATATGGAACCGCTGATTATTTTTTACCTCTCATGCTGCTATACAAAAACTTGTATGTAACTTGACGAGTTCTGCTCTACAAATGGTTTTGAGTTGTTGGGTAAACATATAATAACGTTGCATAGATGTCCGTCAAAAATTGTTTACGACATGTTCACCCTGATTGAACTTCATAGAAAAATTAATTTCCAATCTTCCCAAAAACTAATGAAGAAGTCGCGGAAATAGACTTATGAGCTGTTTACCGGGACTAAAAGGCTTATGATTCACGTTTTATATTTATTATGATGCCAATTTCACGATGATTTTCGACTTTAACTAATGAGCCAGACAGCCACATCACAGCGAAATAAGCATTCACTTCTTGAGAAGTAAATGCTTATTTCGTTTTCCCAATTTCGTATGTTATTTATTAAATGCATCAGTAGCTGTCACATTATGCCGTCACATTTCTTTGAATTGTACATCCCGTCGGAACATACCGTAATGCTCTTGGAATTCGTCAATTTATGTTAAACCTAACCTCAAAAACATGTGTTCCTCTGGCTCACCAATTTTGATCAATCATTCTGCCGTGAACACGGTACATTGGAATTGAGTACTGAAATAAGAAGTCATATCATCGTCACATACCCCCAGGTGGTTTTCTTTAAGAAATACCAAGGTAGCCAGAGGAGCACATGGTTACGACAAGATGACATTTCATTGCTCTGTGGTGTCGGTGTAGTGTTGTTTTTATTATCGATAGTTTCTATTCGATGATGTTAGCTATGTCAATACTTACTGAACTAGAACTGGATCTGCGCAAATCATCACAAAAAACAGTTTAAATCAGAATTATTTTTACAAAGTGTCATTGACACCTGTCTGATTACTCTACTGAATAAAACATCTGACTGTAGCAAGTATGTGTGTTTCGACAGCTTCCTCAAGACATAGAGAAATTCTAAGCATGCCATATTTTAAAGCATATTAGAAGCAAATAAACGTGTCAGTAATAATTTTCGGAGCAACTACAACTTCGTAACTATGATTTGTTTTATGTGTGTTAGCTGGAGAAACGTGTTTCCTGACACATAACGTTAAGGCAAACCAATGAGGTTAGGGTTTTAGACTATAGTCAGAAATTTAACTCACAATTGAAGCAATGAGAACCAAAAAAAACTCTCCATCACACTCAAATACTGTTGAAACTACGATCATAATAAAAGTGTGTGCAGCTGTAGTACCGTCTTAATTATTTAAGGTACTGTTAAGGTACTGAGAAACGTGTTTCCTGACACATAACGTTAAGGCAAACCAATGAGGTTAGGGTTTTAGACTATAGTCAGAAATTTAACTCACAATTGAAGCAATGAGAACCAAAAAAAAACTCTCTATCACACTCAAATACTGTTGAAACTACGATCATAATAAAAGTGTGTGCAGCTGTAGTACCGTCTTAATTATTTAAGGTACTGTTAAGTATTAAATTTTAAAATTCTCAGACGAATCGGAGCAGTAAGTTACTCTTTAGCTCGAAAAGTAATTGATCTACGAACCGATAAGTATGTTTTTTATGATTTTGTAATTTTTGCATTTTTCAATGCTGTTTTTATACATAAGGTAATTTTTTTAAATAGAAAAATATTGGAAAAAATTTACTCGGTCACAAGTGAATTCTCAGACGGGAATCGAACCCGCGACCTTTGGAAATCCGGTCCAATGCTCTCGGTCGGTCTCGGTCGATTCCCGTCTGAGAATTCACTTGTGACCGTGTTAATTTTTTCCAATTTTTTCTATTTAAAAAAATTACCATAACGATAAGTATGTGTTATGTAAGCCGGTGACAAGTAACACGGACTAACACTTTGTGAATAATATACAATTAAGTTTGAATTGAGCTGGCATTATTTTGGGTAACTTGCGCTTTCGATCTTTTTGTTTTGATTTCGTTCTGAGAATTTTTGACTAGGAGCCGTCTGATATACTTAACTGGTTAATTCAAAAGAAAAGCAAAGTTTATTTATTTAGGAATATTTATTTCGCTTTTACGTTTTGTAATTATTTACACTAAAATACCACTATAGTATAAGACGTACGAAATTTAAATTTATATATATTCAAGTAGCCACCACCAAGATGAAGTATTTTTCTCTCTATACTTGGCCGCTCAGTCAGTCCAAGCTTAGATACTAGTGATAAGTCATGCTCATGTAGTGTGGTGTTTGGAAACGTGAACACACCAATAGAATAAAATAGAATAGAATTATTTTTTTTAATAAATTAAAATAAAAAGAAATTTTAAATCAATATCTGGCCCTGGGCTTGATTGGGATCAAGAGCGAACCCATTCAAAATAAAAGAATAGGCCTGCCACGCCGCACGCACAGCGAGTCACGATCACGACTCACGTCACAGCGGACACAGATGATGTTTATTTTTCTAGATTTAAAAGGCGACTGGGCGCCAAACAAACTTTCTCAGTTACTTATCCTACACATTTGAACTCATATTGTAATCATAATTAATGTATACTAGCTACCGCCCGGGCCCGGGGTTTCACCCACGTGGTTCCCGTTACCGTGGGAATATCGAGATAAATAAATAATATATAATTGTATACAATCAAACCCAAATCCCATTATCTAGCCCACGTTCAACTTCATGAAGAGTAAGTAATTAAGTATTTATGTAAGTACTAATACATACCTACTAATAAATAAAAAGTATCTTATCCGGGCTATCTACTATCTCTGTGCCACATTTTATAGAAATCTGTTAAGTAGTTTTAGCGTGAATGAGTAACAAACAAACACATTTACTTTCGCATTTATAATATTCAGATTGTAATATCGATAAGCTTTTGTAACTTATCGATTGGCATGTATTTATGCGATGGACAACACTTCATCTATATAATTTCTGAAACGGAGACTAAGAGTCCCCGCAAACAGCAGACTTTCTATCGGCCGATAGTTTAGTCGGGTTGGGCTGCTAGTACGCACACTGAATCAACTAAACAGTTTGGTTGGTGATGAGTGCGCAAACTAGCCAACAGTCGGCTGACTTTTCGAATGATTTGCTGCTAGTTTTAAACCGAATTTTGAAGAGGACGGTCGCACAATGAAAATTAACACACTTTTGTCAAGAAAGGTTATTATTGCTTTTATTTCACAAAACTCCTCCCACAGTTTTTTCTTCACATTCACGTCGGAGTACTCTTTTAAGTGTTTTTACAATTATAGATTGAGAATTAGGTAATTCCATTATTAAAAAATATGCACGACTGTCCGGCGCCAAAGCTCGGGGTGAAATGAACTATCGCCCGAGTCGGCCGACTAAACAATCGTCGTGTGTGCGCGCGTAGATATGAGCCAATACTGATTAACCAGTTGGCCGATAGTTGGCCGACTGATTAGTTTGAAGGCAATCGGGAAGCCCATCAAACTTCTTTATAGGCCGATACCGAATCGTTCTAGTGTGCGCACTTGCATACATCTTCATTTGATTAAGAGCCCGACTAAACTATCGGGCGATAGAAAGTATGTCTGTGTCTACAGCTTCCTCATAAGACATAGAGGAATTCTAAGCATGCCATATTTTAGTGCATATTAAGAGCAATCAAACGTGTCAGTGATATTTTAGGTGCAACCATAACTTCGTTACTAGGAGTTCTTTTTTGTGTGTTAGCTGGAGAAACGTGTCCCCAGCTGACACATGCCGTTTTAAGGCAAACCAGTGAGGTTAGGGCTTTAGACTATAGTCAGAAATTTAGTGCACAATAGGAGCAATGACAACCAAAAAAACTAACCGTCACACTCAAATACTGTTGAAACTACGATCATTAAAGTGTGTGTTAGCTGGAGACCCGTGTCTCTGGCTTACACACACCTGTATCTTCGTAATTATTTGAGGTAGGATTATGTTTTATACCTCAAATTTTAGAGTCGAATTGGAGCAGTAAGCTCCAAATTTTTCTAATCTCTAGTTCGAATAGTTTTTAAGCTACGAACCGATAAGCATGTGTAAGCTGGAGACACGTTACACGTTTTGAATCACTGTAACCGTATAAGTTAGAGTCTCGTATTAAGAATCAAATGATACCTTTTAATAGGAGCACACGGCATGCAAAATTTCAAATTACTGGGCTTCTTAGTTTCAAAATTATAGGCAAAAAACTGGTTTCCCGCCAAAAAATTCAAAATAAATGGCTCGGACGCAGCTAAAGCGCGGTTGCCGTTCCGTGCGCTACACTGTTGCAATCGACTTTGAACCTAACGGCTGGTATTAATTCGAGTCACTTTAGTTTGCGCTTTCGATCGTTTTAATTTCTGTTTTGAGAATTTTAGACCAGGAGCCGTCCGATATATCTACGCTGATTACATACCATCTATGGTAGTTACTTATAATTGAACTATCTGATTCTCTTATGAAGTTCTATTTAAATGTTAGTGTTAGAAAATTCACAACATTTGTTGATATAGGGCATAGATGATGGGCAATTTTCTATGAAACCTGGGCGTTAAACCAACAGAAATGGAACTACAATTTAGTACTTAGTACTAGAAAATGTTTTCTTTTTTATTAACTATCATAAGCCCCCGGTTTGCTTGAAAATAACCAGAGCGAAATACACTATTATAAATTCTGTATCTAACTATACTTTTTTCTCTCTTATTAATTCAGTGATTAGTTCTCTTATTAATAGGCTGATTAACCTATAGTTCATAGAACAATGACAAAAATCGGAGACTTCCTTACTACTATTTTTTTTCCGGTAAAACTGGGAATTTAATTAGGCGAACCTTAACACCTTATTATTAATATTTAAATTATATTTGCTTTTCGTTTTGACACAACTGCTCAAAAATAATTAGAATGTTTTCATGGTTCACGTGATTTTAATTTCCTAAAAATTTATTAATATGATGAATATTAATAAATTTTTAGGAAATTAAAATAACCAGTGATCGGATAAAGTTAATTTTTGGCTGAAAAATTGTGGAAGCAGCTTCTTAAAACATTTTGTTTTTTTTATATTAATCCCAGGATTCCAAAAAATTCGGGAATGCAAAAGTAGTCGATAACATAGTGTGGAAACAACGACTTTAGCATTATGGTACTTATTATAAAATAATCCGGGACTCGCAATCCAGGTGTTGCAAAAGGGGTTACATATTCATATTTTAGTACTTTTATAAAAAAAACTGTCGTCACACAACTGTCGTCACAAAAATAAGGTATTTTTCGACCCCCTACGTAACCCATAAAACCCCCTTTCAGCATCAAATATCAATAATAATAATAATATCAATCATATCGATCGATTTTGTATGGGCAAACGACTTATCCAAATTTTAGAGTGAAATTACTATGGAAACTGCCCCCTAATTGTCTAATTTCAAAATCTATCACAATCCCTTTCAGAGGTATTGTGATTGTGTTATTTTCGTTTGCCACATTTGCTTAGACAGTTCAATTTCGTTTATTCCATACCTTTCAAAACGCGTCCCGATCACAATCCCTTTCAAATGTCAAATAGTGATGGCCTGAAGTATGTAAATATCTTTGAAATGACGAATTGATAGGGATTGCGATAGATTTTAAAATTAGACAATTAGCCCCCTGAAGAAATTTTGAGCTCGTTCTTTTGAACTTTTTATCATGTCAATTAATGCTGAAAGGGGGTTTTATGGGTTATGTAAGGGGTCGAAAAATACCTTATTTTTGTGCTACGAAACGTACATCATGTACGATTCGTAGCCCTCGTCATTTCAAATATATTTACATACTTCAGGCCATCACTATTTGACATTTGAAAGGGATTGTGATCGGGACGCGTTTTGAAAGGTATGGAATAAACGAAATTGATCTGTCTAAGCAAATGTGACAGACGAAAATATCACAATCACAATACCTCTGAAAGGGATTGTGATAGATTTTGAAATTAGACAATTAGGGGGCAGATTCCAATGTAATTTCACTCTAAAATTTGGACAAGTCACTTGACTATACAAAATCGATCGATATTATTGATATTATTATTATTATTGATATTTGATGCTGAAAGGGGGTTTTATGGGTTACGTAGGGGGTCGAAAAATACCTTATTTTTGTGCTACGATGCACTGTTTCCGAGATATATCAAAAAATATAGAAGAGCAGCGGAGGACTTCGATACTGTTTTTATATTTATCAATTATATTATTATTTCACAATATTTTAAAATATTTATTTGACAAGGCAACTGTTCATATCTACGCACGACGGGCCTCTCTTGCTTAATTTTATTAAAAACAAAACCAGCCAGCAACGCCGGTGTTGCGGCCTCCTTGTAGAGCGGAGACATGTATAATCTCCACAGTACTTAAGGTACCTCTAGATTAGATTAGGTTAGAACTGTGACAAAAAGACGCGCGAATCGAGCTAGAAAAGCGAGTCTGCCGCGGCAGTGGCCGGCGAAATTCCAGAGACGACAGTTTTTTTTATAAAAGTATTAAAATATGAATATGTAACCCCTTTTGCAACACCTGGATTGCAAGTCCCTGATTATTTTATAATAAGTACCATAATGCTAAAGTCGTTGTTTCCACACTATGTTATCGACTACTTTTGCATTCCCGATTTTTTTTTTGAATCCTAGGATTAATATAAAAAAAAAACAAAATGTTTTAAGAAGCTGCTTCCACAGTTTTTCAGCCAACAATTAACTTTATCCGATCACTGGTTATGGTAAATATTAATGAAATTTTTGGAAATTAAAATTACGTGAACCATGAAAACATTCTAATAATTTTTGAGCAGTTGTGTCAAAACGAAAAGCAAATATAATTTAAATATTAATAATAAGGTGTTAAAGTTCGCCTAATTAAATTCCCAGTTTTACCGGAAAAAAATTGTATTAGGGAATCTCCGATTTTTGTCTTTGTTCTATAAACTATATATACTGAATTAATAAGAGAGAAAAAAGTATAGTTAAGAATTTATTTATTTTAGAATTTATAATAGTGTATTTCGCTCTGGTTATTTTCAAGCAAACCTGGGGGCTTATGATAGTTAATAAACAAGAAAATATTTTCTAGTACTAAGTACTAAATAGTAGTTCCATTTCTGTTGGTTTAACGCCCAGGTTTCATAGAAAATTGCCCATCATCCATGCCCTATATCAACAAATGTTGTGAATTTTCTAACACTAACATTTAAAAACTACTTCATAAGAGAATCAGATAGTTCAATAAGTAACTACCATAGATGGTTTGTAATCAGCGTAGATATATCGGACGTCTCCTGGTCTGAAATTCTCAAAACAGAAATTAAAACGATCGAAAGCGCAAACTAAAGTGACTCGAATTAATACCAGCCGTTAGGTTCAAAGTCGATTGCAACAGTGTAGCGCACGGAAAGGCAACCGCGCTATAGCTGCGTCCAAGACATTTATTTTGAATTTTTTGGCGGGAAACCAGTTTTTTGCCTATAATTTTGAAACTAAGAAGCCCAGTGATTTGAAATTTTGGATGCCGTGTGCACCTATTATAAGGTATCATTTGATTCTTAGTACGAGATTCTAACTTATACGGTTACAGTGATTCGAAACGTGTAACGTGTCTCCAGCTTACACATGCTTATCGGTTCGTAGCTTAAAAACTATTCGAACTAGAGATTAGAAAAATTTGGAGCTTACTGCTCCAATTCGACTCTAAAATTTGAGGTATAAAACATAATCCTACCTCAAATAATTACGAAGAAGGTGTGTGTAAGCCAGAGACACGGGTCTCCAGCTAACACACACTTTAATGATCGTAGTTTCAACAGTATTTGAGTGTGACGGTTAGTTTTTTTGGTTCTCATTGCTCCTATTGTGCACTAAATTTCTGACTATAGTCTAAAGCCCTAACCTCACTGGTTTGCCTTAAAACGGCATGTGTCAGCTGGGGACACGTTTCTCCAGCTAACACACAAAAAAAAACTCCTAGTAACGAAGTTATGGTTGCACCTAAAATATCACTGACACGTTTGATTGCTCCTAATTTGCACTAAAATATGGCATGCTTAGAATTCCTCTATGTCTTATGAGGAAGCTGTAGACACACACATTAGAAAGTCTGCAGTTTGCGGGGGCTCTAAAAAGGAGTGATTTTACATACTCTTTGACGGAGACCCACAGAACACTATTACTCCTAGCGAAGTATGAATAGTATGAACGTAGTTTCTACCAACATAAGTTTTTCTAAGAGGTACCAACATAACAGTGTTAGTTGTCAAAATGACAAGAGATTAGGGATGCACCCCTAAACATATACGTATCGATATCGATAAAAAATACTAAAACAAACTTACACCGTTATAATTTTTCACATTCCACTAAGAAGTTATTAGTTACCTATTAGTCTAATATTGGACAAATAAAACAAGGTTACATATGATTTATGTAATTCTGATAGATCTGTAGGAATGTTGGAAGGCAGTATCAGAAGAATGAAGCAGCCACTGATAGAAAAGACAACAGCGGTGAGCTCTTCTTCCAGACTGGATATTATTCGCCCGGGAACCGGGATCCAACCGATGGAAGCCTTCGTCCCATGACGGACATCTAAAATAGAACAATATCTTAACTAATAACATGACAATGACACAGCACCATGACATTATAGTACAAACACTACATATTGTAATTTTCATAAAATTATTACCTAAATCCATAATATTTACTGATAATACTAATACTATGATTATTAACACTTTTTTTACTCAAATGGACTTTATACAATGTTTTTATTAAAACAATTGATTTATATTACCTGTTCAGTTTAAGCGGATATTTGAAAAATATTACCTTGTTCAACCTTCTCACTCTACGGACACAACAAATTTCGCACATTCGCAAAGATTTGCCATGCCACCCAATATGTCTCTTTGTAATTAATAACATTATTAAAATTATAGTTTTACGGCTTTGATTCTAGCAACATAACTGAGATGTAATGTACCTAATTCATGATTGATGAAGCCTATCATGCGCCATCTTTCGTGAGGCACCATCTTCTTGGTGGTTATAAAGAGTCTGCCTCACGAAAGATGGTGCATGATAGGCTTAGTCACCTTCAATATCCGCAAATAAACTCTATTACTATGGAGATAATTTGAGTGCCAGAGAAATTCCGCACGACATCTTTCGTATGTCGGACTTTAGAAGTTTAGACTCTTTGAATGGAAATTGTTTTTTTTATTAATCATGAATTAGGTACATTACATCTCAGTTATGTTGCTAGAATCAAAGCCGTAAAACTAGCTAATTATCAGGTTACTTTAGCCTTATTGTCCATCAACGTACGTAAATGATTGTCACCCTAAATTGAGATTTTCATACAAATTTCAATCTTGAATAGTATCGTAAGTACTGCACTTATTAGTTCCAAGTAAAGCTAGATCCTAAGTGACGGAAATTCTCTTTACTATGAATTGCTTTTCAACATTCGTAACGCAAAATTCACGTAACGTAACGGTTTCAAAGATAGGCCACACAGTGTGACGGTGCGAAATATAGTTTTCGCTTTTTCATATTGATGCCTTGTTATTTGAACGGGTTTCTAGTGTTAAATACTGTCACATATCAAACGTAACGCTGATAGAATGCTTCGTTTGGCTCCAAACGGTATGATTATTGATATTTTGGCAAACGAAAATCCGTCCACACGGTTCTGTATGTACCATGTTTAAACGTCGATTTTATGAGATCTGTTCTATTTTGTACGATGCTCGAGTGTTAAAATCTTATTTATTTTTGCGTCACTGAGGAGTTAGGGTCTGAAACTGGACTTTCGTTCGTTAGTTTTTGATATTTCCAGCATCCATAATCTTAAGCGTCATTCCGTGAGGCCCATCTTTAAATGCCAATAATTCTTCTTGCGTTACGAATGTTTTGAATACCGAAATGAGACATTATTTATCCGGCACTAAAGGTTTTATAGCACCCAAGGTAAAAGGTGTAAGGTACACACGGGGTGACTGTAATTTAAACTTAATTTTTCATTAGTCGGACTTTTTCGTAATTTAATGTTGGCACAAACTACGTTCATAAATCCTTACATTTCATTTACATTTTTGTATGAAGTGTCGTGTCGATCCCCTGCCACACACCACAGAGTACTATCTATATAATTTGTGACGGAGACGGACAAGCGAGGGAGGAGGCATAATTTAGCGATGGGCGATTGTTACTAAAAAAACAATCGAATGAATCGACAATTGCACTAGTATGTATTCGATTGTCGATTCATTCGTCCTTACCTAGAAACAATCGAATAAAATTGATGATCGCTTGTTACTAAAAAATAATCGAATGAATCGACAAAATTGTACTAGTATCTATCATTGTGTTCGATTGTCGATTCATTCGTTCTTACCTGAAAACAATCGAATAAAAATTGATGATCAATTGTTACTAAAAAATAATCGAATGAATCGACAAAATTGTATAGTATCTACTAGTATCTATCATGTGTTTATTAACCCAAATATTCTGTGGTGGATTCTTTATTTAATCAGCTTGATGCTTGATTTTTTTGTTTGATCCTAGCTTCATTAATTAGCGAGAAAATAGCATTTTTAGCTAAGATTCCGACGGCCGACCTTTTTTTTTTTTCAAAAATAAAAAATAAAATAAAAGCTTGGACTGCCCTGGGGGGTGTCAAAAAAAGTCTCGGACTGATAAGTGGTTAGAGAAATATGACAGTTTTGGATAGGTTGATGTGACTTGCACCACCACCACGAATAACTACCTACCTAATACTTAGCCGTCTAGGTAGGTACTTTCTTTGATCTTCAGTAGGTACAATAACTAAAAATCAATGATTATGTATATCTTCATTTGAGCTGACTGTAGGTACAGTGTACGGTACGGTACGGTACTGTACAGTACCTACAGTACGTAGAGTACGTAGGTTTGATTTATTCATGGTGAACCGCCGCCGGCCGTCTGGTTGTTTCTATGAAACCGATAAATCAGTTTTTGAAAATTGGTCAGATCAACAATGATTTTCATTCGTAGTAATTAAAATTAATGCTCTTGATTCAATCGGTTGTTTTAGTAACAATCGCGAAGTTACTAAATTAATCGATCAACAGGTTACTGGGTATATATATTAGCTAGTAATTAATAATTCGGATGAATGCTTTCGTTTGCATCCTACCAACAATATTGAGTGATAACGATTTTCATTCGAACACAATCGGCCGTCGATCGTTTTTTAACAATTGCGAAATTACTAATAAATCGACTACATTCGAATGCTTTCGATTGTTCTAGTAACAATCGCGTAGTTACTAACAATCGATCATCGATTGCATAGTAACGATTTTCATTCGAACACAATCGGCCGTCGATTGTTTATATAACAATTGCGGAATTACTAATAATCGACTAGTTATGATTTTCATTCGAATAATTTCGATTGTTTTGACAATCGAATAATTCGATTTTTTTATTAACAATCGCCCATCGCTAGCATAATTACTTTACTCTGAGAGGAGGGTTCATTCATCCGAGTTCATCAATATTTCCAAAACAATTAGCTATTTGATATTTATCAAAGAATCGAAATTCAAGTTGCTCAACAAAGTTGTAAAAGCTACCAAATTAATTAAATAGAAAGAAAACCTTGCTCAGGGCAGTGAAGTAAGTGGAAGGAAGCCGTGACCGGTTGTGTAGTTATAAACTGTGGTTTTGGTTTTAGTTTGCAGCATTGCATTGCAGTGCAGTGCATCTTTCGTTTATTTTGAAAATTGTACTTACACCTGTAAAGAAAGACAAACTGACAAATGCTCCAGGCAGAGGTAAGATGTACGATTAAATGCAGTGGAAAATGATCTCAGGTTTTATCTACTTAGTTGAATTAACGATACTATTGTCGGTTTTTCTAGGAAGATCGTATTGACGCGAGACGGTACCCAACCAACTCAAAATCCATTCAATTTGGGCCATGGCATATATCTTATGATATAAGCTGTATCTTACCTAGTGTTTGTTCTACCAAGGTGGTTTGTGAGAGGGATGATGACCAGTTTTGTCAGTTTTGTATGTAAGTTTTGTGTTTCCAACTTTCATTACTTACAAAAAAAATCTACATGATAATCTACATTAACAAAT
The DNA here is from genome assembly GCA_910589605.1 of Chrysoteuchia culmella. Classification (NCBI taxonomy): domain Eukaryota; kingdom Metazoa; phylum Arthropoda; class Insecta; order Lepidoptera; family Crambidae; genus Chrysoteuchia; species Chrysoteuchia culmella. The sequence continues at coordinate 9,770,029 of OU342647.1, read as the reverse complement.
ACTGGTTTGTTATTTTAGATACTGCAAAGAACTTGAAATTCCTCATTTCCCAGATATGGTATTTCCTAAGAATGTGCTGACATTGAATTACAAAACCAATGCTACAATATGTTTTAATCCTCTTGATGCATTGAAGCGTGTGGCCAACACTGTAAGGGCTATAGAAGTGTCCTGTGCTGAGGCTTGGCTCGAGGCTCGGTAAGACGACTAAATTCATTATTTATATACAATCCTACTATTATAAGTGCATATGTCAGTTTGTTTGTTACTCTTTCACGCAAAAACTACTGAACTGATTTGGATAAAATTTGACACACAGATTAAAGATAGCCTGCATTAAAACATAGGCTTTATTTTGTCCTAATATTCCCACGGGATGGGGAACCATGTGGGTGAAACCACGGGCCCCGCTTGTACAGTTGGGGAACTTCCTGATTGACCAGTAGAGTTTTTTAAGGAGCTTTATTTAAAACAGTAATAGATATATAGAAAACGTTTCTATCACAAATAATAAAACATTAACAGGTATTTCATTTGTATAATAAATTATTTCTTTAACCTTAGTACTTTCAGAGAAAATGTTTCTTAAGAAAACTCTACTGATCAACCGGAAGGTTCCCCGATTGTACAATACAAATTTAATTTGTAGTGTTAAAAGATCTAATTTTTAACTGCTATTTGTTTCTTTTTCAGTCCTGATGCTGCGAGAAAAAAGAAAACATTTGATTGGACTTTCTCTACTGACTATAAAGGAACTCTTTCTGAAAACATAGTTGTAGAGCCCACAAATGAAACAATTAATTTTGATCTTTTGAAACAGAAAGAACAAATTCTTTTTTACCATGATCTTACTTTATTTGAGGATGAATTGCATGATCATGGTATATCTAAGCTGTCGGTGAAGATTGTGAGTATTCATGCACTCTACACAGGGTGGGGTTTTTAACCTAACCTGGAGAAAGAGTACTTACTCTAAATACTATTAGCAAATTTTACTTGAAGTACCATACTTGAATTTTTATAAAGAAACTTAAATGGCATGGCTATAGAATCTAACAATCAGGGGCTTTAACATCAACTCTTTGCGATTCTTTTTAGGATATTTTTAGGTTGTGAGAGTGGGATACGACACGTATAGTGGGTCTCACTCTTACTACCTGAAAATAACCTAAAAAGAATTGCATTACAGTTGTTGGTAAGCCCCCTGTACTTTTATGATATCAATCAACAGTCAGTCATAACCAGTGATCGGAGTAGGTAGATTGATTTGGGGTCAATGGACTGGCACGTATATATTAATATGGATATGCCTCCGGGATCCCGGGATTTTGTAATTATTAAGACTTTTTGGAATTTCAAATATTGTAATGTGTAGAATGAAGAATATATCAATATGAATAAGAAATGTTTAACGCTTTTGCTGTCTTTTAATGGTATTGCGATCGGCATAGTTTAGTAAAAAACGAGGGAGAGTTACTGTAGTGCGTGCGGCAAAAGATGGGACTTGCCTCTCCGCTATTCTACTGATGCACGGTTGTCGACGACAGCGGGTGGCGGAAAGAGCAAGGGCAGCATGGGTCAACAAGCCTTATGTTTCGTGGCACGCACTAAATAGGAGAAACAGGAAAAGATAGAAGAGGTGGACAATGCAACGACTCCAAGAAAAGGATACGTATACTATAAAAACAATAGTATACTTATTCTTTTCCCTATTTGCTTGGAGTACTTTAGTGAGAATAACTCGGCAAACGTAGTTGGTGCTTTATTTTATACTCTGTATCTTCGGTGAGTCAGTAAGTAGATATTAACTAGAACGATGCGAGAAAGTTAAATTCACGTTACTATTTGATAAATAAATAAAAAAACGCTTTTAAATGTTTTACTCTCGCAGTCTATAATTTCCCAATGAAGCAGTTTATTTTTTTACATTCACAATATTTAATTCAAATCCGTAAGTACCAAAATAAAATCCCGGACAAAAGGCTTATCCATGTTATAATTTCTATGACTATTCATGGTGCGAGTACGTAAAATCAATCTACCTACTCCGATCACTGGTCATAACATAAGTATCAAATCTCTCTAGCAAAATTAAATCTAAACTGATTGGCATCTTGGCTTATTGTTCATCAGTTTACTTAGGTTTAACTAAGTCTGGCATATTAATTAGGCCATTTACACATATGCCGCAGCAGCAGCGGCACCGCCCGCGCAGTGTAGAGACACGCCGCGCTGCCGTCGTTTGCAAGGCCTCAAAAGAAATCCAAAGGAGGCACTGGAGACATTCACATTAGTCTTCTTTGGATTTCTTCCACCGCTGCCGACACTGCGGCATAATGTGTAAACGGCTTTATTGTCAGGCATTATATAATAAAATATTTGTTTCCTAATCCTTTAATTTAATTCTAAATTTCAGAGAGTTATGCCATCATATTGGTACTTACTGTTGAGATACTTTTTGAGAGTTGATGATGTTATGGTGAGATCTCATGAAACTAGGATGTTTCATATGCTAAACACAGACTATGTTCTCAGAGAATATACATCAAAAGAATCAAAGGCCGGAGATTTGCATGTAAGTATCATATACTTACAGACAATGATGTAGTAAAAGTACCCGTGTGATACTAACTTAAGTATAAAAAAATATTTATGTGATTGAAAACTACACAAAAAATGAATAAGTATTAAATTAGTAATTAAGTTAAAGGAATTTGTTAGTGGTAAGATGCCTGAAGGTTATTTTGCTATTACTACAAATAATGCTTTATCCTCTCAAATGCCAGGCGACAGTACTTACGACCTTTTTGCCGTGTACTATAATATGTATCAAATCTCAGGGCCCTATTTCAATAGGACACAATGGCAGCAACGCGCCACCATGGTCGCGCCACCATCTAAAAGTTTAATGGAGGGTACCTAACCTGGTATCAGCTTGGTTTCTCTTATGTCATCAACATCATTTATTTACTATTTGCATGATGCAGGTTGGCCTTACTTCATTAAGACACCATATGATAGCGCGGCGCCACCACGGTCGCGCCACCTACAATATGCATAATATGTTACAGTTAGGGAATGCAATCCCGACTCGAGATCGTAAAGTCGAGATCCCTCGGGATTAGAATGTCAATCCCGTGGGATCCCGAAATTTTTGGGATCTCGTCTAGTTAAAAAAAAACATTACTGAATACGATGAAAACTGCTTGTTTGTGATAGTGAAGTTAATTAAAACAAAATATTATTTGAAAGAAAACAAAAGCCTTTATCCTTTACTATTACTAACTAAATAATTAACAGTTTTACTAACATGAACATAATCAAAACAAAAGTAGGTATAGTATAGCTCAAGGAGATTAAATAGTAGTTACGGGTGATTTTGAAAGTAACTTCTTAAAAAACAAAGTGCATCAAGAGTACTATCTGCTAACCGGCATCTAATATCCGTTGCAATGTAGCCAGCTGCTGAGAATGCCCTCTCCGACTCAACACTGGTTGGCAACAGCGTGACTAAGCAATTATATTATGCAAACTGCAAAAATCTCCCCCTTGATCCTCCACACTCAAATAAATCAATTTCTTTTTTTATTACTGACTCTAATTTATCTAAGCTTGTGGGTCTGGATATACGTGTAAAAGGACTTTTAAACGCTCGCAGAGATTCTTCTAATTCCTCTTTATGTGAAGTATTAGTTTGTGTAGCAGTAGCACTTAAATTTAAATCGCCGCCCGATCCCGTCAATCTCGAACGGGAACTCGTCATATTATGCTTTCGGGATTGCATTCCCTAGTTACAGTGAATGTCCGATATTGGCGGATCTTAAGATGCACCGGTGTCGACATTCACCAATTTCGTATGTCCCAAAACTTCATTTATACTGGAATCGGACATTCGCCAGTGAATCTTAAGATACACAGAGTAGATACAGTGAATCCTAGAGTCAGGGATGTACAAGTTGTGTGGACGATAACAAACGCCAGTTTTTGGTCGAAAAGAAGACACAGAAACCTACATTATTAAGAAAAACGGGATTTTTACCATGTTTGTTTTTCTTTATTTCCATTTTTCATAATATTGTTAGTGATAGTGACCATGAAAGTTTAAAGTGTTAAGGCACAGAAACTATGAAAGGTATCTTTGGGTTAGGTTATGTTATAACTGTGACCAAAAAACGCGCGAGCCGAGCGACCATTTAACATTTTTTTTATATATTCCAGATGCCGACAAGTCAAATGAAAGAAGCGGATGACGTAATCCCATTCCTTACTGTTAAAGAAAAAGTTACAGAAAAACTAGTGTTCCCTGAACTAAATTTATAGAAAATGTGATCTCTAATTTGGTATTAAGATTTAAAATAGGTAAGCAATATAATGAAATAAACATACATATACATTTTTGTATCTTCTTTATTTCTATTTCCTTGGATCGAGTTGACAAAGGCAATATTTTGTGTAACAATGAACTTAAAAGTTATCTGAGAAATCGAGACTTAAAATATTGTTAATCATATATATCAAAGAAAACATTTTTTTTTATAAATTATGTATAGCAAAAAAGCCAACAACTACTGAAAAAAAAGGTTGGTTAAACACGAGATGAGTCGCAACGATATTCAAATACTTACACTACCGCCGCCAAACAAAAAATCTTTAAGTACCGTCAACGGCAACTATAGCTTAAACAAATTGTCAAACTTCAGACAATTCTGAACTCAACGGCTTACGTTCGTAAACTTCAAAGTCGATTGCTGTGTGACAGTTTTGTAAAGCCTGGTCTATTTACTATACATTCAGTAAATAACTGATACATAATATTGTTTGTACAAAAAGAAGAGAAGTTGGTCCTTATTATTCCATTAATGAGCTTAGTGCTTATTTTTATAAATTTCGTTGGTTAAGGTAGGTGTATCAACTCACTTAAGTACATGTTATCATCCGATAACTTGACGAATTATTAATTACTACTCAGTTATCTTGATTTGGATCCAGAAGGGAAAACACGACTTCAGATCTAGATCTTGATAATGCTATAAAAGCATCGATTTATATAAGATTTGGCATAACGTACTATGAACGCGGTGGACAAAATTGAGGATTAAAAATGTATATCAAAGTGTTTCCAGTTGGAGTGGCATTGATTTTCATCGGTTAGTACCAATGTTTCTTTATCATTTTGTATATCTAATGCTCTGTACTCACATAGGATTTTAATCGATCGAAACAACATCAAGTATAATTTAGCGCATAAGCGCGAACTCAGTTGTGAATTTGCTGTCCACACGGTGAGTTTTACTTGTTTATAGTAAAACTATCGTGTAATAAAACCGTATGTGAATACAAATAATTATACAGAGTTGTATAGTCAACACCAAGTAAGACTAATACATATGAATGCATTACAAAATTTACCGTTAATATGTACTACAGGACGCTCTCAAGGTCATACCTCAGTCTATCATCTTCTCTGTGATACTGTGAAGTCTGTCATGCTGTTGACTGTACTTAAAAACCCAGGAGAATTAAGTTCGTAGTCCTACCTAATGGCTGGTATACACTTTGATTAGTGATTAGTGTGAGTGGCATGTTTAGTGTTAAGTGTTTAGCAAAAAACACGTTCGGACAGTTTCTGTTTAGTGTTAAGTGTATAGTGCTTAGCGAAGTACAGTATTTACAGCGCGTTCTATTTTTTCTGCGAGTAGCACCTCCCGCGCGTCCCGCCTTCACCCCTCACTTGCTCTAAACACGAACTAAACACGTCTGGACGTGACTGTTAAGTGTTTAGTTTAAATCAACAAAGTCTCGTGTTCGTTTCTCCTGTTGTTGTGATTGATAAAAATATTTAAAAAAATGTCTACTAGGTGGTTCGACTCCATAACCCACAAATTTGTGGAGTCGTATGTTCAACATGCGTGTTTATATAATGTAAAATGTCCTGAATATAAAAACAAACATTTATTACTAATCAAAGTATACAGGCAAAATGTCGTCTAATTTTTTTTTAAATGAACTAAACATCGCCTACTAAACAGTATAGGACATCACTAATCACTTAACACTAATCACTCTACAAACTTAACACTAAACACTTGGCACTTGACTAATCAAAGTGTATACCAGCCATAACACCGACAGCTAAGGCTCCAGACAAACGGACTGCAATTCAACTGCAATTCGACTGCCAAATTGCAGTTTCGATGCAGGTTGAATGCAGTTGGCAAGACTGCAATGAAACTGCAAGCCAACTGCCGGTCGACGAGCAGTTTGTGTGCAGTCGTCGTGCAGTTACACCGGATGCACCAGCACGTTGACGGGCAGTTAGCTTGCAGTTTCATTCCAGTCGTGCCAACTGCATTTAAACTGCATCGGAACTGCATCTGGCAATCGGGATTGCAGTTGAATTGCAGTCCGTCTGTCTAGAGCCTAAGTCACTGCGACATAAATAGTTTTTATATAGGTACTATTTTACCTATCTACCGTACCGTCTGTTTGCCTCGTTGTTTTAACTGTTATTTGTAACTTGGCAGTCATCATAGTACGAGGGTGAATCAAAAAGTTCTTAGAATTGCCAATAAAGCATCAGTAAAAAGAAAAAAAAAAAAACTACTTTATTTCCTTTTAACTCTATACATTAGGTATAATGCTTCACCAACTATTGTATTCCTTCCGAAAAAAATTGTTTCCTTGACTCTCGAAAATTCCTCTACTGCGGCCATTACCGCGTCACTGTCGTGAAATGTTGATCCTTGAACATGCTCTTTCAGTAAGTGAACATCACTTGGGGTTAAGTCTGGTGAATATGGCGGGTTATCTTGAATTTCAAAGCAAGTGCAACGTCGGAGCGATGAGCTGAAGCGTTACCATGGTGAAACTAGACCCAAAAGTTTTTATGAAATTGGATTCAAAACTACTTACCGTATAAAAACTTTAGGGTCTCTGCAGGTTATTTTAGAGAGTTGTCAAGTACTATTGGTTCTATTCATTTTTTGCGTTTTTTTCGTTTAAAATAGTTACGTTCTTAGTATAGTTACGTTTTAAATAGTAGACGTTCGACCAGAAAGAGAATTGTCTTCACGGCTCGATTTGCCTCTTTTAAACTCGGCTACCCAGTAAGCGACCGTGGAATAAGATACAGCATCAGTCCAATATCCGAAAAAATATCTGTCTGTATAATTTTTTAGGCACTGGTACATAATCTCCACGTGCGTATTTCGTTTTTATCCTTGTTTGGTAGATTTTATCAATTTGTTTTACAAAATAATTAATAAAATAAAAAGGACAAGACGGAATCGACTGATATTTGGCATAAATACCTACTAAATGATAATGCAATTTCAAAATAAAAATAAAACTCACATAAAAATCTGGAACTAATGTACCTACTGAAATAGATTAATTCTGCTTCATAAAACGGTATATTTATAAAAATGATGCTTCGAGTTGGATTCTTACTTACTCACTTAGGTACCTTCAATTACCTTCGATACTTACTCACTGGCCTGGCTCAGGGACTCGAAGTGGATTTTAGCCTCTAAAAATAAAGCATGCCATTCTTTCCTTCTTAGTGCCAACTCTGACCAATCGGGGACACCTAACTCTATAATGACCCTGATCTGCCCCGCGGTACTGTTGGGATAGGTATTCAGTTTATTTATTTTGGTTGTTATATACCTATTAGGTAATTGATAATTATCAACCTTCTATCATCTGATATGATTAAATTTTTTAACGGTCATAGGTATTGAGATTTCGATAACGATGTTTCTATCTTTATCATGTATCATGAACGTGAAAATCTACGCAAGAGCGCAGTTTCTTTATATTCATTTAATTTTTGACTGAGGTATATAATATTTTCTCAAACTAACGCAAATACTTTCTTATTTTATCTATAAGGTAAGCTAAAGCTTTAAGATACCCTCTACAAAAAAAATGTATCGGCAAGTTTAATCATGAATTCGTTAGCCAAGACTGATGTAAAATACCGAGAATAAACAAACTTGTGTGGAACGACTTCGACTGATGACTTTTATGAAACTCTAGGGGGTCAATTCTGCAATTTTTTTTTCGAAATCGTCTCTCAGTGGTGTTTCAATAGTAGTGTTTATTTACACTGTTGTAACAAGAACTGTGTAAAACAGGACTACCATTGGAACACCATTGGAATACGATTGTGACTAAGCAGAATTGGGCCCCAGGTTAGTCAGGAAAGGTTCGTTATCTTTGCCTACTTCTTCGGGAAACAAGACAATAGGTCAATAATAATATTACATTACAACTTAAGTTCAGGCGCGCACTGTTCATTGAAATAAAAGCGCGTTTAATATCCGGAAAAGTTGTTTTATTTAAATAATAATACTAATAAATTAAACTTCGGCAGAACTTTTGGGGTCCGGGCCAGTGCAAGCTTTCGAAATTGAACTAAAGGATCTTCTGTGGATGCAACAAGGGCTTGGATGGCCACACACGCTGACTGTCGTCGTGGGTCACGAGGCTCTGATGAAGCTGACCAAAACGGCTGCCAACCAACAGTCCTGCGAGGTCATCACGCCTTCGGGACAGTCTTTCTTCTTATCCTCTCCGCCAAGTCGGTGAGCTGTTTATTTCGTTATTACGTCATAACTTACCTACTAACTACTGTTAGCCAGATATTTATATAGATAATTAGACGATGTAACATACATTTACTGCTTACGAAATGCACTTGTGTTAGGATGTCAGAACTAACGAAGGTATTACAAATATTATATACTTAGGTAAATAAATATATAAACACCCAGACACGGAATAAACACAAAATAGTCCGTATTTTGTAAGTAAGTATGTGTATTTAAATTAAGAACAAATAAATAAAATCGCGTTAATGTTTGTCCAGGGTGGGTGTCGAATCCACGACTCTTGGACCATTAGGTATGATCACCAGGTATTAACAATTGCAAATGCAAACGGGACCAACGGCTAAACGTGCCTTTGCCTTTGAAGCAAGGAGGATCAAGATATTAAATCTCGCACCCATCCCTTGACAGACCATTGCGAAAGTTGCTTTTAACCTCTACAATTTTGAGCCGAGCGCTCGAACCACTGCGCGACTGGGTTCCTCACAACTCTACAACTTGCCTTTGATGCAAGGAGGATCAAGATATTAAATCTCGCACCCATCCCTTGATAGACCATTGCGAAAGTTGCTTTCAACCTCTACAATCGAGCGAACCACTGTGCGACTGGGTTCCTCACAACTCTACAACTTATCACGACGTGTAATATCTCTAGTGATTACGTCGATAGTTCACTTATAATATATATAATACCAAACCTAGACAGGTAGGTATATAAATTTTGTAATACTGATTAGATTTCGACAAATCAAAGAAATAGATAAGGGTTACATTACATAATTTAATAATTTGAATATTTGTTAAGGCCGATTTACACATTCATAAGTAAGCAAGTTCAACTTACTAACCCAAGTACTTAGGTACTTACTTAATCGAGAAGAGACAGTAGCGTCCAAACGGTGAATTTAGCTCATACTTTGTCAGACCGTGCGACGACAGACGCGAAGACGCGCTCACGTTACTATTCTTATTCGTCCAAGTTTTGAATGGTTAATTCGTCCCAAGTTTTTAATGCATTTCTTCAGATCTTTAGCGAACAATGGATGTGGATGAAGTGCGCCAACACCTACGTGATGTAATGAAAGATTATTAAATGTGATTTTAGAAGAAATCCCAAACGAAATAAATATCGAACGCCAAAATCCTATACGGACTTGGGAACGACAATGAATTAGCAGAAGGAATGTTCATGTGCAAGCTAACAGTTGTTCAAAGAATTGTGTGAAGAAGATACTGAAACTGAAGCAATCATTAAAGATGTCCGAAACTGCATTTGCAGACAGAGATGCCTTTTGTTGTGTGTCAACCTATGAAGTGAACTTACTTACTTGCGCCGCCCACACGGCGGCAAGTAAGTTAGTAAGTAAGTTGGCGGGGAGCGGGAGACTAAGCGGGATGATTTACGCGCTACTGTCCTGTCCAAAAATAAAAGCTTTTTATAAAAAAAAACCGACTTCAACAAACTAAAAAGCAAAATATAAACCTTTTGGAGTCGGTCCCAGCCAAGGCGTTCTACTTTGCGGTCCTACAATTTTATTTTTCTTGCCTTGGCTGGCTCCGACTCCAAAAGGTTTATTTTTTGCTTTTTAATTTTTTGAAGTCGGTTTTAATTTTTTTTTATAAAATGCTTTTTATTTCACAATTTTTAAAGGTAGAAGAGGTCCCGTGCCTACGCTAATAACCATATGTCAACTCCTCATCACCTATTACAAAATGCTGCTTTTCCCGGTGCAGGGACGTTACTTATTGAGGAGTTCTCCCGATACTTCATCACCAGCTCCACTTCATCACATGCATTGAGTCGAACATAAATTCTTTAACTTCTAATATGCTTTAACTCCTAAGATCATGCAAAAGATCTAGCAAACGAAACCATCTAACCTTTGAACCTGGCATTTTAATAACGAGTTTCGTTGTGTCGTCGTAGTTGTCTATTTCAGAACGTCACAGGTACAACGACCAAAACTGTAGCCCATATCTAAATTAGAACACTCAGACAAGTACCACCCGCCAACTCTTAACTGTTATGTTATGATGTTTAACGTTTCACCACCAGCTATCCTAAATTACTTGAAAGAATACAACTCAAGGTCTATTGGTGCATGCGGTACTTAAAAAACATGCTTTAACTCCTAAGCGTTAAGGAGTTCTACCTTTCATCATCAGCTCAACTAAATAACCTGAAAGAATTATAAAATTTTACGTATCAACGATATGTAAAGAATTATTCTCCAACTCCTAACCATTGAGGAGTTGTACCTTCCATCACCAGCTCATAATCATGAGATGATAACTACCAGATGCAAATACTTGAACAACTTTAGGAAGTATATAATACCTATAAAATTTAAGGGTTTTCCTCGATTTCCCCTGGATTCCACCATCAAATCCTGACTTGGCAACAATGAAATCACCTCAGGAGTAAACTCTTTTAAATAAAAAAAGAATCATTGAAATTTGACAATAGTTCGCGAAGATATTGACCCGTAAAGTACGAACTACCAGACGACAACAATGTGTTTTTTCAGGATTCTGAAAAAACTACTGGCCAAATCTCTGTAAAAAATATATGGGACCACACATAAACCATTTTCTTTCAGATAAAAAAAGAATTATAAAAATCTGTTAACAACTGGCGAAGTTATGGTAAAACATACATAAAAAAAATAAAAAAGAATACCGTCGAGAACCTCCTCTTTTTTTTGAAGTCGGTTTAATCCTGCGGCATGTAGTTCCTTACTTACTTGACGGCCGGCGCCGGCGTCCACACGTGGTTTTAACTTACGTACTTGTCCACTTACTTAAGGATGTGTAAATCGGCCTTAGGGCAGTATTTGTTTATTTCTTTTTGTAATTTTACTGTGTCCCCAGAGATGTGAAAATTTGAACATACTTACTTCTATTTAAAATGCAAAATACTAAATACAAAATACCTATTTCCATTTTGTATTTAAATGATTTTTTTGAAAAGCATTTTAATTTTTTATTTGAAATACTTTTTCGGACATAAGTATTTTGTATTTGCAAAATGCAAAATACTTTTCGTATTTTTTTTTAATTTTTGCATTTTTCAATGCTATTTTTATACTTATGGTAAATTTTAAATAGAAAAATATTGGAAAAAATTAACTCGGCCACAAGTGAATTCTCAGACGGGAATCGAACCCGCGACCTTTGGAAATCCGGTCCAATGCTCTATTAGTTAGTTAATTTTTTCCAATATTTTAAATTACAAAATTTATTGGCAGTTGCTTCTTAATCGATCGTTAAACACCTGAAAAGATGTTTCTTTCGAATGCAAGGATATTCCTAGCATTGATGTAACAACGCTGGCCTACAGCGTATTAAAAATATAAAAGTACTTTTCGTCAAGTTTTGTCAAACAAAATTAAAACATTCACGCGAAACCTTGTACTTATTGTGGAGAAACTAAGTTGTTTTGGTGTCGTCGCTGTGCGTGTTTTAACTAAATTCGTAGGTACAGAAATGAACTGTTTGTTTGCAAATTGTTTATTGCTTGATTACCAGAGTTGACCAATGATCTAACCTAATTTTATTGAATTTTCGTTTCTAGTGCAAGTGCGAACGCTAATAATTGGTATCATTTCAACCTTTGAAGGATGATGATGTGTGCTTGCATATATAAAAATAAGGACCGTCTTAAAATATAAGAGCGGTTGGCCTAGCACTGCAAGGGCAGAAAGGCTTTTTTCTGATAACGGAGACCCCTTGGAGCAACATGAACGACAGTGCCTTTGAACAAATTTATGAACACCGGGAAGACGCTCAGCTTTAAATTTTCATCATTATCATCGTATTGTTAAGTAATGATAAGTCTGAAGGTGGTACTTAGCGCGCCTCTCCCGAAATTCATAACTACTAAGGAATTGGATAGTGTTGATAACATGAATGTGTACGGGAATCTTCTTTGGCAATGACATACAACGTAATTTTCATAAAATAAAGATATAATTTTGGGGATATAATAATGGGGATCATATCGTAAAGATCTGAAGAGAGTGGAGTAAGAAGTCGAGAATTGTATAGTTACTAGTACGGTATCCATTTCCTCGTATATTGAGTATGCTTGAAGAGAGAACTGGTTTGAAATAATATTTCACGGAACTCACAGAGCCCTTGGCTAAGCCGTTGAAAAATGAGAGAAAACTTGAAGATAATGGACTGCTTCGCTGATTGCGAACTAATGTCATTAACTTTGGTTTTATTTATTTTAATTTAGAATTTTCATTTGCTGCTCCGACGACATAAGTACCATTCGAGTAGAGTAGATAAAGTCAGGCTTACCTCTGCGAGCAACAATTAATTTATTTAATGCGGCCAAAAATGTTTCAGTAGGTACTTAAATGTTTCAGTTACAGATGTACCGCCCTTACAGCTAAGCATACAAACAGATAAATGAAAGATTTTTAATAATTTGCGTCCTCTACCTTTTCTGCCCGCCAGCATAATCGGACTGGCATAAAGCACTGCAGTTTTAGGCAATGAGAATAAACTAAACTCATTTGCAAAAAAACGGGCACCTAAGCAATGAACCATTTCAAATGTTAATATTGCTTTGTTTGATAATTATAGGTAGTTTTATCCTCACAATTTAGTAAATTAATAAGAAAATAATCGTTTTCATCAGTATTTCATAAAATTTAGATACAATTTATGGGAAATAATGCTAAACCTCGCTAGTAGTGTATGTTCGCTAGTAGTGCATATACTCATGAAGTAAAAATAAAAAAGCTTTTTTGTTTGTTTTTCTTTAATGTAGATAAATGTTTAGTATCGAGTGTGACCCCCTCTAGCTAAAATGACAGCTTGAATTCGTCTGGGCATGCTAGCGAGTACCTAATAGTACCTATATCCTGTATAATGAGAGTATAATTTATTCCTGCCCAAAACATAACAGAGCCCCCACCATAAGGTGTGATTTCTTCGAAACATGCCTCTGCAAAGCGTTCTCCTTGTCTTCTTAGCACTCGCCGACGTCGATCTTCACCGAACAGAGATATCCTGGCTTCATCAGAGAACAAAACCCTATTCCAATCTTCTTGAGTCCATGATTCACAATTTCTAGCGAACCTAAGCCTGTGAACTCTGTGCTCACGGAGTAATTTGGGGCCGCGGGCCGGGCGGTGACTGCGTATATTGGCAGCGAGAAGCCTCCTCCTGACCGTCCATAGACTAATATGCACATTTCTTACTTCTTGGAGGTTGTTCTTAAGATCCACATACGAAGATTTGCGATTTCTCAATGCGCGACTCACAAGAAAACGATCATCCCGTGGTTGCGTACATGTTTTCTTCCAGAACCAGGCATTCTCTCGACGGAACCAGTCTCCTGATATCGCTGCCAGGTCCTTTGGACTGTCGAGCGACTAACATTTAGCCTCCTAGCCACGAAACATTGGCTGCAACCCTCTTCAAGCAGCGCGATAATTTTGATAGCTTTTACCACTTTATGTACCATTTCTGATACAGCCAAACAGCAATAAATAAAGCTTTGACAGTCAAGGATATGAAATTAATCGATAAAAATTGAATAAAAGTTATGAAAGTCGATGTTAACTTCTGGAACTTCGCGCCAAAAATGTAGGATAAAAAGGGGTTTTCTGTAAAAATGAGCATCAAATGAAAATTTGAATTTAGAACGTACTTTTTTAAACACCACAGCATTTGTGTACAAACGATTGAAACCTTTTTGGTATTGTATCTTTATAGATGAATGAAAATCAAAACCGCCCGTTTTTTTTGCAAATGAGTGTATCAGTTATTTCTTTTGGAAAATCCGCCATTATAGGCTGTATGGATTTCCCTGTAAATCTGTAACATGCATGAAATTGTTGCTTTTCTAGCTAGATTATGACTTTGAATTATCCAAAACTAATGTCTTTAAATGGATATTAACAACGGGTCCAGAATTCATAACTTTAGTATGATAGTGCATAAGTAATAATTTACCAACATGCTGTGTTATGCATGGAGCAAGTGCTCTGACGTAGTCATATAGATATACTTTAATAAATTTAAATTTAATATGCTTGATTAAATTGACAGCTGTGTACCATTGCGTAAAGTATTAGGTATATTCATGTGAAAAAATATACAGTTTTACTAATTTGCATAATGCGTGTGCAATGTTAAATAATGAAATATAAATAATAACTATTGTTGTCACACAAACAACGATTAATACTTATTAAATAAGATAAAATAGAAACCATATAAAAATGTAATTCTTTGTGAGTTTATTTTATTACAAAAGTTGTTGTTCGGGGTACCGACTCCAATTCAAAAACTGCCAGGTTTGTAGCTGCAGGTCAATTTCATTTGCGAAATGTCATAGACTGTATTAATGTGAGTAGATTGTTGATTAGCTGTAGGTATTCTTAACTTTTTGTGCCTGCATTGCACCCGATACTAACCAACCAAATGTACTGTTGCTAAGAATTGGTTTATTTTTACCTAAAGAAATGCGTTCGATACCCAATACATTCCAAAATATATCAGCGCTAAGTAGCATGTCGATATCAGAAGGGGAATTAGAGGTTGGGTCAGCTAAGTTTATATTTGTAGGGGTTTTTAATGACTGTATATCGAAATTGGTAACATTTGAGTGATCTGTGATATGACAAAACAAGTAACGTTTCTTTTGTATTTTTCAGTTCGTGAATATAATGTAACATTACCACGTGAATTAATATGAATCGGTTCGCAATTTCATCCTTCGACCTCCGTCGAAGTTGAATTTATTAAGGGATAGCTTTAACTTTTTCATGAAATTTTCTGTTATAAAGTTCGACGTATTGCCGTTATCAAGTAAGGCACGGGCAGTATGTCGCACGCCGTTTCCGTCAACCACATCCATTAGAACTGTGGACAGAAGCACGCGACTGTTGTGCGTTGATGATAAAACAACTTGATTATGGGCGGCCACACCGTCGTTATCGTGTGCATTATTATGAGTCACAGGGTCAATTACCTTCTGTACGGTCAACATAACACATTCCTCATTGTTGGAGCAATTGGCAGATCCCTTAGACTCAACCTGTAATTGATCCTCACTATGCAGCAATGTGTTATGCCACTTAGCACACATTCTACATGGACCGAATCTGCATTTGTTTACCTCATGCCCATGACGCAAACAATTTGAAGAAAGTTTTAACTGTTTTGGTTTATTTATTTTAGCGTGAACGGGTAATGATTTAAATGTTGAACATTGATAGATAGCGTGATTTTGTTTGCATAATGGACATGTATAATAGTTAGCAGTAGTTTGTTGTGTCTGCATATTAGAGCTTACAACGAATGACCGCGACTTTGTTATGGCTGATTCGCTGGGTCTACGTTTAACTTGACTTAAATTAATTGTTTCAAGCAAACCCGCACGATCTTTAATGAATTTAAGAAACTTTCCTAAGTCAGGGTACTGTTCAAAACCGTTACTGCATTCTTGCCACTTTCTGTTTGTTACATTGTCAAGTTTGCTTGAAGCCATATGTATTATTAATGTGTCCCAATTAAGAGTGCTTATATTAAGACTTTCAAGTGCTCTACGATTTTTATTTAAAGTATCAACGAGTTTCCTCAATGCGAAGGACGACTCTCTTGTAATAATTTGCCATATCAAATAATGCCTGCATATAGTTATTTATCAAAACTTTGTTGTTATGATAGCGTTCGCATAGTAATTGCCAAGCGATATCGTAATTATTGGCTGAGAAATCCAATGAGCCTATAACGTCTGCGGCTTTATCCTTTAAAGATGATTGTAAATAATGAAATTTGTTGATCTTAGGTATGTTATCATTACAATGTATAAGAGACGTGAAAGTATCATGAAATCGTAGCCACTCCTCAAAATGACCAGAAAAGGTAAGTAGTTGGATGGTAGGTAATGTTAAAGTTGGTGCATTAGCTGTACGGACAGTACCTGTTGTAGATGAGGTTGAAACGCCATCCTTGTCGTGCTGCGCAGAGGCAAACTTGCTTACCCACTCGCGTGCGCTGCCGACAGCTGCGAAGTTTTTCGCTCTCAAATTGTTCGCGATATTGATACTCTTTTTCGCAGTCAGCCGCAGATATTTCCATACAACTTTCTATTTCAATCTGTAAAATGTCAAATTCACTATACCACTCTTCAACTTTTATTAAACGTATGTTTTAATCACTCATTTTGTATGTTTGTGATGCGAATAAATGATTTTATCTATCTAATTTGCTCTGGACTTGGCCTTTCTGAAGAGGAAAGTATTGTAAAATATGACTTAAATTGCGTGAGCTTAGACTTATATGAACCGCGTTTTCTTTTTAATTAAGCTAATTTACACATATTTGAAACTGTACAGATGATAGAAAGGCAATAATTAAACTAGTAAGAATAATGTAAGGCAAAACTTCACTTTTTTACGATTGCAAAACAAACAAGCGGAATATGCAGTGATCTATGTAAAAAAAGGCTTATAGATTCAATCAGCTATTATACCGCTATGTAGGTATGTGAATGCAAACAGACATCTAGAGAATCTAGACAAACACCTACACCGATACCTAGTTTATATACGGTGCGGTAGCTTGAACGAGCGGTAGCAATAAAGGAATTGGATAATAATGTTAAATTTTAATATTACACGTAATTAAAGTCCGCGTAAATATTAAAAATATCAATGAACGAAGGCAAATCTCTTAATGAATGAGATATAATTATTTAAAGTTACATAATGTTAACTATTTAACTAAAGAAACTGCGCAAACATAATTAATGTCCGTGTGAACAGATATTTTAATAAAATAAAGCAATTTGGAGATAATGAATACCGTACTAAAAGGTTGGTTACTTAAAGAAAACCAAATTAAATACCGCGCAAAATAACAAAATAAGTAATAAAGAAACAGAATACCAAGAGGGATGAATAATGGAATGAAATATTTATCGGATTTGCACTGTCGCTTAGTTGTTGTAGCTCGATGACTGCGTCTCTTATTCTGTACTGCAACTTGTATGATGAAAAGCCGTCGGGTAACTTTCCCAATAATCCACAGGTCGTTTCATTAAGAATCCGGTTAGAAGGTCCAAAATGTACGGGAATCTTCTTTGGTAATGACATACAACGTAATTTTCATAAAATAAAGATATAATTTTCAATGTACAATTTTGCGTGGGAAACAGATATAAAATTTTAGTACGTTCTTCTTCAGTGTTGTAAAGGCAAGTGACCGCGGAGCAGTGTTGCCAGTAGAGATTGGAGATTTAGAACGCCGAGATGTCTGAGAAGGAACGAAATTCGTGGAAAAGGAACGCAACGCAAATGAATAATAAGTTTTTTTTTTGTTATGGCGTCGCGCGGGAATAATAAGTTAAAAAAGTATTTGTTCATTTAGAATCGATTTTTGTAGTAAGTTATGTAAGTTAGTCAGTGTCATGCAGGCGGCAAACATCTTGATTTTGCAGATTATGCATCATTATCATTAGCAAAGTACAGAATTAGTAATACGTAGTGGGCAGTTTGGTTTTAAAAATTGAAACGCTTGATCCCAGCCTCAATTAGTAGTATAATATATTTAAAGCAAGTTTAATTAAACACATTTACATACCGCATACACTTTAGATTAATGGCTATTTTTATTATAATTTTTTTTTTGCAGAAGAATTTTTGCAGGTTCATATTTAATATTCCTCCTTGACTATTTATGCCCTCGCTGGCGTGCATAAGTGCCGATATAGTATCAGTGTTCAATTCGTTTCGATTTTCTGTTTTCGTCCTTTTTAGTTTGCTGAAAACACGCTCGACCGATGCATTTGAAAACGGCAGCACTAGTAACAATCGTATAACATTTTTTAAATTTTTAAACCTAGGCTCTCCGGTAGCGTTTTTGATTTCAAATACCTTCTCCCAATAATTTAACGGCTCAAGATCAGAATGGAGACCGATGTTGTCGTGATCAAGCATAGCATGTTCACGCCATTCTTTTTGGACATCTGTTTCCTTGGCGGAATTCCTTAGATTTGGAAACCTTTCAAAAATATTTGCGAGGTCTTTCAGTTCAAATGATTTTGCTACTGAAGGCTCAAGAATTTTGATAATATAAAAAATAGGATCAGTGAAACTAAATCTCTTTTTAATTTGGATGATAACTTTAATGTAAAAGTTAATGCAATCTTTTTTAAATGTGTCTACCTTCATATCAAAATCTTTCATCTCCTCTGCATCATTAATGTTCGACTTTACTTCCGCCAGAGTAGATTGGGCGAGAACACCAGTGTAGACTTTATCTAATTCAAGAAAATAGCGAGGATTACACGGACTGATGTGGAGTGCACTTGTTTGTTTGCAATAGTCAAAGTGTAAATAATTGATAGCTAAAGTTTTGATCAACTTTTCAGTTTCGGGTTTGAGTCGATGCAACAATGGCGTTTCTGATTGGAATAAAACATTGAAATCGTTGAGAAGTTCTAGAGCATACGACATGAACTCCAAATAAACTTTAGTGAACTTATTGTTCAATGACATTAAAATGGTATCTGTAATACGTGAAGGATCCTCGAAAACTTCAATCCTAAAATATTCTTGTAACGCCGGATACTGCTCAAGCACACGGTCGACACACTGTTTTAATGATAGCCATCTGGTGGTAGCAGGAGAGAGGATTTTATGTATTTCTATTTCAAAAAAAATTTGAAATTCTTCGAGTTTTTTTTGTCGACGGTGGCTGCGACCGAAATGAGCAGCTATGTTTCGTAGCATGTCCTCCACTGATTTTGGTAATTTTAGGCAGGCGTTTGATGATGCCAAATGGATCATATGGCATGAGCATTTAACACAAATGATATGCGGTACTGCTGCCTTTAAATGGGAAAATACGGAATTATGCTCTCCCACCATTGAGTTGGTCGTATCTGAAGAGAAGCCGACAAAGTTCTCAATAGGTATACTTCTCTCCATCAGGGTCTCGATAAGGACGGCGAATAAACTTTTTGCCGACCCTTCAGCGACTTCGACCATTGTCAGGAAATTGGTCTTCAATTTATTTTCTATAAAACAAATTGCAGTCACTGCACACTGTTTCTTTGAACTTTGGTCAGTTGTCTCATCCATGATGAGAGAAAAGTAGTTTCCTGGTCCTTTAAGCGTGTCATTTAACCTGCTTTCGAAATGGGGTCCTATCAATTCTTTGACACAAGCTGTAGCTTTTGTTCGCCCCATAGCTAGTTTTTGGGCAATTTTTGAATCGGGGAAAATGTCAGAAATCAATAGCACTATACTATCGCACAGAGAAAGTGGTAAATTGTTTGCCGCCAGAAGCCCGGCTATTTTAATTTCTGCTCGTCGAACCATCTTTTCTACGGGGTCTTTTTGTGCGACCAATTCCTTAATTGACGGTGTTGATGATGCAGCTGTTGCGATAGCTAAATGTTTTGCAGTTGCAGCATGCCTTTGAATGTTGGGCCGGTGATTTGAAAGAATTATTTGGCAATACTTGCACATTGGTAGTAATAACCCGCCGTGTTCCTTGCTGATGAGCCAATCTTTAAATTCGGTCACTTCTAGCCATTTCTCGTTAAAACTTTGTTTCCTATTTTTACCAGCAACCTTTTTTCTCTTTTATCTTTGTTTCCTTCAATTTGATCGGGATCTTCGTTTTCATCTCCATCTTCTTCCATTTTATCTTCACCTTCGTTTTTAACTTCACATTCTTCAATGTTATTAACATTTTCTGTCTTTTTTTCATTTTCCGAGTCTGATGTATTTGTCTCTAAATTCGATTCTGTACTCTTAGGATCAAAAGATTTTATTTCTTTATTATGTTTTGCCTGGTGTAATTTTGGAAGTTTAGAGCAACCCGGACCACGGTTTTGATCGTCAGGTTTTCGTTTTACTAAATATCTATCCATGTTAATATCTGCAAGCCAACACACAAAAATTTCATGCATTTATTACCCATCACCAATATCACATTATACTAATCTAACATACTTGAAATGTTATTACCTGCAATTCCTGCAAGCCAGTCAACACATCAAAGATATCGCATTAATTACTACCCATTACCATTATCATAAAAAATGAGCATACTTGGAACGTTAATACCTGTAAGCACCAAAAAAATGTAATGCATTTATTACCTATTACCACTATCACATAAAAATGGACATTACTTCAATCAATCAACATACTTAATTGCACACAAAACAAACTTAAAAAATTTAGACGACTTCATATAATATATATATTACTCAAACAAAAACTATGGTTGAATTCTTACAATACACATCTAATAAACAAAATAAATTAATTTAATAGCGCCCTAGCCAATGGGGAATGTTCGAAAAAAAAAACAAATTGGCTGAATATATTTTTATATGTAGGAATAAGCTACCGTAGTAATAGAAAAAATTCAGAATTTTCGGTTGCGTGAAAATTAAAAAGAAAAATTAAAGTCTCTTCGAATTCTCTTATGCACGAAAGTTACAGCAGAATCGAGATTATACCTTTGCCCCACCTACCACAATCACAATATGGTATTTAAAATAGAGTCAACACATAATATCAAAACTTTTTTTTATAATTGTTGTGGTTTAGGCAGGTGATGGTAAAGGTATAATCTCTATTGATCCATTCTGCTGTTACTTTCGTAGATTTGTGAAGTCGAAGATACTTTTAATTTTTTATTTTCACGCAACAGAAAATTCTGAAACTTTTTTTTATTACTAAGGGAGCTTATTCCTACCTATAAAAACTATTAAGCCAATTAAATTTTTTGGGACATTATATTAATTTTTTTTATAAACCCTGTAATTTCCCTACTTTTGGAGAAATATTTTTGAACTGGTATCCCACCCAGAGTGTGAAGGTTAAATGAGAATGATGAGATATAGAAAAAAAAAATCGGTCAGTGGATGAGATCTTTTTCTATCTGTGCATTCCACATTCCAAACATGCGTTAGCATCTAGCATCCTAGCTAGGTAGTCTGTGTTCCAAACAAAACAAATGGCGACGACAAAATCAAAATCGACTAATATAATTATGCTATCAAACAACATTTTTATTAATAAATAAAAATGTTGTTTGATAGTCAGTCAGATTCCGAATCAGTAAAAGTTATTACTTTTAATAAAAACAGTAAAATAATAAGCCTTAGATTAAAGAAAAAAGATGCAAAACCCTTGAAATAAACTTAAAATTTATAACTTCGGTTATCATTCAACACATACCTACCGCAGAATTTAATGATAAACAAAGAAAAATTTCTTACCATTCAACGATGAAAACGGCAAAAAAAAATGCAAATACAGAAACAAAATCTTTTTAAAGAAAGATAAACAACACACACACAGTAAACAGTACACCACATAATATAAATAAAGTTCTTTCTATTGTTAGGCAAAGGATTCAAAGACCATACAGCCCTGTCTTCAGTACACAGACTTACAACTTACGACTTTTGTAAATCTTTTCTGTACCAGCTGTTGACATGGCATAGTGACGGCGTCGTTAGTGGTGAAGCAGTAGGTACCAGTTACATAAAGGAACGAAAAGAACGCACGGAAGATGGGAACGAAAAGGGAACGCGTGACCGTAAAATAGAACGCAAAATGTTCCTAAAGGAACGATCTGGCAACGCTGCCGCGGAGGCGGCCACGGCCAGTGATGAGCGACGACGCAGGTTCTATATCAAGCGCAATGCGAACTCCTTGCGTTGAGACTTGTTTGTGGTTGAAAACTTCTTGGAGTATTTATAAAACTAGCAACTATTTGCTTTTTGGCGTTAACAAATGTTATGGTGTCAGACTTAGATAAGATGCTGGTAGCTAGCCCAGGCGGACTAACAACAAGTCCTACCTCCAACTAAACCAAATACAAATTTTGTACCCTCACTGTGAATAGAACCCAGGACCTCTGGGTATGATACCGGTTGTGTTACCACTAGATCACAGAGGTGGTAAAAAACCTCGGTATTTATTTCAAAATTTCGCTATAGAGTTGAGAAGGAGCCCGTGGCGCAGTGGTTAGCGCGCTCGGCCTGCGATTGTTGAGGTAAAGCAACTATCGCAATGGTCGGTCACGGGATGGGTGACCAGAAATGCACTATCTCGTGCTCCTCTGTGCTTCGGAAGGCATGTCTGGCCGTTGGTTTTTTTTAATTTTTTTTTATGAATGACGGGGAGACTCTTAGCCTTCATCATACATGATGTTAAGTATTGATAAGGCTGAAGATGGAAGCGAGCCTCTCCCGGAATCCTTAACCACTGAGGAACTGGCTATCTTATCTCGAACTGCCGGAACACAACAATGCTGAAAACATTGTTGTTATGGCGTCAGGCTTAGATAAGATGGTGGTAGCTAGCCAGGCGGGCTTACAACAAGTCCTACCACCAACCAAACCGAATACAATATGTACCCCCGCTGGGAATCGAACCCGGGACCCCTGGGTCTGATACCGGTGGTGGTTGTACCACTAGACCACAGAGGCGGTATGGTCCCATTTGCAGTCGTTAAAAATCCGCATTGGGCCCGCGTGTCAACCCATTCTCCTTATCCATCTATATGGAATGCCAGTGCCCCAGCAGTGAGGACATTAAAAATGGCAAATGACGAGTTCATAAAGCGTGTGAATTGTTTAAATAATTCCAAATTTACGATATGAGAATGAGGGCCGATTAAAGTATTTTATTTTAAAAAGTATTTCGTAAATACGTATTTTGCATTTAGTATTTCAAATTCAAATGAAAAACTATTTTGTGTTTGAAATAGAAAAATCAAAAAGTATTTGAATTTTCTATTCAAATACATTTTCAAAACTATTTGCACATCTCTGTGTGTACCTTTGTGTGATGTCAAAATAAAATATTTTTCTATTTCTATTTTTACCAACGAGTGACGGTACGGAGACGGTTTATGCGTTTGCGGTGAGAGGTTGTGTTTGTTTGTGCAAACCAATGTTACCATTTATCTCCAAAACTACTGGTCCGATTTTGATGCGGTTTACAGTAATGGGTTTGGGTTTGATTAGTGATTAATATACTAACTTTGGCGGGACAATACATTTATGATAATATAGTATATGTAAGGAAACATCACGATTTATTTATTAAGCATAGCGATGTTCATAATTTTAATACTAGAAACAAGAATAAGCTTGCCGTTCCAAGATTTCGGCTTGAAAAATGCAGTCGCTCGTTTTCGGGGAAAGGCATAGCCTTTTTTAATAAAGTTCCACAACAAGTGATTGAGCTGCCTTTGCATACATTTAAAATACATGTTAAAAAAACGCTCTTAAGCAAAGGTTATTACAAGGTAGATGATTATTTGAAAGACCAAAATGCATGGAAGTGATACCTAACATAAAACATGACTATTGTAATTGTATAAAAGGAAAATATTCTAATAACTGAGTATAAGAAAGGTATAAGAAAATTTTCCTCTTATATTAAATATGTTTCAAGATTGTAGATTTGTGTTTGGCAACGACATGTTCCTTTGTAAATGTTGTTGCTTCTGTTAAAGCTGATAAGTTTCTTGCGGCCGTTCTTCTTATCAGTTAAAAGATGTCCTGAATGGCTGGTAGGAAAAAAAAAATTGGACGATTCGAAAGCACTTATCTATAAGTCTATTTGAATAAAAATCTTTGACTTTGACTTTGACTTTGAATGTGCTTAGATAAGTGTTATGGTGACAATTGCTTGCTTACTCCTTTCACTAAGCTGTTAAAGATTATAGACCAATTATATGAGATTATCTTTTTTATGTTTAATTCATTTTTCTTTATAAAAAGGTGTGCAAAAACTTTTCTTGTTTTTGTTTTGTTTGTTCACTTCAATTTTTCCAACCAAAACAATGTTTTACCTTTTTTATTTAACTTATAAATATGTATACAGGCCCTGGCATAACACTTGTCAAATGTCATAGTTTTGTATTTCAATAATGATTTGATTTGTTTG
This sequence comes from Chrysoteuchia culmella, assembly GCA_910589605.1. Taxonomy (NCBI): domain Eukaryota; kingdom Metazoa; phylum Arthropoda; class Insecta; order Lepidoptera; family Crambidae; genus Chrysoteuchia; species Chrysoteuchia culmella. The sequence continues at coordinate 9,745,464 of OU342647.1, read as the reverse complement.
TGTTTTTTTTATTATTTCTTACTTTTATTTTATTGTCCTCGTTATTTTTGTTTGTCCGCGTCAACCACGCATCACTAGGTCCTGTCAGAATACCAGCGTTGCTGTGACACATTTAGTGTCATAAATATTTCTCTCTCTCTCTCTCTCTCTCTCAAGTCACTAGGGGGACGCTGCAGTAAACATTTGGTTGAGCAAAACCAAAACTACTAGTCTGATTTTGTTGCGGTTTTCAGAAATGGGTAAAAACCCATTGTAGTACTACAAAAATGTAGTACTACAATGTACATCACAGAACAGAATTCTGTTCTACATACTATCTAAAAAGTTTGGAATAAAAGTTTAATTAAACATTTGGAAGAAACCCACCACGGTTAAAACGTAATTGAAAAAGGATAAAATAATATAAAAACTTCCGACTTAATTATCCGTCGTGGCCTGCCATCACTATTATAAATTACAGCATGAATATAAATAAATCCAATTATTCACGTTACTATAAAACTGCAAAAGTATAGTTCATTTCTGCAAAAGTTTCATTCATCAATGGCAGCCCCCGACGGAAAATTAAGTTGGAGGTTTTAATATTATTTTATCCTTTTCCAATTACGTTTAAACGTCGTGGGTTTTTTAAATTTCTATTTAAAATAGACGATGACGTTGCACCTTCTAAGATTGCTTTGACGACCCGTGTGGCTGGTACGGATACCGCCTTCTGCGCGCAAGAGGTCCGAGTCTCGGTAGCTCAGTGGTTAGAGCATTGGACCGGATTTCCAAAGGAGTTCCAATGGATTTCGAGTCCCATCTGAGAATTCACTTGTGGCGGAGTTGTTTTTTTTCCAATATTTTTCTATTTAAAATTTATCATAAGTTTAAAAAGAGCATTGAAAAATACAAAAATTCAAAAATCATGAGAAAAAAAGAGGTTCGATTCCCGGACTTGTCTATTTGTGGTGGTCTGGGTGTTTAGTTATGTATAGTATGTATGTATTTACAAAAAACGTTTAAAAGTATGTTTATCCGTTATGATGAGACAACTATATTTTTTTAAATAAAGAAGTAGGTGGTTAAAGAAGTATGGATTTCATTACAATCCATTACAATCAAACCATATAGCGATAAAAGTCTTTCACGTATCTTCGTACAGTCAACAATACGACAGGCTATACAGTTAGACCCTGAGAACGTTTTTACGTCCGTCGCTTGTAATAGAGTGGGCGGTTTTCCTAGTGCAAGTGACGTGCTGACGTGCTGTTGACTGTACCTATTAAATGCAGTTTTCGTAGTTTAACGTTTTTCTATACAGTTAGACCTTGAGAACGTTCTTACGTCCGCCGCTTGTAATAGAGTGAGCGGTTTTCGTAGTGCAGTGACGTGCTGACATGCTGTTGACTGTACCTATTAAAAGCTATTTTCGTAGTTTAACGTTTCGAATCGGACACTTAGGATAAAAATAGAAAAGAAAGCATATTTGAAAATAGTCGTAGGCAATCTTAAATGGAAGTCTTTTGTTAGTGTAATTTAAGTTGGTACCTATTGTCCACCGAAATATGAATATTATGAGTGATGGAAGATAAAGCTCAGGATCTCGTTGATAACCATCTAATCTTTTAAAATCAGTGGATTCATTATATTGATAATGTTTCTTAATGTGATAGGCAACATTGTAATACGTTATTCATTTCGTAATTACCTAATTGAGCGTATTAAAGTCATATTTATCTTATCTATGCGATATATATAGAGTTACTGAAGTACTTTTACTTTAAAAAGTTTGGTTCTTTCCCCTTAACTTAATGACCTTCCTCGTATGGATAAGGGGATCCCACCACGTGGGCCATATTGCAAAATGCAGCCAGGACTAAAGGCTTGTTTGACGTGCTTTCCGAAGGGGCAAGCCTTTGAGTGTATTTCCACTAGTCGACACGACACCGACACGACAACAACACGACAACGGCACGACACGACAATGACACGATGCCGGGGCGCTCTGTTTTTCCACTAGACGAAAATTGCACAATGACTGACTAAATTAAGTACTTAAAATAATTATTGTAATACACATAATTTACAAGTTAAATATAGCAATAAAAACTTAAGTAACAATATGAATAGTCAACAATCAATAGTAATAATAATAATATGTCAAAAATCAACAAAACAATATTTTTAATAATAATTTTACTACAATAAAACTATAACTTACTAACTATACTAACAAAGCTATGGCAATTATGCAAATCACAGATTTCAATTATTAAATCACAGATCCCAGTGACTGATTTTGATTAAATACACATAAAAAAGTAATAAAAGTAACAATAAAATGCAAGTTGGTTGCAATGTAAATTGTCAGTAAACAAGAAAAAAATGCTATCAACAAAACGCAAAATTGTAAAATGTGACTAAATTTAGGATACATTTGTGTTATAAATAATCTAATATTAAAAATATTAAAAAGAATAATATAAACTGCTAATTTACATATAATAAAATAAAGTTTTCATCTCTCACGCTCGGAAAAGGAGGATTTGTCATTCAGCTTCCGCGTAGAAAATCGCTTTTTGCAGCCTAGCGCGGTAAATTACTTTTTTAATTAAATACTTAAGTATAGATATGTCATAATGCGTTCCGAATCGCACTATTTGCAACTTGCAAGTCAGTAAACAAGAAAAAAATGCTATCAACAAAACGCAAAATTGTAAAATGTGACTAAATTTAGGATACATTTGTATTATAAATAATCTAATATTAAAAATATTAAAAAGAATAATATAAACTGCTAATTTACATATAATAAAATAAAGTTTTCATCTCTAACGCTCGGAAAAGGAGGATTTGTCATTCAGCTTCCGCGTAGAAAACCGCTTTTTGCAGCCTAGCGCGGTAAATTACTTTTTTAATTAAATACTTAAATATAGATATGTCATAATGCGTGCCACCACACCTGGGGCCCAAGTCTGCTATTTGACAATTAGCGACCAACTATTTCCATTCTATCGACATCCTATTGACATTACATTTCCATTGTGCAAAATTTTGTATTCTGCTGAAAGTTTTTAAAGTCTCGATATAATGTCGATGGAGTGTCAGTTCAATGGAAATGGAATGGAAATGGACTGTGAACGGAATGTGAATTAAATACGTTTAAAGCACTTTTTTGGTGAATTTTATGTAATATTAACGACAAATTATATTTTTTTACGATATAAATATCAACATCTATTAAAAATGCATGTTTATTGTTAAAAAAAATATAGAAAACATTGGTTGAGTATGGCTGTTATTGTATTGCAAGTGCCCTTACCAAAAACTGTGTTCGTCAATGACATCAATGTCTTCATGAAGTTTTGAACACAAGTTTGAAAACTTTGAAGACAAGTATTTGTGTAAACAAAAATTGAATTTCAACAATGCAAGTGTTGAGGAACCGCAGTGGTTCATGCGCTCGGCCTGCGATTGTTGAGGTTAAGCAATTTTCGCAATGGTCGGTCACGGGATGGGTGACCAAAAATTTACTATCTCGAGGTTCTCCGTGGTTCGGAAGGCACATTAAGCTGTTGGTCCCGGCTGCATTTAAAACCCACCAATCCGCAATAGGCCCCCGTGGTGGGTCATGGCCGGTTCTCGTCATCCATCTAAGTATAAGAAAGGCCAGTGTCTCAGCAGTTGGACATAAAAATCGCTGATGACGAGTGTTGTGCAATTAACTGCTCTTAGCTTGACCAGGGGCCCAATTCTGCTATTTGACAATTAGCGACCAACTATTTCCATTCTATCGACATCCTATGACAGTACAATTCCATTGTGCTAAATTTTGTATTCTGCTAAAAGTTTTTAAAATCTCGATGTAATGTCGATGGTGTGTCAGTTCAATAGAAATGGAATGGAAATGGACTGTGAATGGAATGTGAATTAAATACGTTTTAAGTACTTTTTTGTGAATTTTATGTATTAATATCGAAAAATTTTATTTTTTACGATATAAATATCAATATCTATTAAAAATGCATGTTTATTGTTAAAAAAAGATAGAAAACATTGGTAGAGCATGGCTGTTATTGTATTGCAATTGCCCTTACCAAAAACTGTGTTCGTCAATGACATCAATGTCTTCATGAAGTTTTGAACACAAGTTTGAAAACATTGAAGACAAGTATTTGTGTAAACAAAAATTGTATTTTAACAATGCAAGTGTTGAGGAACCCGCATCGCAGTGGTTCGTACGTTCGGCCTGCGATTGTTGAGGTTAAGCAACTTTTGCAATTGTCGGTCACGGGATGGGTGACCAAAAATTTACTATCTCGAGGTTCTCCGTGGTTCGGAAGGCACATTAAGCTGTTGGTCCCGGCTGCTTTTAAAACCCACCAATCCGCATTAGGCCCCGAGGTGGGTCATAACCGGTTCTCGTCATCCATCTCTAAGAAAGGCCAGTGTCCCAGCAGTTGGGACATAAAAATAGCTGATGGCAAGTGTTGAGCAATTAACTGCTCTTAGCTTGACCAGTAGCCTCATTCACGTAACAAAACTTCAACGACATGCAAGCGATTTGATCGCTGAAGTCACTTTTCGTTCACGTATCAATCGCTCGATTTTGTTTAAGTCGGTTTTGTATAAGCGTATTCACGTGCATTAATCGAATAAAAGTACAGTACTATAAACTCTGTAAACATGCCATTTACTAAAAGTTAATAGTTTCGATTTTAATCAACAAATCCGGAAAAAATAAGTTTTTTTATTTATATTTTGCGCTTTCTCAATGTTCCGTCACGATTTTTTTAACAAACCTCAGATTCGATTACGGTACCCCAACATAAATATAGAATCGAAGAAATCAGAACTACCCCAAAACTTCACTAGTAAAAACACAATTTGACTTAATTGCAGGTTAGTTTAACCAATTTCAAAAGAAAGGTTTATAAGGAATAGAAATATTATTTTTACAAACTTGCCTTGTAAAATTAATATGATATAAAGTCAAATTTAGCAAACTAAAGATAAATTTTATCGAATAAAGCTCTAAAAAAGGTGTCGTTGTTCGATGGCAGTTCAATGACCAAATGACAACTGAAAGTTCATTGATAGAAACGTTAAATAGTGAAGAGAATACCGTTTGCACCAACAATTATGATTACATTCAAATAAAATCAATAGCAGACTACCGAAAAGATCAATCGTAGTTCGATGTAGTGTCGGTGGAGTGTCGATAGAATGGCTTCGAAACAGTAAGAGAATACCAAATGCCAAAAACTATTCAACTGAGACACTATCGGCACTCTATTCAGACTCCATTGGTGTATTTTTATTTAGCAGACTTGGGCCCCTGTATTTTATTGGATACTGTGTGGCGGCTGGAAAAGTTGGCAACCCTGAATATAACAGAGTTTTATTAAGATGGAGACGATTATGCTGCCTTTAATTTCCAGTTATGAAGTTTGGAACAACGACTGCAGTTTGAGAGTCCACGACGTGTCCTTAGCAGACTACGGTCGGTGGCGTTTGACTTCGTCCAATGGATCACACGCCTTTACAGGGTGGATTGAAGTCTACGTCGAAGGTGAGTTATAGATAGTTGATAAGTAGAATTTATCCTGGTTTGATTCGTCTGTTAGAGAAATGTTCAAATTTTCAAAGAGTCCAGTCGCACGTGGCACTCGGTGTTATAAAATTTCTCAGTGACGTCAGCATTAGAGTCTATTAGTGCGAGGTAAAGTCTGTCTCACGAAAGAAGTCCTACGAAATATTATTGGAACTAAAACGTGGTTTGCTTATCTCCATAGTAATAAATTTTATTTTCAAAAGTTAATGGCGACTGTAGCGCCTTTCCCACGGGCCATAATTTGTGAGACGGACTCTACTGAGCAATATGCAGTATGCTCCCGTTTTTTCTTTACTTCCTTCGTTATAAGACTGGGAGTGCCGCGCGCGATTTTGATTGGATAAAGAATAACTGCCTTTACACGGACGCTCTTTCACGTGTTTATCGACTTTGGCGCTCGATATAAAGTGCGTTTAAAGATACAAAAGAAGAACGAGAATACGTCCGCCTAAACTTTAATCTCTTGCGTTACTTATTCCTTTCAATTAAATATTTAATTAAAGATTAATTATGTTAAACTTATCACAGTTTTCTAGCTTTAAGTAAAAACCTTTAAAATTATTTAATTACAAATTGCAGAAGACACAAAATCATACGAAGCACCTCCTATATCTCTAGTGGATGGGGAAAGTAATCCTAATTTGGATCTGGTTTCACTGGATAACTCGTACTGTCTGGTTGCCCAGCCCTTCTCACAAAGCTCTTTGATTCCCGGCCACTGCAGGGTGTCGCTGAGCAAAGCCACTAGGGCGATACAGGGCAATTGGGATATTTTAGTTGGTTTGCCAGGAAGAGTCACGGAACTGCATATTGATAGACGGGTGCAGGTTGAAGGTAAGATCACAGATGTGTAAATAAGTTCTTAGTACTCCACTACACACTAGTAGTTAGACTATTTTTTTCCTTTTACTAAGTTCCTTCCTTGACTACAAAAGTAAAATATATAAGTATAGAATTGTTAATTTCAAAAAGAACATTCGAAACATGAAGTTCTTTTATTTAATCGTTCGTGATTATTGTTAGGCGATTTTTCCACTGGCACCGCGCCCCGCCGCGCGGCGCGGGGAACAGCGGATGCCGCGTGATTTTTGAAACAATAGAATTACTTGTCGCATACGTAAACGCAATATTTGTATGCGAATGCGGTGTTATTTAAAAGTATTTATTCTATTGTTTCAATAATACGACCCTCGGAGCGGCGGAATCCGCTAGCGGAGCGCGCCGCGGTTTCTGTGGGTGGGACAACGCGGTTTTCTATACAAACTGATGACATTTGCATACAATATCAAAATCCGCGCCTCCGCGTACCGCGGCGGAGGGCGAAGCAGTGGGAGAATCGCTTTAGCCTGTGTAACGGATGTAATATAACTTGTTTATAGCTATATGTTATTATGAATCGTTTAAAATATGTTTGTGCGTTCTTATTACGTTGTAATGTAAGAAAACTAGACATTGCCTACCTGTCTAGTTTTGTTACTCTTGCGCGAAAAACATTTGCACGAAAATATAATAAAAATATGTAAAAGAAATTAGGCACTAGTTTATTTGTCTTCAAGTTTTACTGTCATGTCCAGGATACTCAAAATTATTGTTATTTATCAGAATATAAATGGATAAGACTAACTGATATTATTCAATTTGAAATTTCGCTTTTTGAAAGAAAGGGTTTTAGAAGATCCAATACCTACCTTCTTAGGAAATTGAAAAAGGAGAAAACTTAAACTATAAATGCTTTAACTAAATTCACATAAATCGAATTGAGGGAGGCTTGTAAAGAAAGGCCCTATTGAAAAAGGGAAACCTTATTTACCTACCTTAAAACGTACTACGTAACGTAAACTAATCAAAATTAACAACCAGGCTAACGATTTGTGACATGTGTTGTCAAAACCCAAATTAGCAGTTGTGGCGTTTTATACCTACATGTGGATAGGCGCAAATGTCTTTCGCCCAAGTGTAGTGTTCCCTTATTACATACAATCATCTTCTCGCTTGATAGCAATTCAATATCAAAAAATTGAAATGTTATATTATTTTGTTATGTTTTAAGATAAATGAAAATTTTAATGTAAAAATGACTTGCTGTGTGTTTAGTTTGCTACTTGGAAAAACTTTCTTGTGTTCTTTAGCACTTTTCTGTTTTTTATCAGGTATTTTTTTTATTTCTACTGTTACTGCTAACAATAACTTCGTATCTTTCTTGTTTTTAGAATAGTGATATTATGACATAACTTTATTAACTTTTATTCGTATACAGTGGTGGTCACATAATTAAGGACATTATTTTTGCCATAGAGTAAATGGAGGAGAATCAGATTGCTTTACACACCCAACTGATCTGATCAACATTCTAAAAGTTGCGTCAGGGTCAGGGCTTTCAGTTTTCAGTTTAACCACTGAAGCAAATTTGATGAAGTTCGGCATATAGATTAGACCTTGACTTAGTAATATTTAGTAGTTTTTGCCTTGACAAAGGACTGACATAGGCTTCTTCTTGTTGTGATGATTTGAATTGCTGTCTGGGAACTTCCCGGTCTTTTTGGGAAACGTTTTTTCGAAAAGTAATAAAGTTAAAGAAATAATTTATTATTCGAATGAAATACGTTTTAATGGTCTATTATTTTATTTGTGACCTAAATATCGTGTATTACTTTTTGAAATAACGTAAATTAAATTAACTAATAAAACTCTACTGGTCTACCGAGAATTTCCCCGATTGTACGGTCAACGGCAACTACGGTTAAGTATACAAAATGTCAGATTTCTACAGTCAATTCTGAACTGAGCTCCTAGCCAAAGTAACAATTCAAAAACGATAACGAAGTTCGAAAACTATTAAATGTACCTATAGGATTGGCGGATTGACATAAGCCGCGCTAAATCATCTTTTCTTACCGCAAGTTAATTGGCGAATATAGACAATAACGAATTGAATTATCGTTTCGCTACATAACGATGTTACTTTGTCTACGGGCCCTGAACGGCTTACGTCTTAAAGTTCAAAGTCAATTGAAGAAATTTTACAGATATGTAAAGCCGTAGCTGCTGTTGACTGTACCAACGTAATTCTACGTGTACGAAGTCGCGGGCGGAACCCTAGTGTAGTAACCTATACCCTATTTTTCTAATTTGATTTTAGCCGAACGTCTGGACGTCGGGTATGTGTACGACAGCAATACGAACAGAATACACCTGTATTGCAATATATTGCATACGACGAAGAATGTTACCTTTTGCCGATTCCAGAAAACTACTGAGACTGTCGGCTACAATGTTATGGAAGGCCTAAGTGATGGACTTCACAGGTAATTTGGTTCTTTCTTTTGTAGGAATTTTCAAGAGTCCAGAATTTTGACATTCTTTCAAGTAGACTGGTTAGATTTTTACGAGCTAATTATGTTTGCACTTGCAGCTACTACGGCGAAGGTTTCGTAGCGAAGCACTGTGGTTTGACGATCGAGAAGCCGACTGATCGTGACTTCGGGACTTGGCGCTGTTCCGTGGGGTCGCAGCTGAGGGTCGGCACTAACGTGGTGCAGCAGACGCCCATACAGGCCTTGATCAACGTGCCGCCCCATACCGCCGGCAGAGGCAAGTACCTACTGTTAAAAATGATATCTAAAACGAACGTTCATTTATTTTAAACCCATTATTAGCATTATTAGTTTCAATATTTAGTAAACCGTCTGACGGTAATCGATCGGGTATCCCAATCTGTCTTTCGAATTTCGACTTTATTGGTATTATTAGACTATTGTTAAAGGTGTTTTTATTGCATTGCTTTTTAACTCAATTCTTTTCCCAGTTGTTTTATATTGAAAATATTGTCTGTCCATAAAAATAGAAGTCTTGTATCAAGAAAAATGTAATGACATTATAACAACGAATCGTGATTAGTGGCAGTTGGTGAAAATAGCCCTTAGATTCTCTGGAAGATTTAATCTAACAAATTCTAATATAATGGTGTATTTTTATCCAGGTTCAAGGTTACACAGTGAAAAGTCTGCAGTCGATGGATCAGAAGAGAAAACCTTGTTCGTTCAAGAGAATCTCTCGTTCACTATATCGTGTCATGCGGAAACATCGTTGTCATATTGCTGGTTCTTACATCCGAATGGCACACAATTTTCACCGCTTCCGCTTACTTCCGAGGATCAACAATTTTGGTAATTGTTTGTTTAATTTTGTGGTTATAGAAAGTGAAGCCAGGTTTTCTCCTCTTCTCTACCTATGTTCTTCCGTCACCGAGACATGGCGATCGCGGAAATGAGTATGTTGAGGGGTTATTCTTCAGAGTAGAATGTTACGAGTAGTTCAGAAGAGAATCGTAGTAGTTTGTGCGGCGTTAGGTAGGTGACGCCACATCACCCCCCTGCTGAGACCGTAGGTCGATTATCCTAGCTCAGCTGTCAGATGATGGTTGAGGTATGGAAAAGGGTGGTAGATGGTAAGCCACTTGTAGGAAGGTCTAATGGTGAGCTCTTCCTCCGGATTGGGTGTTGGTAGTCCGGGGACCGCGGTCCGACAGATGATCGTTGGATGTTATATTTATGTGAGTGGCTCGAATTGTGCGTTGGTAGTTGAACTTGGCGTGGCGGTGACGGCGGCGATCGTCGGTTCTTTGTGTTCCATCATCTTGTCGGCCATGGTAGCGAGCTCGGTTGACGATTCGGAGACCGGTGATTTCTTAGCTTCTTCAGCCATAATTTCTTGCTTGATAGGTAGCTTCTTTCTTCTGGGCAGAGTTTCTTCTTAAGTCGGCAGGTCACCAATGTTGAGGGGTTATTCTTCAGAGTAGAATGATACGAGTAGTTCAGAAGAGAATCGTAGTAGTTTGTGCGGCGTTAGGTAGGTGCCGCCACAAGTAGGTATACCTACTTGTGGCGTACAATACCAAAAACTGCGGAAACATCTAATTTTGCTTGTTCTTTTGTATTTCGAAAAGATTTAGAGATACAGAATATTACAATTGCACAAAAGGCTTATTTCACGGCTTATGTTTGCTTTGTCGCTGTAGTTCTTCGGGACTTGATCGATAGTAAGTTGCTGTATATCGCTCTTTTCTCGCCATAGCTTTTGATTTTACTTGTATGCATGCAGATGATGATCATATAATAAGGTGATTTCTTAATAATTTAACTTAACTTTGGTTCGGTAGTGAGTGTACTTATAAGAGCATTGATACTGTGGTTTCATTCGGAAAACATAAGATTTTACAAATACTATGTTTCTCAGGTATTCAGGGCAAAGTCTTCAAGTTGGAGATTGTGCTATGACCTTCGGGCACGCCCATATAGACGACGCCGGGGATTGGACATGTCATATGGGCGCAACTAACCAGTTAGGAATCGAATTAACTGACAAGGTCCATGTCAGAGTCACGGGTCCTCTGGCAGCTAACAAAAAAGAAATCAGTGCTATTATAGGGGAAGAGACTACCATCCACTGCCACACTTCAAATGGGAATCGACCTTTAGACTATTGCAGATTCCTGAGCCCCACATTTACAGGAATCCACTTGGACGATTCCGTTACAAAAGAAAAGTAAGTTTTATAATTAATCAGCCCTAGCTATTTCTACAGCTTCTTTGTCTTTGTGCAATTAAGGGTTTAGCTTGGACGAATTAGTTTAGTAACCGAAAAGCGTCTCAGTTTCGAGATTGGCCAAAAATGCTTTTGTCTGTCTGTCAGTCGGTCAGTATGTCAGTCTGTTCTAGCCTACAGGTCGCATTTTCAACCGATTTTGACGAAAATTGGCACACAAGTACCTTGATTTATTTAAGAATGTTTTTGATCGCGATTTTTTATTTCCTGTGGCGTTATTTCTCGGTGGATTTCAAAAAACAAAGTTGAGAAGCACACTTCATACTTCATTCTAAACAAGACGTACCACTTTAAAATTATTTATCTTTTCGGAAAATTTATATCCACGTATACCAATCAAACTACGCATTCCTCTCCGCCTTCGTAAGACGAACCCGTAGACACTCCAGATTTGACCTCAAGAACGCGAGTATTCGCTAAACCTTGTACCACTATTTTGCTCAAGTCTACATAGGTAAAGCCTATACGATTTAAAATTGGACTTTCTTCACTATAGTCGGATTTTTAATCCAGTAGAGTAATTTGACAGATAGCTAGTTCTTCGGGCGGTTTGAACGCCGTCATTGTCCTCAACATATTTATATATTTTTAGAGTAATAAAATTCTGTCCTCGTGTCCAGTTACGAATATAGGTCCCAGACGAGTAGCGTTTAGCAGCATAACCTTTATTATTTTCCCACTTATGCATGTTACTTTATATGTTGAGGACAATGACGGCGTTCAAACCGCCCGAAGAACTAGCCAGATGCCAATGTCACTTCGTAAAAGTAATTCTGCTGTATACTGTTTTTCGTTATGATTTGCTATCCAATTCAAGTTCAGTGTGGTCAGTCAGTATTGATTCCATTTCGTACATAAATTCAATATTAACACTAAAGCTACGTTTTAAGGTTTCTGTCTTTTGTAGTTTTATCTGCTTATTTATTCTAGTAGCGACCTATTTAAAACCATGTTGTTTTCCACCAATGCCAGTGCTATATCGGCCAGATATTACTTCACTTCCGAACGACTGTTGCGTCAAGGTGATTGCTCGTTGACGATCATTTCGACACAAGAAGAGGATGTCGGAGACTGGACATGCGCAGCTGTGATCAATGGCAACACTGTTGAGTCGAGTGACACTACTTCTTTACATTTAGTGTCAGGTAAGACATCTATCAGCATTCGTTCTCCAATGCTAAACTTTTTTTATCTTCATCAGCCATTTTTTTTATTGCCGTTTTTAATGTCCACTCTGCTGAAGCACTGGCCTTCCTTATGGACGGATAAGGAGAATAGGACATACCCACCACACGGGCCCAATGCGGATTTGTGGGGTTTTACGACTGCAAATGCAGTTGGGAACAACGGCTCGTTAGCCTTCCGAGGCACAGAGGAGCTCGATATAGCAAATTTTTGGTCACCCATCTCGTAACCGCACCATTGCGAAAATTGCTTAACCTCAAAAATCAAAGGCCGAGCTTCTCATTGCTAAGACTGAAGCCTTTTTAATGTAAAAGTGAGCCATAACTAATCACAACGGCCCAATTTGATAAGTAAGCGCTAACGACTTCAAATGCTGCTGTACCACAAACCCAGCGTACTTTACAAAACGCGGAGGATTTTGAGACACTAACTCTTCTCCTACCGTTACAATGACGGATAAAACTCGACTAAAGGAGTTTATGCATAATATGACGAGCAGTAGCGTGTTTAAACTTGTTGACTGCGATGGCCAACTCAGTATAGCTAAACTGGCAAATTGTATAGACTATGGCAAAGGCTTCTCCAAAAATATAATAGGGTTGTCTACATTAAAGAGTGGCTGCCCTTGACCAATATTCTGGTTTTATTTCCATGTTGTCCGGACAAATCAATTTTCTTTGGCACTTTTAGGCGATATTCGCGTGCGCTCTATAGAATAGTCTTAAGTATATGCTTTAAGCGTTATTCACTGACAGTTGTTCAAGGCATTGTGCTACCGCGGCAAGTGAACTACTGGCAACTTCCACGATAACACACTGTATTGTGAACTTCTACGGCTATTTATCGCAATAAAAACTTTTTTCAGGTCCTCGAAGACGTTTAAGCAGAGCTGGAATAGCAGGAATGGCTGCTGGGATATTATTTTTACTGCTTCTCTTAGGTGGAGTTGTATGGTACAAGTACGGTCCACCATTACCTACAATCAATTGGCGGTTTAGAACTACTCAAACGCCTGAACAGCAAAGCATACAGGAGCAAGATATTCCTTACGATATGATGTCTTATAGAACTAACGCCACGATCAGGCCAAGTGTATCTACTAATAACAGCGACAGTTCGAATTCAACTGTAGCCAATTATCATGAACAAGGTCATGAGCTAGGGTCAGAACAACAGGTTAGACCTGCGACAGACTGATTAAACTACTTATTCGTTGTTAGATCTATAGGGAAGCTACTGAGAATCAGTAAGTAAACAACCTTCAGTTGGTTCCGGGAGCGTTTCCACCTTCAGCCTTATCATTACTTAACATCAGGTATGGTGAAGGCTAAGCGTCTCCCCGTTGTTCATAAAAAAAAACATAGGTCGAAATACCCCAAAATTTTTTTGGTATCCCACTCTTATCGTGTGAGGATTGGTGTCACCTCTGTCAGAGTTTATAAAGCTGCCCATAAGACCTCTTGCTTGGCTTTACAACTATTATCAGATGACAACTGTAGTCACTGCAACCTTAAAGATCCATTGTAACTCGCCTCCTAGTTATAGTATCTTTTTTAGCTTTCGGCCTCTAGGAAGTCTAAAATCTTCCTAGCTCTGAAAATTTTTAGTTTCTCCGTCGAATTATGCGCCGGCTCAGGTGGATACTGGCCGGATTCGGCTGTTTGTGGATCAGGGGGGCGTAGTCACAAAGGAGATGTTTGGGCGTTCCTCTCTCTAATCCGCAGTGACGGCAAACGTCAGTCACTCAACCTTACGTGAAATTGGTGCAGGTTTAGTTTGCAGTGTCCAACTTTGCTATTCTGTTCAGTACTTTTGCAAAATCACTTTCGAATTTGCACGTGAAATGTCAGTTTTGTAATAAAAAAGTCTAAATTCGAAACACGAAAGCGCTCAGTTGTAATGCCACTTTACGGTCATCCATCCGACACCTGGCCGGACCGAGCTTTGCATAACAAACGTGATCGAATACGATCAGTCTATCAATCATAATTCAGTGATTTTTTTGCCATTTTTCGACCCATATATCTTAAACCAAGTAAACTTGTTTACTACTCGTATATTGTTACTGAGTCGCTTTCCTGTTGTTCAGATTTTGTGTTACCACTTTGTTTGTATATTATTTAAGTGAATGTCATTAGTAAATGTATTATCTCGACTGATTTAACTTAAGGTGAAAAAATAAACTAATATAGTTAAATCTCGATTTTTTATTACTTACGCCCCGAGTTTCTTACATGTAAATTAATAATATAACAAACGAATTATCAAAGTACAACATATAATATCATCAATCAATCTTACAACAAGTATTCACAATAACATAAGCCACTAATAATAGGCTAGTAGGTAGGCTTTTCAATATTCTATTCAGATTTTAGACAAAAGGTTTTTATGAGGTTTAAACTTAGTTAGTGTTTACATTCATTATTTAGTCAATAAAAAGAAAAAGTCAAAAGAAAAACAAAACTCTTTAAAACTGACACGTTTCATCATATCACAGCCCTAGTCCAACTGGAAAAAGTAGTTTTAAAAAGTTCATTTGACATTTGCATTTGTGATAATTGAGCTATACTTAAAGTAAAACTTTTACTACATTTTCGATATGGAAAAAATATTTTAAGTTACCATAATGTTAACATTAGTGTGTTTCATAAAGACGCTCTTAAAACATTAACATAATAAAACATTACCAATACCTCTCAGGTATTCTTTTGCTTCGTAACAAAATAACACGGATGTCAATATCCAACTGTTGATATCTTTATTTAAAACCTTTATCTAAAAGTACCTACCAAGTTTTAAAGTCCCGTTTCATTATCCTAAACTCATTAAATAAAAATATATAAGTAGATTGAAAGATTATAATCTTTCTTTGTAACCGATAACTAACTTCGTAACGGGGATGGCAGCGAAGAATTTGTTGATCGCCTTAACGCACGTCACCACGATTTGCTTGATTGCTGGTGGTGCGAGATCGTCCATCAACTGTTTCCAGTTTTGGTTTGCAAATTGAAGAGTTGTATCCGCTGCGAAAAGATGAGAAACATTAGGTACGGCTTAATTCGCCATTTGCTAGCAGGACACCGGTGTCCAGAGAACAATGGAATATCTATTGTGAACACGTACGTTTGGCGTAGGTATACAACTACGCGATTTCTTTTCTTTTTTTTCAGAAAAGATAATATACTTAAGTAGCTCGTGCTTAAAAGTGTATAGTTGTAGAGTTCGGTACCTACCTACCATTAAAAACAGCGTACTATGCCATTCAAACAACGATAGGATGGAACATGCGCCATTTTGTGACGTCATTCTGTCAAACTAACTTCAATTTAGTACCGTATGCAAAAAAGGAAATCAAGGAAAAGTAAAATTAAAAATGAAATTCGTTAAAGTACATGTGTTGTATGTAAGCCGAATTTACATTACGAAACTAGTGGCATAAAATTAATGTCGAGACACTATTTTTCATTCACAAAATGTACGTGTAAACATCAAGTTTTCACATTAATTTCACGACACTAAAAAGTTTCGTGAATTTACTTTCATCATGCATGACAATAGTCTCGTAATATAAATTCGACTTTAACGAAGTCCTTTATGTAAAAAAAAAATGTGTTACATTGATTAATTCCCATCCCATTCTCGCATCATTGAAGACTTATAATTTTCCTTTTTACTTCTAGAATCCCTAGCGTACCTCCATTACACATACACTCCATACGCCCACTTACCTAATTGTTTGTTTCCGTTGAATAGATTTTTCAAATCAAATGTGGTTCGCTCGATGTCGTATTTGTAGGTGGGAGTAACAAGTTTCAAATGCTCTCCCTTGCTGTTCTTTGTGTGGATTAATTTACTATGAATATACACTTCGACTCCCTCTGTAATTGAAAAAGTAGTTTCTTTATCACTCAAAAACCGAGCGAAGGTTTCAGTGCTGATATACTGTGCTTCGGTGCCTTACTCCAAAGCACAGAATTATAGTAAAACTAGGCAGGAACTTAGTTCCACTAATAAGACGGTGGTTATTGGTTATATTAATCAATTAAAAAATATCAATTACTAGCGGCCGTCTGCGACTTCTTTTCCATGTGAAATGGTGTTGCCTTTAACCATCGTCAACAATAGATACCTACTCGTATATTTCTTTTTTACGTTATCTAATTAGTTCATGAAAGTCGTCAATTTAGTACTAGACAAGTTCTTATACTTGTCTTAATACGTAAAAAGTTGTACTCATACGTAACGTACGTTAACGTAACGTTGTACTCGTACGTGTTCTTATACGTAAAAAGTTGTACTCACGTGTGCTAACAATAGCGTCTCCTTTGCCTTGGATCGGCAGGATAAGAATTCGTCCGTCCACTTCGTACTTAGCAATCAAACTCATGTTGCCTTTGAAGGACAAGGTAAAATCTTCATCTTCCTCCCCGAGGTTAATTCTGAAAACGTTATGTTCCTTAATTATTTAAATTCGAATAGTAAATTTAAAGTAAATTTAGTTAAATGAAAAACGACACAGGTATTTTAAAACTATAATTTTGTAACGTAAATATCCATTGAGGTTAAATACCTAACTATTATGTTGTAATCTAATGTGCTGCTGATTGTGTGTTAAGCAAGAAAATGTAATGTGAGAAATTGCAATGATTTCGAAACAGAAGCATTTTCTTTTAGATGTTTTATGACGTTATTTTTAATTATATAGCCGACGTATAAATTAAGTACTTTGGTTTTCTTTGATTTTACTTTACTTCATATCGCTTTGAGTTATACCTAATCAAAATACTTAGTAATAGAGCAATTGGCAGCATATCTCAAGGAGAAGAAGTGCAAATTCTTCTCATTCAAGCTGATGATGGGGCCATAAAAAATGGCCAAAAGATAATTTTGTATCTAAGTACACATAAAAAATCTACAAGCAGTATTTATCAGTTATTTATGCTTCGAACAGAGTAGTTTAGGAAGCTGTATTATGCACGCCTTATTTTTAAGATCATCAAAAACAGACAACCTGTATACCTGTTCCAGAAGTTTAAGTTCTCCTTGGCTTATGATAGGTATAGCGGCTAAGATCTTTGCGTATACCCCGCCGGCTCAACCACCCACACCACACTGTGGCTTTTAGGGGCAGCTTTCGCTTTCAAGCTACTAAATGTTGGAACGCTCTACCACCACCGTTTAGAGCTCTAACTGGCATATTTAGGTCCAATTAAAAATAAATTATGTTTCTATTTGCTAGAGCTCCAAAAGATTCATAGCGACGTTGAACCCCTTTCACAGCTAGAGTTTTTTTATTATTTATTTATTTGCATTAACTACTAAACTATTTAGGTATATTTTGTTTAATCTTGTAAGTTATTTATAAAATATATATCTACTGTTGTTTATTAAACTTGCTCGCAATCCTTTCCCTTCCCATATTTTATAGACTATACTTTTTTATACTTCACACATTATGTGCGTCATTTCCCGCCCACCCATCAATAGGGTGAAGGCAGAAAATCTATGTTTCGCTCACCCCACGAGCGAAAATACTAAATCGAACCTAGACCCTGTTTTGCTGCTGCGTACCATCCAAATCCGTTCAGTAGTTTCGGAGCCTATTCTACTCAAACTAACAAACGAACAATCAAATCTTTCCTGTTTATAATATTAGTATAGATGTCATGTAAATTATAAGATGTCTACCTAAATACCAGATGTACCTATGTGTGTTGCAACAAAATCATAAATTTTCTATTCGATTCTATTTAGGGGTGTTTTCAAGCCATCAAATACAAAGAAACGATACATAAATAATATTCTGTTACATTAAAGAGTCGATAACTCATCCACAAACATTTATAAATAATTAATCTAGTTCATTAAAAATCTATTGACGATTGATTTAAGGACAATCATGATTAACATACAATGCGCAAAGGCACAAGTGTTGCGTAAGTACGTACATTTGCCATCGAATCGGATAATTGTTTAATGAACAGGCTTTAATCGATAAAGCATTTCCGCCTTTTATGTGATGCAAAAGAATCATTTTTTATAGTTTAAATAATTAAAACGTATGATTGGAAAAACCAGCAGCAAGATTATCCGGTCAGTAACTTTTCCCACCGAGAATAGATTTTGGGAGAACATTTGTCTGTTTGGATCAAGAAAAACTGGTATAGATTATGGCAAAATAGTGTTCACTAACTAAGTATAGAGGTTTCCGAAAATATTGTCCTTTGTGCGACAGGCAGAATTCTGCCTTACTCGCTATTTACTTAGGTATAAGTATAATGTGTAAAAAAGTATAAAGTGTTGTTATTTATGAAAACAAAAAGAAATCTAAGTAGGTACCTAGTTTACTTCCGCAACATTCTTTCGAGATGTTCATTTCTAAGCTAGACATTTTTGGTGTCCTAATGAAATAAGGATTTCCGCTAAGTGAACCTGTTTCTTTCAAATATGTATTAAGTCATTGCGTTGCCTATGAAAGAAATTAACCAGTAATTGGTAAAGGCCACAACAGAAATGCTACTTTTAGCTATGGGCAACCAGCGAAATAGCAGCTTTTCAGAAGCTTATAGCTGCAGGGAAACGCGCTGCAGTCGCAAAAACACCGATCGCCATTGCTAAAAGTAGCTTAACGCTTACGGCCCTAAAAGTGTTAACACTTACTTAAAATCTTTAAGCTCTGTTTTGCTAAGGCCATGCATAGCGGCCTCAGAGAATGTCAAAGTAAGCCCGTTCCCGTCAATCTTGATGTCATCCAGCTCTACGGGATCTAACGAAGGCACTTTCAGTTCAGGAACCCCCTGGGTGAACTTTGGGAGACTAGCCACGATCTGCTCTCTCACGCACTCCGATAGTTTTTCATCGTCGATGTCACATGCTTGGATGTATGGAGCTGTAAAGAATTAGAACAGCCTTGATTATATATAGCTAATAATAGTTATTTGTTATGCAAGGCTGGAAAGTTGAATTTTATCGGCGAGTTACCTCTATTGAAACCTGACCAAGCGAAGGATTCTAGGATTGAGTCCTGAGCTTAGTGAGGGCTTCAAAGGTACGAGACTTTCTGCCGAGCGCAATACACAATTTTTCACCTCACAACAGCGAGGAAAATTTTTAGGTTGTTTCTGCGGTCAACTTCCGGTATGTATTTTTTTACCTGAAGTTGACAGCAGAAACAACCTCTAGACAAACAGTTTAATCTAAATATACCTTATTCTTGTTGTTTTAATGATATAAAAAACTAAAATAATAAAAAAGTGATTATTATAGTTAATTCTATATTATTATAGTTTAATCGGGTGTGTAATGTAATGTATGACATAAATTTACATGAACTAACGATCAGTTGATATAACAACATTTCATATAATTTCATTTAACATACCGATCACATAACATAACATACGAATCATATAATTTCATTTAACATACTTTCATTTAATATAAAAATTTATTGGCCTAATCATTAGGTTAAATGATATAATGCTCATTTTACACAACATTCATATAGTTTAATCAACATTTGACATAAGTTTATTTTATCTATACTTTAAATGTCATAAGGACTCAATCCAACCATTTATAAAAATATTTTACAGTATTAAGGTGATTTCTATAAAATTTACACAGAATGATGAATTTGAGCTTCACCTGGAGAGACAATCATGCAGGGATATTATAGGGGAAGGCGAGCAAAGAAGGCATACAAGCAAGCATGCCAGCAAGCATGCAAGCAAGCAAGAAAGCATGCAAGCAAGCATGCAAGCAAGCAAGCATCCAAGCAAGCATGCAGCAGGCAAGTGTTTTGACACGGCTCCGGCCGGCGCTGCGAAGCTTCGGCGGTCCCACGCGTGCATATCGTCGCAGATGGTTTTAGCTCACCGCCCGCCTCGCCCCTCCGCGCTTGCGCGAGCATAAATAACACTCAGGGGTAGGGCATACAAGATTACGTGTAGTCGGTTTTTAGGCGATTCGTTTCTGTCACTGACTGTTATTAAGCCCCCCTGGTGGTGGGCTCCGCCTCCTCCGCCTCCTCCTCCCCCCCCCCCCCCCCTTCTCCCTTCCACTGGCTCTTGTGTTTTATGGACAATATTGACTGATTAGGTAGTTGTTTCAATTTTATAACAACAGTTTATCATTTATAACTTTTTAATTTTGCATTTTACAATGCAAAATTACTCTATTAAAAATTATCAACAGTTTATCATTTAAAATTTTAAAATATTGACATATAAAATTAGGTCAAGTTATATAAAGAAAACAATATATCAAATGAAACTTATGGGATATAAACGTTAGGGCTATTAAAAATATGGAAAAGAATAATTATAACAAATGAACAATAGGCTTGGACGATATAGGTTAAATAAAACTTATGTATGAAGTGAACGTTGTGACATTGAAATTAGATTAACTGTTTTTATGCCAAGCGCTCGCACCCAGTTAATTCAAAGTAAACTCAAATAGGCATAAATAGTTACATAAAATTACAATAAAAACGACTCGGTAAATTTTAATGACATTGACATGATTTGTTTTGACATGATTGAGGATTTTACCGGCCCTGACTTCTATAGTCTTTAGCCAGACATTTGACATGAGGTACATACAAGATACAGACAATTTAAAAATAAAGGTTTATGTCACGTTCCGAAATACAATAATAGGCTGTGAAATCTCACCCACCGTAAATTAAAAATTCTTATAACAATTAGTTAAATCTAAATTGTTTTTATGATTTATGGAACTAAAACAATTATATGAACCAAAACGGAGTATTATAATTATTCTAAGTTATTTAAAATAAGAATAAAATGTATCATAAAAAGTCAATTGTAACGTATTTTTCTTTCTAAATTAAAAAACTACTTTACTGGCCGAGGCGGGAAGTGCTATTTTCGACGCAGAAATTGAATTAGAAAACCTCCTTTTCCAAGCGTGTGAGGTGAAAAATATATTACACTTAAAGGTAAACATAGATACCTAGTTTATGGTCTGGATTAAGACGGGATAATTTTTATCCCGGTCCATGTTCCCTAGATATTATCCAAATGACCACGCGGACGGGACGAAGTCGCAGGCCTAGCAGAGGCAGGTTAGTTTTTATTCCGGTCAACCTCTATGTGTTCCCTAGGGATTATTATTATTATTATATAATATTATTCCGAATATCCAGGAAGCTACTATGTATATCATAATACTGTGTTCTCAACTTGAAGTTGCGCTACCTTGAACTTCCCTACCGGTTTCCAGTTTCGTGCGACCGGGCAAACGTGACCTTGCTGTGCGGCAACAAACAATCTTATCAAAATATCTTATCTTTGATCTACGAGTATGCTGATTTCAAGTCGTCACCATGACGTACTTATATAATTTCATTAAAGGCGGTAGGTACAAAAACTGCGAAATAATCTTAAAACCATGCAAAGTTTTAGTGTACAAATTCAATTTCAATATGATTTTCCAAATTTCCTAGCTGGTAGTAGGTACATTTTGTGTCGTTCACCCAATAATATATGGGAAAAAGTTCGATTAGACACTGAATTATTGGTTTAATAGCTACGGTAAGGGACAAGGGTAATAAACGTTGAACAAAAAACAAATCATAGAAACAGAATTTGCAACTTTTTGTTCAAGACTGCACAAAAAGTAAAAGCGTTTAAATTCCACCTATTGTTAATTTGGTTAATTGAGCAAAGTTGAAATCGATTTCAAGTAGGTAGTTTACTCCAATGTTACTTGGTGGATACTCAATATACTCAATACTTTATTGCATGCCATAGGTGTACAATATATGTTACTTAAAATAGGTATCACTATGGACCATGATGGGTACAACAATAATAAATTAGGAGAAGGAACATTTTTTCATATTATTTTTACATAGTGCTGATATCTAAGTTTTGTCTTCTAAATATTCGGTAATAGTATAGTAGCATTTTTTGTAAAGTACTTGTTTTACTTCATTTATAAATTGCTTTTTATCATTGATGTTTTTTAATGGTTTTTTATTGAAAATTTTTATTGACATCGCAAGAGGGCTGTTAGAATGATGTTTTAATTTAGAACCGGGTTGTAATAATATTTTGCGTGGTCTTAGGTTTTTTGATAAGGTGTGTTGTGTAAAATTTGGGATATTTTCGGACGAATTTGCATAGTTCTAAAATATATATGCACGCACGATAGTGTTAAAATTTTGTATATTACAACTCTCTGTGGCTTCTATATTAGCTATGATTCTTATAAGTTTCTTTTGCTTAGTCAATAGACTTGGAGCTTCAGTACTGCCTCCCCATAGGATGACACCGTAGCTTAGCCATGCAAATGCATAGGTATGAATAATAAGTCGTTATTGCAGTTGCAACATTAAAGGATTAAAGATTAAGGAAGGATTAAGGTAGTTAGTTATGTTTATTTAAAAAATCGGCCAAGTGCGAGTCGAACTCGCACATGAAGGGTTCCGTCTCTCACCCAAGGATGCCTGGAAGAGATTGCTATGTAGCAATAAGGCCGCCTATTATACCTACACCTACCCAAAATGTCACAATAATGTTTCGTCAGCAAAAATAACTTTGTTTTTCATAGTGTTTGTATGAATGACAAAGTTATATTTGCGGTTTTAGAAAAAGTGCTATTGCTCTGAAACTGCTAAATAATTTAATTCTAACCAATTTTCGTTGAAGTTTTTTATAAAGATGTACAGCATCTTTCTTTTTAGATTTTCTCTTTCTTATTTTAAAAGTTAGAGGGGGAGGGATACACATTTTCAAACGGTTGACTTTGAGAAAAACTGTTTTAGGAACCTCAATGTAATTTTTAAATACCTATCTATCGATAACCCACAAGAATAGGTATGATGAAAAAAAAATGTTTCAGTTCCATGTATGAGGAGTACCTATCCCTTAATATATATATATATTTATTTTTGTGTAAAAACCGTAAAGCGGTTTACAGAATAAATCTACCTATCAGGTTTGAATTGTGTAATCCTCATAGTTTTGGAATAAAGTGGCTGTGACATATGGACGGAAAGACTGATTGACATGACGAATCTATATGGGTTCAGTTTTTTGCCTACGGCTACGGAACCCTAAAAATGATATACACTAAAACGATAACAACGGATTACCACCATATTTTCCTTTACCCTTCAAATCTTATTTTCCGCACGCTTCCTTGTTCGCAAATAAAAAAAAATGTTTCCATCGGTGACGTATTCACGAGCAGTGTTACAAATGAAAAACAATAAAAAATTACAATGTAATTATCCATCCAACTCATGTTTATGGTGTTGGAAATCGATAATTACTATCGTATAAGTTCAACCGATTACATCAATGATCGCTTCGTCTGAAATGGCTATTACAATGCACCTGTATCTTCAGTCATGACACAACGAAATAAGAGTAAGGAGAGACTGGTCGCTGATACTTTACGTTTTTTAGATAATGAGAGCTAAGTTACCAAACGCTTTTGTACCTACTGAGTCAAATTAGGCTTGTGTGTTCCGGACCGGTACGTTTGGCGCAGGCCTAACCTGCTGGCCGTGCCGCGAGCGCGGACGCGCGCCGTTGCTTGGCGCGAGCACTGCGCACTCGCAACCTTATAGCCAATGGTACTGACGTGTTCTTTTGTTCGCTGAGTGAATTCATGCGAGCGGCTATGTTCAGCATATTATGTTATAAATTGAATTAATAAATTGTATTTTTGAAAATTATTTCTTATTTAGGTATATTTTATTATTGAATTATTTGTTATATTATTCATTAATTCATTCATTCATTAAATTATTATTTTTTGTATAAATTGAATATAGATTAATAATTAATAATGGCAAACTCAATAATGTAATTGATATTCAATTGATTAAATCAATAGTTACTCTATTGTATTGGGTTAATCCTGTAAAAATAGATGTATAAATAAATGTTAAAAGCTGGGTTTGGGTTTGTAATTTGTATGCTACAGCCGGTTACGAGTAACCAAAATATGTTTCGATGCTTATTACATTTAAGCAGTCAAATCATCATTGATGACTCATTATAAGATAAATCTATAAGGATACTGACTGTAGTTTTAAAAGATCATAAAATCTTCAAGTTCACACATGAGCATAAAATCTTCAAGTTCACACATGAGCATTTCAAACACGTCAATCGGCTTACGGTATAAATATTTTAGCTACCAAAATGACCTCGAAATTCTGCCAATAGTTATCTTAATTTTTTCAAGAATATCTAAGTTATAACAGAGTCTATCTAGCTCTATCTGGGGCGCGAGTTAAGTATATAGGTTAAGGAACTAGACTGAAGCGAAGTGAAAAAAAACATTTTGAAAAAAGGATGCGCGTTGGACCGATTTTGCAAATTAGGCGAAAAACACAAAATCACTTCGTAGTAAATAACTATTGAATGAAACTACACGAACGCCAAATTTTATTGGTGTCCACTAATTAAACTAATTTCCAATAATATAGGTTTGAGAATAATCTTAAATTTTTGTACTTTTAAGGTATCTTATAAAATCTTATAAAATCATCTTTCTGAAACTTTACACATTTAGATAAAGGTATGAAGAAATATATATTTTATTATCAGATTTGTAGCATCTCTAGAAATACTATAGTTTTATATCAAAAAGTACATACTATTTCCGTATAGCGTCTTAAAATAGTCTGAACATAAAAGCTTCGTACCTAGGCATTCGAATTCAATTTTTCTTAACGATGATGGTTGCAAATTTTAGTATCCATACTTAAAATTGTCTGGCGCTTCACTATCGCTTTGTTATACGAATAGTTTTAGCTCAACTTAAAACTTAACGAAAGAGATTATAACATTTCTCCTATTTTCCAATTAGATGAAGTTTCCTTTCGCATTTGACGTAGATGAGTTTTAGTGTGGTAATTTTTGATGAGTCAGTAATTAGAAGTACCTACTAAATTTTTACTTTTTTATTATAGCTTTCTGGTGAACTTTAATAAGTTTTGCAATTTTGATATCTTTATTAGCAATAGTCCATAATTAAAGCTGTTGGATTTATTTTTTATTATCCAAAATATTATGTTTAAATAAAGAAAATATTATACATTGTACCTGTACCACAAATCACCCAAAAATTACTGCCGGTGTGGTTCGGCAGCGCAGCGCTGGTGGCGCTGTTCAGTAGGCACTGAATTTATGCGAGTCATATCCAAATTTTTTGTACCTACATCCAACGTCATTTAAGTGTCCTAGTCAATTATCTCGATAATTTTTGCGAAAGTTAAATTGAATGTTGTTTAAATAGTTTAACGCTATAATAAACTAAACAATCCATTTACAAACTAAGCAATTTATTAGTGAATTCTAGTGAAATTTCAATTTTATTTCATAAAAAGGGGGTAATTTATGAAAAAAGTGAGTGTCCTCTATAGCTCGCAACTTTTAAAAATCAGTTTTACTAAATGATGTGCTATTATTCTGCTGACCTAAACAAACTATATAAATTGAAAATAAATAAACTCACTGTCTTCATGTTCTTTAATTAATAAATATCACAAATAACTATTTAAAAAAACGCGTAAAACTATGTGTCTTGATTAATCGAACCATTTACTGACGCTCATTTAATGACGCGATTTTCACTGTAGCTTCCCAACAGAGCCATGGTAGCTCTATGATTTGAATGTGGCAACATTGACATGTAATTATAGACAAGTTATTAACCTGCTGCCTTTTTAGGTTTCATAAGTCATAAGTCATAAGTCATTTATTCCATAAAACAATATTACATTGTGTCGGAAATTAAGTAATACATAAACAGATTATAAATTTAAACAAATTAATTAACATCAAATTAAAGCAAGTCAAATTATTAAACATATAAATAAATCAAATTCAAAATTTAATAACATTCATTCATATGAAATTAAAATAATAAAAAAGATATATATGGGTAACAAAAACATTAAATTATTCATTCAAACATACTTACTTACATACTATTATAAAAATCTTCTATACTATAAAAATTTTTCTCCAGTAAATAAGACCTTAGTCTGGACTTGAAAACATTAACATTTGTTATACTTTTTAAGTCAATGGGCAATTTATTAAAAAGTCTGACTGCTTGATATTTTGCACTGTGTTTAACTACTTGTAAAGTTGGTTGTATGATGTTAGCTAAATCTTTTCTCCGAGTGTCATGACGTATTATTCTTTCTTCTATGGTTTCGTAGCTATCGGGATGCTTGACAAGGTCGGTGAGGAGAATAAGAATATAGAGGCAAGGTACGGTCAGAATTTCAAGGTTTTTAAAATGCTCCCTGCAGGACTGTCTTTGGCTTATTCTTAACATTGTTCTTATTGCCCTCTTTTGAATAATGAACGCTTTTCGTGTCATTCGTGTTTGAAGTGGTTCGGTTTGTAATGGAAAGAAAATATACTTACCTATTTACTGACGCTAAAAAAGTGTCAAAAAAGTAACAAAGGAACATGTTTCGCATTGCATTACGTAGGAAATATATCATTTCATGAGATAATATCAT
The DNA here is from genome assembly GCA_910589605.1 of Chrysoteuchia culmella. Classification (NCBI taxonomy): domain Eukaryota; kingdom Metazoa; phylum Arthropoda; class Insecta; order Lepidoptera; family Crambidae; genus Chrysoteuchia; species Chrysoteuchia culmella. The sequence continues at coordinate 9,718,552 of OU342647.1, read as the reverse complement.
GTGCAAGTTGATAATTTAACAATCTGACTAAATAAAAGAATAGTTATTATTAAGACACCTCAATTTCCTGATACTATTTCATGACTTCCTGACGTCAGTAAATTGTCAATCATAGCTAAGTCAAGTTCACAATAACAAAAATCTAGCTATGAGACGTCAGTTGGTATGACGTCATTTTCAAATATCAAACATAATTTATGAGTAAATTCGAAACTAATGTGGCCTTATTTCAAAAAAATATTAACACTGTTTAAGACGATTTTAATTAAACTATGTTTTATTACTGTCTGTCGCCGTGACACTCAGTTTGGTAAGAAAAGGACAAAACAGTATTTTTAGGCTAAGTTTAAACTGTGAAAAAAACATCTCAAAAAAGTAGTACCTTTTTAAGGCCATTATTTGCAATATTCAAAACGCACCTTTACATTTACCAATTCCTAACATTTCTTAACAATACCCTTTCCTAACTATTTCCTATCAGATGTGTTTCAAGAAGTAATTTCCATATATTTGCATCATTGACTTTTTCCTTCCCTGTTATTAACTATTGTGTAAGTAATTGTAAGCTAAGGTTATGATGGGGCTGACATACCTGAATATAGGTAAAAGCCCCTAAATAAATAAAGAGAAAAAAAAAAAAAAAAAAAAACTATTTCCTGATGTACACTTTTTTTGGATATGACTCGCATGCAAACGGGTGTCGGGTTACATTTCTATTGATTTGTGTATTTTGTCTTTATCAATTTGTTAATGTGGGCGTTGGTACATGAGTCCCAGTATGCGGACAAACCAATACTGGTTTTTGTCACACTGCTGTAAACGAATCATAATGCTAAGTTTCTTTGTAGTATTTAATTATTTCAATAAATAAAAATAAAATAAATAGTTATTAGTTTACATTCATGGATGCTCAGAACCGTTACTTCAATGTTTTTTTTACTTTTCATAGATAAGAACCTTAACACAAAACAGTTTTAGAAGCGTTTCTCAACTTTGTAAATAAATATAAACTTACGTAAGAACACTTTGTTTTCTGCAAGCGAGACACAGAAGAAACTGAGGATCACTAAACTGAATGAAGACTGCATTGTGCTGCTCTTAACTGCTTTTGTTTTTAAATTTGTAATGATTAATATGCCAATAGTCAGTCGAAGAGCTCAGCACCTACTGTGGGGAAGCCGGCAACGCGAAACCTATTTATGTATTATGACGAGACGCATCGGTCATTGTGCGGTCATGGCATTTTGACAAAGGTAAAGGTTTTCAAAACTGTAAGTATTAAAAAAAAATACAGAACTTTTTTAATTTTGGTAATTAATTATACACGGGACTTTTTGCAATCAAGCTGCATTAATTTTGAGCGGCTTTAAAATAAAACGATAAATATTTTGACGTTAGTCAAACAACTCATCACAAGAAGTTTTTAATTAATTGCGAGTAATAGTAGTTTGTTACACAAGGGACGTAAGGGAGCTATTACAGAACAAGATCCAATTTGGCGCCTGTGCGAGCGCAGCTCGCAAAGGGCGCTAAAGGATCGAGTGCACCCGAGATATTTAGACGCCCGAGCGAGCGAAGCGAGCGTGGGCGAATATAGTTCGAGGTTGTAATAGCTACTTACAACCGAGGTAAGCATTCTAATTTACATCATTCATGCGAGGTAAATAAAACATTTGTACGATATCTTCGGCTTCAAGATGACAGAAATCAGGCGTCCCGACCAGCCCCCTAATTGTCTAATTTAAAATCTATCACAATCCCTTTCAGAGGTATTGTGATTGTGATATTTTCGTCTGTCATATTGCTTAGACAGTTCAATTTCGTTTAATCCATACCTTTTAAAACGCGTCCCGATCACAATCCCTTTCAAATGTCAAATAGTGACGGCCTGAATATCTTTCAAATTACGAATTAGTAGTACTTGACATGATGAACTAACACTTTTAACTAGCAAAAACTTATAATTATATACTTATTTTAAATTTTAATACAGTCGTCGCAAGTGAACAAGCATTTAATTCAAATGAATTGCCGCATTTTCATTGTTTGGTTACAGTAAAAAGTTTTCTTATCATTTTATAAAAAAAAAAATTGACCTAAGAGTTTTGCATAGCTTGAACTGAAATGAAATGCCACCATTTTCATTGTTTTTTTTTTCAGTATAAAGTTCGTCATTTTATAAGAAAAGAGATTGGTTCACCAAAGAGTTTTACATGCTTAAATGGTAAAGTGTACTTTACAATTCAAACATCCACCCTATGCTTGATTTGTAAAGTGATTTGAAAATGGAACGTTCTATCTAAACAATGCACTGTGTTGCACATGCCAACTTACCTACACAGCCTCTTACCGTACTAGTAAATCCTAGTTACCGAGCAGTATGATGTAAAAATATAAACATTTTTTTTATTTCATTTAAATTCCTTCATATTAAGCATGATATAAATTTGTCTGTCACCATGGTAGGTATAGACGACAGCACACCGAGCGTTACAGCTGCACTACGAAAATCATTCTTATTCCATACACAACACAATAATAAGGGAGCGGTCAAGGTCAACTTGTAAAGTTACTCCATTAAACCACGTTATTTTATGTTTGTCCAGAACCTCAAATCCATTTGTAGAACTCATCATTACGAACCCACTTCGTGTATGGAAGAAAACGTGAAATTACAAATAAATATCAGCTGTTTTTTGCGATTTTAGGGCTTCTTCAAAAAGTTGTTCGTAATGTTGAGTTCTATACAAAAAATGGTTTTGAGGTTTTAGGTAAACATAAAATATTTTTGTATACAAAACTGAAACTCACACCAATTAACCTAGCCCCAAAGTAAGCACTGTAAGGCTTGTGCTATGAGACTAGTAACGGAATATAAATACATATAATTATACATATATAAGTATTTATGCGTAGAAATATATAGAAACGTCCATGACTGAGGTACAAATGCTCGTATTCATCATACAAACGTTTGCCCCTACCGGGATTCGAACCCGGGACCTAAGAGTAGGCGACACCTTGAAACCTGTGTACGTACCACTCTACCGCGTAGGTCGTCAAAACAAAACTACTTACATAACCTATATTAAATTTTAAAATTGTCAGTTACTATTTGTTTGTGCCTGTGCGTGTTATGGATTGAGGCAGGTACAATCAGGGAACTTCCCGGTCGACCAGGGGCCTTTATTCACTATGACCAATTACATTCCACATTTAAACCTTACCACGCATAAACCCCGTCAATATCGGGTCTTGTCCATACCTTGCCACGGTAAGGAATCTGGTCAACTCTATTCAGGGCCCTTATTCTCTATGATCACTTTGCGATTCCTTGCTTCAAAAGCACGCCAATATCGTACATGGTTACGAGTATGACATTTTCAAAATTCGTATTCTCTATGACACTTAAATGAAACCGTGTGATATGAACGTGACTTGCGCGTGGTTTGAACTGTCAAAAATTCCACGTTTGAGAAACGCGTGCCGTGGAATCAACGTGGAATCTGCAAAGACACGTTGTGACTGTGAAGATTGATTATTTTTGTGCTAAAAACTATTTAAATAAATCTATAACGTAAGGTCAGAGACCTTCTAAACACCATCTCTTTATTTAGGTATTTCATTGCATACCGGGTCACGGTAAGGAATCAGGGGCCCGATTCTCGCTCCTTCGACATCTAGAATTCGACCTTTTTATATCCTTAATTTCTTTACTAAAAATGTAAGTAAAATCTTTTTCAACACACTTGCTCATAAAGTGGCTATAATTTCACTGCAATTAGGCACATAATGACACCTATAATCAAACTGTGACTTTTTCATTACTATTATTCACAAGTGAGTTATACATTTTTATTTTATTGGTTGAGTTCACAGACAAGTTGCTTTGTTCTTAAAAAAGTTTCGATACTAAAAAGATCGTGTTAACAAATAAATTAATATACTTTTTGCTTGCTCATTTTATGCACTTCGTATTTAAATAGATAATTTAACTTGTAAGTACATGTTTAATAAACAAAACTTTCACTCAAATATCTGGTAAAAACTTTAAACTTCCCATTTTGTATGTGTATATTCCCCTATCCGCGACAAACCAAAAAAAAATAAACCTCATTATTTTAGTCTATGGCCGTTGATGCGCGCGCATAGGAAAACTAACAAATTTTTCCCGCCATTGCGAAAAAAAAATCACTAATTACTTGTTTTCACTGTTGAAATTATAGTTATTTATTAATTAAAATGTCTACAAGTACTAGTTATGAAGAAAATGATTTATGTTGTACACCGCCCGATATAAGATGTGAAGCCCTTAACGTTATGGAAAGTTTACTACCGGAAAACTCCAAGGAAAAATATCTATTAACGTACCAAAATTTCATACAATGGCAAAACAACAAGAATACGCAGTCTTTTTCAAAAAATGTGTTCATGGCATACTTCAAAGAATTATCTTCGAAGTACAAACCTAGCTCTTTGTGGTGTATATGTCGTAGGAGGATTTGATAAATAGAATTTTCGCAAAAATCCTAGAGATATTGCAAAGACACGGATAATTAGACAATGGTGTTGACATTTCTCAATCTTACTGAAAAAAGATAGGGTTTTTGCAAAAATACTGGTTGCTTTAGTAACATTGGATATTCTTTACTCTGATTGGCTTAATGTATTCTGATTGGTTCAGAGAAAGTTTACTACACGTGAGAGAATAGATTGACATTTAAAACGTCAAGTCGTCAACCAATCAGAGAAAATGTTGTTTTAGACGATCCGACCAGCCAATCAGTGTTCTTATTTCATAATAGCCAGGGATTCTTTTCGTAATCTTACTAAGGCAACCAGTTTTTTCACAAAAATCCTATCTTTTTTCAGTAGTATTGAGAAATGACAACACCATTGTCTGATTATCCGTGTTTTCGCAATATCCCTAGGATTTTCGCAAAAAAACGATTTATCTAATTATCCTGCGACATATATATTCAATGTTAAATCATACGTAGAAGATTCCATACAAAACAAGAAGGAAATTTGTACAAAAATCACAAAAAGAATTAGACTTGATTCTGAGGTGCGTCCTACTGGCGAAACACCAAGTACATCCAATGATTGGATTTCACCTACCTACACGAATAATGAACCATCTCAAATAACAATACAAAATGAAAGTGTTTCAGTAAATAATCTATTTGATGAGACCGATATGCCATGAAAAACAGTTAATTCTAATTTTACTAACTGCACATTCACTAATTGTTTCTCTAAATAAACTTTTTGTATCTATAAAAAAATATTTTTTATTATTATTTCTTCACTAGTATGTTGAAAAACGTCGTATGATACACGTGTGTATTGATGATTACCGTCCACGGCTCTCATAAGATCCTCGCCTCACGGCTCGGGTCTCAATGGCGCCTCAGCGGTAACCAAACATTACACACTTGTACCTTAATGTACTATTCTACTGTCAAAAACCTTTAGTTTCAATTATCTTTGATAATCCTTTAATGTCGAAGATTGCTTTCAGTGTGCTTTTAATATAGATTTTTGACTCCAAAAAATGTCAAAGTCGAGATGTCGAAGGCGTGAATTGGGGTCCTGGTCAATTCTATTCTGTAAGTCCCACACCCACAGCGCTCCAAGACAAATTGACTTTGGTAGGTACGATAAGAAGACACGAGTGCGTTCGAAAACTAAAGTAAAAAAACATTTTATAAAAAAAAATCAAACCGACTTCAAAAAGTAAAAAATAAAACTTTTGGAGTCGGTGCTAGTTAGCTAAGGCCAAAAGAAATATAGTTAATAGAAGTGCAATGTAGAATGCATTGGCTGGAATGCGTTTTTATTTCAGATTTTTTTGTTACATTATGTGCCGTTACTTACACTAAAAATCAGCCCATACACAACAATGATGTCATCTAGGTATACGACTACTTGCCAAAAGGTGACTGATATTTTTCAGGATTATGAAAAAACTGCTAGCTAGATCTTCGTAAAAAATATATGGGACCACACATAAACCATTTTCTTCCAGATAAAATAATTTTAAAAATCTGTTAACAACTGGCGAAGTTATGGTGGAACATACATAAAAAAAAAGAAAAAAAAATACAGTCGACTTGAGAACCTCCTCCTTTTTTTGAAGTCGGTTAAAAACTATTAAGATTTTAAATTTATTACTTGCAAAAATTTATTTTACTAACAATTTAACCGCGATTTTATTATTTTTATATTAATATTTAATCGTTTAGGTATATCATAACAATGCAATTTTAGCAATAACAAAAAAATATTACACAATCATTTAAACAGACACGCAGCAAAGCCAAAACGTTTGAATGTTTTAAACGTTCCTTTTTACTTTTTTATTTCTTGTTATCGATTTTTACAATGAAAATTAATTCATTCAATTTTGTGTATTTATTATAAGTTTATTACAAGAAAGAAATAAAAATACTTAGTCTTCTTCTTATCGAGTGAGGAGTTAGTGGCCACCTATGGTGTCAGAGTTTATCAAGCCGCCTATAAGGCCTCTGACTTAGCTTAACGACTGTAATCAAACGACAACAGCCGGGACCGACGGTTTAACGTGCCCTCCGAAGCACGGAAGCGCTCAGTTGTAATGCTACTTTACGGTCACCCATCCGACACCTGACCGGGCCGAACTTTGCTTAACGAACGTGATCGAATACGATCTGTCTGTCAAGCGCGGCCATGAGAGGAAATAAATACATACACTTTAAAAAACATTAATATCGTACCTACGAGTATATTTTGTTTGAAGAATTTTGTTGTAGCGGTATTTTATTTGATCCACAAGTTCATTCATATGTCTAGATCAAGAATGGTCTTCGTCTTCGGTGGTTGCGTGCAAAATATTTACATAAAAGTTTTCATAATAAAATAGTTTTATGGATAAATGTGGTTTAATTCGATACAAAATTTACAAATTCTTAGTAATAGTAGATTATGATATTTAAGATAGTTGACACTAAATTTCACTGAAATACCTAAAGAAAGAGATAGTGTTCAGAAGTTACGTTACGTTAGTTAAGAACTTACGTTATAGATTTATTTAAATAGCTTTTACCACAAAAACAATAAATTTCTTCACAGTCACAACGATTCCTTGCAGATTCCACGTTGATTCTACGCGTTTCTCAAACGTGGCATTTTGACAGTTCAAATCACGCGCAAGTCACGTTCATATCACACGGTTTCATTCAATTGTCATAGAGATTACGAATTTTGAAAATACGATATTCGCGTGGTTTTGAAGCAAGGAATCGCAAAGTGGTCATTTAATATCAATGTCAATAAATTTTTACCGTAAGTTGACCGCGGAAAGAACTTAAAAAAAATCCTCGCTGTTGTGAGGTGACAAATTGCGTATTCCGCTCGACAGAAAAGTTTTTAGCGTCTCGTACCTTTGGAACCCTCGCTACGCCCACGATTAAATTTTTTAACCAATCGCTATGCTCGTGGTTCAATCCTAGAATCCTTCGCTTTCAATAGAGGTAACTCGCCGCGAAATCCAAGTTTCTAGCCTTGCATGGAAAAAATAAATACATTTCTATCACTTAGCCGAACACATATTTAAACAATGATCAAAATAATTATTAAAACTACTTATTTATAGAATTTAACTTTGTGTCGCATCAACGGTAAAAGGCAATATTCAGTGACCCCCAAAGCACTGGTTTTCAGTTTGGAGATAGAGTTAGATTTGATTTTTGTGATAGAAAATGGTTTTGACGTGAAAATATGTGTAAGTATTGGAGATGAAACAGGGCATGAAAGTTTGTATGGTTTTTCAAAAGAACTTTCTTTTAGAATCAAAATAAAACAAAGAATTTCGATGACAATATTTTTTTTTTATTGTACTAGGTTTATAAGGTTTGGCAATTATCTATATTTATACGAATATTATAAAAAGGAAAGATTTGATTGTTTGTTTGTTTGTTTGCATTGAATATGCTCCGAAACTACTGAACGGATTTATATGAAATTTGGTCCACAGATAGTAATTAGCCTGGTTATGAACATAGGATACTTTTTTATCCCGATATTCGAACGGAAACGAGAACCAGGCGGGTGACCGCGAGAGCGGTCTCTAGAGAATAATAAAAAGATATCGGACAATTATTATTTGGTGGTTTTAAACACTTTGGTGGCAAAGTTTGATTAATCAATTAAAAAAAAATCAAAAGAAATTCTATAAATAATAAAAAACCGGACAAGTGCGAGTTGGACTTGCCCACGTACGTACCCTACGTACTATGGATCTGATAAGATTCTGAGAAGGTTCTGATTTATTCTGTGCTATGGGTCTGATAAGGCTCAAGGTCACATAGCGTGCAATGGAGAGAGCTACGCTCGGGGTTTCTCTACGAGATCGAATCAGCAATGAGCAGGAGATCCGTAGGAGAACTAAAGTAATCGATACGCTCGAAGGATTGCTCAGCTGAAGTGGCAGTGGGTGGGACACATAGCGAGAAGAATCGATGGCCGTTGGGGGGAAATGGTTCTGGAATGGCGACCGCGCACCGGACGATGCTCCGTGGGAAGGCCCCTGACAAGGTGGACGGACGACCTGGTGAAGGTCGTGGGAAGCCGCTGGCTGCGGGCAGCCGCTGGATGCGGGCAGCGCAGGACCTATCGTCATGGAGATCCTTGGGGAAGGTCTATACCCAGCAGTGGGTGTCATGTGGCTGAGACGGCGACCTAGGTACATAATTATATTATAGTTCAGAAATTAAGTGTCACAGTTTTTTCCGAAGTTGTCCCGAAATTCAGTTTTCAAACTTAAAACAAAATTGGTAGTAAAAGACGATATTAGGTACTTGCCAAATTTCAACGTTCTAGGTCAACGGAAAGTACCCTATGAATTTTGATTCCCTTGAGAGTGTCCAAGTATACGTTTTTGCGGCATAAATGGCCTTACCTTTTTAACGTTAATTTTGAAGTTGTGAAAGAATTTATTTTTTCACAGCTTCAGGAGATTGTTAACTTGAATAAATGGTTTTAATTTCAACTCGATAATTCAACTTTTAATATAATAAGATAATTAATTTCAACTCGATACGCGTTCCCGAGTTTTTCCCGAAATTCAGTTTCCGAAACTAAACACTTTTTTTTTTTTTTTGTATAAGACGATATTACTTGCCAAATTTCATAGTTATAGCTCAACGAGAAGTACCCTATAAATGGATTCTCTTGAGAGTGTCGTTATCTACGTTTTTTTTACGTTAATTTACAAGTTAGACTTTTTTACCCCTTCAACAGACTGTTTACCTGTAGCTCTATTACGAGTTTTGTCAACGATCCTCGCTAGCGTCTAACGTATAGACATTTTTATACTTATGGTAAATTTTAAATAGAAAAATATTGGAAAAAATTAACTCGGCCACAAGTGAATTCTCAGACGGGAATCGAAGTCTCGGTAGCTCAGCGGTTAGAGCATTGGACCGGATTTCCAAAGGTCGCGGGTTCGATTCCCGTCTGAGAATTCACTTGAGGCCGAGTTAATTTTTTCCAATATTTTTCTATTTAAAATTTACCATAAGTATAAAAATAGCATTGAAAAATGCAAAAATTACAAAATCATAAAGTATAGACATTTGTATGAAAAACTGTTCAGAGCCCCAAGCGCTGAGTAGCTGAACTAAAAATGGTATTATGAGTTGATAACGTTGACATTAGGTGACTTAACAGCTCCTGTTATGTAAGCTTTATGATTCGCGTTATTTATAAATGAAATATATAAAAATGCTCAAAACATTAAAAGTACTGGGTCAAACTAAACCAAATTTTTATGCGACCAATTGGCAACTATCGAACAAAAAAAGAATCACGGAAATCGGTTCAAAAATCTCGGCGTAATCGGTGTACATACATAAAAAAAAACCAATCGAATTGAGAACCTCCTCCTTTTTTGAAGTCGGTTAAAAATGCTTTGTCATCAATTTGTTTCAAAATATGTCGTGTATTTATTAATTTTAATTGAATAATATACCATCTCACTAAAAGAAATGCCGTGAGTGCCGTAACAGCTCCTGTGAACGTAAATTACAGGAGCATCTGCCAAATAAGTAACTCATAATACCAAATTGTATGAAAGACGTGACCGCGAATCGTGAAGCTTACGTAACAGGAGCTGTTAATGGTCGGTTTCAATAACCTATCCTCGTTAAGAGATAGGCTTACTAGAGCTTTGTCGCCTGGATATTTTTGTTAATCAGCCCAAAATAAACCCAAATAACAGCGGTTGCTAAGTAACGTAACCAAGATAGGCCTATCTCTTGTTAGGAATAGATTATTGAAACCGGCCGTAAGTCACCTAATGTCAACGTTGTCAACTCATAATACCATTTTTAGTTCAGCTACTCAGCACCTGGGGCTCTGAACAGTTTTTCATACAAATGTCTATACGTTAGACGCTAGCGAGGATCGTTGACAAAACTTGTAATAGAGCTGATGAATGACATTTACTGTCAGGGTTTTCGATAACTATCGGATATACTGTATATATAATGCTTTTATTTTTCAACTCGACACCGCCACGCATTCTCGACATAAATGAGGACGGACGGACGGACGGACGGACAACAAAGTTATCCTATAAGGGTTCCTTTTTTTTCTTAAGAGGTTCAGAAACCTAAAAATGATTTATGTTATAGTACCTACAGTGTTTTTTAAAGGTACGCCGAAAGTACAAAATGAAGGTTGTTTTTTGTGGCACAAAGTTTAAAATCTCCAAATAGATTTTTTTAAAAGGTCTCATGATAAACACAAAATTGAGGTTGTTTATTTCCTTACTTTACCTTGCAAAAGTTTGATTAGTTCACCAAAGGGAACTTAGTTAAAATAATGTATTGAACCGTGTGCATAAAGTTGATCGTTTTTAGTTCTTCATAGAAATTATGTCTATTTCCTTTGTATAAACACGTATTATTATAGTAGGTACCATAATTGTGTGAAATCAATTATAAGAACCGGATAAATAAAGTTGTATTTCGTTCCGTATACCACCTATACTTCGATGTACTATATACTACGATGACACATAAATAAATAAACATCGACAAAAGTACTTAAAGGAAAATTATGTTTCGCTTTCATTTCCAATCAGAAAAAAACCTATATGTCGTCAAAGAAAGTTAAACAGACATAACGGCTTAACAAAGATTAAATAAGCAGATCACATTTTTATGCTTAGGTAAATAAAAAAAATACCTATGAACCTACTAAAATTCCCCCTTTTTTTAACAACGCGAAGCAGATTTAAAACGATCCCCAATTGATAAAATGTACTGATAGGCGATTCATGGGTGTAAGGTTATAGCGTAAGCAGCCCTGAACCACAAAGGTCTTGGTATAAAACAATAAATAGGTAAATTACGATAATAACAATGGGTCTCACGCGACTGGAACCACATGCTGAGGTTTTGTGCTGCGTTTCTCAAAATATTTTTTAACTCTTTTAAGTAAAAAAAAACGACTTCAAAAACAAAAAAGCAAAACATAAGACTTAATTTTGGAGTCGGTGCCAGGCAAGGCAACAGAAAAAAAAAATAGGACCTTAAAGTAGAATGCCGTGGCTGGCACCGGCTCCAAAATTAGGATGTTTTTTTTAACTCAGTTTTTTTTTTACTTTTTAGTGTCTGGAATAGGTTGTTTGGTAAACTACAGAAGGGTTTTTTTTCCTAGATTAGATTGGGTTTCATTTTCATGTATATTTACAATGGTATCGTAAATTGCAAAATTCGGTTATGATGACATCGTTCAAGTTAACAAACATGAAAGATTAATGCTCATAAATGCTCATAACATAAAAACGGCTGGGCCACACTGAACCAAATATTTATGGGACTAAATGGCAACTATGCCGTAGGTACTGAACAGATAAAGAATCACGTAAATCGGTTCAGAAATCTCGGCGTAATCGGTGTACATACATAAAAAAAATATATACCAACCGAATTGAGGAGGAGGTTCCTCCTTTTTTGGAAGTCGGTTAAAAACTTGGCATAATGAAACTCACGGGTGCATCGATGCGCCGCGCTGCCGTCTTCGGCGCCGTGGTACGGTGCGGTGCTCTTTTTTATATAAATTAAACTAGCCTTCCCGCCCGCGACTTCGTCCGCGAGGAATTAGCTGATTTAGAATGTCGCGTGGCGGTGCCATTTCGGCGTCTCAGCCACTTAACACCCACTGCTGGGTAAAGGCCTCCCCCAAGGATATCCACGACGATCGGTCCTGCGCTGCCCGCTTTCTGCGACCTTCACCAGCTGGACGGTTCACCTTGTTAGGGCCCTACTCATGGAGCGTCGGCCGGTAACGCGGGTGATCTAGGACCTTTCGCCCCAACGGCCATCGATCTTCTCGCTAAGTGTCCCGCCCACTGCCAATTCAGCTGAGCAATTCTTGGTGCGATGTCGGTTACTGTAGTTCTCATAAGGATCTCCGCATTGCACGCTGGGTGACCTTGAGCTTTCTTTACAGACCCATAGTTAGCGACCACGTTTTACTACCGTAAATGTGCCATTATCAGCATTTATCAGATGTATTTTATGTCCATCTCCACGGTTCAAGTATGTCCATACCAAAATTTCACAAAATCGATTCAGCGGTTTACCGTGAAAACGAAAAGCCAGACAGACGTGCAATCTTTCTTTAGCATTTATAATATAAGAGCATGGATAAGTGTGAATGGAAAAGTAATAGAAAATGCTCCAAAACTATCGTGATCAAAGTAGCTATGTCCATTATACATTACTTATCTATACAAAATTTTAACCTTTTTCTTAAATCATTTGATTCATGTCCATCGGATTTCAAAATTGATGACATTTTTGCATTCAACATCCCATAAAACCTTCTTACACTTCTTCTCACACAATATCATCCCCCTTTTCACCCCTTTGAGGGTAGAATTTTCGAAAACGTCGAGATAGACCAATGTTCATTTTTAATCGACACCTTAATACAAAATTTGAAGATCCTATCTTCAAAACTGACAGACTTTTATACAAACTTTCATCCCCTATTCACCCCCTTAGAGGTTGAATTTTCTCGCTTGAGTGCTTAGTGCACTCCTGCACTTTATAAGGAGCCTATGTGCCAAATTTGGAGTTGTAGACCCAACGGTTTGGGCTGTGAGTTGACTATCAGTTAATCAGTCAGTCGGGACATTTTTTTTTATTTTTTTTATGTATGTTTTACCATAACTTCGCCAGTTGTTAACAGATTTTTATAATTCTTTTTTTATCTGAAAGGAAATGGTTTATGTGTGGTCCCATATAATTTTTACGAAGATCTAGCTAGTAGTTTTTTCATAATCCTGAAAAATATCAATCACGTTTTGGCAAGTAGTCGTTTACCTAGATGACATTATTGTTGTGTATGGGCTGATTTTTAGTGTAAGTAACGGCACATGATGTAACTAAAAATCTGAAATAAAAACATTTTATAAAAAAAAAACAAACCGACTTCAAAAAGTAAAAAATAAAACTTTTGGAGTCGGTGCTAGCTAGCTAAGGCCAAAAAAATATATAGTTAATAGAAGTGAAATGTAGAATGCCGTGGCTGGCACCGACTCCAAAAGTTTTATTTTTTACTTTTTGAAGTCGGTTCGATTTTTTTTATAAAATGTTTTTTTAATTACGTGATTTAAATTTTGGGCTTAAAATCTTAATTTATGTTACACATGTTTACTATTATCTTTTATTAAACTAAAATACTTATTGCTCCATGCCCCAAAACGCTTAAAATACCCCAGTTTCCAAATGTCCCAAGGGTCTTCAGGGAGGGGCAAGAGCGGAATTTGAGAATGACTGGCTCTCAGGTAATATTACGACCATTTCATTGTACACACCGTGTACTGATCATTCAATCACAGAGTCGATCAATTGTTACAACACGTGTAATCAATATAATTTTAATTACTTTGGTTTTGTTTTGTTCAATTTTAATCCATCAATAATTACGTGTTTATTTCTTTAAAATCATTATAAAATATATTTCGAGAAAACTTATTGACTATACGTTGTCCATTGTGTTGGTGATAAACAATGTTTTCTTTTAATTATGTTACTAAAAATTAAGTCATTATTTTTTTGCCTGACGCGGAACAGTTTTATCTTTCAATTTACATTGTATAAAGATTCCTCTATAAAGTGGATGTACGCTGGAATAATAACATTTTATATGCCGTTGCTATTATGTAAATTATGAAAATTTTATTTAGTATGTGCTTATAATGTGAGTCATTTAATTCGGCCATGTAGCGAGCAAACCCATGATTTTTGTGGTTGGTTGGTTGGTTGGAACGGTGGCATATAATTATCTAAAATTTTATTACTAACAACATGGTGTTGCTGTGGCTTGCTTGGTTCAATTGGAAATAAATCGTTTTGTCTGCGTCAAAACTTTGTTGGTAAAATTATAATAATAATGACGTTTACCATTTGTTTTTATTTTCAAACTAGGTACTTATCCTACAAACCAAATGTTTTAGCTTTTGTTGCCCAACTAGACCGGATTGTTGTAATATCAAGGAACATCGAATTTCAAGAACTAAAAGGAAAAAAAAACAATAATTAATAAAAAAATAAATATGTTTGATTGTATTATGGTGTGTAATTAAAAACTTCAATTGGTTAGACGACACTATTTAAAAACGACACTTTTAGCTTTTAAGACCTGAAAAGCAAGAGATCAACCTGAAAAAAAAACTAAGTTTATGAGGGATTTACTTACTATTTATTTACTATTTATCGAAATGTCCGTAAAAATATGGAAATAAATAGTAAACTACAATGTTATATTAAAATATTTGTGATTATAGATTTCATCCACGTCCTACCAAACATTGTAGCGGGATATTAAGTTAAAGTTAGCTTCTTCTACTTTCATTAAGAGCAAACATCCTTACAAATCCAGTTTAAGATATTTCACCAAAAGAATACGTAAGTATCATCAAAAAAAAAAATTACGTTCAAATATAATTTTAACCATAAAAATACTTGTATCAGAAGGCTCTGCTCTTCATATAACATAACTGCGATATTTGAAAACAAACGCTGTGAATATTAACAAAATTACTTTACAAGAATTACTTACAATTTCTAAATAAAGATATAAAAGGAATATACTTATTTTCAGTGTGTTTGCGTGTCTGTGTGCGTGTGTGCGGGTGTGAGTGTGTGTGTGTTGACTGTAATTATTTTAATAATAATTCAGTTTCTTCATAATTTTGAGTTTTGATCCATGTTGTTAATGAAGCTTTACAAACGTGATATTATATAATACTATGCCTCCAATAACGGACATGACAGTAGGAAACTAATAGAATCAAGTTTATTCCCAGGTAGGTAGTCCCAATGACTAAGTTCATTGTTGATATTGGGTTAACCCGAGTTTTGCTTTAAAGGAAAACTACCAATAGTTTTGCTTACTTGTACCAAATGTAATTTAAAACCTTTTTCAATTGTCTCCTAATTCATTTGGTTGCTGTTTTCCAAAAATAACATAACAACAAAAATAACACCCTGAAGTGTTTACGATCGCGAGGCGAGATAGACTTGTCACGCAAATGAGAAAAAGCAAGAAATATTTAACTGCCGTTTCTTTAGAAATAGGTAAAATATTTTTAAAATATCTAAAACTAATGAAACAGTACCGTGACTGACTGACAGACAACGCACAGTCCAAACGGCTGATCCGTTTAAGCTGAAGTTTTGTATACAGAATCCTTTAACGATGCAGGCGAGCACTAAGAAATTATTTTTTGACATTCCCACGGGAACGGGGACCACGAGAGTAAAACCTTGAGCGGCCGCTATTCTAAAATATATTAAGATTAAGAAACGTTAAAGGGACAAATTCTACATAGTTTGAAAGAAATCATCTTTAGTTACAAGCATTCCACCTTAAATTCCGCGTGGAGATAAGTTATATTTCTTTTAGTAACAATTCAAAATTTCTCACCAAAAAGTAGCATAATTATGTCCTTGTTCAAGGTCTAATGAAATGGCAAATTTCATCAAGATTGGCTCAGTAGTAAAGATGTGAATAGGCGACAGATAGAATAAATAAATGTTCCCATAGTAAAAAAATCATCATCATCTCATATCATAAGTCATCTCGTGACCACGGCAGCAGAAAAGGTGCCGAAACGTCGGGAAAACCAAAAAAACTGGACTCGTGTGAATTAACTGTGCGCTAGTTATCCGTAAAAGTTGTTCCATTTTATAGATAGAGTTACTTACGCATTTTGATATTAGTATGTTAACTTAGCGACACAATAAATTAAAATAATACCGGATACCTAATGAATCTTATATTTTATGTATGTATAATTTTTTTTATGTAATATACTGTTTTTTAGTGAATGAGTCACTTAAGTACCTAAATCGTTATCAAAAATTTAAATTAACATACTTGATTCTCATTATCTAAAAATAAACATCCTTATTTTTATGTTATTTCCAAATGATAATTTTAACAAATATGCTTCGTAGAGGTTTTAGGGTTTTTTATTGTTTAAGGTATAATTAAAATTATGAATCGACCTTGAAACAACAATCATGTTTGTTTTGAAATAATGGATTAAGTAATTTAGTATTTATTGTATTTAAATGATGTATAAATAATTTTTACGCGTTCATCCTTTATTATTAAAGTTATTTTAACCTTCAAAAAATAAAATCAAATATTGTTTTCAATTCAGTAGTATGGCGAAACCAATGAGTTGTTTTCAATGGGGCTTAATTTCTTAAAGTTAATATAGTACACTTGCAAACGAAGAAATCGTTGCGCTGTTTTTACAAACACCATAGTTACTTCACGTTCTTTTTTGTGTATTTCTGCAATGTTTCATACGATTATATCGATAGTTATGAAACATTTTTGAAACAACTAAAAACATTTCTTGATTTTCCTAATCAGTCAATGAAACAAAGTTTGCTTTTTTAAATTCCATATACAGTTGTAGGAATCCTGAATAGTGAATTAGGTTTTGCTATGCTTAACAACAATTTAAGGGTTTTTTTTAATGGAGAAGGGGGAGACTCTTTAGCCTTATCAATACTTCATCATACTGATGTTAAGTATTGATAGGGCTGAAGATGGAAGGAAGACTCTCCCGGAATCCTCATTCACTGAGGAAGTAACCATGGCGTCAGAATTAGATAAGATGGTGGTAGCTAGCCAGGCGGTGAGCATAAAAATACCTATTTAAAACCTTACAGAGTATAGTTAATTACATGCATACTTTGTAAGATAGCTGTATTATTATAGGTCATAAATTCTACGTTCTACCACAAAGCGTTGTACAATATGTTTAGATAATATCAGAATAAATAAAATAAATACATCAGTTTCACTTGTGTTCAATCGAGTAACTAACATAACAAGTAGTTACCAACTATTTATCTCGTAAAGTACAGAAACAGATTTTTGAATTAAATATTAAATAACAACAAACAGTTTTTATACTACGAGTAGGTATGTTATGTACTTAGGCCGACTTTACCAACTGAGTGCTTACAGCCATCTCTTAGCGCAGTATTGTTTCAATCATAAGAATGTTATTTCGTTCCAACACCCTCTTAAAATATGTTAAGGCGGTAAACTCAGTGCTCCGCGCTACATCGCGGCGCGCGGATTTTTATATTGTATGCAAATGTAAAAAAACCGCGTTGTCCAACCCACCGAAACCGCGCCGCCCGCCGCGCCGCGCGGAAGTGCGGAGCCATCTGTCAGAGTGGGTCGTATTATTGAATTAATCTAATAATATCGCATTCGCATGCAAATCTTGCGATTACGTATGCGATAAGTAATTCGATTGTTTCAAATATACAACTGCTGCTTCTCCGTCGGCCCGCGCGGCACCCGCTGCTCCGCGAGCCGCGGCGGAGCGCGGTGCCAGTGGGTGAAACCCCTTACTTTCCGACAGAAGTTTTGTGCCGTCAAAGTGTGAAGTGTCTCAAAATTTGATAACTTCAATTTGTTCGTTGGCAGGAACAATGAATATAGAAGTAGGATAGATTGGAACTGATATAGTTGCCTTTAGAAACTTACATTATACAAATATAACATAAGTATTTCGATATCGATATTTTTCTTGCGAATGTTCAGTAGCTGCTAGTTAAGTATCATCCAGTGTAGATAAACACGTTTTTGTAGGTATTTCATATCCATAGTTATATCTCAATGGACAGAAATAATAAAATTTCACATTATGGTACGATAAATTTTTAATTAAAAATAATTACAAAATATCAACTCGGCCACAAGTGAGTTCTCAGATGGGACTCGAACCCACGAACTTTAGAAATTTCACGATTTACAAAGGCCGTGGGTTATATCTTCTTGACTTGATAATTAATTATTTTACAGAAAAAATTACTGCGCAGCTCGTTTCTGTTGTGACAGAAATAAAAATCGTGTTATACCCGGTGAAGTCACTTTAGCATGTGTTGCATATTAATTACGTTACAATTAGAGCACCTTTATAAGGCGATTGGGACAATTTTATTTTAATAATAAATTATTTCAAGATAAATCTTTACGGAAAGCCCTTTGAATCCTTGAATCAAGGAACAGCTTTTCCAATTTATATCCATGTAATTTCTTACTGTAGTTTTAAAAGAAGGGTAAGATTATCAAGCATGGCCGAAATTGCGGTTTTTTTCAGTTTCCAGCGCTAGCTCAGTGGTTTTTAATAATAAGCATTTGAGACATAAAAACAAAAATAGCTGTAACTTAAAACATCAAACACTCTTTTTATTATTTAGTGTTAATTTTTATAATTACGACAGCCTAATCTTGTTCGTTAGAGTTAGACAACTTGTCGCATATTAATCAGAATACAATCAAGCATAGGAAGTGTCTTTTACGTGGCTTGTAGACATAGAGCCTATGAGATCTATGCATATAGGTAACGTGACGTGACATGTACCTAATCTATTCATGAAATAATTTATGATTTTGATAATTTTGAATTTTTAAGCCTATAAGATTAATTCTCATAGATTACTTACTAAAAATTAAAATACGATTGTTGAGTTGACTTTTAATTTCTAGTATTTTTCTAGGTTGCGTGTTCAAGTCCCACCTGAGAACAACTTGAGAGTCGTCACAAGTTATTCTCTGGTGGGACTTGAACCTGTAACCTTTTGATGTCCGGTCCACTACTTTCCCAATCGAGTTACCGAGCCTTGTGAGCAACTGTCATTTTCTAGTAATTACATTATACTCGCTCGAGTTGTTTTTTTTCTAGTATTTTTCTATAATGTGAGTTTAAGCAACAAACTTCATTGAAAAGTAAAAATGCATTTACGTGTTTATTTAAATTTGGATATTTTCCCAAAGTTTTAAATAACATGTTTGTTTAACGGAATAAACATGTTATTAAGGCACTTTGGACTCTGAATTGCATGTCGTCATCTGCATAACGATCCGATAACGATGCAGAAGCGTGTTCGCTGTTTATTTATAAGTAGGTAATGCAATATAATATATATTTCTTTATATGCCTACCAGTGCTTTTTAATTTTTATAATTATTTTGTTTCTATTCAGATCATTATCGAAATTAAGCCATCTTTTATACAAGTCCGTTTGGCATCAACAATGACAAATAAAACGACTGCCCTTTATTGCAATACCGAAAAGTCATTCGTAAACCGAAATAATATAAATACTCACAGCCGAAGGTTCTTTTGCTAAATATGGTATCGTGTTGACCGATTTAATGATTCGAGGAAGGATGAAAGTAACAAAAATCAGTACTTAAGGAAATTGTATAACGGCGAACGATCCGGTGAGGTTCAAGGCGCACCGGACTCGGACCGGTCGCGACTTGTCATTGACATTTTGTCATTGACATTCGTTCCTAATGAAGAACAAAACTTTTCCGTGTTCTTTATCTACAGTCAGCACCACATCATTGCATTACATATTGACCTATTCGCGTTGAAGTCGCGGTTTTTCTTGCCAGTTAAGTCATAAATGCCCTTTCTTGTTTGCAAACGAAATGCACGAAAAACCGGGTAAGCGTGATCTGGATCTGGCAGGGCAACAACACAGCAGAACTACTCATACAGTTCGCAGGCTAAAGTCGAATTAATATTAATTTAATGATAATCTTAGGATAATCATTCTCCCTCCACTTTTCTTCTGAAATGTTAGGAAAAAGAAGGCGTTAGTCAATTATTAAATATTTATAAAAAGAACAAGAATTAGAAATGGAAACAAATGGATTTATACCTTTTAACTATAGGTTTGTACCTACCTTATAAATAAAATAGTATCAATGTCGTTGGTTAGTCTAAAAAAAGTAACAAAGTGTACTCAAGAGTGTATAGGGATCAAGTAGTTTTTAAGTAGAAAAAAATATCCCATGAATATTTATCAAATGTAGTCATTTAGGCTGGCTGGCTTCTTACTTTAATTCTTTATTTAATTAAGTAGTGAAATTTACAAAAAGGAATCCAATTGTATTAAATAATAATCTTTTATACCTATACTCTTGAAACGTACTTGATCCCTAGACACTTTTAGTGTACAATGTGAAGCTAAAAAAATCAAACCTATCGAATAGTAGTTTTAATTTCCGCGAATTATTTGAGAAAAGTACTATTCAAGCCTTGGTCACAACTAGGCATTGATGGACTTACGTATGTGTGACCCATATTTACACGTTCGTCCATCAATGCCTCTTTTGTTGGCCGCTGCAGTAATGTAAATGCGCGGAAATTAAAACTACTTTTCGAAATCAGACGAACAACGAACAACAATATTTTTTCCCGCGTTAAAGTATTCATTTCTATTTGCAAGCCAGTTCGAAATTTAAATAAAATCTTTAATAAGTTACTTAATTGGCTGTCATATTTCGGAGTAAAAGATCGTTCCAATTTTAAATTACACGACAGCTATGAGTTTACTATGTCATTTATTTCGCCGCTAATCAAGATAGATATGGATTTTCATACAACTTTTGCCGGCCGCTGCTCGCATGTATGTGGCCAGTACAGCAATATCGTTTATCTCTGTTTTAGATATAAGTAACCTCTGTTGTGCAGACCTTTTTTGTGTAGATATATTTGTTTCTTTATGTGTTGCCTAGTTACTTGAAATAAATACTTTTTTTAATACAGCGTTGTCACATCAATGCTAGGAATATCCTTGCATTCGAAAGAAACATCTTTTCAGGTGTTTAACGATCGATTAAGATGCAACTGCCAATAATTTATGATTTTGTAATTTTTGCATTTTTCAATGCTATTTTCATTCGATTCCCGTCTGAGAATCTTACAACAATCGAAGAAGGTTGTCAAAATAATGCTCATATTTCTAAGCATGTTTTAAAAATATCAAATCAGTAATATCAAATTTTTACAAAACAATTACACTGAGATCTCCTTTTAAGTATTAATATACTTGTGCCAAGAGACCTCGCTCTTCCACATCGTACATTACAAAAGAATAAACACTTTTGGAGTTGCATTTTTAGAGGTACTACAAGAATATCTTAAGAATATTAACTAACGCTATAAGTGTGTGCGCGTGTGTGTGCGAGCATGCGCGTGTGTGTGTGTGTGTGTCTGTGTGTGTGTGTATGTGTGAGAGAGGGAGACAAAGTATAAGTTATTATTAAAAAAGTTTTATTAAACAGATACAAGGAGTTTTAAAGAAGGAGGTGAAAGGAGTATGTGTGAAATAAATATAAAATAAGGAAAATTTGCGAATTATAATAACAAATTATTGTAAGTAAATAAATAAAAAGGAATATGAATAAAAATGAGAATGAAACGTTCTTGAAAACAACCGGTTGCACTCCGGGAGTGCCCGCAGAAGTGAAAACCGCTTAAACGAAACAGCAGGAGCAGGCATACATTTTCGCCGCACGGTAGAAAGTGAGGGGGATATTACTTACTCTCCTACTTTTCGATCAGGTCACATGTCCTGACGCGTCTTTAATATTTTTACCCAAAAATTTGAAACTCTGATGTGCACAACGCCGCTAAAGAAGTTTTAGAAAAATTGGGATTTCCAAAAAATGCAATTTAAACGGAATGGGTTAAAAGCCCGTTCTCCGTTAAACAAATTTGATACAGCAGTATCAAAATTTTCGCGTAGGTATACACGTCACAATTTATGTGACAAAGATCAAAATCTACGCGAGCGAAGTCACCTAGGCTGCTATTTTACAATATTTATGAAAAAAAAACCTCTACTTTATTAGAGACTCCGTGTTCATTGTGTCCAAAATACTGTGTTACCCTTTTCATTTATTCAATTTGGTGTCATTCAGTCATAAACTGCGGGATTTGAGGGGATGAAGCTTTTCAGCGTTAGGAAGGCCACTCCGGAGACCGCTAATAAAGAAGCTT
The DNA here is from genome assembly GCA_910589605.1 of Chrysoteuchia culmella. Taxonomy (NCBI): domain Eukaryota; kingdom Metazoa; phylum Arthropoda; class Insecta; order Lepidoptera; family Crambidae; genus Chrysoteuchia; species Chrysoteuchia culmella. The sequence continues at coordinate 9,696,156 of OU342647.1, read as the reverse complement.
TTGAGCCTATACTTGGGACTTTTTTGTTCATTCAAGCTTGCTCATGGTATTTATAAATCCTAATCCTAACTAATATTCTAAATGCGAAAGTGTGTTTGTTTGTCCTTTCTTCACGCCCTAAATAAGAAACCAATCGACTTGATTTTTGGCATTGACTTAAGTAGTTGAAAGGGCGGAGAGTAAATCACCTTATTTTTATCCCGATTTTCTCACGAGAACGGGAACCACGCGAGTGAAACCGCGGGCGGTAGCTAGTTAAGAAATAAGGAAGGTTGTATACATAAGATTCGCGATCTCTTTATTCAGACACGTTTACTCTTGATGGTAATAGTAATGTAGAATATGGGTGGCTTTGATCGGTTTAAATAACTTAGTAATTGGATTCTATTGTTCATTTGTTCGAATAATAACTACCTAAGTAATACGTTTTCATCATAAAATTCATTCTAACTTTCATCATCATTTATCGATCAGATTGGACAGTTAACCCGATCAAAGGCCTTGCAATAATCGAAATACAGTACGTCCACTTGCTTGCCTTTATCCATCGATTTAGATGTGTATTCGGCCAACGTTAACAAATTTGAATTAACTGATCTTCGCGGCCTAAATCCGTGTTGTTAATTACATATGTAAGGAAGAACTTGTTTGAGAAGAACATTATTCAATAAAATCTCAAAGATTTTCGCTGGTGCACAAAGGATGGCAATCGGCCTATGCTCCTCTACAATTTACTTATTAGTGCCTTTGGGGATCGGCGTTACACGAGACACCTTCCATGCTGATGGATAAATAACTTGATTTAAAATGAGGCAGAACAAATGGTAATAAACACTAGGCTCGAAACCGCCTGCGGATCTTAAACTATTTATGTGTGACCAAAACCACGAGGATTGCATTGAAGATTACATTCCAAGTCTCTGAGATATGCTTCATATGCTAATGATATTTTTTCTTAAGACAGGCTCGATGATTAGAAAAACGTTCGTAACTCGCTTGACATTTAGATTTTTTCCATTTTCGGTGGAGACTAGTTTTAGTTCGAATATCCCTGATGATATCAGCTGTAAACCAAACCGGATATCGCCTTGCAGAAAACTTAGACCTACGCTTTTTTGGGACATGCTGGTCAAGAACGTCATAAAGAGCCTTATAAAACAATTCCATAGCGCAAGGCAAATCTTGAGATTGGAGCACAGAGTTCCAGTCTAAATCATCTATACACCGTCGCAGAACAGTTCGATCGACTTTATTAAAGTTCCAGTCCATACTATTGTCTACGTTACTGGATTGCATGGACCGGTGTTGAATTGTTGTCTCTAAGGTAATGGCAACGTCAAGTGGAGGGTGATAATTGTCTGCATGTGCTACGAGACCTCCAATCTCGGAATTCATTACATTTACTGCACAAACGCACTCCTGTGTTAACACAACATCCAATATACCACCATAGGAAATAACAACTTGATTTTTGTCTGCCAAATTATAATAAAAAAATAACAATAATAAATGTTTATATTCAATGAAGCACTATTCATATTAAGATCACCTAGGATAATTTACGGATCTCCTTAAAGTATTATTAAAACTTTCGACTTTAGTAAACCAGTCCAAATAGATATTATCGGTTGAAGATGGGGATATATATACGACACAAAAGTACATAGCTTGTGATTGCACAGTGACGGATACCCAGAGATCTTCTCCAGTCGAGGTTTCAAGGTCTTTAAGACGGCACATCGTAACACCAGGCCGCGCAGCCAACATCACACCTCCGCACCATGCGCCACGATCACGACGAAGAATTGTCCAGCCATTGCTTACTACTTCAGCATTGCTTAAAGATTTATCTAAGAATGATTCAGTGACAGCAACGACATCATGATCAAGTAGCATCAAGCTTGTATTGAAGTTACGGAGTTCAGTCTTTAATCCTCTCATGTTCTGATATATTATGTCAACGGTGGATGAAGAACTGGTACCACATCGTGGATTTGGTAAGTTAGCATTAGGCGCTCTATCGCTTGTATCTGGTAAAGCTTCGGTGTCGCTACAACTCACTATCGTTCCGTTGACTTTGACGAAAGGGACGTCTCCACGGCTTAACACACGCATTTTCAGGCCAATCATCGGAGGCTAAAATTCGCTCAGAGAAAGCTGAAGGAACGCATATTTTGAAAGATGCATATGGACCACGAGCGTTGAGACTGTCAACTTTGCAATCTGTGCCTCCAGTGATGTTCGAAATGTGCGCCTTAACTTGGTCTTTGGTTGTACCCAGCTTGCGAGTTATTGATTCTGAGAATATTGCTGCTGTCTCAGATATAGAGTTGGTAATAACATCGTGCATACGTTCCGAAATAATGAGGTGCAACTCCTCGCGTATGATAGATCTTCATAGTATTAAGAACTTCGAAAACTTGGAACTAAGAATATTTTGAATAATATATTTACAGGCAAAAATCAAGCCAAGTATTTCAGCAGAAAAAAATAAAAAATGTTCATCACACGAAAACAGAGTGATTGTTAAGTACATTATTATGATGATAAACGTAAAAATGTGACAAATAGATTGCAAAGACAAATTTTAATTTTATTATTTTTATGATCGGGGGACGTTCTCGCTCTGAGATATGTCGAATTCGACATTTTTCTATCTTTAATTTTTTAACTATATACTAAAATCCCTACTATCGAAATTCTTTAGTTTCAATGATCTTTGACAATCCTATAATGACGAAAATTGATTTCAGTGAGTTTTAAAAAATATTTTTGCTCCAAAAAATGTCAAATTCGAGATGTCAAAGCGCGAGAATCAGTCGGCAAAGAGTAATCATTATAAAAATTTGCCTATAAAAATAGTACCTTAGCGTGCTTTAAGATGTGCGACCACCGTTTTTTCTTATAAAATAAAAAATAAAACGGCACTAAAAACAATATACAAAAAAAGTAAGTAAACTAAAGGTGCCAAAAGGGGAAACTTTTTTGGTTAATAGAGTCGGTCAGAGTTAAGAAAGTATAAAAGTCTGGAAGAGAAAATTTTTAGCGTAATCTTAGTACACCTAATGCAGTATCTATAGCCACCATGTTAATGAGCACTTGCGCTCGAACCGAACCATCAGGCGTCGCGTGTTGGTAATGGCCAATGGCTTAGTAATCCGCACTCAGAGATTAGGTTATATTTAGGTGCCGCACTTGAAGTACGGAACAAAAACGTTTATTACTTACTAGAGACCACTCGCCGCTAAGTGAAACTTAAGATTGTACATAATAATGACATTTAATACATCTTGAAAAATAGACTAAGCGGAAAATGAAAGACTCGTTTTTTCACACAGAAAAGGAGACGTTTGTTTTCAGTGTATAAAAAACGAAGCTTTATGCAAAAATTTTGTTTTTATGCCTGACTTAATATGTCTGTATCTACATGGGATATAGCTTAAGGTTAATGCATTGAACACAAATTATGCATGTGCACACTTAAGTTCGTGATCTACAGTTATAGTTATAGTACGTCTATACTCGTACTATAACTGTAGATTACGTTTAACCAAATTGAAGCTTTAAAAATCATTAAGTATTGTAATAGTGTAATGAAGTCCTCTAATCTGTAAAATAAACTTCACTCAGCTTAATAAAAACATAGCTAATATGGACTTTACTTTAATTTTTAACATGAATGATATAAACTGTGCTATGATTTTCCTCATTAACAAGATAGAGACGGCAATAAATCTTAAGTCAAAGACTATAATATTATCTCGAAGAACTAGAATAATAAAGCCATGGATTACGACTTCGATGTATCAGGAATCGAGATAGGTTACACAAATAACAAAACTCGCCCCAAACATACACAACATTAAAGATAACATATACTAGGTACAGTAACTATTGTAATAAAATATTAAAGGACGTTAAAAGAACATACGAAAAACAACTAATACTTGATTCAGGTAACGATTTAAAAATAGTACATTATAGCAAAGGCCGTGAAATAGGCAATTGCAGGTCGGGTATTTGTTTGAAGGCCGAGCCGTAGGCGAGGACTTCACTAATACGAGACAGGCAATTACCATTTCCACCGAGGCATATATAGTGCTTTTCTCAAAAGAATGCAGGGAAATAAAACATACTTTTTATATTATACATTTAATAATTACTAAAAGAAAATCAAATTCATTGCAGGAGCGTCTTTTTGAATTTGAAACATTACAGCGCTCCAGCAATGTTGTATGAAACGGCGTGCTGGAGTTGTTAAATACTCTTTGTAATGTTCCAAATTCAAAAAACGCTCCTGCAATGGATTTGATTTTCTTTGTACGTAAATTCGATACTTCGCGTGTTCTTTTTTCGAAAATAATGACAACATTTCCATGCATGTTTGAGAAAAGATTTTTAGTGCTTTACATTACACACACCAATAATGAAAAAAGATTTCCCAAAGAATTATTATCTTTGTCAGTTTCACCTCAGGACTCAGTTGAATTATTAAACACTCACTTCGTTAATGTCGGCCAGTCTCTGGCTGGCAAACTGGAGGACAATACACGTGATTGTAATTTAATGACGGCTGAAAGAAGCAATAATGTATCATTTGTTTTGCTAGACACTGATTGAAAGGAGCTGGACTTGCTAATATCTGGTCTTAAGAATAAATGCTTCGTGGGATTAGATAAAATATCAAATAAAATTTTAAAAAGCAATAAACAATATCTGATTCCGCCTTTATTGTACATATTTAACTTGTGTCTGCAGACTGGTATTTTTCCAGATGTTCAAGATCAGTTAAAATCTCCAATATACAAGAACGGAAACAGATGCACTGTATCGAACTATAGGCCCATCTCAATATTACCTTCACTTTCTAAGATTCTAGAAAAAATCATTAATAATCAATTTATAAATTATATTGAAAAAAAACTACTATCCCACAAACAATTTGGTTTCCGCCGGAATAAACCAACAAATGATGCTGTTTTAACTCTCACTGATTTTATTACTTCATCCCTTGATAAAAGTAAAAAAAGCATAGCGATATTTTTGGATTTAGCGAAAGCGTTCGACACTGTATCTGTTCCACTCTTGCTACATAAGCTTGAAAGAGTAGGGGTAAGTGGAACGCAACTAAAAATGTTTGAAAGTTATTTGACAAACCGTCACCAGTGTGTTAAAGTAGGAACATACGTCAGCAGTTGTCTACCTATTGAGTATGGCGTGCCTCAGGGAACCTTCCTGGGGCCAGCTCTCTCTTTCTCATCTATATAAATAGCTAACAGAAATGAAACTGCCACAAGGGGAAATTATTTCATACGTAGACGACACTGCTCTTGTTTTTGAGGATATTACTTGGGAAGGGGTTTATCGTAGTGCTCAAATTAGTTTTAACCCTTTCGCGGACATTCAACGCCTATAGCAGTGATAACAATAAAAATTCTATTGTGTCTCGTTCACTGTCCACGAAAGTGTTAATGCTTATAATATATAATAAAACAAAATATATTACTCTCGCCATTAATAAAACATCCATTACCGAAGAGAGTTCAATTGTTGCTCATGATTTCAACTTACTAAATCCAGAGTGTAGTTATAAGACACTCAAAAAAGTAGATAGTATTAAATACATTGGAGTAATTATTGACGCTCGTTTGGACTTTCGGAAACACATGGATCTAGTTAGTTCCAGGGTACGCAGGTTAATATATATCTTTAAAAACAATAGGCATATTATAGAACCCTACCGCTTGAAACAAATTTATTATGCGCTGTGTCAATCGCTACTAAATTATTGTATTAGTGAGTTGGGGTGGTGCCGCTAAAACAGTACTCAAGAGGCTAGAAATTGCACAAAGAGCGATACTTAAAATTTGTACTTTTAATTTAAACCTTTTCTTTTTCCAACAACTGCATTATACAACCTTTGTGACGTTCTCACGGATCGTCAGCTTTTTATTCTAAGTAACTCCACAGGACCATATTTGGTTTTAGTATCTTGTCTTATCTTGTAATAAGACAAGATACTAAAACCAAATAATGGTCCTGTAATATTGAAAACTCGTAAGAGTTATTTAAGTAAACTAAATGACAGGTTTTATACTGCTTTTAGCAATAGGTTTCTAACATTTATCGGTCCAATGGTATACAATAAAGTAAATAAAGCTCTCAACATTTATCCTCTGACTACTTCAAAGGTGAAAGTTAAAACAACTATATTGTTGAAAACCCTCACGTATGAGGCAACTGAAACATTATTGGAGATCAGCAAATAAGTAGGTAACAGGACAACAACGAAATAAATTATGATCTTAGATTTTTTACACATTTTTACATAAAAAATTATCATCCAGTAAATGATTGATGATGATTATCTACAGTGTTATGTACTATACCCGGACAAACCCATGCCCACACACACTCTCTCACACACAAATGCGCAATCATTCACACTGCTTACACAAACACTATCCGTAATTTTGAATACCTATGTATTCGTTTATGAAAGGAATTTACAAGATTTTTTTTTTCTTTTTTTGTTACACTAAAAATATTTTTTATCTAAATTGGACTCACATGATCTTGCTCCAAGGGGGCCGGCGCTGTTTGCAGGCTTTATGCCTAGCTCGGCAGCAGATACATATTCATATTACCTTGTAAGTCCTAGCTTATGTTAAAATATGAATTGTCAAATTACTTATGTTTTGGAAGCAATAAAGAATTTTTATTTTATTTTATATTTAAGTCTATAGTGGTATTGCTATACCCCTGCAGGGCGTCACATGTTTACTTAAATATTTCTGTATCATCTCGATAATGTAATGTGACTTGCAATAAATATTATGATTATGAGCTTCTACATAATTATAAAGTTCTATCAATACTTTGTTATATCATGTCATAATCAAAAGGCATCATAACATAATTATACTTAATGCTTAATCATATTAAAACATAGTTAATCAGCACAACATATAGTACCAGGGGCCGTACCGCGCAAGTGGCGTCGGCATCGAAATCGGCTTCATTAGACAATTGGATGTGACACATTGCTGCTTCTTTTTCGCACAATTAAATACTTACCAAAGACTAAGCAATATGTCACATCCATCTGTCAATTGAAGTCGATGTCTATGCCGATGGTAGGGGCCCAGATGAGATCAGGTAGCAGGTGCGCGCAGGTGTGTCGTCGGCATCAATCAACATCGACTTCATTTGACAGATGGATGTGACATATTGCTCTTAGACTTTGGTAAGTTTTCATTTGTAAGTGTCAAAAAGAAGCAGCAATGTTTCACATCCATCTGTCAAATCAAGCCGATTTCGATGCCGACGCCACTTGCGCGGTACGGTCCCAGGTAGTTACTGTAACAAACAATAGAAAAGTGAAAAAAATAACAAGCACTTAAAAATTATTTCGCATCTCTTGTCGTATTATTTTGAATGACACTTGAATTTACATTCCTACGAGTAATAGCTACAGAATTTAGTTTTTTTTTTCTAAACATATCTCACTCAAACTCATGAACAAGAATGGCGTATCGTTTAACTTAATTATTAGGTCTCCTTTTGTGCAAAAAGTTAATAATATTATTAATAAGTATGTTATCTTTCGGGGTCCACCTGCTAAGTTTTATTAAGTTATATTGTTAACTTATCCCAGTTTGGGTACAAAGTGGGGTAATATTTAGCATGGTAATTATTTTGATAGGCAGCTGAATACGTTATGTTAGGGTTTATTTATCTGTGGTGTGGTGGTGTGACGCGGAGGCGTTACTTGACTTGAATAAAATATAGAACTTGATACTGTAATTATGTTTCATTTTCAATTAATAATGCGATTTTTATGACAAGGCTACCGTCTATATATCTACACAGACGACGGGCCTCTCTTTCTTAATTTGATTGCCAACATAATCAGCCAGCAACGGCGGTGTACCGGCCTGCTTGCAGTGCGGAAACATATACGATCTTCACTCCGCAGTACGTATATATATATAATATAAAAAATAATACTTATACGTATCATCACATAAAATATAGGTATATCACCACATCATCATATAACTAATTGATAGTGATTTTGATGTTTAACCTTTGAGGGTGGAAAAATGATATTTTGTTTGGAAATCTGAACTTTATAACTAGAACAAAGTGTAGACGCAGTTTAATATTATACATTACTGGTAATTAAATGCAATGATGGCGCTGTGTGATTGAGTAGATACATATTGTTGTTGGAATATACAAAAATAAATACGTCTCTCTCTAACTACAGGTAGTCCTTCTCTTTTACACAATTTGTTTATATTAACTTCATTGAACAATAATCCTTTGTTTGTTCCCTCAGTTATGTTTAGTTACTTACTTACCTTGTTGCTGTAGCTTTGTGTAACTGTGCGCTGCTCGCACTAATATAAAACACCCCTTCCAAATAATTACTGTTAATTGAATAAAACTTTCATTAATATAAAACTTCGTCTTTCATTGGCTTCCATAAAACCTAACAATTGTTTACTTCATAAAGTAGGTATGTCAAATGAGCTCTTATTTACATAAACACCGACAGTTTCTGTCATATCACATTTATAAAAGTTTGTTAACTTTCTCAGAAAATATTTTGAATACCTACTTAAAACAACAAAAACTTGTCTCAGCTGAAGACATACATATACTTACTTAGTCATTTCCACATCTGAAATACACAATGTTGTATTTGGAGTATTACGCTTAATAAACTTGCCGTGTTTGCGTTCGTCCGTTTTATGTGCTTCGACTCTTAGTAAGTGCGTTATATTTCTAAAAGCACTCTTAAAGTGCCGTCCTGCGAACTCGCTCAAACTGAACTGAAACAGTTTTCAGTTATTCGCGGACCACTCTCGTGGGAGGATGTCCGTTCAATGCCCTCCTGAAAACGATTCGCGATCGCAACTTCGCAACTGAAAGACGTGGTATTAGACAAAATATTTAAAAAGAAGTTGCTTATGTAAAAAGATGTATTTATAAAACGACCGGTTAATAAAAATGGGAAATTTTATGTTATAGCAGGACAAAATTAAAATTTTAAAATTTTTCGGTAAATAAAATTTTAAATAGGTAACATATATTTTCTGCATAAAAATCAAATATTTTGTCAAACGATTTTCAAAACTTGTATGAGAACCTTTTGGATCTTCGAGAGAGCTCATTCATAGCTTCAAAAAGGTCTCATTACTTAAAAATAGGCGCAGGAAAATGAAAAATAAAATAAGTACAAAAACTTTTTGCCATTCACAGTCTGCCCTTGAATAAAAAAACAAATAGATAACCCCATTTGGTGCCTGATGAGTGTGCATTAGCTAACAAATTACATAAATGAAGTTAATTGTTGTTCCCCGAGATTGATAGTGCTAATAAGAGGATGTCATGTTCGAGATAATTTACTATATTGTTCGTTAATTATACCGCATTAATATTTCAGTTTTGCTCACCAAAAGGTATTAGTAGAAGGGATAGTTTTATCGTGTCAGTCTAACATTATGCGTTGTGATTATAACATCGAATAAATGTGACGCTAATTAGGTAAGTTTATTATAATGCCAAACTTCGTGTTATCGTGGTATTAAACGGCCTCATTTGAAAAGAGTCAGAGTGTGTAACGAAACAATTGAATAGCGCCAGTGGTGTTTTATCAGTTTCTCAATTTAAATGTATGTTTAAACTTTTTTTATTTAATTTAAGCGGCCATTAATCCCGAAAGTTCCCTAATTGGAATTGTTTTCGTCTCTGTCTCGCCAGATTCCTTGAAACGCTAAGTCCAGATTTTCCTTTTAAGCTTATATAACGTTACGGCATTGCAGGCTATTTACTTCTAGTGATTTAGTTGACTTTCCTCAACCCACGCTGAAAAAGGACTGAATATTTAATTTTAGATCTTTTGCGGCCGTATGTTACCTATCTTTTACTTTTCATTAACTGATTGATATGTAAGTACTAAATTCAAGTGATTAGTATTAAACAGAATGTTTTCGCAAGTACAGTACTTTATTTTCGTAGTACGTTAGTACTCTTTGGCAATAGCCAAACTTCAAGAACTATTATGCAAGTGATTAATTAATGATGAGAGGTAAAAACAACATTAATATTCCATAGAATCTTACATGAAAGAGGGTAATAAAATTGGAATAGTGTATATGTACAGTACAGAGAATCAACAGTATATTTTTACCCAAAAGAAAAACAAAGATGTGAAGTATTCGGTGCTAAGTGCTACTCGCTATAAAAATAATAATGTCGAAGTCGATGATACATTTGCCCTTCCGTAGTGTTATTGATTGGTGGGAGAGCATTCAAGGTAAATATATTATGTTTAAATAAATGCGCATAAAAATTCTGATTTGTATGCGTCAAACTAAAGTAAAATTAAACTATTTCCAAAAAAGATTTTGTACCACCGTAATCTAAGGTGTAATGTTAAAGTCCAATATTAAAACGAAGAAAACTCGACTTATAAGCAAAACAGCGGTAACGTTACAGTCATGTATATTTTCAACTCGCCAGTCTTTTGAATGGACTGATTTGAGTAGTTATTGTAATATTACGTAAAATCCTTTTTTAGCATTAATAAAATTACCCCCGAAAAGGAAGTAAAAAAAGCGTGTCAATCGATGCTTATAGAAATATAATTTAATATATTATCAATCACTATTATACTCGTAATGCTTCAATTCAGAGTTCAATCCTGAATAAAATGGAGTATAGCAATCGCCAAGGCTTCGCTATGTGCCTATGTGGCAATAAATGACAAGGAGATGAGCCTGCACTCTGTGAGATTCACTCATGTGATTAATAGTGGCGTCTTCCGAGTGTGAGATCGTAAACACGATGACAAACGGCGCGACAAGTCGAGAGGCGCCGGCACGGTCCTTTGTGACGATATCAGATAATACAGGAAGAACAGTCAAACGAAATAGTACATTACTGCAGCGGCCAGCAAAAGAGGCATTGAGATGCAAAATTCCATTTGGACCCTCAATGTGAACGCAAACAGACCTATAGGTCAGTGTTCAGATACGTGTGACACTTGGGTCAGAGATTCCAATATCACATCTCGTACTTCTAGAGTACACACTGACTGGGTACTAGGAGAGCTCAGAATAACCTCTGGGTCTGGGTAAAGTTTGAATTTGCCTTGCCTAAATAAAAAAAGGTTACAGACTGACTGCTTTCTACAGCCGAAAAAACTGTGCGGATATCCGGAATAGCACCCAAGTTATGGATCGTTTGCACTAGTGTTTATGCTTGCTACATAGAAAAATCAAAACAAATTTCAACGTGTACTTGTATAAAAAGTTACACTTTGAAAGAAAAAACAAAAAACTTGTGTTTGTGTAGTTCAGTCGTAATCAAAACCAAAGCATTTGCAAAAAGCAGGAAAATAAATCCATCAAAGCGATTGAACAATAACAACAGAGAGCCCGAGCATTGTAAGGCTTTTGAACAGTTCCGATTGTTGTCAAAGATAACCCATTTCTACTTTGGTTCTAAAATTAATGGTATTTTTTAGCCGTAGTTTCAGCTGACAAAAGAAAGGATTCATGCCAATGATACAGGAAGAAACGTATGTATCTTACACTCATATAATATTTTACGCGAATACACGACAAGCGTAAAGTAGTTACAATTTTATAAAGATGGATGACCGAGACTCCAATTTCCCTTGGTTATCAGCTGAGAGGGCCCTCCCAATGAGCGTTTCAAAGATATCTCTCTATCTATTCAATTTCCTTCAAGAGTTTCAAGCTTAATTCAATTTAACTTTGCGTTCCACGTTCCATTAGTGAAAGAGGGTTAATAAGAATTAATCTTACCAAAGACAATATCTTTACCTATTACCTAATTTTATTTAAAAAAATATTATATTTCTAAATAAGTATCATCATCATAAGGATTGTTTTCCCTAAAGCAAAACATCGATCACTTTTACAAATACATCTTGGTTAAAATGTCGATTTATTTATATTCATGTGTCATTTCTGTCAATATTAGGGTTCCCGATCCCTAAATATATTGACAAGGTTATGTACTTACGACGACCAATATATTAGATTTTTGCGGTTCTTCATTTTCATATCTCTTCTCTTTGTTGTGTTACGTTTTGTATGTTGTTTACAAACAATTTCGAAGGTGTTAATTGTTTTGATCCGTTCTTACAAGTAAATTCAAACACAACATTGAAATTTTTATTAAATAAATTATTGAAAATGTACATACGTCGATGTTCAGAATTAATGTATGTGTTCGGGTTCGGGTGGTATCTATTTCTATTTTCGTCGGGGGAATGACAAAGACTAATGGAAGTTTGGCGAATAATTACTGCGTACATTGTTTTGTTATTTATAACTAACCTATTATATTTAGTAATGTCTGACAATATTTAGCATTTAGCGGAAAACTGTCTAATTATTATCGTATAATACTGATTTAAAGTTCTTTTATGGATAACATAAAAACATACAGTTAAGTACACAAATATAATAGTGTATATATACGAAACACAGTCAAAAGATGATTTGGTGAAAGAAAAATATAGGTACTCAATTAGAATACAGAGATATTATTAAGTTTCTACAAAAGTGGAAAGAAAAATAGTTATATTGCGAGAACAACAGGTTATGTAACTACATACAGACGAGTTCATCCAGGCATCTTATTGTGTCGAGTAACAGAATTCTTACAACTCGGCTAAAATTAAATAAAAGGAAACGAAATGAAATACGATATAGAATATATTTCTATGGCGGAGCTTAAACTGCGCGTTGACTTAACTATTAAAACAAATTCAGTTGGGAATGATTTGTTTTAATTTACAGCCAGAAGCATCTTCAGTTAAAATTGTTTAATCAAGTTAGTTCTTAGTGATAAATATTAAACCAGAAAATATACTAGAAAAAAGCAACTAGTCTCATGTCGCAACTAGACTAGTTGCTTTTTCTAGTATATTTTCTTGTTTAATATTTATCACATAAAAATAGCATTTTAAAATGCAAAATTAAAAAGTTATAATTAGTTCTTAGTGTTGAATACTTGGTCAAGTGGTTAATTCGTCCTAGGTTGAATATAATAAGGTTTAAACACATTAGAAGCAATGACAGTACTTCTTAACTTGATATCGACTAATTTACTTATTTCATAATCAGGCTGATTAAAATCAAAGAAGAATTAATGTGCGGAATTCGGACCTAAACACTTTGAACAGGATGTGTGAGTGTTTGCTGAAAAGGACCACGTGACAAAATGTGTAAGAACGTGAAGAGTGTGACTTGGGAGACGGAGACGCTGATGGGCACAGCACCCAAGTCGAAGTGGGACTCCTTGTGTCCCAGGGCGGCTCTGTCCCATATGGGACTGTTCGTAGCATTGATGCTGTACACTGCAGGTGGAGGTTTGGTAAGTAACATAAAAGCCGCCGGATTCATTGATCCAGTAGCTGGCGCTAGTTTTAGGCGCTATAAAACGAAGACATGCGTCCTATTCCATGCCAGCCCTGGACTAGATACAAAAAAAAATGATACGGTGTCAGCGCTGGTATGGCAGTAGTACTGGTACAAGCTACTTGATCAGTGTAAAACTGGCTAGATAGAAAAAGCTAACAAAATTAATGTAACTTAGTAAAAGACAAGGATTTACTAAAGAGGTTTGTGTGAAGGTCAAAGTCAAAGTCAAAGTCTCAGGCCGACGATTATCACACTCGTTCCGTAGCGTTGATTTCGTTAGATTTAGTACTGCGTGGACGGTTCGTACAAAAAATATCACGCGTGGATCTGCATGTTAGTGTATTTTTCTTCCAAAAATCTACGCTCCAGCTTCAGGTGTTTGCCTAAATATGTGGCTTTATCCTTTAGTAATTTCTGGCACAATCCTGAGGTAAATTACTATGGAAATAACGCAGGCAAGCCTGTTGGGATTCATAAATCTGCCGATAGAAATTGCGTCCGGTGTCTAAAGCTTTTGCAATGTTAATATACCTAACTACATTAATATTTGGCGTATGATATACCTTAACTTCATTTGATTTCATTAGTTTCATTACACGTTTAATTTTGCATTACCTACATTTAACGATGTTATATAAAACTATGTGTTGCATTAATACTAATCAATACCTTTTGCAAATCTTTTCTAAAGTGTAAAATTGTCCAATCGTACACTATAACGAGTGTGCACGATTTGATATAATGAAATACGTTAGCTTTATTTGTGACTAATAAACTCGAACATGTACTGCAGTTCTACAGGTATTAATCGTATGGTGGTCATAGAATAGGCGGATACATGAATTATTACTCAATAGTTGACGCCCGCAACTTCGTTCGTATGGACCTATGTCACGCTTTACGTTAAAGATATATCCGTAAATAATGGTAGTACAAATATAAGTTATTATTGATTGCCGTGTAACCAAAGGTAATTTGATTCCCTAATGTTACACACCTTACGGATTTCTTTATAAGTACACTACATTAGCGGTTTTTTTCGTTTCGGGGTAATATGAATAGACTTGCAGCGTTACTGACCCGCGAAAAAGCAATAGCAAGCCACTGACCGTGAGAAAAACAATGAGTCCTTAGGTGGACACTAGCCATATTTTTTTATAGCATTTTGCAAAGCAAATGGTTACAGGAAACTGTCAGCGCTTGGAATCAAACGGAAAATTGTTGGGGATGAGCTGTGTACGCGGAATTAACAACAAGCGGATTCAACGACATTACACCCAGCCAGATTCTTAGCTTCATTTATATTTTGCTGCAAATCATTAAGTTGTGTTTCATTGTATAAAATTGGGCAAGTAACATAAGCTCGTAACATTTCGCAAAAGCATTATAAAAACACCGTCTCCTAAGGTTGGTCCTGTGAGCAGCGAAACTATGCGCTGTAAGTGAATAAAAAGTCAATTGGGTGTCGTCCTGATTAACTATATTTTTAAAAGAAGTGTAAACCACTTCATATCCAACAATTCCCGCTAAAATTATTTCGTCGATTGCATTTGCTCACTAATTTTTGGGGGCCACTAAGGCGCATTCACATAACCAAGAATTTTCCTGTCTTGGTATATACTGGATGTCTCCAAATATTGAACGTATAAGTTCCTCTTCAGACATAACGACTTTGCCAAGCATTTCATTTTATTCAGAGAGGACTCCTCTCACATTTTTTTTAATATGCTGTATAATTCTTGGGCATGGGAATAACCGTTAGTAGTAAATTTTAGATTAGTAGCCTGGGCCATAGATTAGATGTTTAAATGAGGCGTTGATCTCATTGGCTCCAGTCCCCCGACATATACCAGGAAACATTGTTGAAAATCTCCCAAGAAAAGAAATGTGACATTACTCATGGGTATGTCATCACGGCGATTATCACGTAGGTACTGTTTTATCCATAGATTTAGATTTGCGGAGCGAAAAATTCTAAATCTATGGTTTTATCCACTCAAACACTTACTAAATAAAAGTTTCGTGTTTAAGCACAATATGTTGGTGTTTCAGTTCTGTCTAAATCGATTGGGATTTTAAACATTGTATGTGCTGTCTTTTTAACAGACAAATTTTTTAAAAATATTGCAGCGATACCTCACAAAGCTACTGCAAGAGCAATCTTATTTTGACGCCTGGTCTCTCTCGTTAGGTATATTTCTCTAGTGCCACCTGGGATGTTTAAGAAAAACTTAAATGAGATTGATGAGATTGAGATCACTTAAAGTTCTATGGTGAAATGTGTAATGCTTTAACTAACTGTGGTGATCATTATGGAGCGGTAGTTTGTTTCAACGACATATTGATTGGCGCGTGGTTGATTAGGTTCTCTTTGGAAAATGGGTCATTGTCAACAGTTAATACTCATCATCAGAGATGTGCAAAATAGTTTCTAAAATGTATTTGTAGTCTAGTATGTAGTTTCGGAGTGATGCGCGGCCAAGACACAGACATACAGAAAGACAGACAGACAGACAGGCAGACAGACAGACATACAAAAAAAAACAGTTTTGGCTACAGTATTGATTATAGTGCCCTCCAAAAAAAATATCAAAATAATGTACAGAAATGGACCTGAGATAAGTCAACATTCAGATTTCTTAGCCAATTAGCTGCGCCTTGGGTGAGGTTGTAGATGTCTTCTATGGGTCCCGGATATAAATATGATTTACACATAGGTCCAAATCTCGCCAACCTCATTTATGCCGAAGGAAGTTGCAGCGTCCATATCCTGAGCCTGTTTAGTTTGCACCAAAGCTTTCTAGGTTGATCGAAGCCCTCAGGTATGGTTGGTCGATGCACGATTTGGGCATTCATTCACCCAGTAAGTCAAAGTGGGAGAGAGTCTGGGCTGAGGTGCAAGGAGGATGACGAGACTTGAGCCTGACTACAGGTCAATCATCATGGACGGGGAGAGATGGTGAAGCTGCTATTTTCTCTGCGATTTTAACCAGCGAAGATTTGGAGGAGCTATGTGCGTTAGGGCCTGCAGCCAATGCTGTGAGGTCGACCTGATTGTTCCCGATATGCACCGCATGGCATCGTTAAGCATGGCGTCCGCCTTATGAACGTGAAAGCTATTTATCCAAACTGGAGCGCAGTATTCAGCAGCGGAGTATTGCAACGCAATGCCAGTAGTGCGTAGACAGTCTGCAGAAGCACCCCAGGGGGCCTACCGCCATCTCCTAACGCAGTATTGTTTCAATCTTACCATGCTATTTCATACTACGAAGCTTGTTTTTTGACGGAAGTTTTGTGACGTCTTCGCTCAATTATCGTCTCCAAAGTGTGTTGTCTGTCAATACAACTTCAATACAAACAAAACGCAAACAAAACGTTGTTAAGCCTGTTGTTTTCAAGAGATGGCGGTAAGCCCGCAGGTTGTCACCTCAACAAAGTTGCCAAAGTTGCCTCGTGCCACAAAGTTTATGCAAGATGTTGTTTCGGGTTTCAATTTTCATGGAAAGCTTGCCGAGATGTTCACTGCAGGTTAACGATCTGTCCAGTGTAACGCCTAAATATGACGCGAGCAACAGATTGTCCCCCAGCAACAGATTGTCCCCTTATATAAATAGCCTTGAATCTATCTGATGCTTCACTATTCATTTCATATAAGGATTTTTCAATTATGCAGCACAAATATTTATATATATTTATTTGTAACAAAATATGAGAACATGCAATGACATACATTATACATGAGATATTATAAAATATCTTATAAGTTAGGACCACATGTCAATATGTTTCAAGCTTGTCATCACACTAAACGAAATTAATAACCATTCCATCTTAAAACAAAAATAAATCTTATGGAACTACCTTATTACAAAGAACAATGTCCTTATTGCCACCAGTAACATGAAAAACCTATTTAAAACTAGCTTAACATTATATCTGAAGTCATGCCTTTTGGACTTTAACAAGCTTATTAAAAATCTATAAATTCATTTTCGTATAGGCAGATGGGGCTTTCTTTCAGTTTCTCATTGTCATAGTAATCAAAGTTTTTGGTGTCGCTAGGTGAACGTACCTTTGGTGCAAATGGTGGATGAACCCTACAATTTAATAGGCTGTCCCAGTCAATCTCTTTAAACCATTTACTGTTCTTTAAATCGAGTACTCCATCCTTCAGATTTCCGAAGCGTCGCGCAGTGTCAGTTTGAATAAGGCGTGACAAAAGATCTTTCACATCGAAAGAAAAATGCGTGGGACATTTGTATCTGCCCGCTACGATTTTTTCATAAATTCTCATCTGTTCCGTAGAGTAAAACGGTGGATATCCTGCGCACATCTCGTAAATAAGAATTCCGAAGGACCACCAATCGACTGACTTACCGTATCCCTTACTGAGTATTATTTCCGGTGCTAAGTATTCAGGAGTGCCACAAAGAGTCCATGTACGGTTCTTTAAAATTTTGCAAAATCCGAAGTCTGTTATTTTGATGTAACCTCCACGATCAATTAAAATATTCTCAGGTTTCAAATCACGGTAAACTAGATCACAGGCGTGTAGATATTCCAAAGCTAATAAAACTTGAGCGGCATAGAATTTTGACAAAGTCTCTTCAAATTTACCCATTTTTCGAAGGTGAGTGAAAATCTCTCCTCCCGGCACGTATGGTAAAACATAATAGATATAGACGTTATCTTTAAAAAAATATTTCATAAAAACGACGAATGGGAAGTTCAGTCCACACAAAATCTTTTTTTCATAGTAGCTGTGTTCTATTTGTTTATATTTCACGACTGTTGCTTTTTCTAAAGCTTTCATTGCGTAATATTTTGAACTTACTACATGCCTCACTAAGTATACAACACCAAAAGCACCTTGGCCTAGAACTCTGTTTAATTCAAAGTCGTCTAATTTTGCATTGCTCACTGACTTTTCATGCAATACCTCTAAAAAATCTTGGCGAAGCTTATCCAAGTAAAGTGAATATTGTTTCTGCTTTGAATTGGAGTAACCGCCTTCGTTGCGAGGAGAAAGCAATCGAGTCTTCATTACTATCTCCGCCATTTTCTTTCGAATGAAAATGCAAAGTAGTTGAAAAATAAAATAAACTTAATAGTCGCAATTCGCACCAAAAGCATGAAAAAGATTTTACAAAAAGAAAGCAGCGATCAGCCGTGTGTACTCTTTTCGTAGAACAAGAGCAATATACTGAAAAAGAATAGTTTCAAATTTCATCGATCACAGTCACAGAGCACAAAATATTCTGTTCGTTCACATAGATATTATGGTATCGCAAGAAGGTATTCTGTGCGTTAATGACTATCAACAAATACTATAGACACATCAAATGACTGATGCTACAATAGTTTTAATCACAATGGTTTTTACATATTTTAATAATTTAAAGGAGTTATTTAAAGCTGGGTGCTTCTTTTAAATGGGCTATAGGCTCTTTAGGAGGGTATGTCCAAATCTTATACTGTACAGAATCACCAGGACCACACCAGATACTTGGAATTGTTAAAAACTGAATTTGATAAAAAGTTTAGTGATCCGCCACCGTCTGATAAATCTCCAGATGATTTTGATAGAATCAAAGCAATTGGCAATGGTGCTTACGGTGAAGTGTTTTTAGTGAGACATAAAAGTTCATTTACGTATCATGCTATGAAAGTAGTTGAGAAACAGATTGTTGTTGAAAGAAAACACGTAAAAAATTTAATATTAGAAAAGAAGATTTTACAATGTGTACATTTTCCTTTTCTTGTTACCTTGGATCTTGCTTTTAAAGATAATTTGTATCTTTACTTTATATTACCATATATATCAGGCGGAGAAATGTTTACATATATCCAAAAATATGGTGGATTTTCGGAAGCTTTATCAAAATTTTATGCAAGCCAAGTCATATTGGCATTGGAATATTTACATCACTGCCACGTAGTTCACAGAGATGTAAAACCAGAAAATATTCTGGTTGATACGACCGGTTATTTGAAACTTTGTGACTTCGGGTTTGGTAAAGTACTTAAGAAGAAAACATGGACGTTATGTGGAACACCAGAGTATTTGGCTCCAGAAGTGATAATGTCAAAAGGTTACTCATATCCTGTGGACTGGTGGGCAGTTGGTGTTCTTATATTTGAAATGCAAGCTGGACATCCACCTTTTGTTGCCAGTGACCCCAACAAGTTGTACGAAAAAATTCTTGATGGCTCATTCAAGTTTCCTGATTCCATTATTCCTGATTCGAGAAGTCTTATAAAAGGATTGCTGCAAACAGATTCGTCAAAGCGCTTGGGATCCTTAAAAGCAGGAGTCTACGATATTAAAAGTCATACATGGTTCGATGAAGTTGCTTGGCAATCTGTTTTACATCAAAGAATAAAACCACCTTTTGTTCCAATATGTCCAACACCTGGTGACACAAGTAATTTTCCTGATATGCCACAGCCAATATTAAGGAAGGCTAGTCGTTGCTTTTATGAAAAGGAATTTGCCGAATTTTGAATAATATAATGTGTTCAGAACTGCTGGTCGGTCAAGTTCTGTTAATCTGTTGATAGTTTTCTAGTATTCTATAAACATAGTGTTGATTTATAAGTGAATTTACAATGGTCCATGTTCTGATATACTGTATTATCTGGAAATAAAATGGTTTAATGAAAATCTGCGTACATCTTTGATTCAGTAATCTTTTCATCTTGTATCATAGATGTAGTTTATGTTGTTTGTTGTAGGTATGTGTTTTTGCGAATTCTTACCTTTGGTTTTACTTCTGGAGAAATAAGTAAATAGTGATTGAGAATTTAATCACGGTCCAATCGAAATGTTAAAGTTAATCTATTATTGTTTTTTAACAGTATTTTCTAATTCGATTAAAATTCCTTATATTCTCGAAGCATGAATTTATGAATCGTGCACGTTTTTGCTGCAAGAGCCGAGTTCACCAACCAACTTTCGTTCGGATAATCGTCGTTTAAATAATCGTTCTGAAAATTTCAAATAAGCGAGTGAAATGCAATAATGTTAGCGGTTGGAGAAAATGGGACTAAGACCATAATGTACTATATGTCTATGCCGAAGAATGTATACCGCTTGACTTCTGTATTTTATTCAGTAATTATAGAAATAGTGCTTCAGTAGGGTTTGGTTCTTGTTTCTGGAATTTGAAAAACTTAATAAAACTGTATAAAAATAGAAACAAAACACTGCATTTACTTCCTGTTTAACGTATTATTAATACTTGCAGTGGATGTAAAAGTCAAAGATACCGAAAATAAATATTTAACAAGTGTGTTTGTTTTTATGTACTACTCACTCAATGTTTGTTTGGCTTTAGGTATTCCGTGCTCTGGAGTACCCCGCAGAGTTGGCTAAGCAGAGTTTCCACAGGGAGAGACTAAAGACCGAGAGATGGAACTTATTACAATTTGTATCACAAACGAATGGGAATTTAAGTTTAGACCCTGACGTCGAGGAACAATTGAGTCACCATTTGGCATTGTATGAGAGAGTAAGCATATAAAAAGGGTTGTATTTAACTGTAAATCATATTAACATAAATAGCTAAATGTTTAACAAATTATTTTTGGAATTTTTTGGAACCGATGAATAAAAAAAATATTTCAATGACCAGTGCGCGCCAAAACTTAAGATAAAAAAAAACTTTTTTATAAAGAGTTGGTGTTCTCTAAATTAATTATTTCCTGCTTTAGTGCTAACAGATAAACTAATATGGGTTTTAACAATGTCTTTACCAGGTATTGGAGGAAGCATCATCCAGTGGATTATCTTTAGAAGTAGAGAAGAATTTTCCTGCAGCGGAAGAAAGGTGGAGTATATTGCAAGCCGTGTTTTTCTCCTCAACTGTGCTCACCACAATAGGTGTGTAAGACCATGTAAGCATTACTGCATTTTTAAATGTTTCAAAAGATAACAATAATATTTTTATTTTTTTCAATAATGTTAATTTTTACTTCATTATTTTAAAATTGCCTTTTCCTTGCAGGTTATGGAAACATTGTACCAGAAACGTTCTGGGGGAGATTATTTTGCATTGCTTATGCGCTTATTGGAATACCTTTGACGCTGACTGTCATTGCTGATTTGGGTCGAGTGTTTGCTACCTTTGTATCTTTCATAGCCAAACAGTTACCTGCTATGCCACGTAAGTAAACTTTACACATTGATAAATAATCTCATTGAAGTAATCTAATTATATTTTTGTTATAAGCTTTTGAATACCAAACTGCTTTTCTGATTCAGAGCATCAATGATAGAGTAACTTCTAACGGCCGAAATTAATAACCTATCTGCAGATATGGATTGACAATCTGAGATAGTTGCCTAGAATATCTATCTTAATATGACCAAAATAACGACGGTTGCTAGGCAACGAAGCCAGTTTCCAAGGAAACTATCTGAGTTAGTCCTATCGATATCTACAGATAGGTTATTAATAACTAACCGTAAGTTAGATTTTGTAAAATTAAGAAGCTTTAAAGTTTTCTTCTTTTTGAATTTTTATAGCGGTATTTCTGTTTCAGTGTGTTGCAAGCGAGTTTCAGAAGCAAATCCAGCAGGCCAGAGGTCTCTATACGCTTTTGGAGCAGTGGGCTTTCTTTTTGTATATTTATCAGCTGGGGCCGGTCTCTTCAAGATGTGGGAAGATGACTGGACCTTCTACGATGGATTTTATTTTTGTTTCATCACTATGACTACTATTGGATTTGGTGACTTGGTGCCCAGTAAGTTTAATTTTAAAGACGTTGCTCGGTAAATTATAGGAAACTTATGAATTACGTTCTTTTTTTTACGAATAATGGCGTTTTTGATGCTCTTATTTTTCAATCTGTAATTTATTTTGGGAGACCTTCAATTAAAAAACCAACTATAAAAACCTCGAACGACTATCTGTGTATATAAATAAAGGTACGTATGAATACATTATTGATGTAATAAATAATCTATTTCCCCAAAGATTTTAGCCTTGATTTTACTATTTTGGAAATATGGTGGAGAAAAGTGCCTGTAACTCATCTTATCTGTGTCCTTTCATCACAGAACGGCCGAAATACATGCTGCTATGCACCCTGTACATCTTGATCGGACTGGCGTTGACATCCACCATCATAGAGTTGGTGCGAAGGCAGTATGCCCAATCCTGGCAGCAGCTGCGGGCGCTCTCTGGCCCGTTGGCAGACACGCTTAGGAGACTCGGCGACGCTGGCAGAGGCGTTGATGTCTCCGATCTTAGAAAAGTTCTTACGGTGGTAAGTGTTGATTTTTACTTCAGTACGAGACCCCCTAGAATACTTGCTGCTGTGTAGCCTGTGCATCTTGATTGGCCTGGCGCTGACGTCTACCATCATAGAGCTGGTGCGAAGGCAGTATGCTCAGTCCTGGCAGCAGTTGCGCGCGCTCTCTGGCCCGTTGGCAGATATGCTCAGGGGACTCGGGAACACTGGCAGAGCCGTTGATGTCTCCGACCTTTGAAAAGTTCTAACGGTAGTTAGTGTTGATTTTTCTTTTGATATCAGCAAGGCCAAAGTACATGCTGCTATGCACCCTGTACATCTTGATCAGACTAGCACTGACGTCAACCATCATAGATCTTGTGCGAAGGCAGTATGCTCAGTCCTGGCAGCAGTTGCGCGTGCTCTTTGGCCCGTTGGCAGACACGCTCAGAAGACTCGGAGACACTGGCAGAGGCGTTGATGTTTCGCACCTTAGAAAAGATCTTACGGTGGTAATTGTTGATCTTCCTTTTAATACGAGACCGTCTAGAATACTTGCTGCTGTGTACCCTGTACATTTTTATCGTGCTGGCGTTGACGTCTACCATCATAGAGCTGGTGAGGCGGCAGTACTCCCAGTCCTGCAGCAGCAGCAGCTGCGGGTGCTTTCTGGCGGTTAGCTAACACGCTCAGGAGCAGAGACCTATATCGAAATAGACGGTATAAGTTTACCAACCTTGCGTGTAACAAGTTTGATCCACGGTCAAAGTTTTCCGACCTATGTTAGTCCGCTTGAGACCATTGCCATGAAAACACGCGTCACACAGAAACGAAAATGATTAATGTGCAGTGCTTTCTTGCAAGAGCTCGTCAATAAGATTTCCCACTACTCACTCGTGACGTCATCGTAACTACGAAAAATTCGACACGCTAGGTTCTCATACAGTTTGAAGCGCTCTTTCGTCTATCTTGATATAGGTCTGTGCTGGCAGAGACGTTGATGTCTCCGATCTTAGAAAAGTTCTTACGGTGATAAGTGTTGATCTTTCTTTTGATACCAGAACGGCCTCTACATCCTGTTCTCACAGGAGATCATCAAAATATGATGATTAAAAATCAAAACTTTCCTATTATTGTATCAGTCAAATTAATTTCATTGTAATCCATTTATTTGACAGATATTAAGTGTGAAAACTATTCGTTAGGCTTGCAAAAGGTAAAGTTACGAAAAATAAATAGCATTAATTACGATAAACATTTTTTTTTACAAATTGTGTGTATCATTTCGACAGTAAGTATCATTGCAAACCATTGCAAACGATTTACTAGCACGATCGTTGTTCTAACTTTTAGTTTCGTGTTCCACTCAGTCATACAATGAGACTTGGTGTCGCCAGTTGTGGAGTCGATGTGTCTGACCTCAGGATACAGTGCTAAGTACGATACTGTCGTTTCAACGTTTATAGGCCAAGGCCACGATTCGACAATAGCCTAGAATCTAGATTATTATAGGCATCCTGCACATATCTTTGTACGCGAACCTAGAACAAATAAATCGAACAGCTTCTTGTGCTAGACTTGTTTATAAAGTCATTTCAGTTTATTTATACGCTATGCTCACATATTATACACTTCGTGTAGTGATTGATGTAAACGAATAAGCGTTATAGTACCACCTGAAATGTTTAAAGCTGGGTATGCCCCACTTTCAAAAGAAAATCATAATGCACCTTAGCTCATTAAAATATGTTTCCCTTGATTAATGTTTCTAGTACGAGATAAATGTTTTACGTAACAATTCAAGACGACTTATTTAGAAATATTTATAACGAAGTAATATTTACCACTTTTGATTCGTTCTACAAATACAGAAATAAGTAGGTGTCGATCGGATTAGATTCACTCCAAAGCTTGTCCGAGATCAGATCAACTAGAGATCAGTGGCTTGTGTTGACAGATGCCCGTCTCACTTGTAAACAACTATCCTCACTAGAGTAAAATCGTGAGTGACGCTTTATTTGTGAGCTTGCTCATGCCGAAGAATTGTCGATGGACATCGCATTTCGTGATGTAACTACTTATTTTCAAAGAAAACTAATGTACGATTGAGTGGTTAGAGTTTAAAATGTAGGTATGTTCAAAAGCGTTTTTGGATCCACATAACAAAAAATAAAATGTTTAATCTTCTTACATCCTGAATCCTATTTATATTAAAACAAAATATTAAACAAACTTTCCCATTTTTGTGACTGAATTAAAATATGTTGATGGCTGAGCAGTTTTAGATGGAATGTTGCAAACGGATCGGCCGTGAACCAGAATAATAATAATAAAAATAGCCCTAACCCATATGTAGGTGGTCTGCTAGGAAAATCGCTAAAATATTCGTGTTTTAGAATGAAAAGAAATAATTAATCCGTGATATGTGCAAATCGTAATTTTGTTCGGGTCGGGCGGAGATCTTTCTGGTTCATATGATTGTTCAGCACAGGGTGTTTCCAAATTTATTTGTTGCTGAATATCTTTTTTACGAACTTATACATGTGAGGGAAATTTAACTTAGTAAAAATATTTATCTTTTTTGTTTGCCATAAAATCATTAAAGTAGCACGTAGGTACTAAAGTTTATAATGCATGAGACTTTTAGGAGTAAGATAAACTACATATATTTTATGTCTTAGTCTCTCGAGGTACACACATTGATTTTACTTCAGTACCTATTATTTATTTTATTTTTATCAGACAAATACACTATTTTTTTTTGTAAAATTGTATAAAAAATTTCATATTCGTGTTTACATATTCAATTTCTTATGTTACCTAGCAAAACAAGACAACCTAGTTCCTAATACAGTAGGACAATTTCTAACTTTGCGTAAAAAACTAAAAAGTCTGTGCACGTACTTCATAAAATACCTGTGCTTAGGATAGAAGAATACGAAAGCAGCAACACATTTGTGTTGAAGTTTGATTTATAGTTGCCGAATTCCTTTTAAATGTAGCTCGCCTAAAAGCACTATTTAAATGGCTTTAGAGTTGTGTGGCAAAGTGGTGGCAACGATATCAAATAACTAGCAGTTCTTCACGGATTCACACGGGTACAAAACTCTTAACGTTTTTTTAACATTGTTTAATTGAGATTTTCATATATCAATATCATAGTTTTCTAGACTTCTGCGGTAAGTTTCCAATAACCTTCCTGTATATTAATAATTACACTTAATACTAATATATGTAACATTCACATACAGAAAATATAAATGTATATACATTAGCCTTCTAACTATTAAGTCTGCCATTAATCAGGTCCTTGTACGTACTTAGTTTTGCTACAAGCTGTTAATTAGTCGTATAATAAGCTTTAGTTAATGACGTTGTTTGAAACAAAATAGCCATATAATGTTTGCGTAAGAGAACTAAATAACCGTTAATATAATTTGATGTGTAGTCGTGCGACTAGGCTTTCTTGAGTTGGGTGTAAACTCTGCTAACAAAACCTTTTTTGTCAAACTGCTTATCAAACTTAGCCAGTTTCATTTGCTTAGGATGTTATTTGGTAGAGTACAGGTCGTGCATCCAAGGAAGATTGACGATCTTATTTGCGCAGCAATTTTTCAGAAATAAGTAGCTTGACACGTTTCGATTTCGACGATTACTTGGTTGGGTTGCCCCCCAGATTGAGGTCACGTCATGTTTCAATGTCGCAATGGGCACCCTTTTAGTTTTAGAGGCCAATAAAATTCGGCGAGTCCCTCCGTAATGCCTTATTTAAGCATACATATCTTATTTTTAATCTCTACGCAAAAGAAAATCGAAAATAATTTTGTGATTGATCATTCAGTTTTACGTGGCTCAAGTCTTTTGAGCTTTTTGTTACCAAATACTCGTTTTATGAATTTTCCTTAGATATGTTAGGTACCGGATAAGTAAAATAGTGTCACAAAAGCTCAACTTCTCGCTCAAATTGACTCCCCGAGGGACATGAACAATAGAAATATCTGACGAATGATGTCAAGACTTCAACAGTGTTGATAAAAGACGGTAATAATGCTTCTCCTTGGAGTTTCAGCTTTATAAGCAAGCAAGCAGCTGCTGTGTGAATTTTGTCAATAGAGAATTTATTAACACACGTTCTGAGATGATCTGGTTTTACTAAAAAAATAAAATATTAAGCTTAATTAAAACAACGTTTTGAATTTATTTATTTAATGAAATAGTTGTTATACAAAAGTATTTATCATCGCATCGAATTTGATTTAAATGACCACAGTTTTCGTTTTTACACTTTAATTGATAAGGTTTGCGTAATACATATGAGAGAATACTTAAAAAATATTTACGAAAAGACTAGAGCTAAGTGTGTTTGTGGCAAATAAGAAATAGTGGCTGTCGATTTTAATTTACTATTCAATAATGAAAGTGTTACATTTTTATAAGTTTCTGATACGTAGATCGTAAACCTTAGGCTCATAAAACAACTCAGACGGTGACCTTGGCTACAAACGAATGATTTTTCCGAAGATCCGATTAATGACGTGTGAATGATGCAAGGTCTTACAATAACTAAGTATTGATTAAAAGTTTGTGTATTTTTTGGTCGACGCTAATTTAGATTTTACTAAGGAAGCAAAAAATTCAAAAAATAAACTAGTCATTACATAAACTTGAAGTACAATTTCGTATTGACCTTCATTAGTTCTGATAATCGTTAAACAAGTGTTTAAGCTACTAATTAAAGGGGTAATATCAATTTAAGCATTTGTTATTCATAAATAAAAATGTAAAAATGTTAGCTCTTTACTTACTGGTTCTATAACCATTTTAGAGCGCTGGAAACTTTTATCATCTGCTGTTTCATACTTAATTATAATAATACTTTTTGTGATGTTGGTAACAGATGGCAGTGGTGAAAGACTGCTCACAGTGATCTCATTAATTTTGTCTCCTAATTTAAGAAAAATATTTTCTTTTGGCTGATGTCATTGGCACCAGTGAATAATGTTGTAATATCTGAATAAGAAATATTTGAATAGAATTTTTGCTTCATTTTACATAAAATTAGCAATTTCACGTTTAACGGGAGAAACTTCGTTATCAAATTATGAGATTTCCTATCCAGTACAGTTAAATCAAAGATACAAATCAGGCTTTACGTCTTTTTAATGTCTTTATCTTTAGACCTTGACCTCTAAATTTCGACCTTAACGACCTTATTGTTATTTAGAGTAGCCTACTCTTCAGCTGAAGGAGCTAGGAGCTCGTGGCGCAATGGTTCGCACGCTCGGCCTGCGATTGTTGAGGTTAAGCAACTTTCGTAATGGTCAGTCACGGGATGGGTAACAAAAAAAATATTATCTCGAGCTCCTTAGGAAGGCACGTTAAGCCGTTGGTCCCGGCTGCATTTGCAGCCCAATGCGGATTGGTTGGTTTTAACCAACCAATCCGCATTGGGCCCGCGTGTTCGGTCATGGCCCAATCTCCTTATCCATCCATATGGAAGGCAAATGCCCCAGCAGTGGGGTAGCAGTGGGGCAGCAGTGGGGCAGCAGTGGGGCAACATTTAAATGGCTTTTATGTCATTAAATTGGATTTTCAGCCTATATAACCACTGTAGGTAGAGGAAGTATTGTTGATATTAGGGACGCGAAATGTTAGACTTAAGTTTTTAGTAGTTAACCAATAATTAGAAGATAGAACTTATTTTAGCAATTATGAAACAGCCAGACAACCGTTTGTAGTGTTGTTGTAGCATCAAAACGTCAATTTGTTAAAAATGCTAGACCAAATATTTCCGTCATCCGTTATGCTCCATCAACAGAATTTGAATTTCCTTTTACTTACTATTCATACGAGTAAACGTGTTCCTTTGTACCCGACATTACCCGTGGAAAAGGTCGAGGTGATCAATTGATCATAAAAAAATACTATGATAAAGTGATGAGTTCAAGCGAAACGTCGAGGGGAACCTTTCTGATCATTATAATTCCACAAATGTTTCGATTACTACGCACATGTTACTTTACGGTACTATAAATCGTAGTTAAAGATTAGAATTCCATTCGCGTACTTGACTGTCATGCTGAGATGACAAAGTACGGTTTATATCACATTCGATTGGTCATAAGTTAAATTAATGAGCGATGATACTATTTATCATATATACCTGTATATTTTTATAATATCCTATTTATGAGTTTTACACTTCTGTGGTTTCACATTTTTCACGTTAGCAGTACAATTTTCTCACGTTTGAACAATTCACAATACAAGGGCCTATTGGTTGGATAACAAATTTCCATAATAAGCACATGAGATTTTCCTAAAACTGTTATTGAAAATATATTTTAATTAACATGTCATGTGAGCCTGGCACGTATGCAGTTTTTTGTCGACAGTGGAAAAGTGTGAAACATCTTCCCAGAATATTTCTCGACGAGTGTGCCAAAAAAGCAAATATTACTCATCAAGGAAAAAACGAAGTAATATTGGTTCGGAATACTGCTTTTCAGGCATTTATTTATTAGTCAATAATGTGTTTCTGTGTGGCAAAACTGATGTTAATAAATTGACACAAAACAGATATTATAGATTTTATTTAGAAAGTTAGTTAGTTAAAAAGTCATAGAAATTACAACAAATGAGCTCACCTTTAGGTTATAATCGTGTTTATGCTAATTTTATTGATAGAACACATTGTTGAAGTTGTTGCAAACATTGATGTCGAATGCCGAAGTTTGTGCACGTCAGTAAATGGAATTGTACACACAAAATCACATCAAGACTTTACAGTGTACCCTCGAGGGCGCCCTAGTGTCGCTCGTAATACCGGCGGGTGGGTTGCTGATATTTCGGACAAAAGATGTTCGGACACTTGGTCCTGATTGTCACTTTTTAATTTTATTATTTTTACTGATGATTCGGATATCACTATAGGTACCTAGTTAATTGGTTTTTTTACAGTCAGACGAAAATTACAAAGTAAAAATAGGTAGGTACAATAAATTGATAGTATCAGATCAAAATAACCAACCAGGAGTTATTTAGATGTTGAGGAGTCAAATTTCCCAAATTTTGTCTGACTGTAGGTACAATACCTTTTTAACTATAATGTTGTACGAATCGTTAGTAACAACCTTAAGAAAACTAAGAAGTGACAATTCGGACTAAGGGTACGAGCTGATTTTGTCCGAAACGTCAGTAACTGGGCAATTTTCGAAGCTTGACGTGCCGTTAACCGTGCAACCGTCTGCGCGTGGTTTCATGCTTATAAAATGTTGCTTTAATAGAACGAGCCGGTTCCCTGCAGACACGTAAAAACCGCATTAGTGGCTGATGTGGCTAGCACTTTGCGGTTCCATGAAATGTGTCTTAAAAACAACACGTATTCACTATACCAGATAGATTTGAAATGGTTGTGTAGTAAATATTATGCCAGTCATATTTTATTGTCCAATTACAACAGATATTTAATTTTATGTTAATGCATATAATGTTTAATATAATCTCTGCCCTCTCAGAGCCAAATCCTGAACCTATTATGATTAGGACCACACTCATCTTAGTAATAAAATAATGAATTAACAAATTAGCCCTTGAATAATTAAAAGTATAAAGTTAGTAAGTGTAAGTACTATACAAAATACATAATCTGTATTTATTCTATACATAGGGACTTAACAAATAAGGATAAAAAAAATTAAATGAACTGCACTGAGTCTGCTAAGGAGAAACAACATAGCAAGCAGATAAAGCAAGCGTCTCTTTATTTAACCATAATATTTTAGTGGGTCGTTGTGAATATTTTCAAGCAACATGCAGGGAGGTGAACGAAACAATTTTGCAATAAACAGAACAATATTTTGTGTTTGAATTGCATGAGAAACGTTTTCTTCTCCGATATTACATGTATTATAAATATCAAAGAGAATTTGTTATGTACAATAACAAATTACTCTTAGGTGTTAAGTTAACAAGTTATGATATTTCCCGATTTTTTGAGTTTTATATTTGGTTTTGTGGTTGTAAATTTAATAACCCCTTACCCATTTCAAAAAGTTTACAAAAAGCTTAGCTACACGATGAAGTGAAACTAAAAAAAGATTTTCAATTATTCCCTTTTAAATTTACAGGTTACAGAGAGTCCCAAAAAGGTATTTGATTTGATTCGCTGTATTGCAAAGGGAAATAAACCAATTTTTATTTTGAACTATGACTTAGCTGCGAGTTCATTTGCGTCAGGACAGGAGGCTTACACGCTTCAGATATAAATTATATGTAAAAACAAAAAACTACATCATTGCATATTTTTATTTACTGCCTACCTGTAATCATGTTATGTTCCAATTTATTCAATAATAAATGAAAAAAAATCATACACTAAAATCAGTGCTTTTAAGTAGGCAGTAGTAATTCACACACATTAAAATACTGAGATTGCGTTACATCATGATCTCCGCCGCAAGACATCCACTGCTGGGCATTTCTCTTCCAGGAGTCCTATACACCAGCCGCTTCTGAAATCTTGTTAATTTTAACGCAGCACTGCGTAAGCTTAGCTTATGCTGTCTGCTAATAGTGTCATAATATTTTAAGATTATTGCTTTTCTTTTTGTAACTTCAAGCTATCAGTACTTCTGATGAATGTTATGTGTAAATAAAATTCCACAATCTCAAAGTCATATAGTCTACAGTCGGAGAATTTCTCAGTAGACCAGTAGAGTTTTTTTAAGGATTTTTTTTCAAAAATAATAGATTTGTATAAAACTTTTATTTCACAAATAATAGAACATTATAGGTATTTGAATTGAATTCTATAATAAATTAATTCTATAAATTTTCGAAAAATGTTTCAAGAAAAAATACTCTACTGGTTGTCCGGAAAGTTCCTCGATTGTACAAGTTTTATATTAGCCTACTGCGTTTGTATGTAGAAGACAGTTTAACACCGCTAAATAAAAAAACCGCCCTGTTACCTGCCAAAATGGCATCTTAACGATCGTTCAGAAGCCTCTAATGACGCTTGTTGCGCTATTTCGGTCTAACCCCCTAGCCTAGTGGTTTATTGATATTTAATAAAAAAATGGATTACTTTGAGCACCAAGATTTTTTCCAGTCATATTTCTCTGAGTGGTGAATCTGTGATGAATGTTGTGTAACATAACAAGATCGGAAAATAAACATACAAAGGTTCAGAAAGTGACAGTAGTGGCTGATACAGTCACGAAATAGGTTGTCGAATAAATCGGTCTGAGCGATTAAAGGGTTTAAGGTTAGGTGAGTAGGTATAATTGACTTGCGTCAATTTTTCAACGCTAAATAAATAAATCAAACATTTATTTTCTCATCACATTTAGGTTTTTAGTACAAACATTATTAGCTAAACCACACAGGCTAGAAGGGTTGACTTGATTTTGATACCGTGCTTAAGAATTTATTTTTCACAGGTAACGATGCCTCGGCTGGGTTCAGGAAAAGATGCAGATAAACGCCAGTTAGAATGGGAGGCGGCCGTCGAAGCTGTCATCAGGGACATCACGTCCCCCACCAAACCACAACAAAAACCACCGATAGTGCAAATAGTCATTTACGAGTCATCTGTTTAGCGCTATCACAATAAAACTATGGACTTTAAAAGTTTCCTGAAATATCTCTCGCTTCGTTGTTACTGTAGTCACATAGAGCTTCGAACAAATGTTTGTACCTAAATCTTTTTTATACACCCAAATTCTTTGGCATTCTAATAGAGCTCTAATTGCAAGCCGCGATCACGAACGCGCTTGTTCCGCGTGACATTTCGACATTATGAACTTAATTCTAGGAAGTTCAGGGACGATTCCGTCGCTTGTGTTTGCAATTAATGCACAGCAGGCAGCGGCTACTGACCTATTTAGTGGGTTACCTTTATAAACTTCGTCGTGATACTCTATAAAACAATGGTATGTGGAACTGTCCCCGTGCCAACTGCTGAAAAAAGATGTGACTCGGTCCCCTGCGTTTTTGTACAATGAACTTAAAAAGCACTATACATCCAAATTATTTGGCATTCTAATAGAGCTCTAATTGCAAGCCGCGATCACGAACGCGCTTGTTCCGCGTGACATTTCGACATTATGAACTTAACTAGGGCGGTTACAACCCGATACTCGGGTTCGTCGATCGACGAAAAATTCCAAATTATGCGAAAATCTTTAATTGCAGTTTATGATCATCACGTTTAACATTTTGTATATTTTCTAGTTTTCGGAACAAAGTCCCTATCGAGTCGTCACAAATTTTGCGAACCTGAATTAAGTATATAGATTCTAGGAAGTTCAGGGACGATTTCGTCGCTTGTGTTTGCAATTAATGCACAGCAGGCAGCGGCTACTGACCTATTTAGTGGGTTACCTTTATAAACTTCGTCGTGATACTCTATAAAACAATGGTATGTAGAACTGTCCCCGTGCCAACTTCTGAAAAAAGATGTGAGTCGCTTTCCTGCGTCTTTGTACAATGAACTTAAAAAGCACTATTTACACATTGAGCTTACGTTTGTGCCAATATTTGACGAACGATTCGGATTCTGAGTAACCAACTATCACCAGTTACTCGCCAATTTCTAAGTCTCTACACGTTCATCCAAAAAGCTTGCTTTAGATTAGACCAACTTGTATAGCGGGCATTATATTTGACATTCGGCGTCGAGATGTTTCCTTGACGGCACATTGTCTAGTCTAGAGTATAGATAGATGAGACAGAAGCAACGTGATGTATTCATTTGAGTATTTTGGTCGATACAATGTTTAAAAATGAGAAACATTTTTAATGTGTTCGAACACATGTACATACTGGTAGATCTATATCGAGTCGTCACTTCCAAAGTTCTTATTCTGTGCAACTTTTAATTGCGTTATTAATTTACTGCTAAATAAACACAGATTTAGAAGCTGAGATTCACTTTCGATTAAATAATTTAACAATATAATTTTAACAATTCTTATTTCTAAAGTCATAGGTTACTAATAATGTATTCATTGAATCTGAAAAGACATTGTTTTGATCTATTATTTTAAATGGAATGCATGGAATGTGACATGTGAAGTTTTGTAAACCGAATAAATATGTATTGAAACAAAGCGAACGAACATTTTCTGTAGTTTTAAATAAATTTACTATTTGCGTCCTCTGTAGTTTTATTTCCAAAACCTATTGTCACTTATTACTAAAATAATTATAAGGTAATTTCAGAAGTATATATTAAATATTTGTTATTCATGTGTTTAAGATTTATCGGTTTTTTTTACTCTCTACAGACTGACTGACTAAATCCCATGTACAAAATATATGTGACAAGACGATGCAAAAGCAGCAAAACGGGTTATTGAAAACTCGATGTTTGAAGTAATAAACAATGTTACGTAGGTACCTAATAGACTAAACAAAGAATAATAACTTCAGATTTAGTTTTCGCCATTCGGCCTTGGTCCATTTTGTTACTTCCTACGATCAATGCAAGGAACACTTGTACTCAGTCTTTCGATTTTATAGTGCAATAAAATATATCGTAGTGTTTGTATAATTCATAATTTATAGTGTAAACATGCCCGTTCCACACAGTGGGTACATCTGAAATGCGGCAGTTTGTTGCAACATCTTTAGGCGATGTTGTTGAATAGTTCTTTTCGTTTATTAGCCGCTTAGCGCCAATTTATTGGATTAGTGGAGCGAGTTTTACTCTCTTTTGTTTTTTTAGCAGCGATATTTTTGTAAAACTTCTTGTCTCATTTTTTGTTTTTTTTTTACGTGGTAAATAAGTACTTTATAATTTTTTGACTTTATAATCAACCAGGATTGAAACATCCTAATGTGCGGCAGTTTGTTGCAACATCTTTAGGCGATGTTATTGAATAGTTCTTCTCGTTTATTAGCCGCTTAGCGCCGTCAGTTTATAAGATTAGTAGATGAGAGTGAAGCTTTTTCTCTATTTTGTTTTTATAGCAGCGACCTTTTTGTGGAACTTTATTAACTCTTTTTTGTTTCTTTTTACGTTGTAAATACTTTAAAGTTTTCTTGATTTTATAACTCACCAGGATTGAAATACGTTTAGAAACATATTTAATACTAGCTGTGCCCGCAACTTCGTTCGCGTGAGAACCGGAACATGTTTGCAATCCTTCCCGACCAAATTTTTGGTAAGGCGGTCTTTTTAACCAACTTCAAAAAAGGAAGAGGCTATTGAGTCGCCTATATTCTTTACTTTTTAAAGAGAATACTTAACACATGATACCATTTAATTACATTCTTATCATCTTATCGCCTTCAATAGCGAAGTTTATCAATTCGCTAGTACTTACCTATATTTTATTATAGAACTAAAAGTTAAAGTACCTATTAAAATGCAAAGTCTTTTTGAAGTCGTTTTTTTTTGTTGTGATGATAATAATTAGATAGCCGATGCCTGTGATTTAGTTTCATCACTCATTTTTCAATGTGACTTTGTAAAACGCCTTCGAAATTTACAGAGTTGCTGAAGATTGTTATTTTTGGTCACCCACCCCGCGACCGACCTTAAGCGAAAGTTACTTAACCACTATAATCCGCATAATTTCCCTTACGTAGGTTGTATACAGCTGGTAAAATAGTATAATTACACGTATAAAGAAATAGGTAACACTCCATAAGAAAGTCTATTGGTCGACTGAGAAGTCATATCATCATAACAATCATGATTGGACGACATAAACCCATTCTTACCCCCTGTACCATTTGCTCTATCCACAAACCCAAAACAACTTTACGGGCCGGTTTAACACCTACTATTAGTAGGTAGTAGTTCGGGATAGTTTAATTGACAGATCTTTTGACAGTTTGTTATATAAAAAAAATTACAAATTATATGCCACATAAGCTTACCATAACTTATCAGTAGTTAGTGAAAACGACCCTTAATGTAATACACTCATTTTGATTTTCGTTTTTAGCCATTTAAAGTGCTGAGGACTGTCGTAATAAGAACAAAAAGGTCATGACAGCCATGTCAAAAATCTATTTACAAAATATACGCTAGAGTTGGTGCCAGTTTGCTACTAACGTACCTAAGTAGTTTATTAAGTTATGAAGACAGCGAAAACGACAGCGTTTTAAAGATTTTCTGAAAACTACTGTAGGTACAGTATGAGGAGGCGCAGTGGTTCGCGCGCTCGGTCTACGATTTAGTTTCGCATTGGTCGGTCACGAGATAGGTGACCAATCATTTACTATCTTTTCCGTGCCTCGGAAGGCACGTTAAACCGTTGGTCGCGGCTGTATTTGCGGTCATGAAAACCCACCAATCCGCATTGGGCCCGCGTGGCAGATCATGGCCCATTCTTAATTAATTAACTTATGACTTATCCTTCCATAAGGAAGGCCAGTGCCCCGGCAGTGGTGACATAAGAAATGGTAAATGATGACTGTTCAATCTGTTCATAGGTACTGAAACATAAAATTCGTGTAATAATGAAACTTGTATAACGAAAACCGCATCTAAAATGAACGAAATAGGTAAAGGGAAATCTCAAGCACAAAGTATAAAACCTGACCTGCTGTTGACTAAATAAAAATACCATTTGTATTAGCGACACATTGATAAACTCCTCCTTTTTTTAAGCCACTTAAAAATTTATAAAAGAACAATTTTTTTTTGAGATTACGACAAAATATACATACAACATCATCTTTCATGCACGCCATACCGCTAAAGTAATAAAAAGCAGGGAGTTTCACCCGAATTCTTTTCGTAATAACACGTGTTGTGAGGCTCCATTTTTAACTCAATCTACCGTACAATTTCTTTATACTACAAAATATATTTACTTGACATTGGCAAAAGTCGCGAATTTTATCGCGAGCAAGCCATTAATTAAGAAAGAAGAATAAAAAGCAGCAAAAAGGATAAAGTTAGTTACGTCAAAATACATTTTTCAAGAATTAAAATCAACAACTGTTGCTAAGCAACCAAATCCTGAAGACGCGTAAACTCCAACTCTGCCTTCTGCATACGCGCGATACAATACAAATTTCTTCGTCCGTCCTCTCTTTAAATTACTTTTGATAGAGTTGACCGATTGATGAAATATAGCCTATACGGTAAGTTGAGATACGGACTTTAAACATTTAAACAATTCTGTGGAATAAGATCAGTGGTTTTGGTGTGATGCTCATTCAAACACACAGACATACAGACAAATATTAATTCTAAAAATGATAGAAATTGGTTCTCCTGCTTATTCTGTCCCTCTATCATTATTTTTTTGCAAATCCAAGCAATGTAGAGACACGATGAACTTTGATTCTTATTATAAGTAAAGATAATACTCGCTACCAAAATAAATAAATATTGGAGCACGTCACATAAATTTATGAACTCAACTATTTAAGTTTACTTTGAAGATTTTATAGTGTACGTAATAAAAAAGCGATATATATATATATATATAATAAACTACATAAAATTTTATTAGAAACTAACTATCAGGGAAATGAAGCCAGGATCCCAATGAATTATCGGCAACCAAGTCTAGGTTTGGTGATAACCTAGCTAGACATTACGCTTTAATGAAACCTTTGATGGAGGCACTTTGGAGGACTTCAATCGTAGAGTGGAAATCGATATTTTCTTTCAAACAGTTCTCATCATTTAAGCAAATATTATATTTTAATTAAATGACACAGTACTATATTTGTTATAAAAAAAAACTGGTAGTACCCAGTAGTTTAGACAGTAGCTGAGAGGTAGCTATGAGATCGCAGGTAACTGCGTCCTACAACTAAATTTAGTGACCGAGTATCTGTTTGTATTAAGTAGGACTTTTATATTTTTAGATATTAGCCTTTGCACACGTGTTTCGTCTATTTTGGTGATGCCACTGTTCTGTATGTTCATGTGTCAGTGAGTCAGTCAGTTCCTTGGTTTCCTTGAAATAATAAACCGATATTGTTCTGGGACGTAAGAGTTTGCCGAAGCGTTTAGCTCAGTCACGCACGCCATGCTACTAGGCGCATTCTTACGTAGCCAAGAAGTATTGATTGACGATTAAACAGACACTATCTTAAATTAAGAGATTTAATTTAATTTAATTTATAGCTACTGCGATTTTTTTTTCCAAAGTTAATATTAGACTACTAGTACTGATATATTTTATCGATTTGAGAAGCACCTAAGCTGGATGGGACACAGAAAACTTTACTCTCCATCATTTTATTGCGCCATTAGAAATAGTTTTATGTGCACTGAACGAATGAATTATTTAACAGCTACTAATACCGCAATAAGTATTGTTCCTTCCCCAAAAAATCAGACAAATAAAATACTATTAAATGGATCACCAAATTATCTTATTGTCATAAACATATTTTTTCCTAATATTGCTCGGTGTGTCCGCACTGTCACGTAGCAGTTACATTAATAATGTGGGAGCGACAACATTTATCAAAACGACAAAGAAACCGATGACCAATGTTACACAACGTGTGGGCGTAGCTGAGCCACAATTATGATATGGATGCGAACGTATTTGGCGTTAATGCAGAGATTATATTATTTATACAGAACACCGCTATATCACGTGATATGTTAATGTGACCTATGATGCTGTCTTGCTTACCGTACCTTGCCCGCTAAGATGTGAGGGACAGTGACACGTTGTCGAGCTGCGAGTGTCGTTAAAAGCCGTTCATGCTATGTGGTGCATGCTACTACTTTAACCGCCTCTGTGGTCTAGTGGTACAACCACCGGTATCAGACCCAGGGTTCCCGGGTTCGATTCCCAGCGGGGGTACATATTGTATTCGGTTTGGTTGGTGGAAAGACTCGTTGCAAGTCCGCCTGGCTAGCTACCACCATCTTATCTAAGTTTGACGCCATAACAACAATGTTTTCAGCATTGTTGTGTTCCGGCAGTTAGAGATAAGCTCAGTGATTGAGGATTCCGGGAGAGGATCGTTTCCATCTTCAGCCTAATCAATACTTAAATTCAGTAGGTATGATGAAGGCTTAAGAGTCTCCCAGTCGTTCATTAAAAAAAAGGTGGAATTTTTGTATCTAATCTAGAAGGAAAAAGAATATGCTACCAAAGTATATCTGATTTTATTTGTTTTTCGGTGAATCATCAACTTAACAATATTGTTTTCACCTCACACGCTCTGAAAAGGAGGTTTTGTCAATCAGTTTAGGCGTAGAAAATCGCTTTTTGCGGCCTAGCGTGGCAAAGTACTTTTTTTATTTAATACCTAAAAATATGTCATAATGTGTTCCGAATCGCACTATTGACTTTTTTGTTACATTTGATTCTTATTTTAAATAGCTTTAAATTAATTATATTTCTCCGTTTTGGTTTTATTATATTATTTTAGTTCATTGAATCATAAAAACAATAACAACAAGATTAAACTATTTGTTATAAAAAAAAATATATTAGGCTGGGTGAGATTTCAAAACTTATGATTGGATTTCGGAACGTGACAAAAATCTTTATTTTTAAATTGTCTTTGTCAAATGTTGACACTGACATGAGGTACAAGTAACTCATGTCAGTGTCAACATTTACGGAATCGTTTTTATTATTATTTATAAGTAACAATATATTCCTACTTTAAATAACTTTGAGTTAACTATAATACTCCCTTTTTTATTATTTTAGTTTTTTATATCATTAAAACAACGAGAATAAGGTATATTTAGATTAAACTTTATGTTTAAAGAATTTTTTACCGGAAGTTGACCGCGGAAACAACCATAAAATGTTCCTCGCTGTTGTGAGGTGAAAAATTGTGTATTGCGCTCGGCAGATAAGTTTTTAGCGTCTTGTACCTTTGAAATCCTCGTTTCGCTCAGGATTCAAACTGTGAATCCTTCACTTGCTCAGCTTTCAATAGAGGTAACTCGCCGCTAAATAACCAACTTTCCAGCCTTGCATAACAAATAACTATTATATTACAGACTCAATAACACATACTTAAGCCAATTACAGATTCACACAAATAGAGTTAATCTATATCTAAAGTGAGCTAAATTAACTGACATTAACTATTCGCCTTCGCGGGAATGCGCATATTCTGTCCCTGTTATTCAATATTCTTTTTAATCCTAATACCCCTTCTTATCTTAAAGATCGTTACAGATATGTCAAAGACTCCCATTCCCGTTCCTTGAGATCATCAGAAAACTTGCGACTGCAAACACCTGTGCATTCCACTAAGTTTTACGGCCAATCCTTTTCAGTGCAGGCTGTCCTCCTCTGGAATGCATTGCCGGTGTCATTAAGAGCTGCTCAGACAGTCAGTATATTTAAAAAACGTGTCAAAGAGCACTACCTTACTATTTAGTTATATTTGATTATATTGTATATGTATTTGGATTTAGTATATTGGTTTTCATTACGCCCAGTACACCTGTAGCTGCCCTCATCATAATTTATTCTTTTATCCTGTCCATCCTAA
Organism: Chrysoteuchia culmella; assembly: GCA_910589605.1. Classification (NCBI taxonomy): domain Eukaryota; kingdom Metazoa; phylum Arthropoda; class Insecta; order Lepidoptera; family Crambidae; genus Chrysoteuchia; species Chrysoteuchia culmella. Next base: position 9,655,996 of record OU342647.1, on the reverse strand, counting down.
GGTTGCCTGGAAGAAATCGCTTTTAGTGATAAGGCCGCACATTGTATGTTTCTCTGTTTTTTTTATCACTCTAAATTCTGTGTGTACAAGTATAAATAAATAAATTAATATGTAAATATGGTAAGTACATAAAAAAACTGAAAATTAAACCAAATTATTCGCCATTAAAGAAGTGCCGACTAATGAGTGTCTTCGCCACTCGGACACTAGGCTAAAATAAATTAACTCTTGGATGTTCATCCTTATCCCATAAAGGGCATAAAGATGAATTGTTTTGCTTGCATAGATGTTTATATTACAACATCAAAGGTTCATCGTTAAATCATTTCTTTTTGATGAGTGTATTACCTACTTTTACCAAATTATGTAGGTAGGTATGTAGTACGGAAAATAAACAGTATTTTGTTTTGGAACAACTTTCTTTAATTAGGTAACCGTAAATAGCAATTAATTTTCTCATACTACCCAATTATTATGTCAGACCGTAATTCTTTTTTCCATCCTAAGCTAATTTGGCTGAAGACTCGGTTTAATAACAGGCCTTATTCAGTTTGTTTTGATTCACTGAAAGAAATTACTTAATTACGTTGGTATTCTGTGCGAGATTATATAATAGGTTAAAATCGTATTTCTACTTCAGATATTTACCGAATAGTGGTTGGTTGACCCGCTTTTTAAAATGAGCAAAGAAAAAGAATTGTATGAAGTGTTGTTAAAAAAAGTGGACAAATTAATGTTTATTTCCGGTTGTTATTTAGACGAAGAAGACATCAATCGTAACGTTTTACAGCGTTTTCTCAGTCGAAAAATTTATTGCTTTAACGTAATCATGCATACCTTTCACTTACTTGGAGATTTTGCGTGGCTCGCCTTTGAATATAATACAGCCAGTTTGTTGAATCTTACTTACTTTATACCTTGTGTCACTCTTAGTATGCTCGCATGCGCTAAGTCATATTTAATGATAAAAAATGGCGATCAAGTTACTGATTTGATAAAATCTATCAAAAACTTGCAAGATTTATCGGAAAAACCAGAAGTGAGAATGGAAACGGAGAAAGAAGTTAAAAGAAGAGTAATACTCTTGAACTTCTTCATTAATGTAAATAGTGTACTGTACGCTTTTGGTTTGGCCTTATTCGCGATAGGCCCTTTGATCGCGACGTGGGTAATGTACAAATCATCTGGGAAACTTGTGATGCAACTACCGTTTTTATCCAGATATCCTTTTGATGAAACCGATATACGATACTGGCCAATAGCTTATTCCAACCAAATATGGGCGGGTAAGTATACATACTTTGGGTAATAATAATATACGAATAAGGGAATATATGAGAATTACTTTTGAATCGTCCAACATTTGATAGTTTTCATGATCAGTCATTTTGTTCCCACTGTTAGTAGCCTTCCTATGGGTGAGGAAAATGGGCCACCACGCGAGTCCAATGTTTTGGTTGTATTCGTTGCTTTGGCACTTCTTTAACGCCATATGGAGGGTTGGCGCCTTTACGAAAATCCCTGCACACCAATCAAACCTTGTTTAATCGATATAGTATATATGTACAAACAATAGTTTTTGAGACAGCATATTTTTAAATCGTATCCATTCTGAGATAAATGCACTTGTTCGTTACTACTATTTCATACTAGCGGCCGCTCGCGATTTCACCCGAGTGGTTCCCGTTCCCGTGGTAATATCAGGATAAAAAGTATTCTATGTTCATAACCAGGCTATCTACTATCTGTGTACCAAATTTCATCCAAATCCGTTCAGTAGTTTCGGAACCTATTCTATGCAAACAAACGAACAATCAAATCTTTCCTCTTTATTAGTATATATATAAGCTGAAATAACTATATTTTTGAGATTTTTTCAATTTATACCAATGAAAGTTTATTATTTATACGATGTATTAAATAATAATACTATATTAAATAATATTAACAATATATTTAATAATCACCTTATTAGGTTCTAGGACGGTAGGGAAATACCACCATCCCCCGAAAAGTAAATATGATAATTATCATTATTATTTTATTTTTATACAATATTATTATATAAAAATAGGTTGGGAAAAAGTTTCTTCGCATTTTTTAAGAAAATTCAAAACATTTTTTAATAAAGTTTATTTACATTTAACTAAAGTATGTAGGTGCCATTTTGATCGATAACTTTTTGCCATCTTGTAGGTAGGGACATGATCCCATTGCTATAGAAATTTTGGGGCTTCTGATCAAAATACCGCGACAATTGTTTTTAGCAATTTAAAAAATGACCGATGTCGCGAGACTTACGGACTATCAACCAAACATGACATTACAGTACACAGTTTTGGTGATTAGGTGTATTTATCTCGCAATGGATACGGTTTAGAAATGTGCTCTCTCAGTAACTATTGTTCGTACTTAAATTATCTATCCATAAGGTCTGAATAGTGTGCAGGCATTTTCGAAAAGGCGCCAAAACTAGGCATTGCCCTTTTCAATTATGTTGGTATTGTAAATTTCAGGTGTCATCGATACATCCGCCGTGCACGGTTCCGATAGTTTTTATTCTCTATCATGCACTTTCCTTCACATACAGTTTAAAACATTACGGTACGACATAGAGAGAATCGTGCCTGAAGCAATCGACATAAATACCGCGGAAGCTTATGAAATGTTCAGAGAAAGATTTGTGCCCATTATTAAGAGACATAACGAGCTAATTAGGTAAGTAATATTGAGTTACTCGTATGTATAAATAATAATGTATATTGTACTTATTGGTCCATCCCCACCCGGGACAAACATTTATGTGATGATGCGTTTCTGGGTTTTATTTTCTATATAAAGACTATAATACAGCTTCTAGCTAGATGCATTCAGTAGATCAACAGTCGTAAAAGTTACCAATAGCTTGAGTATGTTGTTCAAAATAAATGCGCCAATACAAAAAAAATCTTTTTTCCTAAAAATGAAAACCTACTTCAAAAATTAAAAATGATCCTTTTGGAGTTGGTGCCAGTTAAGGTATTAATGGTGCATTCTACAATGTACCATTAATACGTTTTCTTGCTTTCGCTGGCACCACCTCCAAAGCCCTATTTTTCCTTTTTGAATTCGGTTTTTTTAAGTAAAATTATAAAAATATTTTATTTTAATTTTTTTAAAGTAAAAATAAGTCCAGCTTACTTACACTAAAATTGGTCCTTGAACATAGTAGTCAGCTGGTTAACCACTACGAAAACGACAGTATTTTCACAGCGAAGTTATAGACTGGTATTTTCAAGATTTCCCAAAAACTACTGAACCGATTTCAAAACATAGCATCAACTTGGGAACAAACCTGATGTAATAACGTTTGCCTCGTATTAATCGGTCCAGCTGTCTTCGAGTATTCGGAGGGTTACAAAAAAAACATAAAGACGAACATACTCCTTGACATACTCGTAGAACCTCCTCATTTTTCGAAGTTAGTTAAAATAGTGATAATGTTATGGTAAATATAATAAGCTGTGCAGTGTCGGCTTAGAATAGCACTACCCCTTGTCATCCCGTTGGTGTCGTAAAAGGTGACTAAGGGACTCAGCCTTCAGGAGATGGGCAGCAGCGTCTCCTACAAACTTGGCCATACTGCGATCGCCAACCCGCCTGCCAAGCGTGGCGATTATGGCAAACCCCCCCTTTTTGGGGGAGGCCTATATCCAGCAGTGGGTGTTATGTGGCTGAGACGACGACGACGAAATATAAATAAGATATTCAAAAAGTTTATTAATTTTCAGATGTGTCAACACTTTAGAGTTGTTATATTCCAAATCTAATCTGTTTATTATCGCCGTAAGTTCTATCGCCATTTGCGTCTCGGCATTCAATATAACGGTGCGTAACACGCTAAGTACTAGTACTACACTACTATTACTCTACACTAATACTGGTAAACTATTAGTTATAATAAATTACATTATTTATTTACAATTTATTGTCAATTTCAGACAATTGATGGCTTTATTTGGCAGACGGTTTTCCTGTCTTTCCTTTCTATGTGGTTACTACAAGTGTTTTCATTGTGCTTTTATAGTAATTTACTAAATTTTTCGGTAAGAATCATTTTGTAACATAACATTTAGCCACAGTCCGTTAACAGATTGAATGTAACAATGTTACTTTTATATTTTTTAATCTCCCTTCATTTTTAGCCGTAAACGTAATAGAAACCTTAAAAGTAACACGGTACTATCTAAACCTGTAGGCTTATTACAAGTTTGACAAACTCGACGTTACAGTTAACGTTAATGTAAAATGTAGTTCTGTCTCTTTCATCTTTAGCGACTGTTTTACCGACATGAGCAGTGTATCCGATAGTCTACGCTCACGAGTCCTGTAAATGTCATGTTAAGCAAACTCGTAATAGGGGTACTGTTTATCATTAGATTATTATTATAACCGTAATTATTAAATTATGGTTAATTTTTTAATGATTTTTTTTCCTTAAAAATGATTAGTGCTTAAAAGCCCAATGTCGTTTTGTTATGATTCATCTTTGTAACCATCTTACAGAATTAAATCTTTCTAGTATAAAATTCATCCTACAGAGTATGGAAATAAGCGATGCTATCTACAACAGCGCGTGGTACAAAGCAAACGCAAGGATCATGAAGGATCTACTGTTCGTTTTGACGAGGTTGGTGCATAGAGCACATTCTGCGGACCTATTGTTCCATCATCTATTAGAAATCATCATATCATAAGAACGTTTTGTTTTTATTGAAGTTGTCACATTTTGACTCACTTCACACTTTGGAGGCGACGATTAAGCGAAGACGTCACAAAACTGCCATCAAAAAACAAGATTAGCTTAAGAGATTTCTATAACGAAATAGCATGGTAAGATTGAAACAATACTGCGCTAAGAGATAGCGGTAGGTAGGTAGGTACTTATATCAATTCAACTTTGTTAATGGAATATATGTTAGAAAAGTTGACTCGACTCACAAGTTGTTTGATGTTGTGAGTCGAGTCGATCTTTTCTGGTATTTTTAATTTCAAAATAAAATTAATAGAAATTTAATTTCATAAAAGGTTCAAGTCTCGGTAGCTCAGCGGTTAGAGCATTGGACCGGAATTCCAAAGGTCGCTGGTTCGTTTCCAGCCTGAGAATTCACTTGTGGCCGAGTTAATTTTTCCAATATTTTTCTATTTAAAATTTACCATAAATATTCATAAAAGGAATTAAATGAAGTTTCAGAGGGTTCTGTAGAACCTTTCTTCTACCAAATTAAATGGTTTCAGGTCAACGACTTTAACCGCCTCTGTGGTCTAATGGTAACAACCACCGGTATCAGACCTAGGGGTCCCGGGTTGGATTCTCAGCGGGGGTACATATTGCATGCGGTTTGGTTGGTGGTAGGACTTGTTGTAAGTCCGCCTGGCTAGCTACCAACATCTTATTTAAGTCTGACGCTATAACAATTATGTTTTTAGCATTGTTGTGTTTCGACAGTTAGAGATAAGATAGCCAGTTCCTCAGTGATTGAGTAATTTTGGTTTATTCAGTTCCACATAGAATGCTGTACTCTCTGATTGACTTGGGTTAGAAGGTCAAAAAAAAATTACAGACATACACCCGATAGACGGTAAACGCTGATTTGTTACACAAGGATTTCATTTTTGTTTCGAGGGATTTCATTTTTATTTTTTACGATCCAATCGAAACCACCCACGACCAATTTTAGAACCAAAGTTGCTCAAGTATTTAGCTGGGTCTTAAAACATGTTAAAAAAATAAGATAAAATATTTTTTGACAATATTTTCAGAGGGCAAAAGCCGTGTAAATTAACTGCATGGGGATTCAGCGAACTGAATTTGAGAGCGTTTAGTAAGGTTTGTAATATATTTTTTTAACTTATTTCAGTGTTGAACTTACATTATCATAATCATTAATTTATTCATTTCGTTTTCTTCCAGATTTTAAGCTCTTCTTGGTCTTATTTTGCTTTACTGCAAACTATGAATAAGGACTTAAAGAGTAATCAGTAGACACGAAAATTCGAAGATGCGTTTTAACTTAAATACTATTTCTAATTTAGTACCTAGAGCAATTACTATAAAATGATTTATTTGTATATTAGTGACCGTCAGAAACTTTTTCACTTTCATCCCCTATTTGTATGATAGGAAAAACTATTTTAAAATAGTTAATACTATCAAATGTCATGCAATTACATGCATCCCATAAAATATATTTAATATCTACACAGTAGGTTAAAACATTTATCATGACAATATTTTATTGCTACGTAGGTTAATGGATGTCATAGTTTAATTTAAATTTAGTACGTCCATGTGTTATTGTAGTGTCAAGCTAATCATTGAACAGCCATAAACCGGCTGATTTATGGCTCCATATAACAGATGTTTTGAAAGAGATCCACTGTAAACAATCTGAAAATGAGTTTTGACTTCGCGGGTGATGAAGCTAGGGCTAGGGGCTCGCAAGTTGTTTAAGTCATTTATAACATTTTCAATGCCATTTAGATGATAAATTATAAAAGAAAAATAGTAAAAAAAATCGACTCGTTTTACAAGTTAATCATGTTCAAGTATAAGTTACATTCATCAATTAATTTTATATCCACATCTATTGCATTGTGAAGATTTCAATTTCACCGATTTTTGCGTGCTCAATATAGTTTTACTTATTTATTATTATAGGTACGGATATTCAATGGAATAAATTGTAAAATTACATTTAAAAAAATCTCAGTGGAATGTTAAAAGAGAGTTGGTAACCCTGATAGCAGCTGTCGCTTCCGTGTATCACAATTTGTTGATCTAAAAACAGTATATCGTGTAAGTATAGATTTTATTATTTTAGCGATTTGTTCAAACATTATGAAAAGCAATAAATAGGAAAAGCTTTTTATAGACAACACATTATATGCTAAACATCTACTTTGTGAGCCGTGGTATAGTAATCCTATTCGAATACAAATAGAATTTGCCGTCATTGCTATAGGCACGGCTATTAGGTATCAAGAAGGCGACAGAATTTGAATTTGTTAGCAAATTGGAAAATCGGTGTAAAAGAAGAAAACTCAATTTGAAATATCTAGAAGGGTATGGAAATTCTAGTCTCATGAATTCAAATGAATCTCACGATGGATTTACTGTAAAAGACATTGTAGGTACATAGTTTCTACTTTTTTGTCAAAGTTCCATATTTTTAATCTGCTTAAAAAATATTAAAAATTAAAAAGCCAATGCCGTTTCTATCCTTATGGATATTTGTATACTTTTACACAACAAGAAGAAAATGTAATTTACGATCGCTTACAAGTCTGATGTCAGTCGAATGAAAGGCTGATTTGTGCTGAATGAGTGAAATTAGTAGCGGGAAAGTTACTAGATTCCCCACTAAATCAACTTGTTTTGTTTGTAGGAACATTCGGTGTGAGTTTCATTTTACTTGTGTACTCTTACTCATCGTTTTAACACGAACACCGATTATATAACAGTATACTACATTAGGAATAGAGTTTGCAACCTCTATTCCTAATGTAGTATTACCAACAAAAAAATATGTTCATTCATTCGATCATCATCATCATCATCATCGACATATATCTAATAATGTTCCATCTGTAATGTACCCTATTCAAGGCAAATAAATGAATTCTAATTCTAATTCTAATTCATTCTCGATCGAAGCTCAATGATCATTTGCTATTAAACACATTCAAATGTAAGTAACAGCGTTTTTTATTTTACATCTTCTTTGCATTTTGGTGCTTTAAGTTTTTATTTTACTAATGCTCCAGCATGTTCTAGTGGAGTTAATTCGTATCCTACTATTATTATAAATGTGAAAGTAGGTCAGTTTGTTTGTTTGTTTTTTACTCTTTCATGCAAAAACTACTGAACGGATTAGGATGAAATTTGGTATGTAGGGATTTGAAGTAGTGGACTAACACAGGCTGCTTTTTATCCCGATATTCCTATGGGAATATGAACTAAGCGGGTGAAACGGCGGGTGGCCGCTAATTTTTTATCACAATAAAAAGTACGCGCGGAAATATAAGAACTAAATAAATCTAACTTTATAATTATTCAATTAGAGCAAAGTGGTAACTAATAGAACAAACGCGCAAAGCTATAACGCATAACGCGAATTTAAATAGTTTTACGACCGCATTCATATTTACTACCTATCTACCGTATTGCTTCTAAAAGGTTTGATGTGTTTACATTTTATGAGAATATGCCCGTGATGAAATCGGATTGACTGCGACGGTGACCGATACTGCCACCGCAGATAAATCACTGACGGGCTGTAACTCTCCTCGATAAATCGGTGACGTCATCTGCGTTTGTGTTTGATAGATGTTTGGTTGTAATAGATTTGGAAAGGTCATTTGATTCAGCATATTTGTTTAAGTACCTAGTTCATGACTCCAACTTGAGTCGCCAAGTGACTTTAACTTTTTAAGGTTTTGTGTGTTCACATTTTATCAGCATTTGCCCATGTTGACATCGGCAGGCTGATTATCTAACAAAAAATTACATAGCAACCAGTTTTGTCACAGTCATTACTGTCACATTTTCATACTGTATGACAGCCACAATAGCGACGAAACTGAAACTGAACCGAGTTTCCGTTAGGTAATCAGCCCCCTGATTGGCTGCGACGGTTACCGATACTGTCACCGCAGATAAATCACTGGCGATGGCGGGCTGTACTCTCCTCGATAAATCAATGACGTCATCTTTGTTTGTGTTTGATGGATGTTCGGTGGTAATAGATTTGGATAGGTCGTTTGTCTCAGTTCTGCAATATTTGCTTAGCAAGTTCGTAGCTGTTCATGATATCCTGAATTAATCAGGGTAACCTGTATTAATCTTGGCACTCCCCAGTCATTGGCACTCTGACATTTACACGCACTTATTAAGGAATTTTCATAGAGATACAATGCGTCTTCTGATATAATTATAATCTTACATTGCAACACACAAAAAAATTAAAATTAGATTTTTCTATCAGATTAATATGGCAACACAGTACTGAAAAAAAGAGCGTGCGTATTTTTTATCATGAAAATTTTAACGGATCTGATAAGAAAGAGGTATACAAAAATTCTACTTTTTACTATTATAAAGAGTAATATATATTATATTATATATTAGTAATATTTTAGTTGATACTATTAGTAAAAAGCTTATATGGAAGTGCAATGATTGGCACCAATGCCAACCATAGCATTTTGAATGGGATTATTGTCGCGTCTTATTATTGTGTATCGTTATATTGCCTTGTGGCCCAATTGGGGTCAATTGTGGCCAGTGAACCAGTTGTGGCCGCTGATAACCATGTCGCCACACTCACCTAATAGTGATTAGTTTTGACCACTGATCTGATCTAATTGTGGCCACTGATCCAAATGTGGTCACTAGCCCTAATGTGGCCATTGGCTCAAATGTTGCCTCTGATCCAAATGTGGACACAGATCCAAACGTTTTCAGTAATCCAAATGTGACCACTGATCCAAATGAGGATTTAACCCAAATGTGACCATTGACCCAAATGTGGCAACTTATCCAGATGTGGCTATTGACTCAAATGACACCCTTACCCAAATGAGGCCACTGATCCAAATATGGCAACTATTCAAAAAGGACAACTGATTCAGATGTGGCCATTGACCCAAATGTGGCACTTATGAAATATGACCACTGATCCAAATGTGGCAACTGCTCCAGATGCGGCCATTGACCAAAATGTGGCCCTTACCCAAATATGGCCATTGATCTAAATGTAGCCCTACCGAAATATGGCAACTGATCCAAATATAGCATTAACCCTTAACAGAAAACCACAAAAGAAAAAACAAAAACAATAAAAAAGAAAGTGTTGTTGAGTGCCAATCATTGTACCTAATGGCTGCCAAAGATTGTACCTTATGGCTGCTAATGATTGTACTAAGAGTGCCAATGACTGTACTTTTGACGGATTTTAGACATTTTCTCTTTTTTTTTGTAAAAAAAAATAGATTTTTACGAACTAAGTATACTTTTTATGAATTTAAGAAATATACATCAAAGATTAATTTTAAAAATAGTAAATCTTGCCTAAGTATATTATAGAAATAATAATTAACAAATGTAGGTCAGGTTTTTCTTAAAGTGCCAATGCCAATCATTATACAGTGTACCCTACATGACTCCAAATTGAGTGGCAGTCCGTAATTACGGATTCGTTACAATGACTGAAATAAATGAATTTTCATGCGCAATACATTAGTAATGATCTAAATTGCATTATCAACATCGCGTCACTACGGAAATCGCTTCTATTTTGGGCGACATCCTTGAATTTGCTATGACAAAAGTAAGAACTAAATTATAAAAAATCCAGTGGTCTATGGTAAAACTATCCTTGGCATTGATGGTTTTGTGATTTTCAATTTCAGGTACAAATAATGGGTACCTAACTTTGAACCTGATTATATCTGGAAAATAAAATATAAAATTAAAGAAAACAGCACGTGTGAAAGCTTTTTTTTTATTGGGAAATGATAAGTATTGGAAATTGTACTAAATTCATACAATTTTACAAGATAAGGACCTAATTCCAAAAACAGTGCTGTTGGCAATGTAACACTATAGCGGCTTAATTCCACCTATGAGTATTTTCTGACAGTAACTATATAATTAAGATCTCTCTTCAATTTTCCTATATAGACACAGAATCAATGTTTCAAATACTACCTATCTTTACAATTATTTCCATATTTTTTAAAGTAATATTTTGGTACTTAAAGTGATAGTCAAAAAGATTTCCTGGCTGGCCTGGCTGGTTTCGCCCGTTCGCCAGTTTAAGAGCTACGCTGCCACAGACAGGCAGACAGACACACTTAGATAACGGACAAACTTATAAATAAATAAATAATTGCATAAAAACACACCAATTATCTAGCCCACGTTAAGTTTCATAAAGAACTTGAGTTATGGTTACTAGATAACGGATAAACATACTTATATACTTTTTGTAAATACATACCTACATAATATACATATCAAACACCCAGACCAAGACAAATAGACATAAATATTAAACAAGAAAATATACTAGAAAAAAGCAACTAGTCTCGTGTCGCCCTGGCAGGCGGCTTTTTAGACATAAATATAGCATTGTAAAATGCAAAATTAAAGAGATATAAGAAAAGTGACATGTTCATGCACTGAAATATTTGTCTTGTTCGGGGATCGAACCCGGGATCTCTGGCGCAGAGGGCAGGCTTAGTACCCCTGCGCTAAAGGCCGTCAAAATCTTATGACATACCTTCTTTGCGCCAGGAGTTAAAAATGGGCATAAGGTTAATATATTAGCTATTAACGACCAATGAACGTTACATTTAAGAAAATAATTATTGTATCACTATTTGCGAAAAACCAACGAATTTAGGTAATAAGGTAGGTAACGTAGCGATGTAAGACTTTAGTAAAAAAAATATCTGCAAACATCGATGGTACTTAGGAAAAACTTTTCACACTTTTTATAAAACACTGCGATAAAGACCTTACCCAGTACCTTTCGTTGAGTCCTTCAAACTTACTATATTTTGCTCAGTTTTCCATATACTTCGTGTGTTTTTCCTGTAATTTATCACTGCCTCACGTTTTCATCGTGTAATTACCTAAATCTTACGATAATTGCTTTGCGTTCCCTTAGGCCGGAGGTAAAAGTAAATTATACTTACTACTAAACCGATGGTTAACCGTTTTTATGAGTTAGTATATTTCTTAGCTCTTGTATACTCCGAAGTATTTTCTGGCCAAACTTCTCATTAAAATGTAGAGATATTAAAAAATATCAATTGCACCAAAAGATCATAAAAAAACAGAAATGAAGTAATACTAACGATAGAATAAATATTGCACGTCATCACCTTGACTTGACCCATAGTAAATATCTCATCCTCATTATATTCCGTGGTAGACACACACACAGATAGCTGTTGGGCAAAAAAGTTCTGGGAATGGCTACCGCGTCACCAGATGGCGCTCCGTGAGTCCCGACGAATTGGCCCGTGAATCTGGGGAAGGTCGCTAGATGCGGGCAGCGCAGCACAGATCGCAGTGGAGATCATTGTCCTATACCCAGGCGTGGTTGTCATGTGCATGAGATAGGTAAGTACTGTTCCGCTTTTCAAAATATTATCACTTCAGGCTCTATATGATATTATCAGAAGGTGGTAAAATCGTCAGTACATTTATAGCCCAATCGCATTTAAGCATAGCGTAGGTGCGTCACCAATAATTAACTAGGGTGTGTCCGAATTGCGGCTACGTAAGTGTGCAGATGGGGTCGCGTCACCGAAATAGTGCTATCAACGTTTGAAAGGGATCAGGTTCAGGTGTGTGTTGCTTACACACACTGTTTGTTTCGGACCGACTGCGAGAGACTAATTAACGCTAACCATAGGGTTGCGTTTAAATATTGTTACAAAATAGGACTGTATCATCGAAGTAGAGCTTTGGGTAAAAATTGGTCGATAAAAACCACTAAGTACCAAAACTTTCCACAAGTTTTCTAATAAAAGACTGTCAGTTACAAATGGTATCTATTTAGAATTCAAGTTGCATAGTCGTGGAATCCGAAAGAAATGCAATGTTGTGAAAAGTTGCAGCTGCGTAAGGATTGGATTCAACATGTGGCAGATGGAACACGACTTCAATTTCACTGCTAAAGTGATTCAGATTCACAATACTTTCTTAAAAAAAAAAAACAAATATCCTAATGAGTAATGTAATCTAGTGTTGTAGAGTAATAAGTTACTAAAAAAATCGTTTTACAATTGAAAATTAAACTTTTTAAAATTGTACAACAGCTGAAAAACGGCTTGGTAAGCATACGAACGGCGCGCCATTACATGTCCAATCTCGATGGTCAGTGATTGATTATGTTGACTCAACAAGGGTACTTTACAATTAACTCCTCTCATATATTAGGTACAAACGTCGGGACAAATCCCTTTCCGCTGTGACACTTTTGAAATTTCACAATTCACCGACAAGGACCGCGACCTTACAGTTTTGCAAACAAAACTTAATATTAAATTCACTTCTGGCACTTAGATATATTTTCACGAAGAAAAGTAATAAATACTACACTTAAGTTTAAGTACTAAGCAATTTAATGTAAGGCATCGTTAAACTCATAAATGTCAGTCGAAACATTCAACGAAATGCCGACGCCAGCCAAATGGAGTAAAACCGTATCCAAGTGGAGTATCATATTGCGGCGTTTCACCTAAATAAAGTTCATCACATTTGTAACTATCGAGCTGTACCCTCTGTACGATTTTTCCACAAATGTCAAGGCTTTTAATCCGCCCTAATCTCTTTAGTAAAAGCCTACAATCTTAGCAAATTACATAAGACCATCGTCGGTGACAAAAAATGTGCACGCGTTGAATCTGTTAACTTTGGTAATTAATTCTTGCCAAAGTTTTTGGGTAGCTCAAATGGTCTTTGTAAGTAATCTCTTAGTATAAAGGATTTGAGACCTAATTATCAAACTATTTACGATATTTAATTATTTAGTTTCATTTAGTTGCACCGTTGGCATGCACGATGATAGAGCCTTTTCACATCATGTTACTTCCAAAACATTATCGCCGCTACTGAAAGCGGCGATAATGTTATATAAAAATACATATCTGAATATGTATTTTTATTATTCCCAATGCAATCAAACTTTTTAAAGTAAGACATCACGCGTCTGTGTTTTTAAATAATCCCAGTATTAAAAAAATTACATTGTGAAAGTAAAATTTCATTATTATATACTATTTCAATATTTGCTTTAATGAAACTAGTGTTGTAGCGATAGCGATAGTTTCGCTATCGATAGTTAACCTTGAAAAAAAGTCGAAAGCGCGAATGGTACTATCGAAAATATCGACATACTGCAATAATATCAATACAATTGACAGTATCGATAGTTAAAATTAAGCGATACTATTAAACTTTGTCGATATTATCGATTCTATTGATACTATATCGTCTGTATATATATATATACTATTACTGTATCGTCAAGGCTCAATAGTTTCAATAGGACTATCGATTAGCTACGAGTATGTATGTATGACTGATTACCAAGGCATCATATCGATATACTATCGCTATCGAGACAACACTAAATGGAACTCTAAATGATATGTATTCAGTCTTTAATTTACATGTGTAAAAAAAGTGATAGTGAATAGGTATGTGATGGAAAGCGAGGGTGGTTCCACTACGTCAAGATAAGAATGAATATATTAGACAAGACAGTAAGATACTTACAGGTGATAAGACAACCTCAATGCCTTATGTAAATGGTTCATATCTGAAAGTGGCAATAAAATCTGATTCTTTATCTTTAATATATAACAGAATGATTTCACCTGCAACTTTTTTGCGTCTGCTTTATAGAGTTATTGAGATATCTTCTATAATAAACTTTCAGGCGCAAACAAGGAGAGTTATATTTTTGGATATCATATTTAACGATGTGGCCAGTAAATGATACACCAATTATCTGGTGCCATTTACCCACTTTAAGTTTCATGAAGAACTTGTGTTATGGATACTAGAAAACGGATAAACATACTTACATTTTTTTTTGTAAATACGTAATATACATATTAAACACCCAGACCAAGAAAAATACCTAGACATGTTCATGCACACAAATATTTGTCTTGTCCGGGGATCGAACCCAGGACCTCTGGCACAGAATGTGGGTTTAATACCCCTGCGCGAAACAGGTCGTCAAAATTTCAATTAATGTTACGTATTTCAAGTATATTAGGTAAACAATAAGTAGTAACTGTGACTCGAAAGTTATAACGTTCGTTCTCCTTAGTTGAATAAGTAAGTATATATCTTTTGCTTGTAACTTCGTCCGGTAATAAAGTAAGATCCGCTCAAATATTTTTCTAAGCAAAAGCATAAATATGAATATTCACTCACGTAAACGTAACCTTAGAAATGAGTTTCACTTATCATTACTAAAATCGTTAGTACAGGCACCTATTATGAGCGAACAGTTTTTCAAACTATTGCCGCACATTATTATCAGTGTAAATGCCTAATTGCCTATCACTAACATTGCGCTTAATACCTGTTATTAATTTAATAAAATGAACGCGCAAGTTTAAATTTGTAGCAACCGATTCTTTTTATTAAGATTGTACCAACCTTTTTAGCGAAAAAGGTCAGTTACTGTTAACATGATATTAATAAAAATTGTTTATTTACACAGTTAAAGTTTACATAGTTATTACCACGGATAATGTGTCTTTGGTGTCTACACTGTTTGCGAGGCGAAATTTTGAAATAGGGCAAAGTTTTTTTATTGAATTTATCTAAAGTTGCCTTGGACGATCGTCCAAGAAATTTGCACTAAATCTTCAAAAACGTGTGATGGCGTTTATTGGACTTGGTATATTTTTCCTTAGAAATATTACGTTAAAACAAATTTTACTAATGTGTATAGACGGACCACTAAACTGGCGCCTTAAGGCGCATTTGGTCCAAATCGCAGTTGGTCCAATGTTCAAAAAATTTCCAATTCGCACTTAGTCCAATTCGCATTTGGTCAAATTCGCAGTTAGTCCAATTCGCAGTTGGTCCAATTCGCGGTTGACCCAAAAGTTTTTTTTTAAAGTTCACAAGATAAATTCGTCGAAAATAAGGGATGTGAATAAAACACTGCAAACAATATGGGATGTAAAAAAAGCTCACTTCGCGGGCGTTCCGCCAGTTAAGTGGTCGATCTATAGTAAGTACTATACAAGTTTTACGTCTTTTATATTAAATTTAAGGTCTAAAAGATTTAATATGTATAATTTTATAAAAAATGCACTCTAAATTCTCCATACAACTATGGCCGCGATGTGCCGTATTTTACTGTGAAACGTTTTGACGTTGTCATCTATACAATAATGTCATTAGGGCGGTAAAGTTCATGGAATTAATAAGTACTAGCATGACGCTAGTACTTAATACTTCCATAGACGAAGCAATGACACCCTATAGTGTCATATCTATGAATGACACAGTCAATAAGTCAGTATTTAAAATGTACCTAAAGCAAACATGTTTTTCTCTGGTTTTACTACTTTACTGTTGACTTTTCGAGCAAAATTCAATTTACTTCAAAATTAAAAGATTGCCCTACAGTGTATTTTTGTTGATTAAAAAAAAAACGGCTAAGAAAGTTAATGACATTTGTATCTTTTTGGAAAGCTTGTAAAACTATATAGTTAGTCATTTCACTAATTTGTACGCCAACTTAATACGTAACGATTTTTAATATTCTTTTTTAATCAATTTGCATATAAAAGGAAAAAATAATATACGAAGGCTTACTGTATTAAAAACAGAATACTTATACGTAAAAAATGGTGTTTGTCGATTTCGATTTCTGCATTTTTGGGGTGTAAACAAATAAATCCTCTCGGGTGACGGTTCCCAATTGTTTACGAATGTAAGTCATAATTTATTACCAGCTACCGGAGTTACATAATAAAAAAATATGGCATGTTGTTTCACAAAACCTTTACAGAATCGTCAACTCGGCCTCTCCATCAGATTGGAGAGTTTTTAAATATGTAACTTGTTTCAAGCTCTCACGCTATATGTATCTTGGTCCGAAGGACCAAGTTATCAGCAATGCTCCGACGTAGGTAAATTATTCCTTTTTTTAATCTTTATTATTTTAAGAGCTTTTGTACAGAGTTAAATGATTCCTCCGATATTGAATTATCTAGAAGAAAAAAAAACTGTTCCGTACAGTTTTTTTTTTCCTAATAATTGACAGCGAAATGTAATAAATTATGACTTACATTCGTAAAAAATTGGGAACCGTCACCCGAGAGGATTTATTTGTTTACACCCCAAAAATGCAGAAATCGAAATCGACAAACACCATTTTTTACGTATAAGTATTCTGTTTTTAATACAGTAAGCCTTCGTATATTATTTTTTCTTTTATATGCAAATTGATTAAAAAAAATATTAAAAATCGTTACGTATTAATTTATTTCTATGAACAAACAACGTTTGTTCATAGAAATAGAGTATCTCACGGAACGATCTCCGTTAATTATGAAAGGCATTCCGTTACAGCGGAAATGCCTTTAGTAAGTAAAATAGGCTTTCAGTGAATAATTATGAACTGAAAATGTAAACCCTATTTGAATTGAAATAATTTATTTAACATTGTTCGTAGAAAATGTTATTATATAATTTTAAACAACGACACAGCATTATGTGAACCCTGCTGTTTAAATGAAAATCTATTCATAAACAATAATTAGAAACTTAACTCAGTTTCTTTTACTGACGATTTTCCTTTGTGTTTGGGGTAACTGGTAATTCTAAGTATTGAATTTCATAGCATTATTTTCTTGCATTCTTTCTTACCCCTTCCCTAGGTACTATTGGTAGCAAGTGAATCACTATCAATAATCATTTCAGACCAATATCTATCCTTCCCTTTACTTCTAAGATCCTAGAAGCTGCTGTTCACAAACAGTTATCATCCTTTGTTCTCTCAAACAATCATCTAAGCTTATAACTTTTTAATTTTGAATTTTACAATGATATTTTTATGTGATAATTTTTAATCAAGTAAATATACAAGAAAAAAGCAACTTGTCTCATGTCGCCCTGACGGGACTCGAACCCGCATCCTTGGGAATCCGGCCCAATGCACTGACCAATTATGCTACAGAGACCTACGAGAACACGTTGAAATTCTCTAGTATATTCACCTTTTTCTACGGTGTTGGCCACCGTCGTTTCATCAATGAGAGAAATATCCTCGAACATACTAGAGAATTTCAACGTGTTCTCGTAGGTCTCTGTAGCATAATTGGTCAGTGCATTGGGCCGGACTCCCAAGGATGCGGGTTCGAGTCCCGTCAGGGCGACATGAGACAAGTTGCTTTTTTCTTGTATATTTACTTGATTAAAAATTATCACATAAAAATAGCATTGTAAAATGCAAAATTAAAAAGTTATAAGTTGATGGCAGTTTCATCTTAATCGATAGTCAAACATCTGTAAAGATGTTTCTTTCGAATGCGAGGATATTTCTCTCATTGATGAAACGACGGTGGCCAACACCGTAGAAAAAGGTGAATATACTAGAGAATTTCAACGTGTTCCCGTAGGTCTCTGTAGCATAATTGGTCAGTGCATTGGGCCGATTCCCAAGGATGCGGGTTCGAGTCCCGTCAGGGCGACATGAGACAAGTTGCTTTTTTCTTGTATATTTACTTGATTAAAAATTATCACAATCTTCTAAGCTCTTTTCAGTCCGGTTTCAGATCCGGACACAGTACAACTACTGCGCTGACTAAAATAACTGAAGATATCCGAGTTGGACTTGAGGATTCACGACTGACTGTGTTAGTCTTAATTGATTTTTCTAACACTTTCAATGCAGTTGATCATGACATCCTGCTAGCCATGCTATCTCGTTTAGGTTTTCCTTCAACAGCGGAACTGTGGTTCTCCTCTTATCTTCGCTATCGCCAGCAGGCCGTACGCGTCGACCGGGTATTGTCCGATTGGTGCGACCTGGAAGCTGGTGTTCCGCAAGAAGGTATTCTCTCTCCCCTTCTCTTCTCATTGTTTATCAATTCCCTCACTGTTATCCTTTCGTCTTCTTACCATCTATATGCAGACGATCTCCAACTCTATGTCCAAAGTAAAGCAGAGGATTTGAACAATTGAGTCTCTCAACCGTGATCTGGCGAGGATATTGGAATGGTCCAACAACTACGGCATCTCGGTGAATGCACATAAATGCCAAGCAATTATTATCGGTAGCTCTCGTCAATTATTGCACGTACAACTTAATAAAATTACTCCACTGTGCTATAATGGTGAGGTAATAGAATGTTCACAGCAGGTCAAAGATTTGGACTTACTCATTGACGCTAAGCTCTCTTGGAAGGATCACGTTGACCTTGTTGCACTTAGAGTAACAAACGCACTTAGGTCTTTGTACAGGTTTAAGCACTTTCTTCCGTCTAGCACCAAGATTGCACTGATACAAACTCTCCTTCTACCCCTTATCGACTATGCCGACGTGTGCTGCACAGATCTCAATGAAGTTTTCCTAGATAAGCTGGATCGACTTCTCAACAATTGCATTCGGTTCATCTATGGTTTACGTAAATACGACCATATCTCTCATTACCGCCAGCAGCTCAAATGGCTTCCTATTCGTGAGCGTAGGAACCTGAGAGTTGTCTGTGTTCTCTTCAACGTTTTGTTCGATCCACTTACCCCAGAATACTTGAAGTCTAGATTTCAGTTCTGGGGTTCTTCTCATCCACGTGACCTTCGCTCTAGCAGCAATCTCATTTTAAAAATTCCCTCTCACACTTCTGGCTTTGTCTCCTTCTCTTTCTCCCTAACTGCAATTCGACTCTGGAACGCCCTCCCCTTGGACATTCGAAAAGCCCCCAGCAAGTTTGTGTTTAAGATACTGGTCCGTGAACACTATCTTAAATCCCTACGCTGATCCCCTTCATCTCTGACATAATGAGTCCTTATATATTTTATATGTGTGTATTTATTTATGTATGTTAAATATTTATATTATGTAGTATGTTTATGTATTATTTGTTAATTAAATACCCTTAATTAGCTATTCCCACTTTTGTTACAATATTCTGAATTATGTTTTATAGTACTACGTTATTGCCGATACGGTAGGTCCAACACCTTTTAACGGTTGACTGGTAGAGAACGCCTGATGGCATTAAGTCCGCCATTTGCTGTATTTTTATATTGCAATAAAGAATAAATAAATAAATATTACCAAATATCAATTAAATTTAGTTCTGGTTACGAGTTTTTGTCACAAATTACGCTTCAGAATAAAAACACAAAATGTTTTATTATCATAGTCAATTAAAAATAGTCTTAAGGAACTTTGGCGTCTTAGTTAGAAATAAACGATTTTCCCGCGTGCTCTGGTTTTACTCCTCAATACACTTTGTCGTCGTTAATATTAAAATTTTCCTTATTACAAACGGGTAGTAAGTATCATTACTTTATTATAGGAATCACGCAATCATTCGCCTTTATGACGCATTTATAAGTTGGTTATAAATTAGTGTGCGTTTATTTCCACTCAAAATAACAACTTAGACAATATTATTAACAGTTCTAGATTGATTACGTTTCTAGTGAGTAAAACTCAATTAATTGTCTATTTACGTCAATGGCGTATTAATGTCTATATAAATACCTTAATGTTTCTAAATCTTCATTTAAACTCCAGAATAAGCTAAAATTCTTAATAAGACTTTGACGTCAATAAGTTTCTATAGGCGTCGAAAAAATAATTTATGGGACCATTAAAAATCGTATTAGCACTAAATTAATTGTGGAGATCTTTATAATTATTATAATAAAACCAAGATTACTTAAAAGTTGGTGAGTTTAAAAATACGGTAGGGTTAAGTGACCCACGGAAAATTTATTTTAATCTATGAAATCTCTAGAAACTTCCCATAAAAAGCTAATAGTTAATCAATGATATATATGTGTACCTACTTGAAACAGATATATCAAACCAGCTCGCATTGTGAAAATTTAGAAGAACCTGTATGGGGTCCAAATCACATTGCTATCTCTTTCATTTACGTGCTTCATGTATTTTGTCCTACTTGTCAGTAAAACATGACAGTTGTCTTGGTCACAGATTTTAACGCAAATTACTACGAAGGTATATCTAGTATAAAAAAATATTGTAGTTAATTAAAAACAATGATACTAGATCAACTAAGCCCTTTAGCGTACGAAATAAGCTTTCATTCGATTTTCAAAGGCTTCATTTCCTTCGCGTTACGAAAACTAGCTTGAATTTAGCGAAGTTGTTTGTTACATTCAGGTCACGCAGCCATTTTACAACAATAAGGACGTCGCTCTCTGCATTTGTGTTCGATACAGTTGCCGGGTGCCTTGGAAATGGGGCAAGCAAGATAGTTAAAGGTTCAGTACTTTTATTTTTTTAAACTACACTTACAGACAAAATAATGAGAGCCACTGGGTACTTTTCATACAAACATGCTCACTTTGTGGTCTAATGAATAAGAAAAGTATATACCTAGTCAGAGGGCTAATTGTCTAATTTTAAAATCTATCGCAATCCCTTTCAATTCGTCATTTGAAAGATATTCACATACTTCAGGCCGTCAATATTGACTGACTGATGCGGTCGTGTTGATTGGTTTACTGCGTTGTGTTGTCAAGTAAAATTTTTGGTCTCTCTAAAAATTTTATTTATTCCTATGAGTTCTAATTTGTCAAGAGTATAATAAAATAGATTAAAGAATACATTAACAGGAAGATAAGATGTATGGGACTTAAAATATAAACCTAAAATTTGTTAAAAACAATTATGGGGTGGTTACCTTAATCTTTTGCCCTCTTAAAATGAAAAATACTAATAGATTAATAGTTCTAATAATTAAAAACTATTTATACTAAATAGTTTTTAATTATTAGTAGTCTATTATACAGTGATCGCTGCCCGAAGTCGCGTTGGTCGTAGGGAACGGTGTAAAATAGTGATAGCCGCCCGAAGTCGCGTCTCTTCGCCACATAAAGTATAAAAACAGGAACGCCCTTACTTGTTTAAAGTCAAGTCGACAGGATCAGGACCGGAACTCAGAACTTCGCAGACCGTTTTCAGACTCAGCTTAGGAAATTAGGCAACTTGTTTTATAGATATCGATCTATTATAAATGAATATATTAATGGATCTCGATTAACGAGTGGGTGGGTTGGTCCCTCCTGAAAAGTACGGGAAAAAATAGGCGTTGATAAATCAACTAAGTATAAAAAATACATCAATATAATACATAGGAAAATCATAATAGAAATACTTATACGTACCCTTTAATTTATCAAAAGTGAAAAGCTTTACAAAGCGCGGCACGAAAACGCGGGAAAACGACGAAAAATGCCATCGCTAGAAAAAAAATACATAGATACCAAGGAGTTTTATACAATGAGGTTGATAGTTGGAAAAAAGAGTATGGATTAAATGAGGTCGCATGTACGAAATAAATATAAAAAGTATTTTTTTATTGAAATATGATACTAAATGATTGTGATTAAATAAATAAGATGCAATATAAATAAATATTAAAATGAAATGTTGTTTTGAAAAAAAAAACACAACGTTACACTATTTCCAATACAAAATAGTTTTTTATTTTGTATTTGAAATACAAAATGCAATATACGTGTTTTCAAAATACTTTTTTAAAATAAAATACCTACTTTATCGACTCTCATATCGTAAAGTTTGAATTAATTAAACGAGTTTATGACATGCTTTGTAAACTCTACATTAGCCATTTTTAATGTCCCCACTGCTGGGGCACTGGCCTTCGTTATGGATGGATAAGGAGAATGGGCCATGACCCACCACGCGGTCCCCATACGCATTGGTGGGTTTCTTAACGACTGCAAATGAAGCCCTGCCTTTCGGAGCACGGAAGACCTCGATATAGTAAATTTTTTGTCAGCCATTCCGTGACCGACCATTGCCAAAGTTGCTTAACCTACACAATCGTAGGCCGTGTGCGCGAACAACTGCGGCACGGGTTCTTTATGAACTCAATACCGAAATTTTAAAATGGATACCGAGATTTTTAACCACCTCTGTAATCAAGTAGTAACACCATATACTATAGACACTCTAGCTAGACCATCGGTATCATACTCAGAGTTCGAAAATTGTATTCGGTGATAGGAATTGTTGTAAGTCCGCCTGGCTAGCAACCAGCATCTTATCTAAGTCTGACAACAGCACAACACCACAACAGTATGAGAACAGCACTAGCTAATTTCCTCAGTGGTTGAGGATTGCGGCGGAGGCGCGCTTCCACCTTCAGCCTTAACATCAGGTACGATAAAGCTAATTGTCTTTTCGCTGAGTTATATTATTACTTTGCAACAGCAACGCGACAACGATAATTGCTTTACGTAAAGCAATTATCGCTGTCGCGTTGCAATGCAAACAAAGAGTTCAGTACCTACGAATTTAGTTAGATAGAACACACACAGTCGTTCGACACAACTTCTTAAAAAGTATTTTGCATTTTGCAAATACAAAATATGCCTTAAAAATAATTTCAAATAAAATACAATACGTTTTTCTAAAAAAAAAACAGTAAAATACAAAATTGAAATAGGTATTCTGTATTTAGTATTTTGCATTTTAAATAGTCGTATTTTCAAAATGTCACATTTCTGTCCTCGTACAGTTTCGAAGTAAAAGACGGTAAATATAGTGAAGGTGCGTATTCAAAGAAATGATAATTTTTAGATAATGAAAGAGTACTGCAACAATTAAGTGTTATGCCTACAGCAGTGAAGAAGCTAGCCAATGTTCTCGAGTCCAGCGAGGACTCTCGTATTTTGGCCTGAAAGATGTGTTTTTCTCAGAAATGGGTATGTAAAACGAGCAATGTATTCCAACATACAGTCCTGACAGACGTCGAGACTGTATTTTGGAGAGAGATTAAAACACTTTATCGAATCACATTTAAAAAAATCATACATGGGTCTTCATTAGACTTCAAGGCCTGGTCACATAGCTAAGAGGACTTAAAATAATCAGGTCGCCCATGAAAATCGACTTCATCGGGCACGTATATTGGCCATCCTCTAGCCCAGATTACAATCCGTTTGATAATGAAATAAGACCCTATCTAGAGGAGAGGACCTGTGCTTAACCACTTCTAAAATTGAAGCCTCTCAATGCATCCTTCATTACAGCAGCCGCTTAAATCTATATGGACGCGGCGCGTATTCCTAAAGATCCGTGGCCGCGAAGGTCATGGGCTTGCATCGAAATTTGTGCCAGCCATTTCGAATTATTTTTATCAATTAGTATTAACTATAATCTTTCTTTTCATGTACACAAAAATTAATAGTTATTTGAAAATCGGTTTTTACTTCACTGAACTCGTTGACAGAACTTATGACCCGACTAAGTATATTTCTGGAAAGAGTTTTGTGTCGATATGGCGAGATAATAAGCTCAACTAAGCTAGTGAATTTGTTTATGATTTTTTTTTTGCATTTTCCAATGCTATTTTTATACTTATGATGAATTTTAAATAGAAAAATATTGGAAAAAAACAACTCTGCCACAATTCAAAAAATATCAGAAATCCGGTCCAATGCTCTAACCACTGAGCTACCGAGACTTCCATCTCAGAATTCACTTGTGGCCTAGTTGGTTTCTTCCAATATTTTTCAATTTAAAATTTATCTAAGTATTATATATTATTCTATTTAAAGTTTTTCTTATTTTCACAAACCTGAAGGTCTTTTTTGAACTTTTGGGACTTTTATTTCGTAAGTCGAGTATTCGACTGATACATCGATATATAAATTTTTTACATACTTAACTGTTCATACTTTTTGAATTATGAGACTGTAAAGTGAGCATGTTTGTATGAAAATAACGCAGTGGTCCGCTTTATTTGTCCGCGAGAGTATTATAGAATTATTTTTACGGTTACTTAGATTTGCTGTGCCGACTAGCCATGTGACGACAGTGCCGAGCACCTGTGCGGGATACCGCATGCCCACGGACATTTTGTCTATATCGACTCAGTGGGTCATACATCCGTAGTTATAGGTCGTAGGCCGTAACTTAAGCAGGCCAGTATCTTCTGCTAAAATTGTATGGTGCCAAGGGCCCTATCCGAATTGCTAGTAAGGCATTTTTTACTGATCATACAAAGAGGAAGAGATAGCATTATAGCGATTTAGGAAACTGCCAGGAAATGAGAGGTCTTAATAGGGTCTGAAAGCCTTTCGTCGGTAACCTTACGGCACTGACGAAGCCTTGCACTAAATGTTTGCAGTAGGCCACATCTATCAAAAGTTGCCGCACCGGTTCGTCGCACTGCGGCTTGATAGCCGCATTAAGATTTGGTTCCTGATGGAACTAAATCTTGAATGAAAAATCAAAACAATATCGTCTTTAATGGACGCCCGCGGTTTCACCCGCGTCATTTCCGTTCCCTCGAGAATATCGGGATAAAAAGTAGCCTATGTGTTAGTTCACTACTTGAAGTCGCTACTTATCAAATTTCATCTAAATCCGTTCAGTAGTTTTTGCGTGAAAGAGTAACAAACAAACAAATAAACAAACAAACTGACATACTTTCACATTTATAATATTAGTAGGTTGTACAAATACAAATGTCCACTTTTAATATTGTTGAAACTCAGACCTACAGAGCGCATAAAAACTTAAAATTACAACATTACTACATTGCTTTGATTGTTCAAAATTAGACGATTCTACGCGACTAAAGTGCAATATTACAATGTGTAATTGTAGGTATGTACACCTTCTCTAAAAGTGGGAAATGAAGGACATATATAATAGAAAATAAAATAGTCATTCATTAATAATAGCGGCTAAAGCCTCTGGTTACACTTAATCCAATGATAATATAGATTTATGAGTGCTCTTTATGCGTTTTATGATTATTAATGAATGTATTCAATCACTATAGACCTTGATAACTCTGTAGATAAATAAAGCGATTCAAATCAAATGATTTGTGATGTTATTAAATATAACCCTTCTTTAACATAACTTTAAATAACCCTTCCTGGATTTTACTCGTAGAAATCCTGCTGGTAATGAACTCTAGACGTCTTGAAATCGGTTATGATAGACCACTTCTCGTGACAAGACGTAGTCCCTTTTCCAAGATTTCTTTTCCAAAATCATAATAATTGTTTTAGTATTTTAGGCATGAAAAAGTAACAGACGAACAGTAAGTAGTTCTAACTTTCACATATCAGTATAGATTTACGGCAAATAAGGGGTATACGGGTAAGGGTAAAAAATAGCGTTACCATTCCATAGTTTCATGAAAATGCTAAAAGGTATCGTTATTTTTTATCTCTCAATAACAAATAGCGTTTCATAGTTTCGATAAAGAACTCTGAAAAAACTGCAAGCTCACCGTAAACAATCTTTTAATAACTGGTTGTGGCTGGCTACCGCTTTTATATCGGAATAACATGGTCGTTGTGCATATTTAGTACACTGCATTAGTTGACGCATAATAGTTAAACATGTTGTTCATATAATGGAAGATAGCCGATTTAGCATGCATAAAATTTTGAACATTACGTTTTAATTATTGAAACCACTGAAAACTTTTTTCTACTTTGAATAGGTTTGCTCTTGATCCCAATCAAGCCCAGGGGGCAGACAGGATCTACGATAGAGCGAGCTAGTCCAGAAGGTGCCTATTCACTCTATAAGGCAAATATTGTTTTAAGCACATCTTCAGTTTCCTCGCGCACTCATAATTCGGCACCTTTTCAGTTGCCGTGGTCACGGGTTGACTCAACCCTTGACCACGGCAACTGAAAAGGTGCCGAAACGTCGGGAAACCAAAAAACCTCAAATAAACCGAAAAATTATAGTACCAAATATATATTTCCGGTAACTAAATCGCACTAAATATTACGCAAAAGTTGTTTTATTTTAATATTGCTTCACTTTCGCTTAATTTTAACTTTTGCTATCCCGACACTTGTTAAACGCGTGTTCTCATAAAAATAATGTTTTTTTTTATTTTAATACATACCCCATAGGCAATGATATTATATGTTGCACTTAGGTAAATAACATCATATACGTAAAAATAAAATTTATATTTACGTTTGCTGAATTAATACAATAATATTTACAAGCAGCAACGAACTGATCTAAATATTGATGATTTTTGTATCTTTATAACATTCATACATACATTACAGGACTTGATTTTTCTTTATTTTTTCCACAATGAAAATTAATTAATGCTACACCAGAGATCGTTTATAATAGGTAATTTATGTGTATGAGTATTATAAATGGTTTTGCGTGTGTGAGACCATCAATGTTTAGTGCTACCACAATTTTCCTTTTTGAGACAAACTTGAATTACATTCTTTACGAATGTTCAGTAGCAAAGTAAATCATAAAAATTTAAAATACGCAGTATAAGTGGTCGCAATTACCTTCGTTCCCGTGGAGTCGTTCTACAAAGACTTTCCTGCCTTTTCTGATCTCTCGCCAACATTATAAAAGTAAGTCTGATGCAGAATTTTCAGAACCTTACCTTCTCGAATTGATACGATTTAGGCGCTGACATGCAGTTAGTTTTTTGTTTAATAAATTATAACAACGTTAAGTTAAAGTTTTACTATTACGATATTATAATTATCAGTGAGTAAAAATCAAATCTATAATAATTTCTATTATAGGTTTGATTTTTACTCCTACATTTTTTGTAGAGCTAACAAATTTGCAAACAACTAGTGCTCTTGTGTGAACATACACTTTTACGATATCCGAATCTCGTGTCATACAACCATTAATCTACGGCCGCGACCGGCCAACTAATAGATAGGTGACTATCCATCTCTCAGCAAAAATAACACTTTATTGAGGCCTCACCTACTTTTACACATATTAGATTTAGCATGCTCAAGTAACTAATATCCACTGAAAGCTCATGTGACATTATAATTTATTATATCAAGCAGTGCACTTTCACATTAATTTAATAGAAAATGTTTCAATGGAAATTAAGGTTGACTTCAAGTTCAAATTCTTCAATACTCTTGCATTTTCTCATCCTCTGTTACTTAACTTACTTAAAAGTTGTATTTAGATTGAGATTTTTTGTATGCTGCCGCATATGGTTAATACATACTTATGATAAAATTTAAAAAGAAAAATATTGGTTGATATAAAAAATCTACTTAGCCACAAGTGCATTCCCAGATGGGAATCGAACCCACGACCTTTGGGAAACCGGCCCGCTGCTCTAACCGTTGAGCTACCGAGACTTCGGCCGAAGTTAGTTAGCATGCAAAAAATTAAAAAATCATAAAATGGTTAATACATGTTTTTTTTGTACAATGTACAATTTTTCTCCGTTTTTTTACTCTAGATTAATGATAGGTCTCCATGTTCATTAATCCATCTATACTATAGACAGCTACCATGACTCGTAGAACTAGGAAACCTTTATAATCGAATAATTTCAGTCAGAATGTACACTGGAACGTTTTGTACCATATCTGTAGAACTACTGTAAATGTATCTACCATTATTTTTGAGGCTTACATATTCAGAACATAAACAACCTGCTTTTATTTATTTATTATGCATTACTACGCCATTAGCACGTAAGTTTCATAGTACTTCAAAGTCTGAACTACTTATAAAGTTCTAAATGAGTTCAAGAGATGCTCAAGAGCATTGGATCGTATTTCCAAAGGTCGTGGGTTCGAGTTCCATCTGAGAATTCACTTGTGGCCCAGTTGATGTTTTTTTGCAATATTTTTCTATTAAAAATTTATTATAGATATTTAATTATTCAGAAATTGTGTTAATGTTTCAACTATTTGGTATTACGGACGCAAAAATATCATTGACGAAATATTATTACCTACTGTGATGTTTGTAGAACAGAAACAAGTAATATCGAACTAATATTAATATATAATATAAATATGTGTTCTTCTTAATCTAACAATATTTAAACTAAAGTAATAAAAAAACTTACGCGTCAAATAAAATCCTGCTGTTAATAATTATAATTTATTGTACCAAGAAGTACAGTTTGCAATAAAATAAATAGTCATATCGCGTGTGGAGTAGCGGCAGGTTAATTAAGTTATATTTGATAACTCTATTCCCACGAGTCACCTTTTGGGTCCCGCCAGTTCCGTACATTTCAGTCATGAAATTGAAAAACAGATTTTCCGCATATTAAATTAAAATGATAATGATTTCCTTAAAAACCGATCACAAATGCACTATGATCGTAGGTCATTGTGGTGATCATGTCGTTTGACTTTTATTAAAATAGTGGAATAAAATAAAATAAATATACTTACCTATCTAAGGCCGCCACACGCCACCATATATTTTTGTGTAAAATAATAAAAAAAAGCCTGCTGGAGCACTGGCCTTCCTTATGGATGGATAAGGAGAATGGGCCATATGACCCACCACGAGGGCCCAATGGGGATTTGTGGGTTTTAATGACTGCAAATACAGCTGGGACCAACGGCTTAACGTGCCTTCCGAAGCACGGAGGAGCTCGAGATAATAATGTTTTGGTCACCCATCCTGGGACCGACCATTGCGAAAATTGCCTAACGGATACAATAGCAGACCGAGCGTACGAACCACTGCGCCACGACCTCCTCAAGATTAGCTCCTTAAGGCGCTACTCGGAAAAAGTATGGACTTTTTGATATAAAACTATAGCACGGTTACAGTTGTTACAAATCTGGTAATAACTTATATATTTCTTCATACCTTTATCTAGATTCGTATAGTTTCAAAAACACGATTTTATGATTTTGCCTCGACACTTTTTCTTTTCGAAAAGACCTCTAAAAAATACGAAAATTCAAGATTATTCTTAAATGGGGTTACTTACACTATTGGAAATTGGTTTAATAAGTGGACACCAATAATATTTAGGATCGTATAGAAGCATTTTTTTTTAATCGCTGTAGTTTTTTAATACGAAGTGATTTTGTGTTTTTTTGCCTGATCTGGAAAATCGGTCTCGCTCTCGTGCGCGTCGTTTTCTCATTGCTATCTCGCTTCAGCATATTTTTTTCGAGTATCGCCTTAAGAGATTTGTCTGCATATAACTTCTTTTTCATATCGTATCTAAAATTATTTAAATAACTTCATTTGTACATTAGAATGTACTTTGTGTTAGTCCTCCATTTATTATAATACGTAGGTATAACAGAAGTTATAGCTCATGTCCAAGATTAGCTAGTAAAGTTACTTTCCTACTCAAAAGTTAAGGGTTGGTGTGGGCTTACAACTTGTGTTATAAATTTTACTCTGTTTTCGGGATTTTAGTGTTATTGCGGTTTAGAAGGGCAGTTTTTCTTGTTGAGTTTTTGGGACCGTGGCTCTTACTTATCGGTTTGTTTTGAGATAAGTAAAATTTAGGTAGTACGTACATAGTGAATTCTTCTTCTTCTTCTCGTTACAAGGTCCCCTCTGCCGTACGGTTTGTGATCCGACTTCTATTATGACGTTCATAAGTACTTGTACAAAAACCTAGCCTAGAATCTATGATATATGGAGATCTGGTGAGAAAAATGTTTCATTAGTTCCAACATGTATCTGACCCGTGTATCAGAATGACAATTAAGGTTGAATTCAAATATAAAGGCAAAGTGGATAATCATCATAAATATACTTATTACTCACAGGAAACTTATGTAGATATTTTAACAGAATTAGGACTAGAATGAATTGAAATCGTGTAACTTTTTTAAATAACTATGTTTATTTTTGTATATACTAAAAACTTTGTTACTTCTGAAATAAAATTTCCGGGCTGACTAGAAGTACAATTTTCTAAATAATCTTAGTTTCGCAATCATATCAGAGCCCTTATTACGAGTTGACATTTACTATCAACGTTTTCGATAACTATCGGATGCTCTACGCATGTCGATAAACAGTCTATGGATATGAAAGGGACAAAGCGATAGTTTCCGAAAACTAATATAGTTTGCTAAACTCGTAATCAGGACTCGGAAGCCAAAATTTTTCGTCAACCAAACTCAATTTTACCAAGACTAAGAACAAATTCGTACCAAAAAGGCGTCGTTCTTGGAGATAACGTTTTCACATCGTCTATATCGGGGATTGCTTCATTCCGATAACCAATATTTGCGCTATTTGATTACACACGGATAATGTCGAAGAGATTTGATCGATTTATTGTCTCAATCTTGATTATTGTGGTCTGTTTAACCAGAGTCCCGTCAATATTTATTATTTACCATTATCAATCTTGAAACATCAATATACGACTTATTTCGTCTCGACGTTGTCGTAGTCTACATGACACCTTGCTGAGTATAGGCGAATACTATAGATAGGTATACGGTCGGTTTCAATAATCTATCCGCAGTAAGAGATAGGCTTACTAAAGCTTTGTTGCCTAGATATTTTTGTTAATCGGCCCAAAATAACAGCGGTTGCTGAGTAACGTAACCAAGATAGGCCTATCTCTTGTTGGGAACAGATTATTGAAACTGGCCGATAGAGGCCTCCCCCAAGGATCTCCACGACGCGGCGACGATCGGTTCTGCGCTGCCCACATCAAGCGACACGACTGTCATAATTATTTTCTTAATTTACCTATTAATTCAGAGTGGCAAGGAATATTGTATTGCATTATCGTTTTTCCCCCTATTAAATACAGAGTGGAAATTTAAAACGTGGCACGAAGGGAGGGACCTTAACCGTTGTAGCTACATAAAAACGTTCTTACAAATACAAATACAAATACAAATCATTTATTTGTATGTACTGTTCTTAGGAAACTATCCTTAATTTTTTGAGAAATATTGAAATGTATTCACCGATTTATGAGGATTAAAAAAAGTCTAAGACACCAACTGGGGTATGAGTACTAAAAAAGTCAGAAATCGCGAAAAAGTATTTCCACATACTCGCTAATAAAATAAGTTTCATCAACGAAGATACTCGTCGGTGAAGTGGATACAATCACCACAATATCTCTTTAAGCCTGGCGGTCTCCAGGAAGTCTAAAATCGTCCTAGCTCTGAGAGATTTTAGTTCCTCTGGCCAAATTATATGCCGGCCCAGGTGGATACTGCGTTTGTTAATTAGGGGTCCGCAGTCACATAGGAGATGTTTCGGTGTTTCTCTCTCTAATCCGCAGTAACGGCAAACGTCAGTGTCATTCAATTTCATGTGAAATTGGTGCCTTTTTAGTTTGCAGTGTCCAGTTAAGGCTCTTGCTATCGCACATAAGTTTCGCACACTCTGCTGAGCTCTAGAAGTTCATCAGTTTGCCTGTGCGAATAGCCTTGGATAAAGGATTTGGCGAGTACAAATCCTGGTTGATTTAACCAGTATTTTTTGAATCACCAAATAGGTTGCCCTTGAGAAGTTGCATGGCCTGTTCCTTTGAGATACCTATATTATAATTTAACTAGTGTTTTGTAATTTTTCAGATCGACAACGAAGTATTTTTTTCTGAAAAAAAGTAGGTACTTCTGTGGTCAGAAAAAAAATGTTATTTATACTTAAATTTCCAACCTATCACGTGACCTACAGTAATAAGACAAACTCGCTTTTACCCCAATAATATTGCTCGGGTGTCCGACAAATACTTTTTTTTTGGCCATTTAAAGTAAAATTTTCAAAGCGGCGTATCGACGATGCACCGTTTTGAGTAAGGGCTTCACTTATTAGCCGCCTTGACGAACGCGAAGTGCTCATTCCAAGCGGCGTAAGTTTATTACAGCCGAATTGTAATCCGGCTAGCCGCATTACATAACAGCGACGTTTTTAAATCTAGCGCGCCATTTTGTAATACGGCGTGTTATACGATGTGGTTGCGAAATATCCATCACGAGTATCGCAACTTTACTCGCTTGGACCATCTATATTATGTATAAGCTTCCTCGTATGGCGTATTGTATAAGCTTCCTCAGAAATACGTCTATGCAATGTAGAAATCTGAAACTAATAGATATTATCTACCGTCAATAAAATTCTTCAGATTTTGGATAAAAAGAAACATGGTATTTCGGCTAAGATATATTAAAGACTGATGTTTTCTGTTGACTGTATGTGATGTTATTTTACGGTTATGATAATAAACAATTTATTTAGACTGTTTCGATGGTTTCTTCTTTACTACGTCAGCTGCTTGGACTGTCGGCGTTGAAGAATGTCCGGAAGTGTTGGTGTCGTCTTCTTCTGGCATATCATTATCATCGTCATTTTCGTCTTTGTTTGCATCATTTGAATCATCTGGCTTGTCCTTATTTTTAGCTTTCTTTAAGGCCACCAACATTTCTGCAAAGTAAATCAGGATCAGAATAACAAGCATAGCCAATTTTAGGTAAACATAACTTACGAATCCTACTAATACTATAAATGCGAAAGTATTTTAGTTTGTTTATTTGTTACTCTTTCCCTCAAAAAACTACTGAACGGATTTGTTTAAAGTTTGGCACACAAGTAGTAGATAGCCATGATTAAGTCATAGGAGTTTATTCCGATATTCGCACGGGAACGGGAACGGGAACCACGAGTGGAACCGCGTGCGGTCGCTAGTAACCAAATAAACCTGTTCGTAAGTATTACAGATTTCTTTTGTAGGATTAATCATGGATTTAAAAAGACACAATCTTGTCTAACAGACAGTTTCTCTGATTAAATTCCAGAAAATAATCATTTAACGTAATAGGAAAAGAAATTAAAGTGAATGGTTACTCAGTGTAATTCATTAACGTAAAACGTATATTACCACGTCTGAAACTTGCTGAGAGCGGCATATTTGCTTGTCTCCGAGTTATTTGTTCATCTCAGGTCCTGCAAGGTGCTTTTTAGTTTAATTTATTATTTTATTCAAGATGTCAAGGTGTCATGCCAACGCCATTATTGTCTTTGTGATAATTGTCAAACGATACATGCAGCGTGAAAAAAAAATAAACCTATTGCAATCCATTGCAACTTTACTTCCAAGTAAAGGCCGATTTACACATCTATAAGTAAGTAAGTGGACAAGTAAGTAAGATAAGACCACGTGTGAATGCCGGCCGGCAAGTAAGTTAGGAGCGACATGCTGCTGGATAGGAACCAGTTCAATTTTTTGGACAGGACAGTAGCGCGGAAACCCTCCCGTTCCGTCTCCCGCTCCCTGCTAACTTATTTGCCGCCGTGTGGCTATAAGTAAGTTCATTTTATAGGTTGCAAAACAACAAAACGCATCTCTGTCTGCTTGCTGATTTCTTCAAAAAATACATTTAATACATCTTTCACTACATCACGTAGGTGCTGGCGCACTTCATCTACATCCATTGTTCGCCTAAGGTCTGAAAATGTATTAAGTATAAATAATATTAACGTAAGCGCGTCTTCGCGTCCGTCGTCGCACGGTCTGACAAAGTATGAACTTACTTAATCGATAAGCTAAATTAACCGTTTGGATTACGAAGTAACTAAATATTTATCTGTGGTTTGGACGCTACTCTTCTCGATTAAGTAAGTAAGTAAGTTGAAGTTACTTACTTGCTTACATATGGATGTGTAAATCGGCCATAATACCTATGTACTACGTAAGTACAAGGTCAGTTTATCTTACTCTATTAGGGTGACCAAATGTTTGAAAACGAATAGAAATTTAATTTTATTTGTTAAAACGACGAATCCGTGGTGTACGAACACCGTTTCTAAGGTGTCACCTACTCTGAGGTCCCGGGTTCGAAGCCCGGTAGGGGCAAATTAATTTGTACGATGAATATGAGCATTTATAAGTACCTAAGTTATGGACGTTTATATGTATTTCTACACATAAGTATTTATATATGTATAATTCTATGTACTTATATCCGTTACGCTAGTATCCAATAACATAAGCCTTACAGTGCTTACTTTGGGGCTAGGTTAATTGGTGTCAGTGTAAGACATATTTATTTATTTAGGTATTATAGAATTTGTTATTATTGATAAAAGTAACTTATGAATGAAAAAGAATTTGTTCATATAGTGAACCGATTATGATGGAATTATGTATTAAGCAACAGACTAGATTACCTAACAATAACAAGTTGGGTGTTAAGATTATGATTCCCTAAGATTTAAGTAGTGAGAATGCCAGAAAATAGGTGTCGATATAAATAAAGGAAATAAAAATCAAAATAATACTTTATTATTCTTTGAGTTGCACGTCACGACTATTATCTGTAGGTACCGGATGCCCCGCTTCGATTAAGTGGACTGTACCTATGTAGTCTATGCGGTAACCAAGGGCGAGATGCCTCGTACATGTAGCGGGATATTGGAGTTGAGAAGTAAAACGTAGTCTTGAATATTCTTCAGTCTTTGCGAAAGTATCTTCACTTTTCGTCTCAGTGACTGTTCAGTCGACTGCGATGAACATACGAGTATAGTTTGAACCGCAAAATATTTTGGTTGGCGGTTCATATGTGTCAATATTTAAAGATACATCTTCTGATGGTGCTGCAGCAGAATTTGGAGGTACATTTTGGAGTTTACAAAAGACGACAATTTTCTTCTCTCTAGTCTGAAAAAAGCCGAGTTGCACTATTATATGTAAGTATCATGGAAGCATGGACGTTATTGTTTGCAGTCAAAGTATATTTTTCATTGTGCCCTTCACAGAGGCTAATCCGAGCCGAGAGAGATATCAACAACGGAGGCCATGTGTCTCGTTCTTGCATCTTGCTAGACTAAAAAAATGTTGTTAATAAAAAAATCTTTATTAAAACACTTGTGTTTTAATGGCGTTTTGATGAATTTAAGTCGGTGTATTATAATCACATTAATATCGTTATTTATTTTTATAGTACAAAAAGATAATTTTAATTTTTATCAAACATATTTTTTGCTTTATTTTCTACTGGTAACCTTTTAAAGTGTGATGGCGGTTGGTGAAATCACATATTATTGGACAATTTACGTATCGCTACTTATCATTTTTACGAGAATAATTTCTTTCGCAATAGTTTAAAATGGTATAAAAGTGATGCGTTTATGCTTGTCCAAGTGAATCTTAAGGTGATTGCAATATATATTTGCACAGGTAAGCCAAAAATAACATTATTATAAATCTAACAACTATGTTGATCATGAATTCTTCTATTATGTGGTCGAGGAAGTTCTTATCCTAACTGTACTGTTGTTTTACTAATTACAGTTTTACGAACAATGAAAAAATGGCTTAGCAGTAGGGGAGGCAGCTCAGAGCGGCCACCTTAACTTTGACTTAAAAAAAATTACACTTTAGAATCGATTGTGAAAAAGTATTTTATGTCTATGGATAGGGATTTATAAACTTTTATAAAGTCGCCTTTTGCAAATACTTGAAAATCTTACTATTATTTGCAAATTACGAAAACTTGTCAAAAAAACCCACGACCTTTGGAAATCCGGTCCAATGCTCTAACCGCTGAGCTACCGAGACTTAAGTCTCGGATTTCCAAAGGTCGTGGGTTCGATTCCCATCTGAGAATTCACTTGTGGCCGAGTTAATTTTTTCCAATATTTTTCTATTTAAAATTTATCATAAGTATAACAATAGACTTGCAATAAAAACATTGAATTCTAAAGGGGTTTGATCAAACCAAGTTGAACTAACAATGGATGTTTTTATCAAAACCTCAAAAACCTTGCACCGTCCTACGCGGCCACGGGTTTGATCCGATCACCACCGAATGACTGCTCGGTGCAGGGCGGGAGGTTGGTTATTAATAAATTAAAATGAAATAAATTGCAACATGCAAAGTCTCACATAGCAAAAATCTAATTGTCACCTTATTAGAAAGAGACAAAAGCCTCCTTATATATATCTCGCTCGGCTCGCTGTTCAGCTGCGAGTCCAGCTGTTCAGTCCTGTCCTGTTAGTATATTACGTCCATGCATGGAAGTAATATATACTACGTACAACTAGAACTTATTACTTTCATGATAAGTATTGAGGTATTATTGGCTAGTCATATCGTACAAACAATAAACGATGAAAAATAATTGCGGTAAACCTGCATTTTTGGTATTTTGTTTGGGTCCACTTTGATAGGGTCCAGATTTGCAGCATTCTTACATGTGAGCGCGCTGAGTTATTGCTGAAAAACCCGCAAATTTGTTTCACTTCTTTTAGTTATGTGCAAAAAAAAAACTCTACTTATTTGTTTAACACAAAAGACGGCACATGGTACCTAGCAGCTTTTACTTACCTACACGGGAAGGGAAGTTAATATTGACTGTGCCTACACTGTATTAGCATTATACATATTATTTACCTACACACTATATAACTTTCACATTCCGCAATAACTAAGCTTGTTAAGAACTGAAAATGTAACAAATGAAAAACTCAGAAGGTTTTTGAATATTATGCAAAATAACTTAATTCTACACCGTGTTCACATCCAAGCAGAATACATTCAATGCTAAAGAACAGTCGGTTAATCTATGCATGCAAGTAAATTTAATATTAAAATATGCACAACTTGCATAATACCTACCTACCAGGGGCGTGCATTCCATATAGGCAATTAGGCAGTGCCTACCTCCACAGAACAGAAAAAACAGCTCATTCAAAACCTAAATAAATATACAATAAGTGTTAAAGTTATTTTATTTTAGTTCAAACTTCTATTCAACACTCACCCACTAAGATATTCCTTACGCTAAATACTGAATACCTACCGATAGGCAGTCTCGAAATTGCCTACTCGAAACAAGCAGCGTTTCATACAAGAATACAACATATTTAGAAAAAGTATTGCTCAAGTATAAACCGCCCATGGCAAGAAGGGCGCTGTTTGTACGTGTAACGTTCTAGCTTAAACTTCCGGATTATATCAGTATAAAGTAAGCATGCCTACCTGACGAATGAATTTGGTCACGAATTATTTTGTTGAGGAGTTATTTTAAAACTATCATATTTCCTAAGATATTCATTAGAATTTAATGATGTAAAGGACAATTTTGTTGAAAATTAAATACTTGTAATGATTAACGTATTTATTTAGATAAGGATTAATATCATGGTAATGAAAACAGCTTCTCAAATAATACATTAGTTTAGAACAAATTTTATTATCTGAAAAAGGGTT
The DNA here is from genome assembly GCA_910589605.1 of Chrysoteuchia culmella. Classification (NCBI taxonomy): domain Eukaryota; kingdom Metazoa; phylum Arthropoda; class Insecta; order Lepidoptera; family Crambidae; genus Chrysoteuchia; species Chrysoteuchia culmella. Next base: position 9,618,219 of record OU342647.1, on the reverse strand, counting down.
ATAGTGAGTTAACCATAAAACATAGACATATGCTGTCGCGGACTTTTTTTTAGAACTTTGGATGGGGAATAATTTCGTCATACATGATTTGTACATAACTTTAACCGTTTACACACCGTCCGCAACGGAAGCTCCCAAAACTAATATTTTTTTCCCGTTTCTGTAACGTTTTACATTAATACTCTGCTCTTATTAATCGTAACGTGATATTAAATATCTTATTACCTTCCGAGATAAATGGACTATCCAGCACAAAAATAATTTTTCAATTCGAACTAGTAATTCCGGAGATTAGCGTGCTCAAACAATCAAACTCGTCAGCATTTTAATATTCCTACTAAATATTACGAACCTTATCATTTATGACTAGCAGCCGCTCTCGGCTTCACTCGCCGCGTGGTTGCCGTTACCGTGGGAATATCAGGATAATTATAAATATTTGCATACAATGTGGTTTTCTTATATATAAGCTACATTGCTGTAAAGTTTCATCTTAATCAGTTCAGTACTTTTTGAGTGAAATAGTAACAAACATTCCTCCATCCAAATATCCTCACAAACTTTCAAACTTATAATATTCGGTAGAAGGATAGGATAAGTGCAAAGTTACTAGTTAGATCTACAGTGCCTACTACGCTGGAAAACCAATGCACGCCCCTGCTACCTACCCACCTGCAGAAGTGGTTAAAAGCTTTAATGCAGTACTTAATAATATGCAAAGTACATCGGAAATTGTTAATGGTATAAGTAATGCGATGCTCGTATACAACTCAAATAAAACTCACCAAAAAACCCTTACAAAAGATCAATTACTTAAACTTTTACTTGGAAAGTCAAATTGTTTTTCTGTGTTCGATAATTTTGGTCAACTGAATAGGTACCTTTTGTTGGTTTCTATTTATTTTGAGTCGAAATTATTTAACACTAGCGGCCGCTCGCGGTTTCACCCGCGTATTTCCGTTCCCATAGGAATATCGGGATAAAAAGTATCCTATGTTCATAGCTAGGTTATCTACTATCTACCAAATTTCATCAAAATCCGTTCAGTAATTTTAGAGTGTATTCGTTGCAAAACAAACAATCGTTGAACTAGACTACTGTCTGAACTAATGTAAAAATAAAGATTATTGAACTGCAATGTCTATATTGATTCACTCACATACATATATATTTAGTTAAAAGGCGGACATTCCCGAGGACGACGAGGGACTACTGTGGCGTCACTAAGGCACAGCGGCGATGTTAAATTTGCCGAATCAACAACTTTCATTCCAAGAAATTAACATGTACAATCGGGGAACTTCCCGGTTGACCAGTAGAGTTTTTTTTGACGTTTTCTCGGAAAGTACTAAGATTAAAGAAATAATTTATTATTCAAATGAAATACCTGTTAATGTTCTATTATTTGTGATATAAACATTTTCTTTATATCTATTACTTTTTAAATTTAGCTGCCTAAAAAAACTCGACTGGTCAACCGAGAAGATTCCCGACTGTACCTATGTGACGCTACATCTTTCCTCTTTATAAGATTAATTTTAATTTGTGTACTTTAAATAAGTAGGCTTTCGCTTACCAGGCTCGCATAGGAGACGATATTAATACTAAAGTCAAGAATAATATATGTGTGTACTTGAAGACTAATGTGTTAAAATTAGTGTTTGTTAGTGTTGGGCGAAACCTAATTATATTATAGTTATATCCGAATAACTAAAAATGTCGGGATTAAAAAAAATGTGTTCGTATAAAATTGTGGTGTACTGTAGGTATTTCAGATATAATTAATCCTTATATATTTGCGCTTGATTAATAGGTATGCAGCGTGTTGAATAAGTAATGTCATCCCAAGATTTATGAGATCGTTTAGAGACATCAATCTTTAGCGATCCACATTGAATATTTATTGTGTAACTCACTAGACACTCCGCGACGCTAATGAGGAACGACGAGGAACATCAAACGAGCTACGTCTGCTTGCCAAACAGGACTGTATCGTATTTCATATGCTTACACATATTTACTCGTTTAACACAAAATATTGAATTCAGAGTGGTTAGTGCGACTTTTCTACTGAAGTGAATCAACCGCCTCTGTGGTCTAGTGGTAACAACCACCGGTATCAGACCCAGGGGTCCCGGGTTCGATTCCCAGCGGGGGTACAATTTGTATTCGGTTTGGTTGGTTGTTTGTTGTAAGTCCGCCTGGCTAGCTACCACCATCTCTCAGAAAAGATAGCCAGTTCCTCAGTGATTGAGGATTCCGGGAGAGGCTCGCTTCCATCTTCAGCCTGGTCAATACTTAACATCAGGTATGATGAGGGCTAAGAGTCTCCCCGTCGTTCATAAAGAAAGGGTAGATCGCGAGCACGTAGGTTTTTGTATGAAATAGGCGATCAGCAATAATCAGCAGAATACGCCATGGACTACATTAATGCCATACAAAACCTAACGCGCTCACGATCGTTTGTAAGAAGAACTCTAAATTAGCTTAGCACACACTACCAGTTTATCCGATCGATCCGGCAGATCTGTTTAAACCGACTTTAAAAGCGAAGGAGGTTATTTAGTCGCGATTTCATTGTAAAATTATGCTGTTAAATTTTTTGCTATAATGCGTATTAAACGCATTAAACACAGCTTTAAATTTTGAGATTGGTTAGTTTTCCCACCAAATAAACTCCGTTGCCTGTTTAAATCGCTGACTGTTAGCGTGCGGAGTCTTTTCAGCTGTTCTAGTAGTAACATAGTATACAAGGCTCATTTTAGTAATGTACATGTAGGTACACGGCGTTTAGCATCGTTTATTCAGTATATGTATAATAATAGAATTGAATACATTTATTGCATTTCATGTGGTACATTAGACTATATAAATTGTTTTGTTTGGTGCTAATAGTTAATATAGGCAATAATAATCGAGACCCCTACTATGAAGCATGCCGGTTTAAATAGTAATCATTACGACCATTGTTACAGCCCATTGTCACAAAAAGCCTCTAATAAAATGAGAAGCGTGTCTTGGGTTAGACATAAACCAATAGAACAAAACTCTACGCTTTTGCTAATATTAATGCAGGAGTTTTCTATCGTAAAATTTACTTCTAAGTTTAAATACTAAATTAGAAGCTCAAATTCGCACTGAGCCATACGAGTGGTATTGGAAACCACTGAGCTCCTATGTACTCCTATAAGTGCGTATACTCCTATAAACGTCATTGGGTCTTTATAGCGCGAGGCTTTTTTTCACGAAACGATGTTCACCATATAAATTATTCCTGTGATGATGTCGGTAAGCGCAAGAGATCCAACGATACATTTCTAAAATAAATAGAAGTATGCGTGCCGCGTTCTTAAGAGACTTTAGCTTAGTTTGATAATTAGCCTTTGTGCACGCTACCTAAAACTAAAATTAATGTAAAACAAACATAAAACACGAAATGTTCAGAACAACACAATAAAAAATATTGCAATTGCAGTTTTCAGTTAAGCCCGGCTCTCCATAAAACACTGCAGTCTGCAGCTTTATTTTATCATGCTGCAGTGTTAATTTTCAGACGACATCGAAGTGAAGCTCACGGAATATTTATTAAGTATTTAAATTTACGCTTTCACAACGTCTTCTAGTAAAGTAATGAGTCCTAATGTCTGAGACATTAGGACTCATTACTTTATATTGCTTATATTACTTTTATATTACATATATATTATAAATTATATATATTTAATATTATATTACATTACTTTATATTTTAGCTATTGAGACATTATGTCTCAATAGCTCAATAGGAAAAGTATTAGCATGGACAGACAAAAGCTCAAAAGACAATGAAGATTTGTCTAGCTTTAGTGGGATATAATTTAAAAAAAAAATCACATATTTTACCATGTATATTTTAACATATGTATTTTAACAGGAATTTGTTATCTGCAAATAAATTTAATGAATTTGATATTTTTTTTACGATATGGTTTGAAAATATGATTATTTGAAAATAAAAACAAACGTGATGCTTAGTTCTCGAAATTTTCCTGAACGACCCTAGTGAATGACCTAGAAAAGTGAACGAGATAGGAAGTGGGACGAGATAGGAAGTGTACGAGATAGGAAGTGTACGAGATATTAAGTGGACGAGATGGGAAAGTCGACGAAATAGGAAGTGGACGACATAGGACAGTGGACGAGTTAGGAAGTGGACGTGATAGGAAAGTGGACGAGTTAGGAAGTGGACGAAGTCGTCCTGAAGGAAATACGGTAGTGCTGAGTGCGTACATATATAGATTTTTTATACAAATAGATAATTCATATAAATAAATAATAATAATGAAAGAAATATGTAAGTGATATATTATGTAGAAGAAGGTTTAATAAATATAAGTTATGCATACAAAGATAATGTACATTTTTTATATAAAAACATTTTCCGGAGTGTATTTTGTTGATTTTAATAAACAAATATATCGCGAAATATGTAGATTGCGTATAAACAATTTCAAAGTATATTGTAATTGGAAGTTATTAAAGAGATATAACGCGAAATTTACGTTGAATACGAACACAATAACAAAAGATATTGTATATATTATTAAAAAAGTAAATCGCGAAATCTATTTAGGTAATGCGAGAAATGATATCAAGATATAAAGTTATTGAAGAGATAAGTAACGCGAAATATTTTGTATGCGTTGATTACAGTAATAAAATATATTATGAATTAATTTAAAAGGAGATACTTTTATAATGCCTAAAATGATAAACAATTGTTAGTGAGTACATATTATATAGTTACAAAAAGTTGTGATTCTTATTTTTATTTAAAGTTTCATATGTAATCATATTTAAATAAGTTGTAGTAAGATATCTGCACAGAATGCACAGCACAAATGTACTCACTGTTGCTATAAGTTTTTTGTTCTTAAAATATATTTTTATCTATTAATTATTTTTATAACTTTACTTTATATTTAATTTTTTTCTGTTTCTTTTATAACGCCAGTGGTGTACCTACTGTGATACCTACCGGTAGATGTATAATATATATGAGCGTATTAGCATGTAAGAGAGAATTATTATTAAAGTAATCATAAACAATACAGTCGTAGGGCATCTGCTGATACTTTTATATCAAGTGCATATTATCGTAGACCCGAGACGGTGCTTTGATTACTATAGAAAAGTATCCCTTTGAGCTTCTTAGAACTCAACACGCTAAGTTTTCAGTGGTTTAGGTAACCCAACATGCTCTGGATTCCCTGTAGTAATATAAAAAAATCGGTCAAGAGCTAGTTAAGATTTTTTAAAAAGTATGCTATTTATAGACATCGTTTTATTTTTCCCGTAATCTTTACATTAACTTCTATCACATAGAATTATTTCAGATTTTTCTCTATGTAAACTTCAGAGATAAGGAAGGGATGGTATTTTTTTACAATTTTCATTTAAAGTCAAAAACTGTGCGGCCTAAAAAAAGGAAACAATGTTTGAGAAAGTATAAGCAGCGTTGTTTGTATGATACCCCACATGCCCTAGTAGCTCCACTTTGGATTTTTTAAACTCCCCTTTCAGCCCACGTTGCAAATAAAAAAAAGAAAATCTTTCTCTCTTATATGCAAAATAGTTGGGCAAACGTCATCTAAACCCATTGCAAATTTCAAGTTGATAGTTCTTGATAGTATTAGTAGTCGCACCATAAGGTATATTTTACCATTTTGGTACGGAACCCTAAAAATGAGAGAGCTAGGCACGCTCTTAATGTAAATGATATACATTTTGACAACAATGTGCAAAGTTTGGGAAAATGGATGGCGTGAGAATATAGGGCGACGTTTGAAAAGGGAAGCTGAAATTTTTGTGAAGTTATCACTATATTGTTTTTGGCAAGGTACATAAATAATATGAAAAAAAACTAACACTTAATATTACAAAACAGAACAAAATATAGAAGTAAAAAAGGTTTCTTTCGTTCAAATTGCAGGAAGCTAAAAAATATAGGCTAAATAATGATCTTTTGCAAACAACTCATTCATTTATCATGATTACCTTACATTTATTGTAACATTTATGTCCTTTCTAATATTCTGAATGGAAAAATACGATGATCCAGAACTGTCATTTAATTAGTCTGGATAATGTTTTCCTTTGTTATTAAATAAACGGATCGAGCGCAGCAGTAACAAAACATTCATGATATTCTATTTCAATATAATTCAATAAAAAATACTTTAGGATCTTATGTTTTGGCGCGCAATGTTCATTGTAATAAAACAACTTTTACGGATATCAAACGCAAAGCTATATTTATAACCCCTAAAAAACCAAAAAATACGGACAATTACAACTTAGTTCGTGAAAATATAGCGCGTTTGATATCCGTAAAAGTTGTTTTATTTAAATACTTTAGGATATTATTTCTCTATAAGGAGTTACTGTAAAATTTTAAGGAATAAAAGTTACAGTGCTGGATCAGCGTTCTAACTTTATCGATAACCTCGAGTTTTATTTCAATTTATAATTCGACAAGGAAATTGGGACAAATTGAAAAAGTTTTTTTTTCTAATATGCTATTCGTTACAATCCTTATTTTAATTTTTAACTTCAGAGCCAAAATAATTAAGAAAACTTTGTTTAACTCTGTAGCTCAAAACAGAATTCTGATCAGAAAAAATATTTTTATATACTCTTGATTTGATGTAACAGAGCTAAAACGTGGCTATATTTCAAGCAACATGTCACCGCTCGCTGTGAGCTAGCCTTGTAGCGCTTATGTGTGCCTGGAGAATGGAGTCATAATTTCAGACAAAACAAGCGCAACTGGTTAGCTTAAATTTGAATAGGATAATCAAATGCTAAATTTTATGTAGGCCTACATTTATTTCAGGACAGATAAATTTTGTAACCAGTGAGAACGAGTGTAACAAAATTTATCTCTCTTGAAATTGTTTCTAAATAAAAATTAAGCAATTGTATATGGTTTTTTTTATTGAAACAAATAAAACAGTTGGTAAGAATTGTAAGATCTTTTTGTCATGTTGCTCAAAACAAATAGAAACTTCATCAAAGACTGCAAGTTAGCTACTTATTTTGTCGCGACAGAAATATCCATGAAACATCGTAATGTAAATGCATTGCTTGCTGAAAAAAAGTGGGCGCCCAGCACAACATAAATCTCGTTTATAATTCAAGGGGCTCTGACAAAGCAAGTGGGTTCGCGATTCGGCCCGTTCAACTTTCTATCCCCATTAATTGTATAAATAAAATAAACGATAAAATCTTCGCCTTTGCCCTTAATGCAAAACTGAAAACGTACGACTGTAAATTTAAGTAATGCAATAATAATGAGTCGGGGAAAGGAGTGAAATCATGGTTGACATACTTAGCAAACATTTTCTGGGTTAGTAGGAACTTTCAGACCGAGTTTTGTTCGGAAAACGTATTTACGGAAATTTGTACGGAAAAATATTTTTATTCAAATGAAAATACCTATTAATGTTCTATCATACTTATGTGATATAAACTTTTTATTTAAACTTTGAAAAAACTTTTTAAAGTACTCTTGAAAGATTCAGTTTATTTTAAAGTTATTAAATACAAAGTTGTAGAATTTGTGTCGGTTCTAAAACCGTACACTCCTAATTCACTAAATCTAGTACTTACTTTTAACTAAATTAAATAAAAAACCATTCACTTTGACACCATTTTAACTTGTTTGTTTACTTTGTTTTGATACGATAAAACTTAACGCTGGTAGTTAATTCATAAAAAAATACCGCGTACTCTCGATACTCCTAACTTAACGGCTTGGAGACTTCTTATTTTGGCTAATTCAATTAAACTAGGAAAATTTATTTCTCTTTATGTAACAATTTATATATAGAATTATTCTACATATTTTTCTGAGTATAACTCTTTTTTTTTTACTTTAATATTCCGTACTTCTTTAGCCATAGACAAAACACCGTGTGTATACTGGTCTTAAAATCATATCGTCTATGACAATGATAAAACATTATTGGCCTATAGAATTTGTGAATGGTCTCCCACTTATTTTTTCCAAAACTCGGAAAGTTTTAGAAATTCTAACGTATATAACACCCTTCTGGTGAAAATTCCTTCTTTCTTTTGCTTTGCCACCGTCTCTGCGTGGTAGTACAGTAAATACTTTATTATTTTGATAATTCACGATCGCCGTAGGTACTAGGGTGAGTGTGTGTTTCAAATCTTATCGTTTTGCATTTTGCTTTTGCTTATTTTAATCGTAGTTATTTCCTTTTGTAATCTATATAATAATAGTTTAATCTCGTAATATTTGAGTGTTTTCAATATTCAAAACGTTTTACTTTGTGTTCTATAAAATATTTCCATAGAATATTTTTATATAGTCGGTAGTTAAATACTCCAATGCAAGTCGATTATTTCTTTTTAATTTCTTGTAATTTACATTATATGTTAATGCATTTACAGTAAAGCGTGATACTAATTATTACGTGGAACAAATGCAATTCACATTTTTAGTTTTTTTTTTTATAATTTCTTTGAGTGAATTTGTTACCTTTTAAGACCGCTTATATTCCTTTCCCGCTATAAATATCGGTAATATTTATTACTTGAATTTGTTTGGTAGACTAAATACTGATTTAATTCCTATTAAATAACTTTATCCTTACTAATAGGGTATATTACCCATGTACATACCTCTTGTACCTATATTATTTTACTTATATAACTTAGCGGTTACTTTAATAAATTCAAAATAGGTTTTAATTGAACATTTGAGACTATTCAATTGTAACCGTCTGTCCTTTACATCCTAACGTTCGGCGGTCGACTAATAGAAACACTTTTTGAACTAAAAACATTCCGGGGTCGTAACTACGAGTTGTACATATGGGCAGCAATTACCTGCATCGTCTATCTTGGCATCATTGCGGAGCGTTCACCTGTTCCGGCCTACCCGGAACAACTTCAACTCCGTGACTACGCGCGCACCACTACTCCAAGCCACCCTCCGTGCTACCGAGGCTGAACGCCGTGCTCCCCAAGCAAACGTAGTCCGTTACGTCGGACTTTCGCTTCTGCCTCCTCTAGGCAAAGCTCAAACTAAGTCCCCTTCTTACTCCCGCAAGAACTTTTGAGCAAACCTCTTATACTCACGAACTTTTTCTTTAATAAACTTGTTAACCACGTTGTGAGTTATCATTTATCTTCTTTTCTAAACACTGGTCGTGCTTAACACGGTCGAAATTTTAATTGGTAGGTAAGTAATAGTAATAGATTGGACCCATTTTCAAAAGAAAACTTGGTTAACAACTTACCGAAAAAAACCGAGAATACTCTTTCTAAATTCAATTTGACGTTTACGTAATACATATAATAGTTACTCTAAGGGTAAAATTGATCGCGTCTAAAGTAGCGAGGGTTGGATAGGCGCCAAGTCTCCATAAAGCTTAGGTCGCAAGCATACTGAGTCGTGAAATAACTTGAAATCAGTCTTTTACAACTTGAAATCAGCCAGCTGGTTTGAAAACTTTATTGAAGTTGGTAAGTACTTAAAGTTAATAAATTTTATTTGAATTGATTGTAAGGTTTTAAAGATTGAGTCTTGTGGAGAATCGCTAAATTTACCCTCTTGAACAGAGTTAAGAGTATAATGATTTATAGAAAAAGTTTACAGTTGAAAAACACAACAGATCTGGGCCCCTACCGCAATAAGTGTCGTCGGCATCGCCATCGACTTCATTTGACAGATGAATGTGACAAATTGCTCTTAGTCTTTGGTAAGTGTTCATTTGTGTCAAAAAGAAGCAGCAATGTGTCACATCCATCTGTCAAATGAAGCCGATTTCGATGCCGATGCCACTTGCACGGTACGGCCCCTGGGCCCCTACCGCGCAAGTGTTGTCGGCATCGTCATCGACTTCATTTGACAGATGGATGTGACATATTGCTCTTATTCTTTGGTAAGTTTTCATTTTTATGTAAGTATTTGGTAAGTGTCAAAAAGAAGCAGCAATGTTTCACATGAAGCCGATTTTGATGCCGATGACACTTGCGCGGTAGGGCCTCTGGTGCAAACAAGGCTTAAGCTGGGTATCCACTGTGTTTGCGAACGCTCCGCGCTCCTGCAACCGCTCTGCGGGAAACTGAAGGAACGCACAAGGAGCAGGCGTGTTGCATGTAGAAGTGCGCGCGACGTATCCATTGGAGCAGTTGCAGGAGCGCGGAGCGCTGCTGGAGCGCGAACATAGTGGCTACAAGCCACACGCATGCTTCGTCCACGAGCAGACTGAGCTCCCCTTTGTGTTCGCACAAAAACCGCCACCTATTGGAGCGCTGAGCGCGGAGCGCGCACCGTTGCACGCTCCGGGAGCGCAAACGTATTCACTATGTGGAGCTATGTGGAACATAGTGGATACCCAGCTTAACAGACTTTCCTGGCTGTAGTTTAGATAATATTAATATTTTCATTAAAAAATCTACCAGATTTTTACTATAATATTATTAAATTAATCTGTCGATTAAAATAGCAAATATAATGGTTATAGACCTTTGTATATATAGCATTGCATTGCGTCAATGAATGTAAAATTCGTACTTAAAGCTATTAAAATATAATGTAATGTTTTTTTGTACAAATTATTTCAGCAATGTGGCTGAGCCTTAACATGTATTTTCATTATTTGTTCCCTTTAGACCTATTGGTTACAGCGATAATGTTTCCCCTTCAAGGTCAGGAATGATACTGGTTCAACGACAGTTTTGTTTTGCTATAAGTCTTATATAACAAACAGAACATCGAAAAAAGAGCCATACTGACTTCATTCATGTCGAATATTGAATTGGGTCATAGAGAGTAAGGTCAAAATGTATATTATAGAAATGAAATAGAAAAACCATTTATTTTGACATCCATCACACAAAGGTACACATTAACACAAACTTACCTATAGGTAGGTACAATCGGGGAAATTCCCGGTTGCTCAATAGATTTTTTGAGAAACGTTTTCTCAGAAAGTACTAAGGTTAACGAAATAATTTATAATCAAATGAAATACCTATTAATATTCTACTATTTGTGATATAAACGTTTTCCTTATATCTATTACTTTTTAAATAAAGCTCCCTAAAAAAAATCTACTGGTCAACCGGGACTGTGCATCACAGCAGAAATAAAGAAAAAGGACAATAATCTGTACCATTGCATATCAGCTCAGTAAAATAACATATGTATTATTAATTTCTCAATGTATAAACATGAGAGCTAAGCGTTTCTTTTTTTTAAATCTTTTAACCTCTATGTGATACGTTATACTATTATAGTTGCGATTCTGTAGTCTTGCAATTCAATTTCCGTTTTTAAAGCCATTTTCTATTCCTGAAAATGGAAACAATTACAGCTTTAATCGGTAATAAACGTTTGCAAGCTGAATATGGGTCACGACTTTTTTTTAAGTTTTAACTTTGGATTACAACAAAGCGGTCTGCTTTATTGATTGCTAACTAAGATTCAGTAGGAGAAAAAAGATTTTTATTATTAAAGTAATTTAGTGTGAGCTTACACTACTTGCTTCTGATTAGTGGTGCTCAGGAGTTACCTACTCATAAAATTAATTTAAAAAAATAAAAAAACTACAACCGCCTCTGTGGTCTAGTGGTTCATCCACGCGATATCAGACCCAGGGGTCCCGGGTTCGATTCCCAGCGGGGGTACATATTATATTCGGTTTGGTTGGTGGTAGGACTTGTTGTAAGCCCGCCTGGCTAGCTACCACCATCTTATCTAAGCCTGACGCCATAACATCAATGTTTTCAGCATTGTTGTGTTCCGGCAGTTCGAGATAAGATAAGATAAGCCGGTTCCTCAGTGGTTGAGGATTCCGGGAGATTCTCGCTTCCATCTTCAGCCTTATCAATACTTAACATCATGTATGATGGAAGCTAAGAGTCTCCCCGTCATTCATAAAAAATAAAAATAAAAATTGCGTTGAAATCTGTGACCAAGACTGCACACGTGGACAATTTGACAATTTGCAATTTGTTTTACGTATAAGTGGTTTTGACCGCCTCTGTGGTCTAGTGGTAGTGGTATAACCACGGGTATCAGACCCAGGGGCCCCGGGTTCGATTCCCAGCGGGGGTACATAGGTATTGTGTTCGGTTTGGTTGGTGGTAGGACTTGTTGTAAGCCCGCCTGGCTAGCTACCACCATCTTATTTAAGTCTGACGCCATAACAACAATTCTTTCAGCATTGTTGTGTTCCGGCAGTTAGAGATAAGATAGCCAGTTCCTCAGTGATTGAGGATTCCGCGAGAGGCTCGCTTCCATCTTCAGTCTTATCAATACTTAACATCAGGTATGATGAAGGTTAAGAGTCTCCCCGGCACATATTCTAGTTTCAAAATGTTATCTTGTGTATAGAACAACATTTTTATAATCGCAGAGTAGAGACTCGATTGAAAAGAAAGTAGTAGTGAAATTAAACATCATAAAAAAATAAATATATTTATTGAAGTGAAAACTTCCTTAGCGGCGTTGTGCACATCAGAGTTTAAAATTTTTGGGATGGGCAAAAAATGTTGACCACATGTTGACCACAGGACACGTGACCCTGATCGAAAATTCGTTAGACGGAGGGAGAGTAGACCGCCGGGCGGCGTGGTGTAAGAGAGGAAATAATATTCCCCTCTCTTTCTCCGCGCGGCGAAAATGTATGCCTGCTCCTGCTTTTTTTTTAGAAATATCTGGGCAGGCATTAGACCACCATCGTGCTTAACAAACAGGATACGGTTTTGACTTCTGCCGGCACTCCCGGAGTGCAACCCGTTGTTTTTTATTGATTATTTATTTACATATTTTTTGCAAGGTGAAATGAATAGATTAAAACACGTTTAACTATTAAATAAAATTAAAATTTATAGTATAAAATTAATAGTTAAAAGTACAATCACAGGTATGGATTTAGTTAGATTGATATTTTTTTATATATATATTTCAGTGGTATTATGCGATCGTAGGCATCGTACTACTTGACACTGACGAGTGCATACTTAACATTTTTAAGTACAAAAAAATCTATCTTGTATTTTATTTTTTTTGCTCAATTAGGAAGCACTTTTACTATTTTACAAAAGATATAAACAAATCTGTCATTGCAAAGAACATGAAGATTGACCGCATAATCCATGACTTGAATGAAAATGTAATTATTTGTGTAACTATTAATAATGCTTAAAAATGCGACTTAATGTTTTTCATCAGTAGATTGCCATTCGGTTTGAATGGCATAATGTAACGTAAGTTTTCACTTTCGCCATACCTTAAATATAAGTAGTTTATTAATATACATATGTCATTTAATTTGTATAAGATAGGTACTTTGTGTTTTATACGTAACTGAACATTTGACATAATAAAGTGACACGCTGTCGAATCAAAAATCTGTCCAAACGGAAAAACCGGCCAAGTGCGAGTCGGACTCACGCACGAAGGGTTCCGCATTATCTACAAAAAACGGCATAAAATTAAGTTTGTTGTATGGGGAGCCCCCTTAAATATTCATTTTATTCTGTTTTTAGTATTTGTTGTTATAGCGGCAACAGTTTTTTTTTACAAATAGATTCTTTATTAACTTAGGTCCTTTCTTGTATAATAAATTATATCGCACCTCCAGTCGTAAAGCGGCTCAATCCAAAATGACTGTTTTTTGCAGAAAACGTGTTTCAGTCCTCGACAGTTTTTAGTATATTACACTATAACTTAATGAAATAACGAGCTATTTACAAAATTCAAAGTTCCACATGTTATTTGGACTAAAGACTACTGATACGGATAAAAAAACCTTTTAAATATTTAATAATATAGGAGTAAATAGATGCTGAATAAAAAACATCCAATAAAGAGTCAGTTTAGCAATACAAACATTTTTGAACGTTTGACTCTTATACAACTATGTCTCTTTATTTCTAAGCACTACGTATTATTGGATGACTTATTTACAAACAGTCCCCTTTAATTCTTAGCTTCAATATTTTAATGCGGAGGAATATTCAATGATGCAGTTATGTACTAAAATATTTCGACGGTATGAGAAATAAAACATAAATTCGAGTCACATTCTTTTATTACCTGTTGATATATATTTCTTAATTAATCAACGTTCGTAAAATTATTTGCTACCAAGTTCAATTTTGAGCTCTCTGCTGTTTTTAATATATATTAACGATCTTCCTTACTACGCGAGTAATTTATGTAAGACAGTACTATTTGCAGATGATACATCTTTAATTTTTAAAATTGATAGAGGAAACAATGGTTCTGACGAAGTAAATAGTGCTCTCCCTTAAGTCGCACACTGGTTCAAGAATTACTCTTGAACCAGAGATTTGTCTCTTAACCCTACCAAAACAAAGTTTGTTAAATTTTCATTACCTAATGTAGGTCAGGTCGATATGCATAGCAATTTGAATGGGGATGGAGTCGAGTTAGGAGAGTACTAAATATCTTGGCATTACATTAGATTCAAAATGACAATGGGATCCACATAATGCCGAGTAGATTTAGTTCTGCGGCTTTCGCAATAAGGAAAATAAGGATCCTAACTGATATTGAAACGGCAAGACTAATTTACTTTAGTTATTTTCATAGTGTAATGTCCTATGGCCTGTTGTTGTGGGGCTCAGCAGCCAATATAGAAAATGTTTTTATACTTCAAAAAAGAGCTGTGCGCGCCATTTACAACCTACGACGGAGAGATTCTCTAAAAGATTTGTTTAATGAGAATAGTATACTAACTTTGGCAGGACAATACATCTATGATAATATAGTATATGTAAGGAAACGTCACGATTTATTTATTAAGCATGGCGATGTTCTTAATTTTAATACTAGAAACAAGAATAAGCTTGCCGTTCCAAGATTTCGACTTGAAAAAGGTAGATGCTCGTTTTTGGGGAAAGGCATAGCCTTTTTTAATAAAGTTTTTAAACAAGTGATTGAGCTGCCTTTGCATAAATTAAAATAAATGGTAAACAAAACGCTCTTCAGCAAAGGTTATGACAAGGTAGATGATTATTTGAAAGACCAAAATGCACGGAAGTGATACTAACATAAAACATGACTATTGTAATTGTATAAAAGGAAAATATTCTAATAACTGAGTATGAGAAAATTTTCCTCTTATATTAAATATGTTTCAAGATTGTAGATTTGTGTTTGGCAACGACACGTTCCTTTGTAAATAATGTTGCCTCTGTTAAAGCTGATAAGTTTCTTGCGGCTGTTCTTCTTATTAGTTAAAAGATGTCCTGCTGGCTGGTAGGACAAAAATAGGACAATTCGAAAACCCTTATCTACAAGTCTACTTGAATAAAAATCTTTGACTTTGACTGATAGTTTGGACGAACTGCTGAATGTGTTGCTGAATAAGCATGCCTTGACTGGTTTGAACTTGAGAAACTCTTAGAACTTGACGAACTCTTAGAGCTCGACGACGGTGAACTGGATGACGACGAACTAGTAGATCTTGATCTGATGGAAGCTTTAACTATTGGAGAAGATATTTCTTGTTCATTTTGAGTCTTTTCTGGTTTTTTTTTACCTAAAAGTAAGATGCATATTAGTAAAGAGCTTGATCACATAGTGGGTAGCAATCGTTCCAGTCAAGCAGTGTTCGTATGGGCTGGTTACTTTCTATCGGAAACTCCTCTGTGCTTTGGAAGGCACTTTAAGCTGTTGGTCCCGAAAATGCAGTAAACATCCTCCAATCCGCGCTCGGCCCGCGTGGAGTGTTACGGCCCGTCCTTCTTCTTCCATAAGGACCATAAAGGCCATAAGAGCCCCTGTGCAGCAGGTACATAAAAAGGCTGATGATGTTGATGAATAATCATAATTGTTAAAAACTATTATAATAATGTAAAACGTGTCATATCCTATCGGAAACTCCTCTGTGCTTTGGAAGGCACTTTAAGCTGTTGGTCCCGAAAATGCAGTAAACATCCTCCAATCCGCGCTCGGCCCGCGTGGAGTGTTACGGCCCGTCCTTCTTCTTCCATAAGGACCATAAAGGCCATAAGAGCCCCTGTGCAGCAGGTACATAAAAAGGCTGATGATGTTGATGAATAATCATAATTGTTAAAAACTATTATAATAATGTAAAACGTGTCATAAAATTAATTAGATTACCTACCCCAATTTGACTAGTTTCCACTTGCATTTCGGGCGTCTGTGTCAACAGGATTTGGTTTTCAAGTATAGGTCACTACCTAGAACAGCTCACTGACTGTTATAAGCTTTTTCAACATTCTTTACAATCTGGAAATCAAATTTGAATATTAATTTTCAAAAGTCACACCTATTATCTTCCTTATCTACCCATTATATTCCCAAGTTAAGATTCTTCAAGATCTTGTCTTATGGACATTACACTGCAAACTGGATATTATTATTAAATTAAACGTACTTAACTTTCATGAATAGTTATCTGTTTTATAAATAAATCAGTACTAAAAAATCATTGTATGAATCTAGTATTCTAATTTTGTTACGTAGATAGGTACTAAAACGTTCTCACCTTATTCAATATGGCTCTGGCGTATTTTTAATAAAAGACGAACTAACGGACAGATCTCTTTCAGTAATCTGCACAAATATTTTTTTTATGTTAATAATGACCTCAGGTAAGAATAAATATCAGTTGTTTTAAACACATACTTCAGCCTGCATTTCTCTTTCTGGTGTTGCTCCGATGAATAATGGACTTTTATTTTTTGTGAAATAGGTAGTGAAAATTATAGAATGTGTAAACTAAACAGAAAAGACTCGGGGAACCGATTTAGTTGCGTTTAAAGAAGTATACATATTAACTAAAATACTGGTGCAATAACACAAGGTACGTACGAGTTCACTGTTTTATTGCAAAAAAATAGAAATAAACTGTCCTTTGCCTAAATGCAACATCAGAATTTTTGGTATATTTATTCAGAAACGGACCTAAGCACCATAAATCCAGAACGTTATAAAAAATAATTAATCAAATACAGACTTAAAATATAAAAAGCCGGTTATTCTGATAAAATATTCAGTAGTAAACGAACCCCATTGGGTTTAGGTCACAAAAATATCTCAGTTTACAGTGATGAAGTGACCCAAAACAAACTTCGGTCACTTTACGATTTAAAATGAATGTAATAAACTCACCCCAAGTTTGTACTACAGTGACACATAAAGGTTTATACCACTTCTCTACTTATTGCGCTGCATGTAACTCTGACGGCTTGTTACGCAATACTAAATACGTCACTTTCGTAATTACGAAAGGCGCAGGATTCGTTGATAAGAAAGAGACGCAAGATTGGGTTTCTCCTTGTCTAGCCTTAATAGGGCAGTTTCTGATTTACTAGGCGATAGAGCGCGCTTTTTTAAATCGTTCTGTATACTTAACTCAATTCACCAAAATTGTGGATTGGGTCAGTTTACGAATGGAGGTGCGATATAAAGTACTAAATACGTTTCACTTAAATTGTTATAATTTATGGCAATACTCGTAGTATATAGTTATTTAAGCAACTTGTCTTACGATGAGACTGAGGAGCTGTTAGCAATATGTAAAAAGTTTAAGATAATTAGTCTACTTACATAACTTCTTCATCATTCATTGCTTATATTAGCTACGTAGATATAAGCAAAACCCATTTATTGTTATTTTATTATTTTTGAATTTTTGCATCTTTCAATGCTATTTTTATACTTGTGATAAAATTTAAATAGAAAAAAAAAACTGGAATCAAAAAATGGGACTCGAACCCACGACCACGACCACGATCCACGACCACATCCTATGGAAATCCATTGGAAAGAGCATTGGACCTGATTTCCAAAGGTCGTGGGTTCGAGTCCCATCTGAGAATTCACTTCTGGCCGAGTTGACTATTTCCAATATTTTTATGTTTAAAATGTATAATACCCATTTATTGTTGTAAAACCTAGTTCAGGAAGTTTAGTTTTTAAAGCCTTGATCTGTAAAATGTTTTTATTTGTACATGTACTGCAAATCTTTATGAAATAAAATTGTATTATTTATTATACTTTCGCATTTATAAAATTAGTAGGATGGTATTATTATTACAAGTTTTGCTGCCAGCGACAAGCATGGAAGCCGGAGTGTGCCTTTATAAATGCAAGTGTAACATGAGTACTGACTTAAGTGCACTGAATGCACTTTTACTGCAAATACGACGTGGTTCTATTAAAGTAAGTAAATGTATACAATCTTTACACAATATTTTGAAACAATATTTCTTTTGCTTTTTGTATTCATTTTTTAATTTTATTTTCAATATTGAGAACATTTAATGACGTAATGTCGTAATGTCGTAAGCTACTATATCCCAGATTTTTCATTAGTCTTGTCCTTTATTTCATTATTGCGATAATGTATCTTTACATAATCGCCGTAATTTGATAAAGATCACGGATTGTGTAATAAATAAAGGAAATCGTATGTAATGATGTAAATAATACGTTATTGTATGTACGGAAACAATAGTTATTTGTTATACAAGGCTGTAAAGTTGGATTTCGCGCGAGTTACCTCTATTGAAACCTGAGCATGCAAATGATTCTAGGATTGTTATTGTTTTTCTGATTCAAGGAACTAAAATAATAAAATAAAAATCCAAAACGGAGTATTATAGATTCAAGATTCAAGTTTCAAACTATTATTTGCTCAACATTGTGCAGTACATTGGGGTGATCGACAATAATATTAATGTAAACAACAATATTCTACCTTAATTTTGTGGCATGCAAATGTTAACAATATCTATGATAATGTACGTAGAAAATATCTTATTAAAAATACCACTAATATAAATATACAGAAATTAGAAAAAAATTAAAATTGAAAATGTCAGTTGTGATGTCATTATTAGTAATATATGTCAATATCTAATAAAAAATAAAATTTATTATCAATGGTCAAAATAAGTACATTTAAAATGTCATTTTGTCTCCATGTACTCATTAAAGGAGTAAAAGTTGTGCTGTAGGAGCTATTGGAACAGTTTTCTTTTAAACATATTTTTATCAAATCTAACGGTAGCATATTATATATGTTGATAGCCATATAAAAACAATTCATTTGAAATAGGCTTAAATTACATTTTCGTAAGCCTCATTTATTCTTCCTAGAATTTTTGATTTTTGATTTTAATTGGTTACATTGTGTAAAGTATTCTGGGTATTTTTTACTTGCAGGCATAATTCTAATATAATGCGACTGCCATGAATGTACTCATTATTTTGTGTTTTTGAAACAGGGGTTAACAAGATTCCGTTTGTTTTATCCCGCATAAGGCACGAATACACTTCTTTGGGGCTCTAAAAGCTCTTTCAAAGTCTACGCTGTTACGCCATATTACTACGCCGTAACGCAGCGGAGATGAGACATATCCGTGGTACGCGTGTAAAGCTAATTGCCTTAAGATTGCTAAAAGACGCAATATTCTTGATTCTATTCAGTGAAAATACAGATTTGTTTAATTTAGTGCCAACAGTATCTACATCATTTTTCCAACTGCAGTATTCATCTAATTTTATACCTAAGAATACTGTGCTGTCTTCGATGTAAATTTTATTATTATTGTAGTATATGTCAATGTTTTTTTTGTTTTATACGTACGAAAGTGAATTGTTTTAGTTCTAGATATGTCAATTTTAAGGTGATTTTTATTCATCCAATTAATTATGTCATAAAGTGTATTATTAATGTCAAGTTCAAGTTCATCAATATTTTTATTTTTAAATAGAAGTGCGCAGTCGTATGCAAATAAAAAGCAACAATTCTTAGTGACATCTGGAAGATCATTGATTTAAAGAATGAATAGCAATTGCACTAAAATACAGCCTTGAGGGTCTCCATTATCTTGCCTTTATTTATGTTTCATTTTCTTTTCAAAAGAAAGAAAGAAAGAAAGAAAGAAAGAAAAAATATTTATATAAAAATAAATATTTACACACACAACAGGAAAAAAAATGTAATTATAAAAAAAGTGACTTACTACTAAAAATAAAGTTAACTTAAAACTAACTTAGGGCCACTTGCGCCAAGGTGGGTTAGCGCTTAACCCAACGCAAGAGTTAGATCCAAGTGGACCTTAAAGACAAAAAAAGTAACAAAGACAAAAAAAAAGGCGCGGTAAACTAGGTCTCATCCTCAGCAATGTCACAGTGACATACGGAGCATGCCACTGAGACGCTGGTATTCTGGAGGAGCCTATTCGGTGACAACAGCAGAACAAAACAATTTAACAAACAAAAAAACGTACATATGCTATTTTGATGAAAATTACAATAAACACAAACAAGTAAACACTGTAAACACAAAATTATTATCAATAATACAATATATATATATATATATATATATATATATATATATATATATATATATATATATATATATATAAGTATTACAAAGGCTGCACAGTCCCGGGTACCTTTGCCTTGCCAACAACACAAAAGTAAAAGATATAGAAAAAAAAACACAGGATCAAACAGCAGGAAAAAATTTTTTTTTTCTGGTGTATTGATATGTATAAGTAGGTTATGATTTTGCATGATACTCATTAACATCTGAGTATTTTTGTTATTCTCTAAGATGTCAATGTTCCAATCCCCACAGATAATTATATTTTTGTCTGTACAATAATTCATTTAATTTATCAAAAAAATATTGAAACGTTTGATGTAGGGCTTCTTTACACACAAATTACAATTAAATCTACGAGTATATTTTTTTATAATTACACCGCAGTACTCAAAGTTGTATTTTTCGGATAGAGATTCTGCTATTTGCAGATTTGTACAATTTATGAGATTGGCAATATGAATTGCAATAGGTATACAGGGTGGAAAAATATACGGTTATTGGAGGGAATGTACCCTAAATATTGATTTAAGCAAATTTTACTCAAAGGAAACATTCCATCATTTTGAAATATGAGTAAACTACATTCAAAGATTCAAAGATAATCGAACCGGCTTAAATGAAAAAGAACATTGTGTACTTTTATGGTACCAATCGATAGTTTTAATCATAAAGATCAATTTAGTGTGAGTAAAATAGTATTTAAAATTAAAGACAACTCTTAAAAAACCTGTTCCAAAAATTTATTCATCGTTTGAACTCGCGTCTTGTTGCCGTTTGTATTGGTGGATATTAACCAAAAAAAGTCGATAACCTAATAATTAAAATCATTGTATTGCTGCAAATTAAGCCAAATTGATCTTTATACTTAAAACTATCGATTGGTACCACAAAAGTACACGATGTTTTTTTTCTCATTTAAGCCGGTTCGATTCCCGAATATAATTTATTTTTAAGAATGAAGGAATGTTTCCTTAGGGTAAAATTTGCTTACATCAATATTTAGGGTACTTTCCCTCCAATGACCGTTTTCCATATCATATCATATGTTTATATAATAATCTTCAAGTTGTTTAAAATAAGAATAAAATGTAACATAAAAAG
Organism: Chrysoteuchia culmella; assembly: GCA_910589605.1. Lineage (NCBI taxonomy): Eukaryota > Metazoa > Arthropoda > Insecta > Lepidoptera > Crambidae > Chrysoteuchia > Chrysoteuchia culmella. Next base: position 9,596,698 of record OU342647.1, on the reverse strand, counting down.
TCAATAGTGCGCATTATGACGTATTTTAAGTTTTTAAATTAAAAAAGTACTTTACCACGCTAGACCGCAAAATGCGATTTCCACGCAGAAATTGAATGACAAACCTCCTTTTCCGAGCGTGTGAAGTGAAAAGTCATTTCTTTACACAGTTTAAAAGTTATACCTATAGAAATTAGATCAAATAATCTTAATGTAATCACTTCAAATTATATAATTATATAATTTCGAAATTTATTTCCCATGAATCGTGCAAAAAATCATAAAACTGACTTGATTATCTCAGAATATAACAAAAATAATATCCCCCCTACAATATCTTTGCATTTTCGATAAATTTATCATTTTGTGGCGACATGTAACGGTGTAGGGAGTGGGGACCAATTTCATCGAGCTCGTTTCCTTAGTAAAATCACGGAGATAAATAATTCTAGGGTCCCATACTATGAGTTTTCGGCAGGGCTATAGATATAAGCTCTAACAAGGTGTCCTATAAAAAATAACAAGCATCATTCTGTGATAACTTTTTTATGCATAGGCACTCTTTATATCGTGTTTTGGAAAACGTCAAACAATTATTCACAATAGCTGTAATAACTATATAATCACCAAATGAAATTAGTAATATGCTTATAACATTGAAGTATTATTGTACTATGGTGTATAATAATAAAAATAATTAAGACAAGCATAAGCTGCTTTTTATTTTGTTGTTGTCTTAGGCTATAACTTATAATAAAAAGAAATGTTCAGCAGTAATTTTATTTTACTGTGTATTAAATTTGTGATATACATAGAAAGAGAACAGTCAGTGGTTTGATATGGATTTATACACAGAATATTAGGTAAAATGGCTGTATGCTATTAGCTAAGCATACACGAACGAATCTGTCGGTCAGATACGCCTCGGATCGGATTCGTGAACTCGCCACACAACCTCGGATATCAGTTCAGAGATCGTGATTCCACTTGGACGAATTAACCACATTCCAGCATAAAGGGTAGTCTGTAAAAATTTCTCTGTCAAAGGAATAATTAGCTATAATATGTGGCGGTTTTATTTGTCTTGAAGAAAGAACACAAAGAAGAGTTTAGGTAAAGCAATAGCTAGGAAAACGGTCGCGAAAGCCATATGAATCTACTCAGAAATTTGTCAATCCATTAACCTGTTGATTTGTAATTTTTTTAAGAGTGGATAAGTGAGAGACTTAGTTTAAATAACATACTTAAGTTTTGTATCAAAAGCAGTCGCTATAGTGCGCAACTTAAGCGGACTATAGCGATGATTTTGAAATTTTTGCATTTTTCAATGCTATTTTTATACTTATGATAAATTTTAAATAGAAAAATATTGGAAAAAATTAACTCGGCCACAAGTGAATTCTCAGATGGGAATCGAACCCACGACCTTTGGAAATCCGGTCCAATGCTCTAACCGCTGAGCTACCGAGACTTGCGAACCACCGTCGAAATTCTCCAATACTTTTATATTTTGAATACGCTGTAGGCCAGCGTTGTCACATCAATGCTAGGAATATCCTTGCATTCGAAAGAAAACATCTTTTCAGGTGTTTAACGATCGATTAAGATGCAACAGCCACTAATTGATGATTTTGGAATTTTTGCATTTTTCAATGCTATTTTTATACTTATGATAAATTTTAAATAGAAAAATATTGGAAAAAAAAAATTTTCGTGGGTTCGATTCCCATCTGAGAATTCACTTGTGGCCGAGTTAATTTTTTCCAATATTTTTCTATTTAAAATTTATCATAAGGACTATAGCGACTTTAACGAACAGCGGACAGGCATCTGGCAGGCAAATCTGTGTCTGTTCTCACCATACACCAGCAGATCTGTTCGCCAGGGCTATCTGTCAGACAGATCCGACAGGCAGATCCGTGCGTGTTTGGCTAGCTATTCACTTGTGTACCTAATATATAATTTTATTCCTTGCTTATAGTCTATAGAACAAACCATGCCACACTTATCCACATTCCATAATAATTATAATATTAAGGCCCCTTTGCGCCAAGCCCAGTTAACACATTTAACCCAGAGTTAACGCTACTTTTGTATGCACTAATTCTGAGTTAAATGTTCGCCCGGCTTGGTGCAAGTGGGCCTAACACATTTTATTAAAATATTTAATATATGATCTATTTATGGTGGTTGGTGGTATTATGGTGGTTGATTAGCGAGCTGCCAACCACACTATAGATGTTAGTATTTTTTTATTCACTATTACTTAAATATTTAAAATACGTTCAACACGTTTTACGGAATCCCAAAATACAGTTCAAATCGTTTTGAATGTCGTCATAACCTGTTATACGGTGCTAAGCGATTTTATATTTATTATTTTACCTATGAATTCGCAAAATTATTTTTATTATTTAATATTGCGCTCATGTGTTTAACGAATAAGTTTAATACCAACCGAAAGTATAAAGCTTAAAGAATATACAAACGTTGGCTTCTCTATTTTTTCCCTGGCGTTACTACTGGGTTGGGAGGTATAAACAGGTAAATCGATAATAGTTATTTTTACCTATTCGAACCCAAATTTGTTTAATCTATTCGGTTGGTATTAGATGTATTCGTTAAACACATGAGTGCAATATTTAATAAAAAATCATTTTGCAATTTTTTTTTTCATAGTCTGTCCAGGAATTTTTTAGACAGCTCGCGATATATTATCTGATAGATTAAATTTGATATGAAGTGCTTTTCATCCATTAAACAGATAATGGGTGGAGGTCGATTCCTAGTTCGGATCTTAGACTTATATAATATATTATATGGATAAAATATATTGATCTTAGTATATTATCCTTTTACACAATAACTTCTGAACCGTTGTGAATGAAATTTAGCACACAGATAGAAGCTACCCTAAATTAAAACATAGGCAAATTATCCCGATTTTCCCACGGGACCAGGAACCGCGGGCGGCAGTTGTCATTAAATAAAGTGATTTTTTAATGTTGGTAATCTAATCAATAATCTAGTTTGTAAAATGAATGGCGTATTTGGATGCGATGTACTTAAAAAAAAACAGCATATAATAAAGAACAAAAAATAAGGTCAGAGCGAGAACAAATAAACCTTTGTTGTCTGTGGAAATTTTGTTACTACTGGAACAAAATAACCACAAATAAAAAAATAACGACATCGTGACTCATGACACTAATGACATTTATGTCAAGTCGTTTCGCGCTGTATAGTATTTTATAATTTAAATTTTTATACGAAAGTTTCATATTTATTTCACGGACAAATTAAATAAAGAACCATGACATCGGAAGCAGCGTTGAAGAAGCGTCGTTTGCCAAAGCTAATGGCGTGTATGACAAAAAGAAGTTTGGAAAACTTACGAAACAGGGCCTTGTTTGGTATGGACATGCTCGACGCGAAAGGAATTAGACGGTAACTCTTGTACTGAAATTTATTTTTTGGTGATTTTCAGATAAGAACCTCAGCCATTAGCAGGCCTTACACGCAAGGTTATGCATGACGGTTTTGCCGGAACAGGCATGCCTGTCATGCATAACGGCGTATGTAAAAAAACTGTCAGTCTTATCGCACACACGCTGCTTAATATTGCTTGTATACCCTGAAAAGGGCGGGGTGTTAGCTATACCTAGTATTTTTATTTTGCTCTAGATTTAGGCATTGGAGTTTTTCCTCCATCCTATTCTACTAATATTAATGCGAAAGTTTGTGACGATATGTGTGGATTTGAATGTTACTGTTACACGCAAAAACGATTACAATGATAAAACTTTACAGTGATATAACTTATACATCAGAATAACACATAGGTTACAATTTATCCCGCCGTAGGTATTTATTTTACGGGAATAGGAACCATCACCATGGTTCCCGTTCCCGTGGGAATTTAGGGATAAAAAGTAGTCTATGTGTTAGTCCAGTACTTGAAATCTCTACATACCAAATTTCATTCAAATCTGTTCAGTAGTTTTTGCGTGAAAGAGTAACAAACAAACAAATAAACTGACATAGTTACTTTCACATTTATAATATTATATATTATTAGGATTACATAACTCTAAGCAAACATTGAAAGGTATTATATTCTTATATTTAGTTTTGTTCTTCTTTATATCTTTAAGTCAGTTATATAACTGATAGTAATATGTTTAAAATACAATATAATTAATTATATACCACGAAGATCAATCTGGTTTGTGGTAACTTGTTTGTTTGTTTTTCGTACTTTTTTATTATTAAACTTGCACACATTATTGGAAATGACAACATCAGTTACGTTTCTCTCTGTTCTTCGTTTTTTTCTTTCATGACGTTGATGTTAAATTGTTTTTGTTAGTTTTCACCTACATTTTTTCATTAAAGCTTAATTCAAACATAATTTGTGGTCCCGTGGGGAATTTTGTACTTTTTAAGGATTTTTCTCATTTAACAGATGGGTAAACAATGTCTGGCAAAGCTATTTTTAAATTCTAGATAGTACACATCCTATTAGTAGGGCGATTAAAAACATAAAAAAAAAACATTAATAAATAAGCTCTTTAACTATGGAGTTAATTTTAGTTCCAGTCGTATTCCGCGTACCATCTTTCCTGAGACGGACTTGAGCGGCAGAAATTTTATAAGTTTCTTACAATGTGTGCGGCCGCACTAATAGTTTCTGGATGAAAAGTATCCTCAACTTATTCTGGTTCATAGTGTATGCAAAATGCCATCCAAATTCATTCCGAAATTTACGGGTAATTGAGTAACCAAACCAACAAACTAAAAAAGAACCCATTCATAGTATTTGTCTGTATGGCACAATACAGTTGAAATCATATTATTATTAAATTTTCTTCTAAGGACAATAATATGACAAAATCATGCCAAGGTGGTCCTCTAAGCCAGTGAAACAATATTGTTGCTAAAAGTTTTTCCGAGATCGGAACATCGTGAACAGAACATAACATCGTATTTCGTAAAATAACGTGTTTGGAAATACGCTAGTATGGGAGGTTCACTTTGTTCATTGCGGCGGGACTGCAATATACTCCGTCGAGGTTACAACTATCATAATAATACAGTGTTGACTAACAATTTTGATGGCGTGCAATTTGCTTTACGCTATTTTATAAGTTGAAAATAGCGATACAAACTTTTGAAGCAAACGGCTGAGTAGGGAAGTTTCGGTAATTTGATATTTGTCTACGATATCACTACAATTGTAATAAAAATACAATTTATCAATTAAGAATGAATATATTGAGTATAAATATTAAAAAATAATAATTAATATAAGTGCACGTGAGTTTGTCCCAGTCGGAAAAAAAGTATTTAATTTTATGTAATTTTTTTACACACTTAGCGCGTATGCGCGAGCTTCATTGGCGTGCTTTCGATTGCGGTGGTGAAGCAACTTTCACAAGGGTCGGCCCCGGGATGGGTGACTAAAAATGAATTACCTCAAGCTTCTGTGTAAACCGAATCCACGTTGGAGTAGTAAAGATCACCATTAAAAGCGTTTTCATTTCAGGCTAGATAATGTTTCAACTTTTAAAACCCCCAATGAATTTGTGTAAGGATAACTGCTCTTTATTTTCGCAGGCGTAAGAAGCCTTTACATGAGTGCCTTATTCTTGAATTAAGAGAGGGGGGCTACACGGAGGCGGCAAATTACCTGCAAGATCTTATTTATGACAATTCTCAGTTGGTGGCGGAGGATGAAATCGGAATCGTGGTTGACTTGAGGAACAGGCCCGATTATCTGGAGCACATTAGTGTTGGCCTTCAGCTATCCGAGAAGGAGAGAGATAAAGGTGAAGGATTTAAATAGGACTTTCCAACTTGATTTTGATGTGCAATGAGAAACACGTGGAATAAAAGTGTAACTAATAAGTTTCTTGCCTAAATTAGTAACAACCTATGCAACCGAGTGTTGGCCGAGTTGTCCATACAAAATATATCCCGGCACGGTGTACTCATCCTTAATACGGCCAAATTGAAAATTGTTTATATCTCTTATTATGAAGTTTGTGATTATCATTTCTTCGTCAGTTATGAGTTATGAATTAAACTGATAACTTTTATCCGAGGGCTTAAAAATTAGCCCTTTGTTAAAGATTGAACTCACTTATTTTAGGATAAAGACGTAAGCAAAAAGTTTGTTATACCAAAAGAATTAACCGTCTCTGTGGTCTAGTGGTACAACAACCGGTATCAGACCCAGGGGTCCCGGGTTCGATTCCCAGCGAGGGTACATAGTGTATTCGGTTTGGTTGGTGGTAGGATTTGTAGTTAGTCCGCCTGGCTAGCTACCACCATCTTATCTAAGTCTGACGCCATAACAACAATGTTTTCAGCATTTGTTGTGTTCCGGTAGTAAGAGATAAAATAGCCAGTTCCTCAGTGATTGAGGATTCCGGGAGAGGCTCGCTTCTATCTTCTGCCATATCAATACTTAACATCAGGTATGATGAAGGTTAAGAGTCACACCGTCGTTCATAAAAAAGAAATTTTCACAATATTTAAGATTCTGTAAATTTCATCTATCACAAGATGTTTTTAAGGGAGAGCCAAAAAAAATAATCCTAATTATCGTTGTTTTAAGTGATTTCTTTTAACATTTCCTAGGTAACACAAAAAAGGAATGCCTGGAACTGTTGAAACTAGCACAATATTACGATAAGCGAGAGAAAGGTATATTATGGTTGGCAGAAAAATTCTATTTGGGTACGATTGCTGTCGCCAGCCAATTTCTGGTAGATGGAGGAAGGCAAAAGGCCTGCTGCAAGTATCATTACGCCACCTTCTTATTGAACAAGTGTGAGTAGAAATGTCTTATTAAATATTGCCCAGTAACATGTTCAGGTGACATCTGCGCGTCTTCCTTGATCTATGAAAAATGCACAAAAAGTAATAATAGTTATTTGTTACGCAAGGCTGGAAAGTTGTATTATGTGGCGAATAACCTCTATTGAAAACTGAGCAAGCGAGGGTTCCAATGATACGAGACGCTAAAAACTTTGCTGCCGAGCGAAACACGTAAGAATAATTATTATTTCCACGGACAACTTCGGGTAAAAAAAATCTTAACAAATCGTTTAGTATAATTATACCTAATTCTTGTTGTTTTTATTATTTCAACTCAAAGCTATTTAAAATAAGAATAAAATGTAACATAAAAAGTTAATAGTGCGATTTGGAAAGTCTGACGACGTATTTTTCTTTCTAAATAAAAAAAAATATTTTTCCCTGTAGTCTGCAAAATGCGACTTCCACGCAGAATGATATGAATGATAAAACCTCCTTTTCCGAGCGTGTGAGATGAAAAAGTATTTCAATGTACTGATGAACTGTCTATCTTATCTCTAACTTTTAGAATACAACAATGCTGAACATATTATTATTGTTATTATGGCATCAGACTTAGAAAAGCCAGGCGGACTTACAACACGCCCTATAACCAACCAAATATTTCAATAATATGATACCAGCGCAGTAGAATGGTTGAACTAAAATAATAACTGTTATGTTATTCTTATTTCTTATATATCCACGGAGAAGGCTGGTATATTTGGTGGGAGAATCAACTAATGATTATCTAATGATGAATAAGCACGCGGTTGTGCTCGCCATTTTAATATTACGCTCTGACTCCTCAAAGGCTAGATTTTACTCATTGAGTAAGCTAAATTACTGATTATCGGACGGTAATTTTTATTACAAAATTATAATACCTACTCACTGTAAAAAAAACAGATATAAAGTTATTTTCTTTAACACAATTAAAATTCCTTTTATCAAATATTTAATTAAAATTTAACAAAAAAACACTAACTACTTATCGTTACGATATTCTGATAATATATTGTGTAATTTTAAAATAATTATAGCTCCACGGTTGATTTAAAGAATGAGTGTTAAAATATGCGTAACTATTTGGCCTACGTGACTCCCTGCGCGCGGAGTTTATACAATCATAAATTAAATCACTATAATCTTCGACCATGGGTTTTCCGAAAATTCTAAAATATATTATCAATATTTAGGGTACTTGCAAAAACATTGTTCCTTAAAATACACTTAAATGTATATACCTACAATCTTCTATAAAGGAAAATTTCACAGATTTTCGTTGATAGATACTGTTAATCAGAATAATTTACTGTTAATAATTGTTTTAAGACGGGTAATATCAATTAATATCCTGAAATGACAACTAAGTAGTTTCCTATCTAATAGTAAGCGGACTTGTCTTATGCAAATAAACCTATTCTATTCTAAGTACTGCGAATTAATTTTCATTTCACACGCTCGAAAAAGGAAGTTTTGTCATTCAATTTCTGCGTGGAAAATAGCATTTTGCAGCCTAGCGTGGTTAAGTACTTTTTTAATATATAACCAAAAAAATTATAAAAAATGGGTTCAAATTCGCACTATTGACTTTTTGTGTTCCATTTTATTCTCATTTTAAATAACATTGTATTTATAATACTCCGATTTGGTTTTATTATATTATTTTAGTTCCTTGAATCATAAAACAATTACAATAAGATTAAACTATTTCTTATAAGAATTTTATATTTGAGGGTGAGATTTCACAACCGTTTTTAATGTTATTTTAAGTAACAATTTATTCCTATTTTGAATAACTTTGAATTAACTATAATAATATTCCCTTTTATTTTAGTTTTTTATATGATTACAACAACAATAATATATTAAGATTAAACTTTTTATTAAAAGATTTTTTTACCGGAAGTTGACCGCGGAAACAAAATAAAAAATTTCCTCGCTGTTGTGAGGTGAAAAATTGTGTGTTGTGCTCGGGAGAAAAGTTTTTAGCTTCTCGTATCTTTGAATTTTCAATAGAGGCAACTCAACACGAAATCCAACTTTCCAGTCTGGCATAACATATAACTATTATGTCCTTAAACATAACTTGTTACCATTACTATATACCAAATTAAGTAAGTATACCTAATTGACTATTATATGCATGTTCCTAGATCAAAGTAATCGAGGAAATAATGATAAATGTTACTAACATTAAAGGCAGATTAAGTTTAGGCACGCAGAAAGTGTTTGTCGAAATATTTTCAATATATTAAATAGATACTTAATATTTTATTCTCATAACATGACAACACAACAAACAACATTGAGCTCTATTTGCTTATTAGGTACTAAATCAAAATTTTATTTTATATTCCCAGTTTATAATAATGAATGACCGTATTGTTCGCCAAACTGTAACTAACCCAATTCAATTTTACAAACCCACTTACCAAATTGAATTTTAGTACCTCACAACTATGAAACACGTTATTGACGTAAAACAATATAATTTCGCACGTATCCCATGTTCATGTTTTATTTAACACGAAGACATTATCGTCGATGTTGATACTGAAGATCTTATTTCATTGGATTTAGGTTTATTTTAGATTAACCAATATTTCGAAGTTGAGGACGTCATGTGACGAGATAGTTTAATAGTTTTCCCTGAGGCTTACAGAATATCACAGCTTTCTGAAAATATTTTATCAATATTTTTCATCCCCTGTGTTGGGACTATATTAGGTATTATGTAACCTGAATAAGATCACATATTTTTTAGAGTGGACTTATTTGTATTATATTATAAGCCTACAGTGTAATATAACACAACTAGCCGACCTTTTAATACGTCGGTGTGTCAGCGTAACACAGTGGTAGTACTGGGTAGTACTATCGGCATTCATTACCTATGATGGTAATGAATGCCGATTCTTATGTTAAAGCTGATTAGTCTTTGACAGTTCCAGGAGCAGACACAGATGAACCATTTGCAATATTAACTGAGGTTAGAGACAGCTCTATAGGAAAGGTATGTAAAGCACCCACTTGTTACTAGCATTTAATATACGAATCATCATAAAATTAAAATTTTGTAAATAATGCGTGTATTTTCTGATTAAATGGTTTTGTTAAACATTTGCTGAAAACCTTTGTTTATCAGAAGTGTCGGGAGACCAACAATTTTTTATTTATATGGATAGATGTTGGTTTGGTTGGCGAAAAAGGTATATCTGTTACAACTGGGTTAAACATTTTACTGTTACTTTTCACTACCTACATAAATGTCGTCATTTATTTCAGGCTTTATTTATGGTTAATTGAACTTCCCTGAAGTGAACTTCAACCTAAATTATACGAGTTGCTGCATCTATAGAGATTTAACAACCATGTAGTCGGTTTTTGACGTACTGCATCATCAAACGAAATTCAGATTTATTTTTAAAATACTTTTAAAATAAATTAAGTTGTTTAAATGATTCGCGCTAAGCGCCATGCGCAGCTCGCCGTCAGAGGGCGCGCTCATTCGTTTCAGAGCTATTATTATCAAAGGGATTGATCTTTCTGCAGTTCTTTCTAGTGAGTTTGGGAGAGATGGGTTCTTAAATCTCTACGGATGCAGCAAGTCGTATAACTTTGGTTGAAATTCACTTTAGGTAAGTTCAATTAACCATAAATTATATTTACTTGGGCCAGTGTTGTACATAATCTTCACTTTCAACTTACAAAAAATAATAATTGCAATGTTGGCATGTTTGCGAATGAGACCAAAATATTTGCAAATCCTCTTGTAAACTCAGGACGACTTCAGAATGATTTGACTCGATTGGCAAATTGGTCAAGGGAGTGGCTGATCAGTCTAAATATAGATACTAAATATATATATATCAGTCTGAATATCGCATATTGGGACATCTCGTGCCGACACTTAAAAAATATTTAACAGTAAGTTAACTATAGGTTGTTTGTATCACAAACATATTTCATTTCCGGTTGACATCTCGTGCCAACACTTTGGACATATTTAACAGTAATTATAAAATAAGAACCACAGCTTTGTTTGTATCACAACCATATTTTATATCTAGTTGACATCTCGTGCTAACAGTTAAGAACTATTTAATTAGATACATTTTTACACAGCCAGTAAGCTTTGAGATTATGTTTAAAAACACAGGTTTGTAGGTATCCATCACAAACATACAAATCAATTTCCCGACATACACGATATGTCGCCACAAAGGAAAGAGAAATGGCTAATGAAATTGAGGTTATTACTTTGTAGGTATCACTTTCATTTCTATTAGCAATAATGAGATTATGCTAGTTTTTTCTGGCTGCTACTGAACATGAAAGCATTTTTAAAAACTCACCTTCATAAGCAAACTCCACCACTACTATAGTAACTACTTGTAAAAACCGGCGCCGGCCGGCGGCATCGACTATTTTCGTTTAAGTTCCAGACGTTTTATTTTATTATAATTTTTATTCTCTTAAATGTTTCACGCTTTCGTTTTTCATCCCTTAAGCACAAAAACTTTGATTTTCACTAATATTACAATAAAAACGTAAAATTGTACGGAACGCGCGTGAACGATGCATACTCGAAAAAACGAATGAGCGCGCCCTCTGACGGCGAGCTGCGGATGGCGCTTAGCGCGAGTCATTCAAAAAACTTTATTTATTTTAAAGTATTGTAAAAAGAAATCTAAAATTCGTGTGATGATGCAGTACGTCAAAAACGGACTACATGATTTATAAGTCTCATAGGATGCAGCACGATAATTTTGCTACTTAGGCCCGAGGATTAAGAAACTGCTGATGATAGAAATTTTGCAAAACTTTAAGTACAAGCTGTTGCTCTTCCAATAACTTTTAAATTAGTCTATTAAGTTTATTAGAATTAAGTTAATTTGGACTTTGATCTTTTAGCAGTAATTTCCTAGTTGTTCTTGCCTGGTAACTTGTAAAAGTAAATCGAAAAAAATATTCAAATAAGGTATTTGGCTAATACTTAATTGCTTAAACAAACTCAATACTTGTATTTCTATAATACTCATTCCTATTGGTTTTGTTGGGGATTTTCTCGAGGTCAGTTTGGTAAAGACTATATAGTTGTACCGTTTATGCATACAGATATTATGTCTGAGTAAATGTTGTTTACTTTTCTTTTAAAATATTGTGCTTTGGGAGCTTACTTTTTATGTGGAAATCCCATAAATATGTTGGCTTTGGTTCCCATATAATTTCTAACCATAAAATAAAATGCATTTTACTAATACGTTTAATAAACCACAGTTATAAGTCGTTTTATTCAAATATGTTTGGTTTTAGAATACTATTTTTTTTACAAATGTCTTTATTTACAAAAAAACCTTTTAAACGTAACAAAGTGGTTTTTGTTAATAAAAACAACGCTTTTAAAATAACTATATAACGTAGAACGTAGAAGATACGTCTATGGGCTGCCAATGACAAATCGAACAACAATTATTACTTATGTGCGCCACAACTTAATGATATCATTAAGTATTCATCCATAGAGCTGGTCTTTATATGAACCCGATCAAGATGGCGACGTCACATCTTCAGAATCCGTGTTTGCCGTGACTGCTAAAGAGCTGCATAGAGTTCTTCTGACGAAAGCTAGAGCTATCAAAAAACGAGACCCAGCAAAGGCAGAAAGGCTTTCTCGCTTAGCGGAAAGAAGAGCTAAGGATGGTAAATAAAAGCTCTTTAAATAACCATGTTTTTTTTCTATTCGGTAGGTGCTTTCTGAGAGGGATATGAACGAAGACAGTTTAACCTTTCTTAGAGGCGTTGTAACATTATTTATTTGCAGTAACAACCTCACCATTGTGTCCCTCATTAGGCTTTTAAGATAAATGTTTTCTCAGCTGCCTCATGTGTTTTAATCGAGTAAAAATAAGCTTGCTAATTTGTAACTTGTTTTTTATAGCTGACGATATTGACAAGATTGCGGAAGCAATAATAGAAATTGGAATATGCAAGTTAATGATGAATAACTTGAATAATGCCCAAAAGACGTTCGAGAGAGCGTTTAAGATTCATTCTCAAAGTATGAACATCCAGGGCCTTTGCGAGACAAGAATGCACCTGGCCGCTGTTATGCAGAAGTAAGTTTTGTAGATTACTAGTGGCCGCCCGTGGTTTCACCCGCGGTGTTCCCGTTCCCGTGGGTATATTAGGATAAAAATTAGCCTACGTGTTAGTCCACTATTTGAAGTCTCTACATACCTAATTTTATCCAAATCCATTCAGTGTTTTGGCGTGAAAGAGTAACAAACAAACGAACAAACTGACATACTTTTGCATTTATATTAGGAACATTACGGAAACCACAATCAGGCGAGCCATTAAGTACACACGACAGCACATCAGACTTCACAGTTTGACTAAAAATTATCTTTTAATAGTTTTCGTGGTGCAAATTATAAAATGTATGCAAAATGCCGTTCGGTCGATCTGGATATTTTTTTTGGAAAATATAGTCTTTATATTGGTAATTACTTGTGCAAAATGCAAAAATGACAAATAATGACTAGTTTATTAAATATACAGAGTCAAATTTTTTCATGCCACCCGAAATGAAACTATAAATACTGGAGATATCAGATTACACACAAAGGAAAAATTTCATTTTTGACAAGAAACACAATTGCAGTCGAAGATCTTTAAAGCCTGACGTGCTGTTGACTGTTCATTGGCAATAATATTTTTATAGATAGATTATTATCGTAAAAATATTGAAGTGGTTTCTAGTTACTTTGCAAGATGTTCTTTCGTATTTTAACATTTCACTAGTAAGTTTAATTATTTCTATATATTATATATTTTCTGACTGATTAAGTAAGAAATAACGAATCAGGTTGGGGGACCACGAGATGGCTGCCAAGCTGCTGACAGAAATGGGGGCTCTAGCCATGGAGTACAAGCTCCGATGGCACCTGGGACGAGCGCTGCATCTTCTGGGAGAACTTCACCTGAGGAGGGAACGACCTGAGCTAGGAACGCAGCATCTGGCCGAGGCTTTTTCCTGCTTTATGGGTACCATGTTTCAGAAGGTAATCAGTCTTAGCCCCAGCACTATCGTTGACTGGGGCGTTACGCGGGTACCAAGCGGGATGTGTGAGTCGTTGGGAATTATCTTTATAAATTGTTCTCCAAAGAAGTAACACTGTGACTCGATGCGATTTTTTCCCTACGAGTAACATCTTGACTCGTATTGGTGTGACTCCTTGGGAACAAACGCCCAACGCGGTTTGGTGGGTGCTACGACTGCAAATCCAGGAGAATACAGGAGGGACTAAAGGATTGTCGTGCTTTCTGAAAGAGTTAATCCATCCAGTGAGTGACTATTGCGAAACATGCTTAACCACCCCAATCGCAAACCAGCTGACTGTGCGCTAGTCGTATTTTGTGATTTTACTCCAGCCGAAGATATTATCACACTCTATCTATACATACAGTCGTCCGACGGACACGTTTAGACACAGCAATCGTGCGGGGTTCGCGGTGCGAGAGTGAGTGCTAGCGAGACCGAGCTGCCATACGGTTACTCGGGACAATGACATAATGTCCTGTCAAATACTAAGAAAGTCTTGTCAAAAGCGGCATTGCGCGAGGTTTGAAGGGCGTTGTTCCACGTTAGTTCGTTAGTTACATTGCGATATTAGAGTCACCGGCCGGCGTCCCGAACATATATGAGACCTTTGAGGCAAAGTCTTCTTTTTGTTCTGTGTTGTAAATTTATGTTGTTTTTTGTAATTAGGTCTTTTCATTAACTATCTAATCCTAATTGCTATAAAAGCTTTTAGTTCCGTAATGTAGTAATATTGTTCAATTAGCGAAAAGGTGCAAGCGTAGCTAATATGCACCTAGATTTTTTTGGTCGTCACTTGTCCCCATGTTTAATATGCACTATCAATTATCAATATTATCCTAATGATTTAGAGCATTGGACCGGATTTCCAAAGGTCGTGGGTTCGATTCCCATCTGAGAATTCGCTTGTAGCCGAGTTAATTTTTTCCAACTTTTTCTATTTAAAATTTATCATAAGTTATCCTAATAAATTTAAAATTAGAACTATCTAATTTTAAATTTATTACTCAATACTCAATAGTTTATTGCAAAACCATAATGTACATGTAGATGTTATAAAATAATGTAAGACCATTGTTATGGACCCGGTTGGGCACGCAATTAGATAACTTATGATAAATTTTACTTTATATACTAATATAAAGTAACAACGCATATTTTAATATCTTTGCTTTACATATTTATTTACAAAGAAACTAATTTCTTAGCAAATTTTTTACAATATAATATTGGCCTATTTAGGAAGTTTTTGATATTTTACCCAACATCAAAAAAGTTCGGTTTGGCAGTTTTCTCATTAAAAAGTGTATGGAAAGTAATATGTTGTTTAAATTTAGGAAAGCATAAGATGGTTCGCATCAGATGAGAATGAGGGAGAGTTTATATTCAAGAGTAAATTTGATCAAATTTATGAAGAGGAAGCTGAGCAATCTCGTCTCATGATGGCCATTTCTGCAGGTAAGCTATGTCTTCCTATAAATGTGACGCTAATCTCAATTTTGATATTGAATCTATGCACTAAAATATAAAGAGATCTGGTAACCACTGGACCATCAAGATTTAACCTCATCTACACGATAGTATTCATTTTACCCTCTATCCAAAACATATCCCATTGAACCTCAATTTTAGCCGACTTCAAACAGGAGGAGATTATCAATTCACGGAGCATCAATTTTGTACGGAAATCAACAAAAAAATTATTTAGAACTAAAACTACCAGGGCGGCATAACCTACCAGAAGCTCGAATGGGCACCTTGATTATATTTGTAGTGAGTTCGAACTCGAATGGGACCTGAAAATAAGGTCCAACGAGCACTTATTTACCCGACTGCAAAGGAAGGGTTATGTTTTTCGCGCGTATGTTTATATGTAATATTCTTTATTACCTCTTATCTCTCAAACGCCAGAACGGCGGGGTATTACCTATCTTTGCAACAGCAACGCGACAGCAGAAATTGCGCGGTAATTGCTTTACGTCACGTATCAACAGTGCGGCCTCTACCGAACAAAAGATGAATTACAATGTGCATTCATTTAGTTCTTGTTATTGCTACCAAATTGTTTTTGGTGCTAGCGTCATAGAAACACGCGGCGTCTCACTCTCGCACCTAGGTGCGCGAGAGAGTGAGTCGCCGCTATACGAACCATCATCAGCGAGCGATTAGCCAGTAAATTTTTATTTTGACGTTCCGCAGCGAATAATTGCAAATTTTTAGGTCAAGGCCCCGCGGATTTCTATAATTAAGATCTCGTTAGATGTTTCTTAACAGCCCAAGTGTTCTTATGTAAGTGATGTTAAAAAAATAAACATGGCGGCTGTGAGGTGCTATTATTTGAAATGAAAAATAAATATATTTTCGAATAATTCAATATGGGTATTAAATTAAAGGGCTGATGTTTAGGATTTAAAAAAGATATATCATGACCTATAAATAACTAAAAATATATACCTAAATAAAAAATATATAAATTTAAAAAACTAATAAACCCGCCTGTTTAAAAAAACAAGCTAACTGAAAAGATGGAATCAAGATCAAATATAAAAGGAAAATATAAACATATTTTGGTCAACATCATATCATGCAGTTGGAGGCGTAGAATTGAATAATCAAAGTCAAAGTCAATGTCAAAGATTTTTATTCAAATAGACTTATAGATAAGTATCCTTGGGAGTCCGGCCCAATGCACTAACCAATTATGCTACAGAGACCTATGACGACACGTCGAACTTTTCTAGTATATTCACCGTTCTACGGTGTTGGCCACCGTCGCTTCATCAATGAGAGAAATATCCTCGCATTCGAAAGAAACATCTTTACAGATGTTTGACTATCGATTAAGATGAAACAGCCATCTAATTATTAATTTTTAATTTTGCATTTTACAATGCTATTTTTATGTGATAAATATTAAACAAGAAATCCCGTCAGGGCGACATAAGACTAGTTGCTTTTTTCTAGTATATTTTCTTGTTTAATATTTATCACATAAAAATAGCATTGTAAAATGCAAAATTAAAAATTAATAATTATAGATGAGTACTTTCGAACAGTCCAAAATTTTTTTGCCTACCAGCCATTCAGGACATCTTTTACCTGATAAGAAGAACGTAATAAATCGAATCATACAAAATGTCATGCTTCCGACTGTATGTTATTTATTATTTATTATTATATGTTATTATGTTGAACAAAATAATTTTATAATTGATCTTGTTTCCATCTTTTCAGTTGGCTTGTTTTATAAAGAAGGCGGATTTTTAGCTTTTTAAATTTATATATTTCATTAGAGTCGAACGGTGAGGGTCGAGTGGAGACTGATCATATATAATAGGATTTTATTAAATCGGAATTATTGCACTTTATCTATATTAAGGTTAGTCAGATTTTGCATTAGGCCTAATACAACATGCAAATTTATTGAAGTAAGGTTAACACCTTACGATATAAAATGGAAAACACGTGATTGCCGAATTAATACACCTAAGTCGTTCACATATCAATAAAGTGGCTGAACCGCTTTTGAAACCCTTGACCACCGGAATGTGCCGAAGTGCGTCACTCAGGACTTGTTTAAGAGAATTCAAACGTATGAAAAGTGGATAATAAAAAAAACCTGTTTTCAAAATCGCAAAAAAAAAAAAATTTACTGCCACATCATGGCCGAAGTTCATTTGGAACTAGATTTATTATGGTGATAAGTCATGAGCGTTCGTTTAGTGTTTACAACTAAAATAGTAAATTCTAGTACCTACGTGTTTTATTTGTCTACGGCTTACTTGTAGTTTCATTGGTATATTGTCTGTAAATTTAAACTTAAAAATGGTCCTCCATTCGGCCCTAAATTCCACTTCTGGTTGTGGGATGAAATAGACTTATTGATGATAATGTAGGTCGAAATGATATTAAGGATATAATCATAGTTAAGCAATCTACAGGTAATAGGGAACGATCCACAGGTATACACAATTTTGAGACCAAAAATGGACACACCGGAGCCAAAATCGGCGGATTTCATACTTACCCGAAAGGAATAAAATAGTTATTCCGCTATCATTCTACTTAAATTCTAGATTATTTGCAATCCACTTTTTATTTCCTACTAATACTGCACGTATTACAAGGAAATACTTTATTATCCTAGGTCAAGAAATAATGGCTTCCTACTTTGCCTTACTAAGAGAGGCAGGTACTTGTGCAGTAGCCAAAACTAAAACGATAGAATGGAAACTGTCCCGTTCTGGCTGGTGGGTGCCCAAACAATCCCACAACTTCGTGCCCTGCTTGTGCAAGCAACATAATAGGACGCCGCTGGATATATTACAGTAAGGATAATCCTACTAATATTATCAATAGGAAAGTATGACAGTTTGTTTGTTTGTTAATCTTTCACGCAAAAACTTCTGAACGGATTGGAATGAAATTTGGCACAGAGATTGTAGAAAGCCTGGACTAAAACATGGCATATTTTTTATTTCGATATTCCCTCTGGAACAGGAAACGGGAACCACGCGGGTGAAACCGCGGGCGGCCGCTAGTACTATATAAAAAGGCGGCGTCATCTACTTTGCTGTGCCCAAAATTGTGATATGGTACACTTACGAGATTCGTTAGATTATGGAATACAAATAAATTGAAATAGTTTTGAGATTTTGAAGATTTGAGTTAAGATTTTGGTACAATCGGGGAACTTCCCTTGACCAGTAGAGTTTTTATAGGAAACGTTTTCTCGGAAAGTATAATAAAATATACCTACTAATGTTCTATTAGTTTTGATATAAACGTTTTCTACAATTATGCATTACTTCTTTAAATAAAGCTTCCTAAATATCTCTACTGGTTAACCGCGAAGTTCCCCGACTGTACCAGAGGCAACTTTGCTTGGTCAATACAGAGCTTGTATGCAAAAAATGGTTTTAGAAATTAATACTACCTGCCGTTGGACGAAAGCCTTCCACAAAACTACTTTATAGCGGAACATGAAAAAATATTTAGCATTTAAATGAAGAGGACCGGGCTAATTGTCTAGTTTTCAAAGCTATCGCAATCCCTTTCAATCCGTCATTTGAAAGATATTTACATACTTCACACCGACGCTATTTGACATGTGAAAGGGATTGTGATCGGGATGCGTTTGAATAAACGAAATAGTTGATTTGACTGACACTCGCAAATATCTTTTAAATGTATGGAGAAATGTCAAATGAAGTGTCATTCAAAACCTCATTCGTTCCAAAAGGGATTGCGACTTCAAGTTACAAAATTCCATAAATTACTATTACAATCACAAAACCTTTGAAAGGAATTGTGATAGATATTGACATTAGACAATTAGGGGTCAGATTAGATTTGTTCATACAGTAATAGCGTTACTTCCATTATTTTATAGAGATTTTTTTATTGTTTCTCAAGCTACAAGGTTTATTCATGCCGAACTTCCTATAGAACTTGTTAATATTTTTGTTATCATTTTATAGATTACAACTTGCTCTGAAAGAAGCTACTATAGAAGAGACCGATTATTCAGAATCCAGCATAATGCTTGGTCGCACTAACACATTTGAAGACATGAAAAGAATACAAAGCCACCAGCGGAAAAGCCGTAATCATTCCCATGAAAACGAAAGCAAATGAAAGAAATGATTCAAAAATCAATAGTTCCCCATTTTAAATTAGATAAAAATTTAATAAAATCAATTGGTAACAAATCTAAATGAGTTTTAGTTGTTAGAGATTCCGTTATTTTTTTAATTCTTAAATTATGTATAAACCTTAACGTAGACAGGGTACACTGGATTCTAAAGTATGGTTATTTGTTTAACGGTTCCATTTTCGCAGTCATGAGCTCTGGACCTTTTTTTAAAGACTAGTAATTTGACAGGGACCATTTTTCCTATTTTCATCCATATTTTTTCCACTAAAAGTTGTGAAAATCGGATTCAGCTTTAAAGTGACGAAACAAATATGCTAACTCAAGACTAGTACTTGTTGATTATTGTTCCCTAACTACATTTTGTATTCCATAACTTAGCAATGTATATAATTAGTACCTAGGTACTGCAAAATAATAAAATTTATATTATATAGCTAGTTAATAGTAAATAATAAATTTCATACAATCACACCAATTATCCTTAGTTTCATGAAGAACTTGTGTTTTTGATACTAGATAACAGATAAACATACTTATTTACTTTTTTTTCGTAAATACATACATAATATACATATTAAACGCCCAGACCAAGACAACTAGACATGTTCATGCACGCAAGTATGTGTCTCGTCCGGAGATCGAACCCGGGACCTCTGGCGTAGAAGACGGGTTTAGTACCCCTGCGCCAAACAGGTCGTCAGTTATTGCATTAACATATCAATTATTTTGAATATCATCAGGTCGGTATCACGTGGCATATGTTATGGTGACATAATATCCTATAATTCAATTCACGTGAAGTCCTGTCCTGTCCATACATAATCATATACAAATTAACACACTGGTATCGCAACTTTAATACCTTAGGAATCAGCTTTAATATTATTCTACAGTCGATAACTATATACATATTGTACATAAGCTTTACATTTTGTAGGCTGTTGACTTTAAGTCATCGCCGGAATTACGCCTTACGGTGACGAGTGGGAAAAAAGGGTAAATATAGTACGGAAACAACCGGAAGTTGCATAATTTATTTGAACCTAATTTGATACAGTTAGTGCAGTTCACTGGAGGTGGCTGCGTATTAAGAAATTAACATCTAAATCTTAATATATATAAATCTTCTGAAACGATGTTTGTCCGGGATGGACTCCTAAACTATTTAACCGATTTTAAATAAAATTGGCACACCGTGAGCAGTCTGGTCCAACTTAAGAGATAGGATAGCTTTGATCCCAAAATTCCCACGGGCACGGGAACCACGCGGGTGAAACCACGCCCGGCCTCTAGTCTTAATATATATAAATCTCCTGTTAGGCCTCTGCCTCGAATCTAGCGGGCAGCGGGGCGGCGGCGGCGCGACTATCGAAAACGACGGTGCGCGGGTGGTGCCGGGCGAGCGTTTCTATAGTCGCGCCGCCGCCGCCCCGCTGCCCGCTAGATTCGAGGCAGAGGCCTCACGATGTTTGTCTACGATGGACTCCTAAACTACTTAACCGATTTTAAATTAAATTGGCACACCGTGAGCAGTCTGGTCCAACTTAAGAGATAAGATAGCTTTGATCCCAAAATTCCCACGGGAACGGGAACCACGCGGGTGAAACCGCGCCCGGCCTCTAGTACTACTATATGTTACTTTTATATTTGGATTACTTATAGGAATAATTATAGAAGCCCTGTGACTTCATTTACGGCGAGAAAAGGCATTTTGTGTGATCTTATATTAAAATTACAAATGCAACCTCTAGTTGGAGCAAGTGCATTCAACGACATCAAACTCTTCAGCTTTATTATTTACCTACCTAAAAATATGATAGAATTAAACGGAATCAGAATCGGAATTCCGCATTTAATTTTTTCATTATTTGCTTCAGTGAGAAAAATATGCAAGAAACACCTATCCGCAAGTAAATTACATTTTCACCTTCACCGACTAATCTACACGTGTATCGGAACATCCTCAAGAGTTGTGAGACCGTGTAATACGAAGCACCAAATCACATTCGAATTTTGTAACATGCTTTATCTATTTTACTTATTCATGATAAAGTATTTGTAATTGTATTTCAAACTACCTGTTCTATCTTATCTATGTATATCTTTTCGTAAGCAAACCTGACTGATAGACCTCACGATTGTGGTTTCAATCTTCTTGCATCCCCGCGTTGTGGTTAAAGTGGATGAGAGTTTGCTCAATAACCATTTATTGAGCAAACTCTATAAGGAAATATTTGTGTCGAAGTCTTCGTTGCTTTTAAAGAACAAATTGTAATAATTTACTCATCGAACGCAACTTAAAATGTCCTTGTATTCTTTGAAAATCTACTACTTTGGTTTGTTTCGCATCGTTGAATAAAAAGGCAAGAGTGACCTTTATTATTAAAATTGATTTATGCTCGATGACATTAGGTTTTAGGATGCCTAAAGTGCTAATGAAACTACAAAAAATATTAAAACAACAGTTTATTAATCCGACTTAATATTTTTAATTTATAACCAAATCATAAATCACATAACTTAACTAACTATTTACAATTAGGGAATACTTCTAATCGAACGAATTACACTTTCACCTACATAAGTCTCACTTATGTTCGTCTGATTTCTGTCACCATTTCTTTACAATAACTTTAATCAGTACTGGCTTATAATTTTACAGCGACTTGACTAATCTGAATTAAAACATGCTAATTAGCTTTTTTTACGAATCATTGAAGGTTAATTACTGCTAGTAAAGATAGGTACTAACATTTGTATGTAATTTTTGGCAATATTTAAATACTAAAGTTTATCAAAGAATATAGTGAGCTTTTTTTACTAGCATACAATATTGTTGTTAAGCCTTGGCCGTCCTCTTGCGTGGTTGTAATCGGACTTTGAAACCTTCAGCCCGCTTCAGGATGATGTCAGCTTGGAGGTTGAAGTCAGACTCCTTGAGGTCCGATTGCACTCGGAAGTTCCTCAAGATGGTGGATAGGATGATCTTCAACTTCAGCATGGCGTATTTACGACCTGATTAGAGAAAAAAATATTAATTCAGTGTCAAATTATCGAAGCGAATAAAACCTTAATTTTTTTGAATTTTGTTATGACATTTGAAAGATAGAGCCTTTTGAACAAATCGTTATACAACAATAATTTCTCTAACGGTATTGTGAACTCTCTAATACCTAACATCATAAACGTTCGTTTATTGTTTTTGTTTAAGAAAATATTACCTTGTGGCGTCTTTCTTTATGATCAAACAAAATTCATTTTGTAGTTTCACCTATTGAGTTGAATTCATATACAATTGAACAAATTAGACAAGTTTCTTACCGACGCAACTCCTGGGGCCAGCGGAGAATGGCACGAAAGCGTAGTAATGGCGGTTAGCTGACTTCTCGGGTAAGAAGTTGTCAGGGTCGAACTTAGTGGGGTTGGGGTACACGTCGGGCCGGCGGTGCAGCTTGTAAGTCGCAATGATGATGGTCGTGCCGGCTGGGACTTGCTTGCCATTGGAAGCTGTAGAGAGAAATTACGTGGGATTGACATAACTCGTTTGAACACAAAAATGACATTTATGAGCCATTAGCATCCGCCTGCGGATTCACCCCCGTGGTTCCCGTGGGAGTATCGGGATAAAAATATGCCTATGTTACTCTCTTTCCTTTCAACTAACTCTATGCCAAAAATCAAGTCTATCGGTTGTTTAGTTAAGGAAGGACAAGCAAACACACTTTCGCATGTATACCTAATATTAGTTAGGATACCCAATCATAATATACCTTGGTAGTGAAAATGTGATTTTCTTATAAAAATGACAACCTAACGCAATAGTAACTTTTAAAATGTTATTTCAATCTAATTTAGACCAGCCAACAGTGCGTGCGTGAGATTAAAATAATATTTTTATTAGTTACGAGTAACTATCCTTATAAAATAAATTACATCATTTGTATGTGTAAGTTGTTTCTACTTACGCAAGGTAATATCCTGGTTGAGCTGACGAGCGATGATAGGCACTGGTGGGTACATTCTCAAGGTTTCCATCAGACACCTCTCCAAATACTTCATCTCAAGGGTATCTTGGAAGGTGGCTGGACGGTCAGAGTCACCAAAGATCTGATCCAACTCGGCAATTACTTTATCTTGGATATCTTGGTGAACGCCCATCATGGACAGGAAGAAACTACTGCCAGCAGCTGTAGTGTCGTGACCCTATAATAATAATAATCAATTTTATAATTATTCAACGTCATTCTTTTTATTAATAATGGTCTGCTTACAGTCTTACTGTACATACCTCAAACATAATGGTGTCCACTTGTTCCTTGATTTCTTCATCAGAAATGACAGCTCCACTTTGGGAGCTCTCCAAAAGCAGGTCGAGGAAAGCGAGACGCTTCTTCTGTCCGACGTCGTTGTCATCAACGTCTAAATCGTCCTTAAGTCCAGCAGATTGACCGAAAGATAGACCTTCGACTGATGTGGTTTTGGAGGCCGGAACTTCAGTTGATGTAGTGGTCTCGGGCTCAGACAACACCGAAGGCTTCTTGCTGGATTTAAATTCTTCCTTCTTCCTCTTAATAACCTGTGAATTGTTAGAATAAAAACGATATTAATTAATAATCTAGAAACAAGTTTTCTACATCAATACATAACATATAGTTGCATAATATTTATTTGATAGTTTTAAAGCATTTACAAGATGTAAACAAAAACTTACATAAACATAAACCACTAGATTAATGACCATTATTAAAATTCATAAAACCTGTTAGGTGACAATTACCTTCTTGGTCAGACCGTGGATGATGTCAAGGAGCTTAGTCTGGTTCTTAGCGTACTGTGTGAAGCTGAACAAGAATTCGGGTCTCAGCCAGATCTTGGTGTGTCTCAAGTGGAGGATATCGCACATCTTCATGACAGCCATGGCGTAATCGAATCCACTCTGGTCTTGGGTGCTTTTGCTGACTCCCATAGCGGTTTCTACAAAAATATAAGAAGGATACATCGTTAATCCCAAGGATCACGAAGTTAAAAGAAAGAATAATTGACCTTCATCGTCTCGAAAGTTATTGAGTAACGAAGATCGTGATGGAACTTTGAATATTGAGTGCCCCTTTAAGGAGAATATTGGCCATTATTGGTACGTGTGCCGTGGGGGGTCGCCAAACTCATTATTAGATACGTGTCAACAACAAGCGAATAGCAAGCACCTACTTCTGCAGCCAATCTGATACAACCCTACGGAGTAAACAACTTAATTGCTCCTTTAAGTATTTCGAAACATTAGGTAATTATATCATGTAAATAAATACTTAGGTACATACCTATATTACAAGTATTATTACTACCGTAGTTTGCAACTGTTCCATTCGTCGGAAATACTAAGTGGCGTGTTAAATAGACCAATAAAATTAGACAAGAATTTGATATCTATTATTGTGATATTTTAAGAGGTCGACGACGTATTTATTTTTAGTATCTGCATCGATATGTCGTTATGCAATGTTAATGAACTGGATGGCTTGTCGATTCTAATATTATTATTATCTTGTGTAGAGTCGGTGTGCAATTTTCATTTCGCAAGTTTCGTAAGCTCAAAGAACGGGAGGCATTCAAGAACGCCATCTAGTGTGCGGGCAGGGTCGTGGCGACCTGTGTTGTCATTACCTACTCTGTCGCTACGTGCCTGTACTAACAAACTGCTGATTATCTTAAATTATTTTCGCGTAGACACCTTGAGATTTGGGTCGATTTTTAATAAGTTACGTATATGCAAATAAGTTTTTTTTATTTCCGTTGACTATGTCAATTTTCTCGATTATCCTTAAAGTGACGTCAATACTAGCAAACGAAATAAATTAGAATATTTTAGAAGAGTCGTTTATTACGCTAAAGTACCTCATCACGTATTCAATTAAAATTTATGGAATAAAATAATATGTTAATTGGATATTAACCTAACGGACAACACAGCTAGATAATTAAGCTGTTGATGTGGCGAAAATAAATACAAAACCAGTAATAGAAAATCTAGTACCTAAATATTTTGATTAAAAAGAAGGATTATAAAATATAAAGTAAACAGAAGGTAGCAGTGACTTGCAAAATACCATTTGTTTTCGTGACCTAAAATGAATCTCACGTGTGCAATCTATTTACAAGTGAGTCACGGAATCAATGGGCTAAGGAAACGACAGGCGGTAAGTACATATATCAATACTTGAAAAAGACAATCTCTTTTATATTCCTCATACGTCTTTGAAGCACAACATAAGATTATTGATTAGGAATTCGGATTCATTATTAGCTCATAAATTGATCTGAGACTCAACGAACTTTCAAATACTCAATAAAATAAATCACTTAACTTAGTATGTAAATGATATTTAAAATAAAACTTGGTTGCCATGCAAGAAACAACTTTTAATGCTGAAATATACAGTTTGGAAGCTTTAGAAATATATTATTCTTCGAAACAGTTTCCTAACACGCCTGCGTAAACGAAATGTCATTAGGACTAACATTTATATGACTAAAATAACAACATAACTAGGTACCGTAATAATTTTGCAATAACAAACTTTAATGGCTGGCTGAGAAGGCTACTAGCAATAATTGCAATTCTAGTTACTAAATATCAAAGATATCAGCTTTGACAGCATATTAAAAATCATGGTTGTCAGACCTAATTTATTTTATTAGGAATCGGAAATCGGTATTAGAATGTTTTTAGCTCCACTCAGAAAATGTTTATTAGATTGTAGTCTGATTAATAAGCCACTTTCACTAGTTCAAATAAAATATAAATCACGTTTATATGAACTTTGTGTCAATGTATTTTTAATAAAAATAGTACAGTTACATTTAATTTAAAATCTTTTTATGGTTTTGACTGTACTCCATATAACTGATCTTCAAAGTAATAATATTTAAAATGAATGAACGTACCTAAAAGAATTTCGACGGTGCACTCGCTCATGTAATCGTGGCAGTCGAAAACTCCGCTTTCCTTCTTCAGTTTGTCCACGACGGCCTTGGAGTTGGCGTTGAACAAGTCTATGAAACTCTTGAGAACGTTCAAGTGGAAGGTGGGGGCGATCAGCTTGCGGTGAGACTTCCATTTTTGACCTGAGGACAAAGTTTGAATGAAGTTACATCTTAAGCATTGTACATTTTTTGTAAGCATTTTTGGTTACAGCAACTAATCTGAGGGCTTAGTGTGAATTTGCAGTGTCCAAACGTTACCATCGCGTGAAAGTAAATTTTTGGCAAATAGCCTTAATGCAATGGGAATAAGGTTGAGAATTAAAATCAAACTGCGGCATAAGCGAGTAAGGTGAGAAAACTCACACTAAGCGCTCTGGAGATTGAGCCTCATTTTGCAGAGAATGTAAGGCCACATTCACTGCAGGTTAGCTGACATAGATGTACTACATGCTAATAGTAAGTTAGTATATTTTTTGCTAATACATAGGTTGCGATGCTAATTTTCATGATGCATACGTAATCATATTATTATTATAATTATAGTTCTACGTGATTTTGTCTTGCATATTTAGATAGCGCTGCTGCCTGCCGTGCTGTTACGCTTAATGCGATCTAACCTTAAAACACTTATGTAATACGCAGTTCATCAGCGTGTGCACTATGCAATGTACTTTATGAAATAGAAAACTTTCCGATTATCTACCTGCTAGCTTTACAAGTAATTTTTTAAGATTTTATTTAGTTTGTTTTTTTGTTTTCCCGATTTTATTAATTCGATTTAACCTTTTTTTACAATTTACATGGGCAAGAATTTGGCCATCAACTGGTCTGATGGAAAGCGAGCTATGGTCTGAGTAAAATGGATCATGAGCAACTTAATTCATCATTTGCTAGCAGGACACCGGTTTCCAGAGAACAATGGAATATCTATTGTGTCTCATTCATAATGATAGGTCTGATATGATAGGTTTTTTTTTTATGAATGACGGGGTGACTCTTAGCCTTACGAATCCTGCGACCATTGCAGTGAGAAAACCTATGAAATCACTTCCTACCTCACAATATACTTTTTGTAACAATGCATATTATTATTAATATACTCGTACAAGCGATTTCAAAAATAAGATAATAACAAACAACCGATCTGAAAGTTTCCGAGAGGCAATTAAGTGATCGGAGTAAAATTCCATTCGGCTGGAGAGTTATAGGTACTTACGCAATATTTTATAGTCAATTTACATAAAGTCCTTATATATTCTTTATGTAAGGGCAACATGTTAATGAGTTATGAGAAAACTGGTATCTTAATTATTCTTCAATACAACATCATTAAATAAATGTTTGAATTAAAGATCACAAGAGGGAAATATGATATAAATAACAATTTGTAACGACGTTCAAAGTCCATTAAAATAGATTAATTAAAGTTCTGCACCAGTATTTTGATCGCTTTGCTTTTAAATTTAAAATATTAAAACAATTGACAGTAAATTAAACATAATTTAAATGTAATTAATACTCAAGTATCTTCATATAAAAACCTCTATATTCTTTACCTTTATGTAGAGTGAATTCTCAATGCAAAATATTGAATAATTTATCAAAATAATAATTAGGTACCAGTGCTGATGAGAAGACCATCTCCGAGCCAAGGCTTGAAGAACCTGTACTCTTCAGCCTTGTCGATGTAGACGTGGCTGCTGAGGATCAGCTCCACATCCCGAGGGTCATATAAGAACACCAACAACCTGGGTCCAATCCAAATTTTGACAACTGCTTCCTTGTCAAACGGATCACTCTTCATCACCAAATTTTTGAAGATATCTGTAGACAAAGAAAGATACGAACTGATAATTAACATGAATACTAGCATCATTTTCTCAAAGCATTAGAAAATTTGAAATGAAATGACATTATATTGCATTTTGCATAAATATGCGATTTTAGGAGGACAAAGTTCAATAACTACAAATTCTGTGATAAATATTAAATTCAAACTTGTCTCATGTCTAATGTCATTGGCGACATGAGACAAGTTGCATTTTTTTATGTATTTATTTATGTTGCAATTTTTTTATCTTGTACATTTTCTTGTTTAATATTTATCACATACAAATAGCATTGTAAAATGCAAAATTAAAAAGCTATAACTACAAAAACTATTATCTTTTAACGCGTTCATTGACAGTAAACGGCTAAAGACTTTTTATCTATAAATCATATATTTTTTTAATTTTATGAACGACGGTGAGACTTTTAGCCTTCATCATATCTGATGTTAAATATTGATATTCTATTGTGTCTCGTTCACTGTCAGCGAAAGATTTACTTAAACTAGAGAGCTGAAAGTGACATTGAAAAGAAATAAATGTTTGTACTCAATATTAAAGTCTGTTATATAACGCGAAAGTGTTTGCGAGGATTTTCATCACAATATTTGCAGTTTATGACTGAAACACAAACTGAGCTAAAACTATTTTTAACCCAATCACTACAAAAGATGACAAAAACTATATATGAAGTTTAAAACTCTACGTTAGTAAAGTCGAAACAAGTCTACGTTGAAAGAAAGTAATAAAGAAAATACTTTATTAGTCTCTTAAACTCAATAGAAATTAACAAAAGGTAACAAACAAAACATACAAACTATAATAGGTAATAATAACAGAAAAAAACCGGCCAAGTGCGAGTCGGACTCGCGCACCGAGGGTTCCGTACAAAAATTAAGGTTTTCGCAATTTGTCCTTTATCTGCACTATAAGACGTTATTTCGTACTAAATTTCAAGATTCTAAGTTCACGGGAAGTAAGAGTAGAAGAGTTTCGAAAATTTGCGGAAATATGCGGCATAAACGGCTGTATTTTTTGATTGCTTTGGCTTAGAAGTTTGATTTTTTCACAGCTCCAAGAGACAGTAGACCTGAGTATTAGATATAAATTTCAGTTTGATACCTCCACGCGTTCCTGAGAAAAACGGTCTTGACAGACGGACGAACGGACAACGAAGTGATCCTATAAGGGTTCCGTTTTTTCCTTTTGAGGTACGGAACCCTAAAAACACATAAGTATATGTGAGAACATGTCTAATGAGGACCCTGCCTCAGCGATGTTGTTGTGCCGTCCAAAGAACTGCACAGCACGCTGTTATTCTGGCAGGGACTCGGGAGAGCTTTGGTCACAACACAACACGTTTTAAACTTAACAAATGTTAAAATAGCCAAAACCACTGCCTTGCCACGTTGAATATATTATGGATAGTTTGATTTATCATAATCACTACGGGTATAAATGTAAGTAAAAAATAAAAGATACAAATAAGGTAGATACCTAAATCGATCGAATTATATGTATAAGTAATCCAATTGAGAACATATCCTAAAACTTACCAGCTGAGCCTCCAGTAAAATCGAGCGCATTTCCCAAGATTGGCAGGCCTGGTGGTCCATTCAGCTTATCTGCCAATTCGTACAGGTGACGCCTGGACATCCGCCAGTAGGTATACCACAGGGCCAGAGCCGGTATCACCAGCGTAAAGAAAAGGTTAGCAGCTGTCCAGGTGCTGGTCTGCACCACACTTTCCGCCGCGTAACTCATTTTGAATCTGTTGGCAAAGTTAAAGTCAATACAAAATTGTCTTCTGTACCTTACTTCTTAATAATATGTAATACTAGCTTCCGCCCACGGTTTCACCCGCGTGGTTTCAGTTCCCGTGGGAACATCGCTATAAAAAGCCTATATTATTATCCGACCTTTCAACTAACTCGTTGCCAAAAATCAAGTCGATTATAGTTAGGGCGTGAAGGAAGGTCAAACAAACACACTGTCCCATTTTTAATTTTAGTTAGGATGGGTTAGGAAGTTAGGATTTGGATTATAAATGTGGAAGTTTGGAAGTTTAAATGTTTGTTACTCATCACGCAAAAATTGGTGAACGGAGCAGGATGAAATTTGGCACAAAAATTGGTTATGACCTGGATCAAACATAAGACACATTTTATCACGATAATTCTACCAGAAACGGGATCCTTGCAGGAGAATTTAAAAGTTTTTAAAACTCCACGCGAGTGCAGTCGCCGGCGGTAAGCTACTTTTAAATAAGATAAATAATAAATACATTTGAATCTTCAAAATTTTCTTTCATTCGAGGCTTTTAATACAGTCTCATTAACGCCAAGTTGGATGAAACTGATTTGTTAACTGTTTTTCTATTGAATGTTTAAATAAACCTCTTTTGTTTATCTTTTTTAATTGCAGAATTAGTGTAATTATATTCGTGTGCAGTTCTTGATAATATCGAAATTGTAAAATGTCATACAATTGAGTCAGCGAAAAACGGATAGACTTACGTACTGTCATGAGCAAACGAAGCAATTAATAACAATATTATTTTATTGAAATATACTTAATTACAATTGAATATTTGAAGTTTTGTATTAATCTGATGATGTTAAAAATCTTATCCATTCGAATTCTAACATACAGATAGACACTTTAGAATTACAATTTTATGGATATTCCGGAAGATAAGTCATTCTTATTAGAGACCAATCTGCCTTATGTGTAAATACTGGGAAATAGCTAATTGACTTGCAGCAATGAAATTCTTGCATAAGTTACATACATTTAATGCAATTACGATTGAAAAACAATAAAGTCCATTTAATCGTAGTCATGGTAGTGCTAATAAAATAGTTTGATAATTTTAATTAAAATTCAAGCAATTAATCTAAGCTGATTTTTATTACTTAAGTATGTATGTATCCAGTGTGCCTCACTTTCATAATATAGTTTTGGTGTGACTATTTAGCGAAGAATTACAAACATAAACGTTTAATGTAAAAATATAGGTAATAAATATTATTATTGACATTTAGTAGTTAATATAAATCTTTATGTTAACTCTAGCTATGCTATAGTCAACGTTCTCAGTGAAAAAAAAAATACTTTCTAAATGTCAAATCATAATAATATCTCTCGTTATGGGAAATTATATTATAGACTTTTTTCATGTGGTAAAATTCAAAAATTACGTTTAAGTGAGCTTGATCTAAAACGCTTAATTGTAAAAATTATCACTTAAAAAATCAGGTAATTTTACAAGTTTCAATAAAGTTTTACTTTCTATCCCATTTATCGTGAACTTCACCACTAGTATTAATTTTCCAAAGCAATCTATATCTTTAAAATATTACATCGGTTTCATAAGTTAAAAATAAAATCTAAATGAATGAAATAACAAAAATATAGGTATTTGCAAAACACTGAAAGTTTGAATAATTATAAAATAATATAATAAACGTAATGAATTATATATATATAATTATTATATATATAATTACATGCAAGTACATGCATACATATATATAATTATTATATATATAATTTATTACGACACTCACAAAAACTTTAATTAACAATTAAAATGTTATAAATCCAGGAAAAACAAAAAATATTATTGTCACACTTTATCACTTCCCTACCTTTATTTCTTCACCCCTGCGTCCAAATCACTATGTTAATTAATATTATATAAATAATAAACTAATCCCGTAAGGGTCGTGATCAAGTCGCGATCTCGATTACGACTATCGAGTAGAATCCTGCGCAAGCGACTATATACATGTTTTGTACGTCACTGAATTCTGTCAACCATCGTTAGGGCGATTCGCGCGTCAAATAACCAGTACCTAACCATAATATGATTCAGTTGTTTATTTTAAGGTTTCAGGGGCCCTATATTAACTTTTTAATGAAAACAAAAACTTTATTTTTGTATATACTTACTACTTATATTAGAAAGAAGGGTCTTAGAAGATAAACGTTTCTTAATAACAAGTTGCATTTATGGATGTTAAGTTTTTTTGCATTTTTAACCGACTTAATAAAGAAGGAGGTTATCAATTCGTCGCGTATATAATAGGATGGGGAAAAAGTTTCTTCGCATTTTTAAGAAAATTCAAAACATTTTTTAATATAGTTTATTTACATTTAACTAAAATATGTAGATGCCATTTTGTTCGATAACTTTTTGCTATCTTGTAGGTAGGGACATGATCCCATTGCTATAGAAATTTTGGGATTTTTGACCAAAATACCGCGACAAGTGGTTTTGGCAGTCCTCTCGTGATGTTAACCTGCCTAAAGAATTCTGAAGAGACCGAAACAGGTGGAAATCTGAAGGAGCGAGGTCAGGACTATACGGCGGATGCATTAACACTTCCCAGCCAAACTCTCTTAATTTTTGCTAAGTGAATAAATTGCGAAACAGATAAAGGAAAAATTGCGAAAACCGTAAATTTTTTGTTACATCATAATAATAAAAAATATTTTACGGAGCCCTCGGTGTGCGAGTCCGACTCGCACTTGGCCGGTTTTTTTTCCGTAATAGGGCGACCAGAGCGACGTGCATCTTTGACATCAAAATTTCTGGATTGAAAACGCTTAAACTAAATTTGTGCTACTCTCACAGACTAGGTCCATGAACATCGCAATTTTTTTTCGCGGCTTGCGTTGCATTTTTACCTGTTTTGTAGTAAAATTTTAAAATGTATTGAATTTCTTCATTAGATTATGACAGCAAGAAAAACAAATGAAAATCACACATTTTCCTAATTTGAATTTGGAATTATCTTCTTTAAAATTTAGAGTTTTATTAATACCAAAACCAGCCAGATACAAATAGTATAGACAAAGAGATTTTATTACAAGTTCATACATACTATATGCGAAAAGACTTTTTCCCCAACCTAATACCGTTTGGGGCCTAGAACCGGGGAAAATGTTGAAAATAGAGACTCTCTAGAGTATTAGTATTTATTCTTAAAAGATTCCAGTTAATCAAAACCCATGCATTACCTACGGACAATAAGAATATAAAGTTATGATTCATAATCAGTGTATTATTGCAAAACGATATTATGGCTAACGTTGCGAACTTTTCGTGGTACTGGAGACAATAAAAAACTAACTGCAATACATCATGATATCACTATCCATTAGAAAATTTACCTTTAACTCCTTGAATAGCAACAGCCCCCGCTACTTCCCACAGCATAAAATCTCTGTTTCAAATTAATTAAAATCTGTACATAATTTATTATTATTATTAAATATCGCAATGACAGTTTTCTTGTCAACCAATAGCGAGTATACTCTTGTTTTGTACCAAGTAGATACAGCCATGAATTATTAAGTACTAGTACGTAGTACCTATTAATCTCATGGATTCAACGCTTTTTACATTATGATCTTTTTAAAAAGAAGATCATAGTGTAAAGAGTATAAATTTTAAAGAATAATTTTGATTAGTAAAATCAGAATATTGTCATGGGAATTTCTTTGGTTTCAGTTTAAATTACCTAATTGAATTGGATTTATATAAACAATTTGTAATTAAATGTGAAAATGGCTTTGAGTGCAAAAAAACACGTGAATTCATAAAGTGCGATAGTAAGACAGTATTATTTTTCAATCAGCCGACACATAAATTGGCAAAAAGACATTCCGAGTAGCTCCGAAAAAGTTGAGCGGTAATGTTGTTTGCATTACATTGAATTTACGATTAAGTTTGTTAGAAAAAAACAAAAATAAAGATTTGGTTTTAATTAGTTGGGACCATAATGATTCAATTACTAGTGACCTATAGTGCCTCCGTTTTTTATATTATCCCCGGTCATAGGCCCCACACGGTATATATTTTTTTATGTCTGATCACCGATTACTCTCGAGTAATCCTGACCCTTTCGAAACGCCTGAACCGATCGAAATGATTTTATAACATCGGGTTTGTTCCCAAGTTGGTCCCCTATTTGAAATCTTGATATCGGTTCAGTAGTTTTGAGGAAACCTTGGTAAAACTGTAGTTTTTCGGTCAAGCGGTTTGTCTCAAACTAGTAGTTGCCTACAGTCAAACCAAAGTGCGGGACTTATTCTAAATTTAAAACTTGTGACATAAGTAAAAAAAAATTTTTATAGAAAAAAACTGACTTCAAAAATCAAAAAGTACAAAAAAAAATCGTTTGGAGTCGGTGGCAGCCAAGGAATTCTACATTGCACTTCTATCACTTATATTTTTCTTACCTTGGGTGGCACTCTAAAAGATATAAGCCTTTTAGAGTCTTTAGAGTTTTGTACTTTTTGATTTTTGAAGTCGGTTTTTAATGCTATTTTTATGTGTATGTAAAAAATGCAACTTGTTGTAAATTTTTAATAGAAACATATTGGGAAAACATCGCCTCGGTCACAAGTTCTGAGAATAACTTGTAGCCGAGTCGATTTTGTCATAAGTTGCATTTTTTTACATAAAAATAGCATGAAATGAATAACGGGACACGCTTTGCCTTCATCCTACATGATGGGTGGAAGCACGCCTCTGAAGGTATCTTCAAACTGCCGGAACCCTACAATGGAGAAAACATTATTAGTATGGTGTCAGACTTTGATATAATTTAGAAAATATTTCTAGCTTTAAGTTAATCGTATAACAATAACAACGTGCAAACAAATTGCAACAAACAAAATTTGTTTACGCAGCACCATTCCCAATTAACTTTCTTTACTAAGGTATGATATAGATCATTACGACAACCGTTGCTTGCTACTTCCTGTCAACAATGAAACGTTTCTTTTATATTTAAAAAGTCTCTTTAACACAGGCTTGTCGTTAATGTAGAAAGGCATACTTCCCACATATCTGTATCCTTCGCAATCCTGCCATATTATCCTGGAATATTGTTGATCGCTGCGCTACCAAGACATTTGATATTAATATCAAATGTCTTGTTGTAAGTCCGCCTGGCTAGCTACCACCATCTTATCTGAGTCTGACGCCATAACAACAACGTTCTCAGCATTGTTGTGTTCCGGCAGTTAAAGATAAGATAGCCAGTTCCTCAGTGATTGGGGATTCCGGGAGAGGCTCGATTCCATCTTCAGCCTTCTCAATACTTAACATCAGGTATGATGAAAGCTAAGAGTCTCCCCGTACTTCATAAAAAAAAACATATAATTTTGTTACACGTATACTGAATATGACTGAAAACGACTAAATAAATAATATTTTATCAATATTTGTTTTTTTGTTTCACTGGTTTCACCATTTATGATCGCTCTGGCACCAATTATGATTGCTCTGGTCGCGAAATTTTTTGAACTTAAATATTTCCATAACTGTTTGTGTAAAGTGAAGGCCAATAGTAAAAATGTACTATTTGAATATCATTCTTTTTAATGAGATACATAATTACCATTAAATATCAATATCTGAAAAGCACCAGAGAGATCACACGAATACGCCCGTTTTGGAGATTGATCCATTACCAAATTATATTCTCGTACTTTAGAGAACAATGATCGCAGCTTACAAATAATAAAATAGTTAGTATCGAAGTCAAAAGTCAACAGAGTGTACGATTTACTGCAACTAAGGCTCTAGACAGACGGACTGCAATTCAACTGCAATCCCGATTGCCAGATGCAGTTCCGATGCAGTTTAAATGCAGTTGGCACGACTGGAATGAAACTGCAAGCTAACTGCCCGTCAACGTGCTGGTGCATCCGGTGTAACTGCACGACGACTGCACACAAACTGCTGGTCGACCGGCAGTTGGCTTGCAGTTTCATTGCAGTCTTGCCAACTGCATTCAACCTGCATCGGAACTGCAATTTGGCAGTCGAATTGCAGTTGAATTGCAGTCCGTCTGTCTAGAGCCTAAGGCTCTAGACAGACGGACTGCAATTCAACTGCAATCCCGATTGCCAGATGCAGTTCCGATGCAGTTTAAATGCAGTTGGCACGACTGGAATGAAACTGCAAGCTAACTGCCCGTCAACGTGCTGGTGTATCCGGTGTAACTGCACGACGACTGCACACAAACTGCTGGTCGACCGGCAGTTGGCTTGCAGTTTCATTGCAGTCTTGCCAACTGCATTCAACCTGCATCGAAACTGCAATTTGGCAGTCGAATTGCAGTTGAATTGCAGTCCGTCTGTCTAGAGCCTATTATCACTGATTCTACGACCTACGACGACCTGGGTCTTTAATATGTATATTATGTATGACTTTACAAAAAAAAAGTATATAAGTATGTTTATCCGTTTACTATTATCCACAATACAAGTTCTTCATAAAACTTAATGTGGGCTAAATAATTGGCGTGAATGTATTTATTTAAATAAATAAAAAAAAACAAATTAGCAAAGGAAAGTGGTGCCTTCTAAAATTATTAGCTCCGCGCAAGTATTACTTTTGTTTTTTTTTATTGTACTCAATTTTATATGTGATCGGAATATACCTTGTAACATTGCACAACGTTAATATTAGCACACAACAAACCATATAATTGTCAATCTTATAAATTCAGGTTAATGACCTTAGTTGGATAGGTAATTGAAAAGGCGATTAGAATAGAATAAATGTTATCGTTTCTTGCCTTCACCAGCGAAATTTAATATTTGTTATAAAAAAACTTTATTTGTAGATTTTTCTTAATTTTGGATTTAGGCCAAATTATTCGGTTGAACAGATATTATGTTTTAAGTGATAATTGTTAAATAAATAAATATACTAGAACAAAACATGTCGCCCTGACGGGACTCGAACCCGCATCCTTGGTAGTCCGGCCCAATGCACTGATCAATTATGCTACAGAGACCTATGGGAACACGTTGAAACACCCAACACCGTAGAAAAGGTTAATATACTAGAGAATTTCAACGTGTTCTCATTTTATTAGACTTTTATTAGTCTCAAAAATTCAAGAAAACTTTCAGTTTTGTGCAAAAATTCACTCAATTAGGTTTCCTACAACTTTATATAGAATGAAAATTAAACATTTGTTTCACTGAAGTTTTAGGAAATCAATTATTTTCTTCTCGCCATCCAAATACCCAAATCTTTGCAGAAATACACACATTTTTTTATTTGTTAGTCAGTGAAGTGAGCATGTTTGTATGAAAATAACGCATTGGTTCGATTTCTTTGCAGCCGAGTGTATGTTGAATAATACAATCTTCTTCTCAATGTGTGAGATATTGTCTGATCTGAGTTTATTTATTTATGCAATCAAAATCAGGTTTAAATGAAAACGTAATTTCTATCAAGTGATATATCAAGTATGTTAATTAGTAATCGGAACTAGTGGAACAGGCCCTGAGTATCACGCACAATACCGGATTTACAGTCTGCATTAGGCACAAATCATATTATATTGTCCTGCTAATATTATAAATGCGAAAGTTTGTGAGGATGTTTAGATGTTTGTAACTCTTTCACGCAAAAACCACTGAACCAATTTTGGTAAAATTTGGCACATATATAGTAGATAACCTGGGTTAAAACATAGGATACTTTTAATCCTGATATTCCTACGGAAAGGGGAACCACGCGAGTAAAACCACGGGCAGCCGCTAGTCTTTTATAATATGACTAGCGGCCGCCAGCGGTTTCACCCGCGTGGTTACCGTTCCCGTGGGAATATCGGTATAAAAAAGGCCTACGTTACTCTCCGTTCTTTCAACTAACTATGCCAAAATCAAGTTGATAGGTTGCTTAAGTTTTGTTTATTGCTCTAGTAATGATTTTTATTAGTATATAAAAAATAAATAGAGAACTTAGAAATTAGAAACCTACCTTCCTATATCTATGGACAGGTAATATCTGTATATCTGTAGTGTGGGTTGTAGACGAATGACTCTTCATCCTTGACCATGTTTCGAACCCAGACAGGCAAAACAAAAATGAAATACAATGTAGGGTTATCGTCGGCCATTTTTATCTACGAGTACCTTCTGCTGGGACACAGAGGTTCTTTGGATAAGGAGAAAACAATGGTTTGAAAGAGCTGGTCCTCAAATTATTGACAATATTTATTCTCTTCATGCAAATTGGGAAGCACCGCGTCCCAACCCATTTTACTGCGCGTCAGGATTATATAGGGTGGTAAAAATCTATGGGCCTTGGAGGAAACTACCATAAATCCTTTAGTTAGCCCATTTTACTGAAAAGAAACATTCCTTTATTTTTTAAAAGAAACAAAATTGCAGTCATAGATTTTCGTTTTTTTTTCAAAAGAACATATAAGTCATAAAAATACGATACATACCTAGCGTACATGAGTCAGAAACGACGAGGTTAGGGTAAAGAACTCAAGTAATGCTCTCGGACCAGTTTCTTAAAGACAAACTTGCTGGAGGCACTAAAAATGTTCAGGGGTAAAGCGTTCCAGAACTACTAAAGAGTACACAAAACTCTAAGTTACCTACGCTCATAGATTGGAAGCCATTTGAGTTGCTGACGGTAGTGAGAAATATGGTCGTATTTGCGCAACCCATATATGATCTGGATTAGGGAATGCAATCCCGACTCGAGATCATAAAGTCGAGATCCCTCGGGATTAGAATTGTCAATCCCGTGGGATCACGAAATTTTTGGGATCTCGTCTAGTTAAAAAAAAATCACATTACTGAATACGATGAAAACTGCTTGTTTGTGATAGTGAAGTTAATTAAAACAAAATATTATTTGAAAGAAAACAAAAGCCTTTATCCTTTACTATTACTAACTAAATAATTAACAGTTTTACTAACATGAACATAATCAAAACAAAAGTAGGTAGTAGCTCAAGGAGATTAAAAAGTAGTTACGGGTGATTTTGAAAGTAACTTCTTAAAAAACAAACTGCATCAAGAGTACTACCTATCTGCTAACCGGCATCTAATATCCGTTGCAATGTAGCCAGCTGCTGAGAATGCCCTCTCCGACTCAACACTGGTTGGCAACAGCGTGACTAAGCAATTATATGCAAACTGCAAAAATCTCCCCCTTGATCCTCCACACTCAAATAAATCAATTTATTTTTTTATTACTGACTCTAATTTATCTAAGCTTGTGGATCTGGATACACGTGTAAAAGGCTTTTTAAACGCTCGTAGAGTTTCATCTAATTCCTCTTTAAGTGAAGTATTAGTTTGTGTAGCAGTACCACTTAAATTTAAATCGCCGCCCAATCCCGTCAATCTCGAACGGAATCTCGTCATATTATGCTTCGGGATTGATCCCGAAAAATTAGACGGGATCTCGCGAGATCGGGATCCCGCGAGATCGGGATTGCATTCCCTAATCTGGATGCATTTGTTGAGAAGACGATCCAATTTACTGAGAAGATTTTCATTCCGAACAGTGCTGCAAACATCAGCGTAATCAATTATTAGGAGGACAAGAGTCTGTATAAGCGCAATCTTAGTGCTAGATGGAAGAAAGAACTTAAACCTATAAAGAGCTCTAAGGGCATTGGTTACCTTCATGGAAACAACGTCACTATAATATGGCCAGGAGAGGCACTAGTCAACTGTTAAACCAAGGTCTTTGACTTGCTGAGTGTTGGGTATATCAATGCCATTGTATTTCAATGTGGTTAAGTCGTGTAAGTTAAGACGTGCTATTTGTCTCGAGCTACCAAAGACAATAGTTTGGCATTTCCCAGCGTTTACGGAAATACCATAGTTGGACGGCTATTCAGAAATCCATTCAAGATCACGGTTGAGAGACGCAACTGCAACATTCAAATTTTGAATGTCTTGCCGCGCATATAGTTGCAGGTCAAAATGGGCTGTGAGTGAATTGATGAACAATGAAAAGAGAAGGGGATAGAGAATACCGCCTTTCGGTACACCAGCTTCCAAGTCGCACCAGTCGGACAAAGTCTGATCAACACGAACGGCTTGCTGGCGACCGCGAAGATAAGAAGAAAACCAAGATAGGGTAGTAGTCGAAATAGATAAACGGGAGAACATCGTAAGAAGTATATCATGGTCGACTGCGTTAAAAGCGTTGGATAAATCTATTAAAACTAACACAGTCAATCGTGAAGCCTCAAAACCTACTTGCATGTCTTCCAACACTTTGATGAGTGCTGTGGTAGTTCTATGCCCGCGTCTAAATCCGGACTGGAAAGGGCTAAGCTGGTCATTGGATAGGATAAAAGATGAGAACTGTTTGTGGACAACAGCTTCAAGGATCGTAGAGAGGAAAGGAAGGATGGAAATAGGTCTGTAATGGTTAAGGGAACTTGGGTTTTGGGTCTTAGGCAAAGGAATAGCAATGGCTTTACGCCATAGTGTAGGAAAAGAGCCGGTGAGTAAATATAAGTTAATTTTATGTGTCAATATGGGAAGCAAACAGACAAGCAATAGGCTGATCATGATTCGACTGACATCATCGCAGCCAATGCTATTAGACTTGATCGAAAGAACAGTCTTACGCACTTCATCTTCAAATAGAGGGGTAAATGAGAATGCAGGTGCTGAACAAGAAGGAGCTGAAGAGATGTTGGAGACAGTTGCAAGTCTAACGCTGCTTGCAAGCGGGGTAACGGAAGAAAAATGCTTGTTGAGTTCATTAGTGGTGAAAGAAGGTTTGTATGGATCACGAGGTTTACCAACTCCAAGCGTGCGAAGAAATTTCCAGATATTAGCAGGAGAAGATTCAATGACGTTATTACGAATGTATCGGCGCTTAGCTCTTCTAACCATCTGATTGCACCGGTTTCTGGCTGATTTGAAGGATCCCCCAAGGTCGTCGGTACGATGTCTTTTTATAAATTCGAAATGCTCGATCACGACACCTCATGCCTTTCTACTTAAAACTAAAACCATCCTGTCGGTTGAGAGTGGTGTGTGTGTGTGTACCGCCAGTGTTAAAAAAAGTAACTAAGTTTTCTATCCCAAATTCTTAATTATCCTCACTATGATTTCCGAATCGTCCGAAAGTTGCTATGGAGGATGATAGCATTGATTAGCATCGAGTCCATCTATTGATTACAATACAATTATTTATATTTGTCTATGTAAATAATTAAATATTGTATCTTACTGAAGTATGAGGACATAGGTAGGGGGGTACTTCTTGCATTTAACTTTGTTTTAATACGTATTTGGAAAAATTACCACAAGCGTTTTATTTTTTTAAATGACATCGTTTTATCAACATTTATTGTTAATATTTACATAAATTGTTTTGGGTTTGTACAAATATGAACAGTATTTACGACTCATTTTATTATTTAAGAGGTTGGCGTACAATCGGGGAATTTCCCGGTTGACAGTAGAGTTTTTTTGGGAAACGTTCATTCGAAAAGTAATAAGGTTAAAAAAATAATTTATGATTCAAATGAAAACCTAATAATGTTTTATTATTTGTGATATAACTTTTTTTAAATATCGCTTCCTAAAACCAGGAA
Source organism: Chrysoteuchia culmella (assembly GCA_910589605.1). Lineage (NCBI taxonomy): Eukaryota > Metazoa > Arthropoda > Insecta > Lepidoptera > Crambidae > Chrysoteuchia > Chrysoteuchia culmella. The sequence continues at coordinate 9,554,875 of OU342647.1, read as the reverse complement.
GTTCCCCGACTGTACATGCTAATCATGTATCCACTCCCGTTTCATTTCAATTCACTTCCCGGTTCATCATCATTAGCCATTTTAAAGTCCCCACTGCTGGTGCACTGCCTTTGCTTACGAATGGATAAGGAGAATGGACCATACACCACACCAAATTGGTAGGTAAGTGGTGGTGGGTAACAGCCGGGACCAACGGCTTTTCGTGCCTTTTGAAACATGAAAGAGCTCGAGATAGTACATTTTCACACCAAATCGTGTGCACATCAAAATCTTTATTTACAATTTTCAAAAAGATTTTTACCTTTTTCAACACAAACGACTGTAGTTAAAATAATTAAACACCTTTGTCACGCGTCAAAACATTTCGTAAAAACATGTTATTACTTCTTAGTAATTTTTTTTAACGACACTTGAAAATTGTTTACATCGATACCGCAGACTATAGGTATAACTTATAAAATATTGATCATAAAAATCGACTTTATGTAGACACAACATAGAAAGATGGCAAGTGTTTATAATTATTATTGGAATAAAAAAGATGTCGACCAAAGTTTGTTCTAGAATATGAAACAAGTTGCAAAACTTCCTCAGCGAGCTTGATGATAAAACAACAAAACCTTTCCTAATGACGTCCCTTTGTATGACGTTCTTAAGCGGTTGAGGTCCTTAACCTACACAATAAGAGAACACAATGAGTTGACGAGGAGGCAGGGACTCAGGGCAAATCACGATAAAATTAAACCAATACCAAAGAGTATCTCTAAATATTTATTTAACACTTTGGTTATGTGTATGAAATTGCGTGTTACTTTTAACCGACTTCCGTTCAAAAAAGGAGGAGGTTATCAATTCGTTGCGTATGTATTTTGTTTTTTATGTATGTTCACCGATTACTCGAGAACGCCTGACCTGCAGGGTTAGCACGAATAACTATCTAAATAGTATCGAGCACGTTATGTCAAAGAATGTATAGGAAAATGTAGTTCCGTTTACGTCCGGTAGGAACGCTGCTCAATATCTCAAACATTTTTTTACTTTACTTTCTCGATACTTACTCAAAAGTTATAACTCGAAATAAATTAAACGACATAACTTCGGGTTTGTTCCCAAATTGGTCCCAATTTTTAAATTTTGATATCGGTTCAGTGGTTTTGAGGAAATCTTGAAAAAACTGTCGTTTTTTCGGTCAAGCGGTTTGGCACAAACGGTTTGATTCAAGCCAGTAGTTGCATTACACTACCTTATAGTTTGAATCAAACCGAAGTGCGGGACTGATTCCAACTTGACTGGCACCGACTCCAACAGGTTTATTTTTTACTTTTTTATGTTTGAAGTCGTTTTTTTTTTATAATACTGTTTGTTGACTATTTGACAGCGAACGCGCCAAAAATAAAAATCATTGTTTACACTTACCATATTATCACCTTATCAACTAACATCCCTTTGGCACTTTAAAAGGTTAGCTACGCTAGTAGAGTAGTTGAAAAAACTAAATGTCGTTCTACTAATAATAATATTATAAACTAGTGACCGACCCGGTTCCACCCGCGGAGTTTTCGTTCACGTTTAAATTATTTTGAAATCATAAGTTGTTTTTTTTACTTTTCCATATACAAAAGTTATTTTGCCAAATTAACTTTTGTTTTGAAAAATAATTTATACTTATGCCATATGAATCTTTATCATGGTGTCATCTAAAACATAAAGTTATGGGATATGAAAATAAAACACGTTAAAGTGTAAATGGTCATTCGTATGTACAGAACCCGTAGTTGCGATACATTCACACTTGATAGCATTGGCTAAAAATAAACCGAATGCGTTCGAATATAGCCGACTGGGCTAAAAATAAATGAAATGATTAAGTTATTTTTAGAACATCACTTGTTTTCTTTATTTTCCAGCAGTAAGTTTCCATACCAACGTAACATTTGACCTTCGTCGCAACACCAATTTGGTAATAAGAAAAGATGGTTTAGTAAACGACGCATGTACTTACATGTACGCATTTTAGAACAAACCGACTTGCCTGATATTTGTATTATTATGTTCATAGTTGTCAAATAAAGGTTTGTATCAGCAAAAGTCTACACAAAATGAAAAAAAGAATCGCATCCCGTAACTCTGGTACGAGTTTGGCAAACTACGAGTATATTAGACCGACCCGTTTGACGCAGGGGTAATAACCCCACCTTCTGCGCCAGACGTCCCGGGTTCGACAAGACAAATATTTGACTGCAGGAACATGTCTATTTGTCTACTGGGTGTTTAATATGTATATTATGTATGTATTTATAACTTTTTAATTTTGCATTTTACAATGCTATTTTTATGTGATAAATATTAAACAAGAAAATATACTAGAAAAAAGCAACTAGTCTCATGTTGCTTTCATGAGACTAGTTGCTTTTTTCTAGTATATTTTCTTGTTTAATATTTATGTATGTATTTACAAAAAAAAAGTATATAAGTATGTTTAACCGTTATCTAGTATCCATAACACAAGTTCTTTGGGCTAGATAGTTGGTGTGATTATATGGAAATATTTATTTATTTATTTATATTCGTAGTCGAAGACTATAGATATGTCTCTTCCATATCGAACTACTGCTTTAACGACATGAGCAGTGGATTTTAACCGCCTCTGTAGTCTAGAGATACAACCACCGGTAACAGACCCAGGGGTCCTGGGCTCGATTCCCCGCGGGGGTAGGTATATATTTTATTCGGTTTGGTTAGTGGTACGACTTGTTGTAATTCCGTCTGGATAGCTACCACCACTTATTTAAGTCTAAAGCCATAACAACAATGTTTACAGCATTGTTGTGTTCCGGCAGTTAGATATAAGATAGCCAGTTCCTCAGTTATTGAGGATTCCGGGAGAGGCTCGCTTCCATCTTCAATGGCTAAGACTCTCAAAAAAAGAATCGTCCCCGTCGTTCATAAAAAAAAATCAATAGCTTTCGATAGCGTTTTTTTTTAATTTACGACGGGGAGGCTCTTAGCCTTCATCATGCCTAATGTTTAGTATTGATAGTAAATGACAACTCGTATTACGAACAATCGAGGAACTTCCCGGTAGACCAGAAGATTTTTTAAAAGAGCGTTATTTCTAAATGTAGGTAATAGATTTCTAGAAAACTTTTAAATCACAAATAAAAGAACAATTTCTTTAAAAATATTTATTGTTCACTACATATTTGCAAAAAAGGTAAACTTTGTTTTTTTTTATTTATTCAAAACACAAGGGGCTTACAATTTTCTTTTTCCATTAGTCCCGCAAAACCGACAAGTCGGTTTGTCTGTGGGATCTTCAGTCTCTTTTATAATAATATTACTTACACAGCTGTAATGAAAGAAAAATGCAACTAAATTATATACTTGTACTAATTGGGCCAATTTATATACTTAGTTTTATAATTATTTATTACTATATTTTGCAACAGGAGTTTTTCTAATAATACCTTAAATCTATTTTTACAAGTTTCATGTCTTATATTCGCTGGCATATCATTCAGTAAGTAGGGTAGGCGTTTTTTAATGGTTCTATCGCCGTAATAATAATTGTTTACCCTAGGTACCCCAAACTTGCCAGCGTACATTGACCTTGTCATAAAGTTGTGTTTGGCAAGGGATAGGTTATGCTCCTGATTGTAATGTTCATTAGTGATTAGAAATGTATATTTAAAGCTAGCTGGAAGGATGTTACATATTTTGAATAATTTCTATATAATCTTAAATCTTCTTTCTTAAATGTTTTTTAAATTCTTTCTGAAATGTTTATATAAATTATATAGATGTAGAAGATAGAGTTGACATACACACATCAAGAAAAGTCTGCAACCACTCAATGATTTTCTTACAAAATACCTGTTCTCGTAGAGGGATTATTATAGTAAACTAGCTTCTGCCCGCGGTTTCACTCGCGTGGTTCCCGTTCCCGTGGGAATATGGGGATAAAAAATAGCCTATGTTACTTTCCGCCTTTTTATCTATCTCTACGCCAAAAATCAAGTCGATCGAAACAAACACTCTTTTGCATTTATAATATTAGGATTATTAATTAATATTATAAAATTATTAATTATAGTTAGACCGAAAATTTTCAATTTCATACAATTCAAAAGCTAGAATGTTCAACATTTTGAGGGTTTTTTATTTTTTTTAGTGATAAGATTGTTTTTACCTTTTTGTCTTGGACAAAAAAGTTGTAAATTTCGTTATTATTGTATTTAATTTTGAAGTAAGTAGTTTAACCTTTAAAGTATGGACGTGTAGTGTCACAGGCTCCTTCCTATATATAAATCTCACAAATCAGTCACTTCATTGCTCCGCCGGGCACTGAGTGGCTCAGTACCTTCACTATTAGTGGCAAAACTAATGTAGACTTCAAAATACTTGAGTAATCGTCGTCGTCTCAGTCACATGACACCCACTGCTGGGTATAGGCCTCCCCCAAGGATCTCCACAACGATCGGTCCTGCGCAGTCCGCATCCAACTGCTTCCCGCGACCTACACCAGATCGTTGGTCCACCTTGTCGGGGGCCTACCCACGGAGCGTCGACCTGTGCGTGGTCGCCATTGCAGAACCTTTCCGCCCCAACTGCCATTGGTCCTTCTCGATATGTGTCCCGCGCACTGCCGCTTCAGCTGAGCGAGCCTTCGAGCGATGTCAGTTACTTTAGTTCTCCTACGGAACTCTCTCCTCATTTCTGATTCGATCACGTAGGGAAACGCCGAGCATAGCCCTCTCCGTTGCACGCTGTGTGACCTTGAGCTTTCTTATCAGACCCATAGTTAGCGACCACGTTTCACTACCGTAAGTTATCACACACACTGGTCATAGACTTTCGTCTTGAGACACTGCGGTAAGTTGGACGCGAAGATTTTACGGAGCTTCCCGAATGCTGCCCGACCGAGTTGGATTCGACGGGAGACGGTCCCCGTCTAGACGGTGTTGATCACAGTGACATCATTGAATTGAGTAATGTGCTTGATTAACTGGGCCGGAGCCTCTGAGACTACACGCCCATGTTTTCTATACAAAATGTTTTAATATTTGTATGTATTTTTGTTAGAAATGGACAAGAATAATTTAGCCAAGTATGTCATGATTAAAACGACCAAGCACATTGTCTAAAAAAAGGTAAATATTGTATTTAGTTACCCTTCAATTGAAAATAAGATTTCTGATCCTACCCAAAGAATGTTACAATGTAAAAATTTGTGTGTTTTGTTACTCAATCATGCGATAACCGCTTAACTGATTTGAATGAAATTTGGCACATATATTTTATAGTCTGGATTGAAATATAGGATACATTTTATCCCAATATTCCCACAGGGACTCATAAGTTGGCTTTGACTGTGAGTACATATCGATACCTTGGGGCTCAAAGGGCGTAACCACCAAAACACGACTTTTCAGGAGAGCCAAAAAACTAAAATTTAAATTTTGTATTTATCACAACTTTGTTGTTATTGATCCTATAAATATGATTCTTACACCAAAAGTCGTTAATTTTTGATGTGCATAATGTTAAAACATAACATTTTAAGAAATATTTGTAATTAATAAGTTAGCTGGTGAATACGCCCCACAAAATCCAACATGAATGTCTTTTATGCCCCATAAAATGACTGCTGCGTTAGTAACGCTGTCTATTATGCCCCATAAAATGAGTGCTGCGTTAGTAACGCAGAGTGTAACCACCAACTTTCAAAATGAAAACTGTAGTTTTTATCGATCTGTTATTAGTTATTCAACTTTTTGGGTTTATATTACAATACTTACAACTGTTTTTAGCAAAATAGGTCAATTTGGTAACCCTTAGTCCATCAGAGGCTTGTATTCTATTATGATATTTATAAGTAAGGAAGTGTTTTTTTTACTTTTGGAATGACAAAATAAATTTAGTATTTTATAGTTAGTTGCTAGAAGGAAGATAAGAGTAAAAGGCTACTATTGCAAAACTATCTTGATAGTTGGCTAGTTCTGACGAAGGTAATAAATATTAAGACAAATTAATTGGAACTACAAATTATTTTTAATGATTATTTTTAACAATTTGCTACACAGCCAGTGTGTAAACTAATACCATGAAGTAAAGGAGTCTCACAGACTACACGTCCATACCAGTGTAAAAAAATCACGTTCACACTTAAAGGTTAAAAACCCGCATATTTAAAGCAAAACAATTCACAAAATGAATTAAATACACAGCCGAAATGTTGAACTTTCTAATAGACCGTCGGTAAACCTACCTGATCGAGTACCACGATGAGACACTATAAGGAGAAGGACAAAAAATTATGTTAAAAAAAGTTGGGGTGCCTAGGCGCAACCTGGCCGGTTTTATACAGTCATGAAAAAAAATGGGGATATGTGCCAATGAAATGATGACTGAATGAATGACAGTGATGAGAATGACTTCGCCCTTGTGGACCATGACTTTCAACCCAATAAGACGAAACCTACCAATAACGCTCCCCCTCTTGAATCCGTATTGGTTATTGAGGAGGTTTGATCCAGTAGTCTCTAGATACTGTATTACCCTGTCTAATTTCAACTTCTCAAAGCCTTTACCAGCTCATTGAGGGGCACTATGGTAGGCCGAGGGATCGTCCGGCGATCGACCATCTTTTGTCAAAAGACGAAGTTTACCCTGTGTTCAGACCCGCAGAACCAAGGCACGTGTTCAGGAGTTCAACATAGTATATATATATATAACTCATTTTGGCCAAAAAGGCGTTTAAGTAATTTTGCTTTTCCACTGACGCTAAATGTACGACGATACTATTTTTGGGTTTAAGTAAGTACAAATAAATTATGGGTAAGTTTAAATAGACATGGGTAAGAATATATACCTACGGGTAGTATAAATACCGAAGTTGTATCGGTTGGACCATGAAGCAGCATTATTATGCTAGTCAAAAGGGGAATCTTTTTCTTGGTTCGATTGTTGGGTTGGCTACATTTTGCCGCCGTCGTCTCAAAAATGTTTGCTAGCCAGGTATATTACTTCACAAAACAATTGTCATGGATTGGGCTAAACAACTTTCAAGAAAAAAGAAATTTAATTAATGTAAGTATACAAACTTAAAATTGGTCTGACAGTAAATCTGCCAGGCTGGAGATCGACAGACTAATGTTTTTGGTAGTAGGTAGGTCTAAGCCATAGTATAGCATTGGATGCATACTAGCACTCGAAGACATAAAAACAACCCCCCAATGCGTAACTAAGATCAGTCCTACTAAGTCGCCAGGCTTTTTTAGCCTTACTCGTCCAGCTCTATTGTATTAACAAAGTTTGATGCTGGTACCCGATGACATGTTTTCTCATTATTCAAGCCCCACTTTTTTTCATGACTGTTTTTTAACATAATTTTTTGTCCTTTTCCCTTTTCCTTATAGTGACTGTCTCATCGTGGTACTCGATCAGGTAGGTTTACTGACGGTCGCATCCTAGTATATAAAGGTACCAAATTGAATAAATATCGGTCATGATTTACTATAATAATCCCTCTACGAAAATAGGTATTTTGTATGAAAATCATTAAGTGATAACCAAAATTTTTTGATAAGTGTATTTGCACGTATGTGAAGAGCGGGTATCTGATAGCCAATATAGCGGCCACCGATTTCTGCCGAAAAAAGTTGACTTTTCGACACTTTCCCAAAAGCACGACATCACAGGAAAAATCCAAAAGCTACAAAACCAATTTCAATTTCAATTTCAATTTATTGCAATCCACAAATGGTAACAAGATGGTAACCTAAAAATGGTAAGTACATTGTGGACCCTGATAGGGCACAGCAAAAAGGTTTTTTTTTATAGAGGACGACTTATTTTTTTTTAAACTAAGTATATATTTCTTAAAATTTTAAATCCTTATCATTTAAATATTCTGAAACACTATAATAGCACTTTTCTAAGAGCAGTGTTTTTACCTTTTTTATATATATATTGTAACTATTTTCTGTAGCTATTTCTTTTGGAACTATTAAATACAAGCAACACAGACCTATATAGAGATAGGTCTGTGGTCTCACTCGATATAGGTCTATGACAAGCAATATCTATTCTCAGAAAGGACCTTCAGGAGATTCTTAGGTCCTGTTTGAGAATAACTTGTGGCCGAGTCGGTTTTTTTCAATATTTTTCTATTAAAAAATTATCATTGTATAAATAAAGCATTGAAAATGCAAAAACTTAAAAATCATAAATTATCTGAATGTTTAGTTGCTTTAATAAAAATGCATTGTTAAATAAATGATAACCTTTTACTAAAAAAATATAGGTAAAATCAACCTGTTTCAAATGTTATCGTTTGTCTGCAAAACTTGTGAGACGGGTCGATTTTTTCTAGTAATTTATCAATAATATCGAATATGTTAATTAACAGTGTAAATCCGGAAAAGTTGTTATATTTCGAGGATATACGCGAGCTTTAATATGAGCTTGCTTATTTTAATGGCAAGGGTTATGAAAGCATTTTTAATGTGCAATACATTAAAAAAGCTTTTTTACTTATGTTAAGCTTTTTAACCAACTTCCAAAAAGGAGGAGTTTCTGAATTCGGTTGGTAAGTTTTTTTTTATTAATGTACACCGATTACGCCGAGCTGATCCGATTTACGTGATTCTTTTTTTGTTCAATGCGGAGTAGTTGTTTATACCTATTATATAAGCTTTCGCTAAAGCTATTCGTCACCAGCGTATAAACATGCTAGATCCCTCTTAGAACTTTGAATATTTTCCCCATTCCGAGTATACTTGGACTTATTTCAATAAATCTAATTATACTTGCATATAGGGTTTTCCAATTCGTGGTTTTCGATGTTGAAATGGTATAAAATTAGCTGTGTGTGAGGTATCAACAAAATTATTTCAATGGAAATGCCTATGTGTGGCAATTACTATGGTAGCTTTATGGTCGTCTCAGCCACATCACACCCACTGCTGAGGCATAGGCGGAGATCCTGCGCTGTCCGCATCCAGCGGCTTCGCGCGACCTTCATCAGATCGTCGGTCCGGGAGCCTACCCATGGAGCGTCGTCATGTGCGCGGTCGCCATTGCAGAACCTTTCCGCCCCAACGGCCATTGGTTCTTCTCGCTATGTGTCCCGCCCACTGCCACTTCAGCTGAGTAATCCTTGAACAATACAAATATTAAACAAGAAAATATAGTATTAAAAATAATTTGTCTCATCTCGCTCTGACGGTAAGGATTTTTGTAAGTAATGTCATCACTTTAAATTACTGTTTCGCATTGTTCTTATCATATAATTTTCTATTCGTTCGATCGCTAACGCAAACTTAAATGTTTAAGACCCGGTTTCACCACAGACTAGTTAGTTCCGGCCCCTTATTACCTTTTGCAAAAGCAATGCGATAGCAATAATTGCGCGATAATTTGTTCTAACTAAGACATCACGTATCACCTTAGCTACCTCACTGTCATTTCAGTGCTGCCTCTACCAAACAATAGATAAACTATAATGCATGTCTATAGTTATTTAGTTCTATATAGTGCATTCGAAATTTAAAACCATCAGCGAGCGATTAGCCAGCGATCACGTAATACCTTTTTTTTACATTCCGCATCTATCACGCGATGACTGCTCGATTTTTGCTAATTTTTAGGTAATAACCCCGCTGGATAGCTTATTTGGCAGATCATTTGGGGTCCATATTCGGTTGCGTAAAACAGAAATGCATATTTTAGAGCTGCATAACATTTTTTGGCATACTTATCATTTCGCATAACGTTCATAGAGAATAAATCATAACGCATACTTTTTTTCCCCATAACCTCATGCAAGCAAACAATCATGCAAGCATGCATATGGGAAATACACGTCTCCGGCGCTGCGGGAAGTGCAGCCCCTTCGACTGCGTTTTGCTACGGCGGGCGGGGGCTGCTCTTCCTCCGCGCCTCCGGGCTCTAAATTGCACTCTAGTATTGGGCGTACAAGTACCATGGTTACAGACAATATAGTTATGGATAAGTCTATTATGTATTTCGTATTATATGATAAATTGTCTTTAGACGTATAACAAGTATGCCCTTTAATTTTATGGTCATTAAATTTATGTTAAAAGAAATTAGAGTAAGTAAGAATTATGCTGATGAAATCATTCTGCGTTCATAAAACTATGCTTATCATAATTTATGCGAAAAAACTATATGCCAAAACTATAACTAATAACATTATGCAACCGAAGGGGCACCCGATCATTTGACATTCAGCAAAGTCATTCAGAAATTATCAGTCGCCCTAAAATTATCAATGAACTATAAAAAATTATATCATTTATAGCAAGCTTTTGAACTTGCTTGTTTAAAACTTTTCCGCTACAGCGTTCCAACAAATAGGAATTTTTCCACTCGAGTAGACCTTCAGGAACATTAATTTGTAGTATTTTAACTTTAGCCGCAGGCCTTGGTTTATTTTTTTTCTTTTTACCGTTCTGCTTACGTCAATAGCTTCGGAATATTTTTATCTGGAGCACTTTCATGTAGGGTATTGAATATTGACGTCACTGAGTTGGCATTTAAATTGTGTCTGCCTTCATAAGCCCGAGATACAAAAGGCTAGTTTTCCAAGCTAGGATTGCAAGCTAGTAAACTTTACCGTCTATTCTGGCATGTCATCCTAATAATATTATTAATATTAGTTATAGGGATTTTAGGAAATTATGTTTAATTATTACTTACTCAAATAACGGTTGAACGCATTTGAATGAAATATTGGAAACATACAGATGCACCATGACCCGAAATACGTCTTAGGATACATATTATCCTGATGCACGGGCATCGGTATGGGCAACACGCAGGTGTATCCACGGGCGCTACTAGTTTCAAATACCGTACGCCAAGTTACCCTTTACACGCGTGCCAGGCATGATGCCTATTAAAGAACATTAATGATAAAATCCAAACAAGTTTTGTCATCATAACTTTACGTCAAATAGCCAACAAGATTTGTTTAATATGTAAAAATGCCCATTCCAGTTTACAACGTCAGACTCGTTAATCTATGACGTTTCTGATTCGTTGAGATTATAATTATATACTTACCAGGTGTTGATGTTGTTTGTAACTCGATTTACTTGAGAAATAATATTTCTTTTAGTATTTTAAACTTTCATGGTCATAATCACTATCACTATTATGAAAAACGGGATTTTTACCATGATTGTATTTGTTGTCGAGTTCCCGATATTTCGGCGCAGTTGCAAGCGCCATGATCACGGTGTCGTCGTCGTCTCAGCCACATGACACCCACTGCTGGGTATAGGCCTCCCCCAAGGATCTCCACGGCGATTGGTCCTGCGCTGCCCACATCCAGCGGCTTCCCGCGACCTTCACCAGATCGTCGGTCCACCGGTCGGTCGGTCGGTCGGTGGGGAGCTTCGTCCGGTACGCAGTCGCCATTCCAGAACCTTTCCGCCCCAAGATAGTCCATCTTCTCGCTATGTGTACCGCCCACTGCCACTTCAGCTGAGCAATCCTTCGAGCGATGTCAGTAACTTTAGTTCTCCTGCAGATCTCCTCATTTCTGATTCGATTACGCAGGGAAACGCCGAGCATAGCTCTCTCCATTGCACGCTGAGTTACCTTGAGCCTCCTTATCAGACCCATAGTTAGTGACCACCTTTCACTGCAGTAAGTCATCACTGGCAACACACACTGGTCGAGGACTTTCGTCTTGAGACACTGAGGTAAGTAGGACGCGAAAATTTTACGGAGCTTCCCGAACGCTGGCCGCTGATCACGGTGTAACTGAAGTTAATCCATCCAGCCGATGGATGTTAGGAGCAGACGGATCGGTCTACCCTCTTTATAGTTCGTTTATTGCGCATGACGTCCGTACTACTGTTTTCGATCGCACACTCAACTCGAAAATGTTCACGATCACGACACACAAAACTTACAGTATCTTTCAGAGAAACACTTTTTTTCCGATTTTTACATAAACGTATCACTGGATTCCAGACATTAGACAATTTCCAGATTTTAAGTCCCTGCTTTTTTCATTTTAGCCAAGCCGTATGGAGTAAGGTTAAACAGTTAGAATTAACTTGACCAAAGTTATAACCAACCGTCAAATGTATATCCTGTATAGCATTATTTGCCAAGGGGATATATATTTGACGGTTGGTTATAATGTTTTAGGCGAACAAATAAAAAAGACGCTAATATTAATGAGTATTTTGAAAAGACTTGAATGGATAATAAAGATTATTTAAGTGACAAGTGGTGCTTTCATAATTGATTAAAGACGTTGATTATTTATTATTTCACATTTTGAAAAAAACAACTATATTTCGAGACATACTGATTAAGCTATTTTTAACCAAAAAAGATCGCGCTTTACGCGAGTTGACAGACGGTGAAATAACCTTGAGACATTGTATAGAAAAATTAAAATAATGTTACCTACCTATCATTGCAAAATTGCTTAAGCAACATGATTCTTTCATTATATAAACTGGGGCCCAATTCTGCTATTTGACAATTAGCGACCAACTATTTCCATTCCATCGACATCCTACTAACATTACAATTCCATTGTGCTAAATTTTGTATTCTGCTAAAAGTTTTTAAAATCTCGATGTAATGTCGATGGAGTGTCAGTTCAATGGAAATGGACTGTGAATGGAATGTGAATTAAATACGTTTTAAGTACTTTTTTGTGAATTTTATGTATTAATATCGACAAATTATATTTTTTTACGATATAAATATCACGGCAGCTGTAAAGGTGCCGAAACGTCGGGAAAATCAAAAAACCCCTAAAAAACCTAAAAATTACCGTCAATTACAACTTAGTTCGTGGAAATATAGCGCGTTTGATATCCGTAAAAGTTGTTTTATTTCAATAAACAGTGCGCGCCAAAACATAAGATGTACGTACTTGTTTATTGTTAAAAAAGAAGATAGAAAACATTGGTAGAGTATTGCTGTTATTGTATTGCAATTGCCCTTACCAAAAACTGTGTTCGTCAATGACATCAATGTTTTCATGAAGTTTTGAACACAAGTTTGAAAACTTTGAAGAAAATTATTTGTGTAAACAAAAATTGTATTTTAACAATGCAAGTGTTGAGGAACCCGTATCGCAGTGGTTCGTGCGCTCGGCCTGCGATTGTTGAGGTTAAGCAACTTTCGCAATGGTCGGTCACGGGATGGGTGACCAAACATTTACTATTTCGAGGTTCTCCGTGGTTCGGAAGGCACATTAAGCTGTTGGTCCCGGCTGCATTTAAAACCCACCAATCCGCATTAGGCCCCCGTGGTGGTTCATGGCCGGTTCTCGTCATCCATCTATAAGAAAGGCCAGTGTCCCAGCAGTTGGGGTTTAAAAATAGCTGATGACGAGTGTTAAGCAATTAACTGCTCTTAGCTTGACCAGTACTATAATTTCTGTAAACATGCCATTTACTAAAAGTCAATAGTTTTCGATTTTAATCAACAAATCCGGGAAAAAATAGTTTTTTTTATTTTTATTTCGCTTTCTCAATGTTCCGTCACGATTTTTTTAGCAAACCTCAGATTCGATTTCGGTACCCCAAAATAAATATAGAATTTTTTTCATTGACCGAAGAGCATTGGACCGGATTTCCAAAGGTCGCTGGTTCGATTCCCATCTGAGAATTCACTTGTGGCCGAGTTAATTTTTTCCAATATTTTTCTATTTAAAATTTATCATATATAAATATAGAATCGAAGCAATAAGAACTACCCCAAAACTTTCTAGTAAAAACACAATTTGACTCAATTACAGGTTAGTTTAACCAATTTCAAAAGAAAGGTTTATAAGGAATAGAAATATTATTTTTACAAACTTGCCTTGTGAAATTAATATGATATAAAGTCAAATTTAGTAAAATAAAGAGAAATTTTATCGAATAAAGCTCTAAAAAAGGTGTCGTTGTTCGATGGCAGTTCAATGACCAAATGACAACTGAAAATCCATTGATAGAATCGTTAAATAGTGAAGAGAATACAGTTTGCCCCAACAATTACAATTCCATTCAAATAAAATCAATAGCAGACTACCGAAAAGATCAATAGTAGTTCGATGGAGTGTCGGTGGAGTGTCGATAGAATGGCTTCGGATTTAAACAGTACGAGAATACCAAATGCCAAAAACCATTCAACTGAGACACTATCGACACTCTATTGAGACTCCATTGGTGTATTTTTATTTAGCAGACTTGGGCCCCTGATCTCATAAATTATTTGTCAATTAAGTACACACGTATTGTTTTTTTTTCATTATTTAAGTAAAGTTATGTACTATGATCTTTTGTTCTTTTCATTGTTTTTTTTTTTAAATTACAATCATTTTGTTATATGAAAATAATTTCCTTAAGATCCTTCTCTTACAAGAAGATAATTTATTTTGTTATTTTAAGTTAAAGTATGCAATACTTTTTGTTGATCGTTTTGTTAATTAAACACAACTGTTAGTTAAATAAAAGTTCTTTTCCTGGAAAAATGTTTTAAAGCTTTACGTATACTTGGTCTAATTCGTCCGAGGTATAGGTATTACTTACTGTTATTTGTAAATATGATTGTTTTTGTTAAATTTTATATGAATTATGAACAAACTATTTATTAAATTATTATTTAAAAAAAGGAATGTGTTATTTTACTATTTTTCTTTCTGCCAGTGAAAGTTCTGTCAAAATAAATCGAAGGCGTTTGGTTAATTAGCCCACGCAAACAGACGGAGAATAATAAAATTATAAAAGCTGTTTTGATAATACCTATACATTAAATTCATTAAGTAAGTATTTCATAAAATGCTGTCATTTTGGAAACACAAACATGCATTCCAGATTTATTTATTCGTATAGATTGTATAAGACATCATGGATGTACCGATTTTTTTACTGTTTATTTTTTATATTGTTATTACATATAAGAAAAACTTATTATTAGAAATTTTCAAAAGGTGGAATTTTACATGGTGAGTCGCCGCCTAAGTCCACAATTTAAATCCATCTTCACGATTGAAATTGTTTTGATGCTTTTTTATTTCAATCGCTTCTCTGACTTAGAACGTAGTGGCGTTCTGTCGAAATAATCTGGGGGTTATGAAACTCGATCCAGTGATTCGGCCCCGAGTGAATTAGGTGTTCCGCAATGGCCGATTTCTGAGTTTCGTTGTTCTTGACTGCCTTTATGTGCTCCTTAACACGGCAAGCCACTGTGCGTTTGGTTTGGCCTATATAGTAGCTACCACAGCTGCAGTCAATTTTTTATACACAGGGGAAAACTGTCCTTAGGTGAGCGTAGACATTGGCCAGCTTTTTTCAAAGAAGTGAAGATATTATTAATAGAGTACTTGTTCAGTATATTTGAGACCTTATCCGTCACTCCTTTTATAAAAAGCAAAAACACTGGTTGTCTTTGTACTTTGCACCTGTAAGTTTTTGTCGTGTATCTGGGTGGTAACAATTTCCTTTCGTACCCGTTCTTCTACAGGACATGGCGCACATGATCCAACTCCTTGTTTAGATGGTCATCATCGCACAGATCGTATGCTTTGTTCTTCAAGGATGTCACCACAGAGTCAAGGTGGGTGGTGGGGAAATATCGGGGACACGACAACAAATACAAACATGGTTCCCGTTTCTCATAATAGTGATAATATTTCATTTAATATTGAATTCTAATCATAATAATTATAAATGGTAAAGTTTCGATGTCTGTTACTCAATCACGCAAAATCAGGATCCTATGATTTGCACAGGATACATTTCATTCCGATATTCCCGTAGGAAGGGGAAATAAGCAGGTGAAACCGCGTGTGCCCAAGTAGTCTATAAATATTAATTCAAAAACAAAAGAAAAGTAATGTTCCTTCAAATTGTACTGACAAGAAAACCACATACTTACTCGTATGAATGTTTCAATGTAATATGTAACCTGAGTAAAAAGCAGAAAATTATTTCATTTTAACACTTTACTTTTTCCAATACCTATCTATATATTGGTACTTCTGATGGTTTTATTTTACTTTTGCTGGTGTAATTCATTTGTAAAAGTACCTAAGATAAGCCACAATGATATCATTATTTATTCATTTCATTATCTTATTAATATTTTCGACAAAAATGAGCAATGAAAATACGATGCACTTTCAAAAATCCATAAATGTATGAAAATTACGAGTCTTTGAATTTGTATACCTTGACTTTGAGTAATGCTACAACCTTGGTGCCATATCAACTATTGCTCCAAATGACCATTTCTAACAATTATGTTCAACTTATAGAAAAACGTTTTAAAATAATGATCTCCTTTAATACATTCAAGCAGCCCATACGACTGAATTAAGCCTGAATTTAAAAATGATTTTTAATTTCTCGTCAAAGAAAAGAAGAATCAACCAATTAGGTAATGGGTATGATTATGTTGCGTTTTTTTTTGTAATGTTTGGGCTTTTTACCAGTACCGTCTTACTTCATTGTTAACTTTCGTAGACAATTATTTGTCTTATCATAAAAATGATATTAAAATGATGGCAAGTAAGATAAGACGAAATTGTTTTTTTCGCAAATTTTTTTGTCTTATACTTTCGTCTGCTCTATCGGTTCATGATGTTATTGTTATCATGAGGTTCTCCCTGTGCGAGGATTTCGGGATCGATTAGTACGCATAGCATAGCATATACAAGCATATACGGCTACGTGAGCATGGTGGAATTAGTAGACTACGTCATCGCGATCTTCTACAAAGTTGAATAACGAGATTATGTTAAACATTTGGGCCTCTTCAAATTAAAAATACATTCGTATTTTGTTTTCTAAAGTAAAAAAAATATAAACTATAAATTAGCCTCTTTTCGAAAAGTCAATGGAAAATCAAGTTTTATAATGTATATCTAACTAACGAAATACTTCAATTGATTGTAAACCTTTGATTTAGTATTGATTGAGGAAATTTGACATATTTTTTAACATCACGAGGCTGTTAACTGTTTAAAAGTAGGTAATGGACACTATGGCATGCTTACGTACGAATAAAAATAACATTCCCTTGTCCAACTTCCAACGTCCCTTGTAGCCCTACACAATTTACGAAACATGAAAATTATTGTGGGGTGTGAACTACCATGAACTATAATAAATTATGAGTGTTACCATAGATTTATATCGGTCTCCAAGTTGCTACAACCAACGCGGAGACCAATAATAAGAGTGGATTGCACTAGTGGAAAAATGATCAGGATTTGAAAAATGTCATTATATCCGTTAAAGTTAACTATTCTATTAGTTTAAATTAATTATTTAGTTCGATAAGTACAAATATGTTTTTCTGTCTTAAGGGGAACGCTGGACGACATAATCAAATTGAAATTGCATTTAATCTTTTTTGTGTCAATGACCCTGGCGCATTAAAGACATAATATACTGGTTTAAATAAGCGCTTTGTGTATTAATTACTAACGATCAGAAGGCAAATCTAAGGAGGATGTTGAAGGTGGAACTCACAACAAGAGGCACACAAGGTTCGATCTTCGATCAAGGTACCTTTCGTCAAATTTTTGACGTGTTTGTTTACTATTTCGAGCAATGATATGAGGTATATGTGTGTACCATTACTTAATTATTCCATGGTGTGTACTTGAAGCAGATATGTCGTACGAGCTCGCATTTTGAAAATTGGGAAGACCGAAGAAGAATTGGTCCGAAATTCCGAATCAAATTGCTATGTCTTTAATTTCCATGCTTTTTTAAGTCTTTTTTTTTTTTTTTATAATGGCTTTCTTTTTAAGTCTTTTGTCCTACTTGTCAGTAAAATAATTATGACAGTTGTCTTGGTCACAGATTTCAACGCAAGTTACTACGAATGTTACATATCTATATGTATAAAATATTATTGATTTGGAGTAATTTTCAAGCCAGAAACAACAAAACATATGTCCGTAGCAAGTGCAGAAACTCGTGTTTGAGGCGACGACTCACTTCGAGTCACTAAATTAGTGAGAGGAATCCGTTTTTATACCTATAATAATAGGCAGATTCTCCAAATATATAAGGTAGAGTGATTTTAGTATTTGATATAAGTACAACGATCAACGATCATCAAAGATAATAAAACGGTACTGATTAAATTCTCTTTGATACATAAAATAAAATTGTCATGTCATGTCACCGGATCTGTCTTCAACAACATGATTATGTCAATACAGTCTAATTAAAATTTACACGTGAATCAGAATTAAAGGAAGAAGCAACAAAAGCTCAAAGATGAGTGTCAAACGCAAAGAAATTGTAATTCCACCAAAGAGGCAGACAAGCAGACCGATCGCACAATCACTGAGTAGCATACAGTCGTTGCGTATGGACAAAAGTTTAGATCTGAAGCAGATAAAAGACACTAAGGGAGACCTAGTCGAGGAGACACGGCAGCAGTACGAGAACGACGAGGATTTCAAATGCCAAGTGGAAAGGTTCATCGAAATATCCAAATACTTCTCGTCTCCACTACGTAAAACAGCGTCGTATTTAAGCGAGAATCGCCTTATTGCCTACCCGAATCCGTATAGAATCCAATACAAACGCGGCGGCGTTACGACACAACACATAAAATTTTGTAACCTCACCTTAGAACCGGTGTACATCAAACTATATAAGCTTATACCTGACTTGGAACAACTCAAGTACATAAACTTGTCTCTATCGAGATGCAAACGGGTGCCGCCTGGCCTGTCCTTCAATTTAGGATTCGTGTATGATGATGTCAATGAGAAAGAATCGTGCAACGCTAAAATGATTTTCGTTGCGTCCCGTAAGACCACAACGCCGTGCTACCAAATCTGCGAAATAGAATTATTAGTTGAACCACAAAAAATAAGGCTCGTTACTGTATAACCGTATACAATTAGGGATTAAAAAAAATTGCTAGCTTTTATTTAACTAAATTTATGACTTGTTGTTCAAATTGATCATTTTAGTATAAAGTGTTTTGAAAAAGAAACATTTCTTTTATTTATCATTGTCATTAATACCGTATGAGCTTTTCTGTGAGGTCCTTCTTTAGCCCTAGCAATAAAAAATGCATCAATTTCACAAATGGATTCTTGCAATTTCCTTCCTAGCATTATGAGAGAGTTGTTGTTTATTCAAAACATAAAAATAAATAATAATAATAAATTAGTTTAGTAACAATTCTTGAGTTTGAATTCCTTTAATTATATGTACTTGCAACTAGCTTAGGTCATTATTATATCCGAGTACGAGTTTGCAAGGAAAACCAGTCGTTGCACGCGTACATATATTTTAATATTGATGATAACTAGAAGCCTAGCTTAATAACTATACCTTATGTATATAATTATTAAATACCGAATATTATTATAATATGACAAACATTTATTTATACAACGTTATTTTATGATTCATTGTCATATCAGTGGGACAGACTGAGCTCGAGATAATGCATTTCTTGCGAACCATTGCCTAAGTTGCAAACGCTGGCTGAGCATGGGAACTGCGCCTCCGACCACCACGGCTGTTGGGTATACATCAGTACTAGCTTCCGCACGCGGTTTCACCCGAGTGGTTCCCGTTCCCGTGGGAATATCGGGATAAAAAGTAGCTTATATTAATCTCCGTCCATTCAACTAACTCTATGCCAAAATCAAGTACTATAATAACACACTTTCAAAATTTCTAATATAGATAGGATTAGGATTAAGTAATTTGTTTATTTATTTAGGTTCACCAGTGATTGTTTAGATTAAAATAAATTAAAAAACCTTATGATATTTTTACATAACCAAATGTATCAAGCTTTTAAGATGAATGATACCTATTTATTTATATTATACCGACTTTTATAACGAAGAGTTACCTTCGAACATAGTTATTATTAATATAACTTTTTAATTTTGCATTTTACAATGCTATTTTATGTGCTAAATATTAAACAAGAACATATACTAGAAAAGCAACTAGTCTCATGTCGTAAGGGCATCAGAAATGAGACTAGTTGCTTTTTTCTAGTATATTTTCTTGTTTAATATTTATCACATTATTATTATTATTTCCTTAACCGTTTCAATATTTCTATGGGTAAGTGTAACGTTTACGTAACCCATGTAATATAATTGATATTCTGGTATAAAAGATAAATAGAGAAAAAATAATTTAAAGTTGATAGTTATGCAAATGAATGCCCATTCGACAAAACAACTCGTCAAACTTGATTTCTCAATTACAATAAATCTCTTAAGTACCTACCTATAAGAATAATAAAAATACTGATGTGGGCAATATATACCTTATTGGTGTTATAAGACTTAACATTATATCGTTTGTTGAAATTAATACTGCAAGACTATTCGCTAGCATTTTACATTGCTTTATTTTATACTAACTACTGAGGAAAGATTTGTTTGTTTGTTTGCATTGAATAGGCTCCGAAACTACTGAACGGGTTTGGATGAAATTTGGTACACAGATAGTAGATAGCCTGGTTATGAACATAGGATACTTTTTATAGCAACTAGTCTCATGTCGTCAGGGCGACATGAGACTATTTGCTTTTTTCTAGTATATTTTCTTGTTTAATATTTATCACATTATTATTATTATTTCCTTAACCGTTTCAATATTTCTAGGGGTAAGTATAACGTTTACGTAACCCATGTAATATAATTGATATTCTGGTATAAAAGATAAATAGAGAAAAAATAATTCAAAGTTGATAGTTATGCAAATGAATGCCCATTCAACAAAACAACTTATCAAACTTGATTTCTTAATTACAATAAATCTCTTAAGTACCTACCTATAAGAATAATAAAAATACTGATGTGGGCAATATATACCTTATTGGTGTTATAAGACTTAACATTATATCGTTTGTTGAAATTAATACTGCAAGACTAGACTAGACAAGGATTTTACATTGCTTTATTTTATTATACTTACTTCATTTTCGCAAAAAAATCTCACAAAGGTCGTCTATGTCTTTTCAACATCTACAATATTTGTCTTTACAAATTGCGATCCCACTGTTGGTTTCAGAAAATAGCTCATGGGCATTGGTTTGAATGCATTCAAACACACAATCGCTTCAGTTAGAATAGCAGTATAACCATAAAATACTACGTAACAGCTCCATCACCGCAACTCTACGGCAGCTAGGCCGTGCTGACTTTGGAGTGCTTTGGACGCGTTTTTGTACAATTTTACTCGTAGGAACCAACATATTATTGTACAAACAGGTACGAAGGCTACCAACCAATTTCCAAGTACTATGGGAGCGCACATACTGGGTGCGAGAGTCGTACGTTTATGTACGGTGCGTGTAGTTATGACGACTGAAAACAATCCGAACTTGTCGGGATTTTAAAACACGTTAGTGCGTAAAACGCGATATCACCGGAACTCTACTTACTTATTTGACGGAGAAAACAAATCAGTGTGCGCACTCGATTCGTACGAACTACTATCAATACGTATACGTACGAACAATTCGTGTTCAAAGTGAGCGCGTCTGCATGTTAGAACGTCTATTATAGAAGGCTTATGTAATAAGACAAGTATTTATAATATCCAAGGCAGGTCTCTTTGGCACACAGTTTGCAAGCTACCTTATGTTTTGGATTCCGAAATGCATGAGGGATTACCACCTGGGATAAGGTAAGGGGAAACCGGGGCTTAGATAGGATTACCTCTTGGCTCAACTATGTGGCTATATGAAAAGGATCACACTGAACCAAGGGAGTTTTCGTGGGGTTTTAGGGATAACAAGAGTATTCTGCTAGATATGTAATTTAAGCTATCTGCCATTCTTCAATGTGTGATTATCATAAAGACTTTCTGTTTTCTATTTATTTATTTAATTAATTTAAGCACACAAAACAGGTAAACAATATGGCAAAGATAATCATAACTATACAAGATCGCTATCCTAAATATGTGTACATAAAAATATCAGCAAAGTCAAGCAGCAGGCTGATTAGCTAACTTTGATTGAAGTTATTCCAATGAACATTTTGCAACTAACATCTAACAATATCTATCGATGAAATGCGATTACATAAACGGTTTTTTTGTCATTTCTATTCACTTTCTATCGATAAAATAACAGACTATATAAACTATACTATAACATGAAGTTGCTACGAAATAAGGATAATACGACTTATTTAAAAAGTCAGTGTTGCGGTGCATCCTTATGCACCGCAACTAATTTATCAGCGTTATACCATAGATTTTTTATGGATACTAGTCATGTCATCCACATTTTACTCTTTATTATTACACAGAATAAAAAAACAAAAAAAAGAAAATCACAGAAAAAATAAGTTGAAATTCGATTATTGTAATCAAGTATTTTCGTGTTATCTTATCTTTCTTTAAATATAATAATGAATTTTTAACAAAGCTAAGTCAAGGTATTAATATAATATGGTAAGTAGTGTGTGGGATTGAAAGCATATTATTTGTATACTATGATTTTTATTCGTCATCATCGTAAACCAACAGCCATTTTAATGCTAGGGCACTGGCCCCCCTTATTCAGCTGATTAGGAGAGTGGGCCATGAGGGCCCAATGCGGATTTGTGGGTTTTACGCGACTGCAATACGATTGGGACAACCTCCCGAAGCACGGTGGAGCTCGATAGTAAATCTTAGGTCACCCATCCCGTGATCAACCACAATAAAAGTTGCTGCACTACGCCACCGAGCTCCTCCGATTTTATTAAAATTAAATTATAGTATAGAAGGCTAAATAGCCAAATGGCTAAAAAATATTTTTATGAGTATCATTTTATTAGCACGGGCTTAAAACAGATGCAGTGTCTTTTATAAGTAAAATCTTTGTAAGTATCATAATACAAGAAAAAACAAAGATTTTAAATGATAAAAACATGTTTTCGATTATAAGAAACAAGGTCTGAATAGTTTCCATTGCTATGGAAATTACTGCAAATCCAAGCCGTCCCTTTCATTGCAACAAGCTTACATGATCGGTGTTCGATGCGAACAATTTCTATCGATAAGTCAAAATTGCAATGGATTGTAATTGAAATTTCAACTTGTCAAATAAATAATAATAATAAATATTTCCATAAATCACACCAATTATCTAGCCCACGTTAAGTATCATGAAGAACTTGTGTTATGGATACTAGATAACGAATAAACATACTTATTTATATTTTTTTGTAAATACATACATAATATACATATTAAACATCCAGACCAAGACAAATAGACATGTTCATGCACACAAATATTTGTCTTGACCGGGGATCGAACCCGGGACTTCTGGCGCAGAAGGTGGGTTTAGTTCCCCTGCGCCAAACAGGTCGTCAAACAATCGTACATAATCGCAAAACTGACTTGAATGATACAATTGCATTAATTTCAATGGAGAACTAATAGAAACAGAGTTAAAAAATCAGCCCACAGGTTATATTAGTTTTAAAATTGACAGCCCAGTCTAGTACATAATTTGGATGAGAATTTATTTAATCCTACTCTTTTAATATTATGAATGTGAAAGAGTGTTTGTTTGTCCTTACTTCAACTAATAGACTTGATGTTTGGTATAGAGTTAGTTGGAAAGACGTAGAGTAACATAGGCTAAATTTTATCCGGTTATTTCTATGGAAACGGGAAACACGCTAGCTAGTTGAATAATTATAATTTAAATATTCTGTGGTTATCACCCAAAATAAACTAGAGAGACGTGTAAAAATGATCTTTTTACAGTTTTCACCATAATTTTGTAGCGTCAGTAGACACGGAAAGTAAATTAAATGGTATTTGTTTTAAATATTATGCGAGTAAGGAAAATCTGCCAAAATTTTATTGGTCGGCTGAACGGTATTTGTTTTAGACAATAAGAAATATTAGACAATAAGAAAAGTCTGCCAAAATTTTATTGGTTGGCTGTAGATTTATAACCTTGATAATTCTCAGAAAAACTATATTTCACTAGCGGCCGCTCGCGGTTTACCCGCGTGGTTCCGGTTCCCGTGCTCGCCTACATCGTTAAAGTATCCAAAATGTCAGCTTAATCGGTTCAGTTGTGCTTTGTCTGTCAGTCAGTCACGATATAGTTTTATTAGTAAACTAGCGGCTGCCCGCGGTTCACCCCCGTGGTTCTTGTTTCCGTGGAAACATCGGGATAAAAAGTAGCCTATGTTCATAACCAGTCTATCTACTATCTGTGTACCAAATTTCATCCAAATCCGTTCAGTAGTTTCGGAGCCTATTCAATGCAAACAAACAAACAAATCTTTCCTCTTTTATAATATTGGTGTAGATATAGATTGATTTAACTTGCAGAATAAAAAATGGTCAACCTTGAACTTTTGAGAAGTTTGCATTTTAAAAATATTGCATTCAACAGTTTTAACTTAAGATAAAGAAATTAAAACACAATTAGTTTTATTTTCATTTACAACGCTATTGACAGGTTTATGATGATATTCTTAGAGAGGACAGCTCCTGCTTGTGCATCCGGTCCATGTCGAGTTATTCCAATATTTTTCAATAAAAAAGTTATCATATCTAATTATTTTTTCCTTATTTTGGCGTCTAGATGTCGGTAGCAAAGTGCCATCTAATTTACCTCATGCTAATTGCTATATGTCTACTGTCAGATTCACAACAAAGAGGTTCTAAAAGCTCCCGTAATCTAGACGTGAACAAAGCTAGTGGTCCCGACGTAATCCCAGCAATTGTCCTGCGCAACTAAATTAACTCGTCTGTACCGCCTCTCAATTAAGACTGGACAAGTACCTCAATCGAGGAAGCTTGCAAATGTGCACCCTGTGCCCAAAAAGGGCCGAGCGGACCCTTCCAACTACAGGCCAATTTCAGTCACGTCCATACTCTGTAAGACGATGGAATGTGTACTTAACACTCGTCTTTTGGCATATCTTGAAGACAACGACCACCTCCGTGATCGCCAGTCTGGTTTTCATCGAGGTCGTTCGACTGGAGATCTTTTTGTGTATGCCACCCATCATTGCCATTGGAGTGAAGCGAGCGAGAAACACGGCAAAGCCCTTGCCGTATCGCTCAACATCTCCAAAGCCTTTGACAGGGCTTCTGGAATGACTGCCTAATTGCTAAGCTTCCCTAATACGGTATCTCTGGTAGCCTTTGCACTTGGATTGCTGACTTCCTTCGCAATCGCTCCATCCGAGTTGTAATGGATGGTCAATCACCCGACCTTAAAGAAATTGATGCAGGTTTTCCCCAAGGATCTGTCCTGTCTGCGACACTGTTCCTTCTGCACATTAACGAACTGCTGGTATCTGATACCATTGGCTATGCAGATGACACCACTTTAACCAGCAGATATTTCTCAACTGCAAAGGCTGCCAGTGATGAAATCCAGTATTGTCAAGAGTCCTTGTCGAGCATATGAATCTGACACTTCAGGCCGTCTCGGATTGGGGCAACGCCAATTTTATCAGTTCAATGCCACTAAAACACAGGCTTGTTTATTCACTGCGAAACGGAGTCTCTTCCAACTGACCCCGACTTTCCAGGGTGTATCCTTGCCGATAACCGAACATCTGCAACTTATTGGTTTGAACCTGTCTTCCAACCTGAACTTTGGCAAGTACGTCGACTCCATTGCGAAGTGTGCTGCAAAGAAACTGGGCGTCCTCTCTACGGCTAGGCGATACTTCTCTCCGAATCAGCTGCTCCTTTTATACAAAGCGCTGATTCGGCCATCTATGGAGTACTGCTGTTACCTGTGGGATGGTTCAGCTAAGTGTTAGCTACAGCTTCTGGAATCGATTGAAAACCGTGCCAGGAAACTCATTGGAAACTCAGCATTGGTCACGGCGGAACTTCAGAACCTCAGTCACCGCCGCAAAGTTGCAATTTTATCGTTCTTTTATAGGATACACTTTGGAGAGTGCGAGAGGACTGCACGACCTTGTTCCTTCAGCCCCTTTCCACTATCGGGGTACCAGACTCAGGTTATCTTACCACCCATACGTCGTTGACATTCCAACAGTCCGTACCAAGCTCTTTGCTAACACATTTCTGATGCGAATTGCTAAAGAATGGAATGGACTGCCTGCTCATGTGTTCCCCGATTAATACAACCTTGGCCTCTTCAAGGCGAGAGTGAATAGGCATTTCCTAGGCAAGCATGCAATACCTTAGACCACATCCTGTTTATTAAGCACGATGGTGGTCAAATACATGCATATGGTGCCTGCCCAGTTATAATAAACATGTTATCCGCCAACGCAGTCAATGTTGGGCGACTCTTAGTTATCATCAGGTATTTTACGTAATTAATATGTTTAACTCATCGAGAATGATTTCCAACTTTCTAATATCGAGTTGTTTAGCAACTGACAATATTGACTCCCATGGACTCGGCAGACGACAAATTTAAAATCCGTTGCATAGCGCCACGTGGTCACGCCTGCAGCCACCCCAGGTCCAAAAGGATGAACCGATTTTGATTGTTGTTGACTCGATTGAGTGTTCTTAGCTTAGAAAATATTCCATGAGTCTGCCAAGGCTTTATAAAAAAAAACATATTATTCTATTGTTTATAGCAAATTACTTGTTTGACACAGCCGCCGATGAAATATAATGAAGCTTACCTTTGTATGTTTGTTTTGTTTCCTGTGTTGTTTGGTTTGTTGCTGTTTTCTTTCCCACACCTTCTGAAACAGCATAGTACGATACGAAGAGATTCTCTTTTCGTTCGACCTACGTTCTATTTAGGGTTACTTACCTCAAAATAAAAAAAACGGAACCCTTATAATAATAATAATAAAATATTTATTTCGGATTTTCAGTCCATAAGTGTTAGTAACATAAAGATCTTATTCTAGTGTTAGTAAAAGGAGCACAATAGAAAAAAATTAATTAAATTTAAATTACTTTTTTTTTTAAGGCTTTCGGCCGATGTGTCTCTGCGCTATATACACACATAAGCGGTAACAAGGTACATAAGGTACCTGCCCTTACTGCCCCGTTTTAAATTTCCTCCGTTGTTGCTACATGAAAACTTTCACAGTAAACCATCTTTATTTTTTTTAAGAAATATTGAACTGCATCACGAATTTTGATAAAAATGTACAGCCAGCAGGAAAATGGTCAGTTTTTCAAAATATTTTTTTTTATGCCAATCGATCCTGTTTCTCATGAGGATCAAAACACTCTAAGACACCAACTGTGGCATGAGTACTAGAAATTCAGAAATTGCGAAAAACGCAAAAAAACACACTTTTCGCGCTCGCGCCATACGCCGCCGTATCCGCTTCACCGATGAGTAGCTTTGTTGACGGAACTTATTTTCTTAGCGAATATGTGGAAATACTTTTTGGCGATTTCTGACTTTTCTGGTATTTATACCTCAGTCGGTGCCTTAGACCGTTTTGATCCTCTCCACACCCGAGGGATGGCCGAGCAAGTGTGGCCATCCCTGGTTACCTCCACATTTGACGCGTCCCTGGTCCCCCTCCTCATGAGAGGGGTGGGGAGCTTTGTCGGCTGCAAATTAGGCGGCACGTCCGAACTATTCGGACATCTCCCCTGTGTTGGGCTCGGGCCTGGCCCGTGCCTCGGCTGTACTGGCGGTCTCTTCACTCCTCAATGTTCTACCCCTCGTGGCAGGGAGACCACACTTCACCGTGCCCATAACGTGCCTGTCAGGCTGCCCACTGGCGGTGCAGACGGCGCACTTGGGCTCCGCAACACAGGTGGCCATGACATGGCCCAGCTCTCCGCACTTAAAACATAGTGTGCTTCTGTCTACTGATGAGGTGCATTTGGGCTTTGTGTGGCCCACCCCTAGACAACGAAAACACCGCAAGAGCAAGGGCGCCAAGGCCTTTGACTGCTAGTCTCTCCGACTAGATCTTCTTGGTCACCTCTGTAGGGCACCTTATCAGCAGCCGTCCCGTTCCGAAAGGGCCTCGCCTTATCTGCTGCGCCATCACCACACTAGGATCGCACCCGGCCTTCTTCGCTACGGCATTGACTACTTCTTCCCTACTCACCGAATCGTCGAAAACGGTTAAGGTACCTGCCCTTCGTGCCTTGTTTTAAATTTCCATCCTGTATATGTTACGGTAAATATTAATAATTTTCAATTACCTACTAATATTTATCAACAGTTATTAATAATTATCATGATAAAAGGTTAAAGTGATTAATTAATTACTTTTGCCGCACATTATTAATAATTGCAACTGAAAACTGAACTTGATAAATGTAATTAATGTTCTATGAACTCGGCCAAAAGTATCGATCTTTACAGCCTTTGAACCTAGCAAAACGTGAATAGAAGCGGGGGGATGGGGGGCGCAGCTCCCATACAAGAGGGGTCAAGAAAGTACGAAGGTACCTTTCGTACTTTATTGGTGGCGGGGGCTTTGTCCACCAAGCCCCCCTTCCCCGCTCCGACGTTTTGCTAGGTTTAGAGGCTGTCAAAGTCAGAACTGACTATTTTACCTAAATATAAAAATATTTTTTAATTACTTTTACCGGCAGTTGATAATTATTAATAATGACCGAAAAAAGTAATAATTTTCCTAGTTTTACTAATATTGACCAAATCATGAGGTCAGTATTAATAATGACCGGTTATTATTAATAATTTTCAAACTATTAACAATAACCGTAACATATATACTTACGTGAAACTCCAGGGAATCAAAATTTATAGGGTACTTTCCGTTGACCTAGAACTATGTTTGGCAAATAATATCTCCTTTTACTACAAATACAAGGAAAAATCTAAAACTATACATCTTTTGTAATTAAATCATAAAAAAATTCATGTAGTTTTGGAAACTGAATTTCGTGAATAATTCGGAAAAAACTGCGAGACTCAAATCGTATCTGAACCAGGTCTGAACTATATAAAAACTATATAAATTTGTGCGGAACCCTCGGTGGGCGAGCCCGACTCGCAATTGTCCGACTTTTTTTTATTTAGTTTACTAAACACATATTTTTATGCATCAAGCTTTTTATTTTATAATTATTGTAAGAAATCATACAGGGTTATTTTTATACATATATGACATGATATAATAGACAATACTTACAAGTGGTCATCTAATTAAGCACGCTTGTTTAAAGAGAAGATGTTTTCAAACTAACAAGCATAACTACTTGCATAATTTTTTTGTATTTCGCTCGGTATCATTAAACATTTCCATACCAGGTGGATTAGTTTATACACATGATTGGCAAAAAAATTCATAGATAACCTTTATACATTAGATTGGAACCTTGCATTACTACATTCTGGATGGTCTAACAATTAAGAACGCTGAATAGTAAAATTTTTATTGAAATGTAAATAAAAATACTCTGTTTCTCTATGGTTGTAGGTCACTTTTTGTTTAGTTTAGTGCTGTAAAAGGTGATTGCTTCATATGAAAACAATGGGAAAAAATATAAGTTGTGATAAATATACAAGAGAAATAATAATAAAACTTCGCGAGAATAAATGGTCGTAAAAAAATGGCCGTCTATCTGCAATATTCACAAACGATGGTTTAGCATGCTGTGAAGCATATTGCCACGTATCAAAATTCTTCAAATGTTCCGCGTGTACCTGTGTAATGATCGAAATATCGTTCGTGTGTTAAAACAATATCCCTTTAAAGAGTCTAATGAGCTGAGAGAATATTTTGGTAAATACAACCCTTCCTTAATCACGCACTATTCGAAGGCGTTTGATAAAAGAAAAGTTGGTCGGAAGGATAGAAACAAAAATGCCCTTGTTGAAATGGTCCGATATGCAAGTATTTGCAAGAGGCATGAAAACTGGACAGTTAGACAGTGGAGAAATATTCTTTTCACCTCACACGCTCTGAAAAGGAGGTTTTGTCAATCAGTTCAATTTTTGCGGCCTAGCGCGGCAAAGTACTTTTTTTAAATTTAATAAATTCCGAATCGCACTTTTGACCTTTTTGTTATATTTGATTCTTATTTTAAATAGCTTTAAATTAATTATAATACTCCGTTTTGGTTTTATTATATTATTTTAGTTCATTGAATCATAAATACAATGACAATAAGATTAAACTATTTGTTATAAGAATTTTATATTAGGCTGGGTGAGATTTCACAACTTATAATTGGATTTCGGACTGTGACATAAATCTTTATTTTTAAATTGTCTTTGTCTTGTACCTCATGTCATTGTCTTGTACCTCATGTCAGTGTCAACATTTACGGAATCGTTTTTATTCTTATTAATAAGTAACAATATATTCTTACTTTAAATAACTTTGAATTACCTTTAATACTCCCTTTTTTTTAGTTTTTTATATCATTAAAATAACGAGAATAAAGAATATTTAGATTCAACTTTATGTTTAAAGATTTTTTTACCGGAAGTTGACCGCGGAAACAACATTAAAATGTTCCTCGCTGTTGTGAGGTGAAAAATTGTGTGTTGCGCTCGACAGAAAAGTTTTTAGCGTCTTGTACCATTGAAATCCTCGCTTCGCTCATGATTCAATCTTTGAACCATCCTTTACTTGCTCAGATTTCAATAGAGGTAACTCGCCGCTAAATAACCAACTTTCCAGCCTTGCATATCATTTCAAAATTGCACAAATGTTTCAAATATTAATATTAATTTTTAAGCTGTTACTTTATAATTTTTTTTAACATTATAACATTATATTGGTGTTCAATATTTTTTTTATAAATACATTCATTAGTTGTATCTAGATACGCCTCTTATTTCTTTTTCTCATAGACGGGGATGAAAAGTAGAGTGTATCACTCGGCCGCAAAATATATTTTTGGCACGGGCGACGTACTTTGAATCCCTCGCTACGTTACGTAAAAAAGCGCTCTCGCCGTAAAAATATTATTTTGCTCCCTTATGGTACAATCTACTATTTCACCTCACACGCTCTGTAAAGGAGGTTTTCAACAAGTTTAGGTGTAGAAAATTGCGTTGTAGTAGTGTTTGTAGGCTTTTTGCGGCCTAGCGCGGCAAAGTACTTTTTAAATTTAATACCTAAAATATGACATAATGCGTTCCGAATCGCACTATTGACTTTCTTGTTATTGTTATAATCTATCTATAATCGATCTATTTGCGAAATTACAATTATAACTACTTAATAAAATATAATAACAACTTCTTTAAAAGAAGAGATAACAAGGCATTAAAAATTTCCCGTGGGAATATCGGAATAAAAAGTAGCATATGTTACTCTGTCCTTTTAACTAACTTTATGCCAAAAATCAAGTTGATTGGTTGCTTAGTTAGGGCAAACAAACACACTTTCGCGTTTATAATATTAGTTATGAAAGATTAGGATAGTATAAGGAATCCTAGTCCTAAGATTAGTATTATTTAAAATATGGTTACGTAGTTAAATACTCACGTAGGTAAAGATAAACATTTCATTATAATGTGTTTCATTTAGTTAAAAAACGAATCTTATTTGAACACACAAAACATAAAGCCAGTACGCGACTTCATTACAATAATAAAATTATTACAATATTTTATTTAAGAAAGTCATACGATAGCGTCCTCTGTTACATAATTGGGGTACTAAACACATCGGTAGTCTTATTCACCGGTCACGCTTTTCCGACTTAATGCTAATGCTTAGTAACTACGCAGTTCGAAGTGTTTCTCGCAGAGGGCGCTATTCATTTAATGTTTAACTTTTTTTGCTAAATTCTGTGATTTCCGCATAAAAAATATAAGTATGATGATCTAGCACCATCGCATCGTAAATATTTCTTCCTAATTGAGGCTTAGGCTCTCATGTCATAAATGATTAAATTTTTTATGCGGAAATTATAGAATTTGGCAAAAAAAAGTAAAAAATACGTCAAATATTAAATATTTGTTATTATTTTTCAGGCACATTTGGAGATAGACATAAGTACATACTTTTTCACAAAATATTCAATATTATATAACTTTTTTTAATTTGTCTATTATAAGATAATATTAAAATCGCGCGCTAATTGTAGGCACTAAGTACCAGTTGAGTTGCAATTATTATTATGGAGCGGCTATCGCAATCCCGCAAAGGTTTATTTATTGGTTGTGACAGCGAATTAAGTAATCATGTAACTTGGAGTCGCCATCTCTTTTGGAACGATTGATGTTTTGAATGATATTAATATGACACTTCATTTGACACTTCTCCATACATTTGAAAGATTTTTTATTGTGTCACTTTGCTTAGACAGTTTAATTTCGTTCATTCAATAACTTTCAAAACTTTCTTTCAAAACAATCCTTCTCACATGTCAAATATAGAGCGCAAATACTTTTTAAATGAAAAAACAGACATACATACAAACACACAAACAACCTCTAACCCCAAACGCATATACCGCCTCCGTTCCGTTCCGTCTGTCGTGGGTAAAAAGAGTGAGTGGTGAGGGATCAAAATAATGTTTGAGGCAAGCCGGACCAAAATATCACAAAAAAAATCTTAGTAATTGGTGATTTGCATGGTTGGTCAATGGAGTGGGATTCCAGGGACTTCTAAAAGGGAAACCGACGTAAATCGGATTGTATGGACGGTTCCCCATTGTAAAAGAGATCACTGAGATACTGCCTCCCCTAATATACTTACTGTGGTATTGCTGGTTACGAGACGTAACAGCCAGACCATCATACATTGTGCTGTGCGTGTTGGCGGACGACAGTTAATCGCTATTGTCTTTGTTACCTCAAGGACGCAATAATGTAACCTGACGTTTAATCGCGGTACCTTTATGGTAACATTATGTGATACCCTTAATAACCATGTTATAATAAATTCTATTTTATTTGACAAAATATAATTCAATACTTTCCAGTTGTTTGTCTGAATACATAATTTCGTTGATGTCTTTTGTATGGAATTTTAAACAACACATTTTTAATTAACTTTTTTTATATGTTTTTGTTGCTTAAATGTCTATCACTCATCAGAAAACTTTAAAACATCATCTTTATTGGAATGGTTTGCAAGTTTTATTAATAACATTTTGGCATTCACCTCACTTTTTCCTAAACATCAATACTCGGAAGAGTCATTGAGCTCCTAAACATGGGTTCACGCGTACAGATTAACTAGTATACTCTAATCGTCTAATATATACAAACTTGCTGCGTCTACACAATTCAAAATCACAAGACCACGAGATGGCATTGAGCAGTGGCGATTGCGGTGTCCCACTTCCAGGTAACGGTACTCCGAATCCTGACTCGAGACACCGACGCAAATAACTTCGCTAATTACCCTTTTACGCATTAGCAGAATTTTCAACCTTGCAACACTTAACATAAGATTGTGTAATGTAATAAAATTAAGATTCTGTTGACTTAAATTTATTTCCGCTTGTAAGTTTTCCTTTTGGGAAGTTTTTGATGTTTTGCGAACATGTAGAACCGTCGTTGTTCGTAGTCGAGAATAATCATACCTTAAAACTTGTTACATTTTTCACTAGACTGAAATTTGAAAATTAGACTGAAACCAACATGTAAACTAAAAGTCGTCGGGTCAGTCAGATTGCATAAAGTTTCAATTAAGGAGTATTACTTATAAAGCACTTGAATAAAAAATAAGGTCATAAGGCATCAAGTTATTTTGTTGCTAACGGTCTGTTTTGGTATGTGCTACCACACCACATGGTAACACAAAAGAGACAATGCTTTCAAGCACTGTGTAGTCACGCGTGTTCATTCTAGGACAATCTTAATTAGCCCAAACGTCAAGTAATCAATGACTTTATTTACAAAGTAAAGAACATCGCAAACAAAAGAGTACCTGTATCATCCGCTGGGCGTGCTGTGGGATGCTCGCAGTGCGTGGTGGCATGGGGGGCCAACCCGGAACATAATTACGGCGCATGATGCTCCTAACGGGAGCTTTCCATCTCAGACCAGGGTAACGGGATCGCTCCCTCCGTTTTCAGTTTCGAACGCCTTTCGATTTCGAGTGTTGTGTCGCCCGACCTCCACTTTGCGTCACCTCTGTAATCGGGTTTTAGAAAATGAAATTCAGCACGTTCGTGCTCTTCTTTATATGGTCAGGTTATGATCTGTGAACCCAATTGTGGTGATATTACGACACATGCAACCTTTTATGCTCTGACATACGAGAACGATATGGATTAGGGGCATATCGATGAAACAATATAACGGAGAATCTTATAACAATAAGAAACTAAAATTCCCAAGTTTCTTCTCATGTAGAAAATATGAACAAATCGCTATATTACTGAAAATGAATTTATGC
This sequence comes from Chrysoteuchia culmella, assembly GCA_910589605.1. Taxonomy (NCBI): domain Eukaryota; kingdom Metazoa; phylum Arthropoda; class Insecta; order Lepidoptera; family Crambidae; genus Chrysoteuchia; species Chrysoteuchia culmella. The sequence continues at coordinate 9,520,599 of OU342647.1, read as the reverse complement.
CTGATATAGTTCAACAAAAAATAATAATGCCCAAGCATGTTCCGATTTAGAATATATGAATGACCGCGCTTAGCAACATTACTGAAAATTAAATTTATGCCTGATAGTTCAATAGAATATTTTGGGAGACTTTGCCCCTGCGGCCGGATATATGATTATGCCGTCAATGTTTTTAATTATTTATAAACTGCTGCGTATATTTCAGTTGATCTATAAACAGTAGGCTTATTACGAGTTTGGCAAACTTGACGTTACAGTAAACGTTAACGTAATATGTAGCTCTGTCTCTTTCATATTTAGCGACTGTTTTACCGACATGAGCAGTGTATCCGATAGTCTACGCTCACGAGTCCTGTAAATGTCATGTTAAGCAAACTCGTAATAGGGGTACAGATTTGGAAAAATAAATGGGGTAAGAAGAAACATTTAGCCAAACTAAATGTTGAATACTTAATTTCTTTATACGCGCCGAATATTCTTTTTCCAATACTAATAAACTAAGATAGTGTGAATATGTTTTGTTCTCTACAACAATGATTGATCAAGATCTATTTGTTTATATTTGCATACTTTTTATTTAAGAATTATGACATTTTAATACAGCTAGTAACAATTTTAAGTAGGGCAGGAGCCCCGGTTGTGGTCAATGCCCCCTTTGTAGCCATTTTGTCCCATAAATAATAATTGAATAACTTTTCAATATTAGTTATCATGGCAAAAAAAAAGTCTTCCGTATGTCTTAGGATATTTTATCAATAAACGCCATTTTATGTCAAAAAGTGTGAATTTGGAAGTTTGTAAGGATGGAGGTTTTGAAAATGAATGATATTTATGTAACAAAATTATTTTATTTTAATGTATTATTGAATATCACATAACATGTTTTTCTAACTAGTTCAAGTCATTCTAATCACTATTTCAACTAGAAGCACTTAAACAGCAAGTGGCCACAAAAAGGGCTGAATATTTTAGCATTGCCATTTTACAATTTAATTCATAAAACTTTCCTACTCGTAACACAAATTCTACCCTGTCTGTACCTACTCAATCCCTTAATTTTCTTCGAACTCAGTGATAGTATTTATTTATTTATTTATTTAGCACCAACAAGATATACATCAGTAAATACAATAATATAACTAAAATACAAAGTTACAGAAGTAAATGCTATCTCAGTTACAGGTACTACACAAATGCATAATGAGAGTAGCCGCTATTTATTTTATACCTATGATAAAAGTGTAATGTAAGATTATGATTTTACAGTAGTACATACATTTTATTATTGAAAATTAGAAAAACAAAAACGTATGTCAGAAAAATAAAAAAAAATATAGCAAATCAAATAGTCAATCTCAAAAAAAAAACAATGTCAATTATGTAATAATAATATAAAAACAGCAAAATATCAATGTCTAAATTACGATGTCAAATTTATGGATTACATATAAAAAGTTACAATAATAATAAAAATAAAAAAGAGAGAAAGAGAAGTAAATAAAATAAAATAATAATATAATAATAAAATAATAATAATTTAATCTATGTCAAGACACAATATAACGTTTTTCTAACGGTTTTCATAGTAGTATGATTAAAAAGGATAAAGGGTTAAGTTGGGTTTCAGAATGAAATTGTGTTAAAGTTTAGTCTAGAAATTGTCAAAAATACTAATTAAATTGAAGTTCAAGTATAAAATATACTTATTTTATCAAAGTGGCCACATCCCATCTATACTTTTTTTAATAAAAAAAACCGGCCAAGTGCGAGTCGGACTCGCGCACCGAGGGTTCCGTAAAATATTTTTTATTATATAATGTAACAAAAAATTTACGGTTTTCGCAATTTTTCCTTTAACTGTACTATAAGACGTTACTTCGGACCAAATTTCAAGATTCTAAGTTCACGGGAACCCTGAAGGTTTTGATTCCCGTGCAAGTTTCGAAAATTTGCGGAAATTTGCGGCATAAACGGCTGTATTTTGATTGCTTTGGCTTAGAAGTTTGATTTTTTTACAGCTCCTAGAGACAGTAGTCCTGAGTATTAGATATAAATTTCAGTTTGATACCTCCACGCGTCCTGAGAAAATCGGTCTTGACAGACGGACAGACGGACGGACAACGAAGTGATCCTATAAGAGTTCCGTTTTTTCCTTTTGAGGTACGGAACCCTAAAAACTGTTGTGTTTTTTATATTTTAAAGTTGTATTTGTCTTATTAGTCTAAGGTCATCAAACACTACGCGCTGAGAGTGAAAAAACCTTAAAGTGACCACAGAGGGGGCTCCTGCCCTATGTATTGTGAATGTAGTACTTATGCGTTTTTAGAAATGTCGATCGTAACATTAGTCAAATTAAAATCAAAGTAGAAAACGAAAAATATGTAGCTTAATTCTCTACTAAGATATGTATTTATATATCTATTTTCGTCAACTAACGCCTGATTCTATCAAATAAATTAAAATCAATCCTTATTTTTCAAAGAGTTCACATTAATACTAAAAAACATTAATTTTATTATTAAAAAAGCGATAAAATGTTTGATATCAAAAATGGCAAAACTGCCTTTTTAAGTTTGGTTGTAAGTAATCACGAAGTTCAACTTAAAATATTGGAAAAGATACATATCGATTATCATTTATGATTATCAGTTGATCGATGACCAGTTTAACGCTTTGCAAAGCATTCAAAGCAAAGCAAGTCAGAACATCGTTCTTCAGGGAGTTTACTGAAATAAATAAATCATTCGTATTCATAAGTTCGTGTAAATCAACGGAAACTATTCATTGTCAAAACAGATAAAAACCGCTTTAAAAAAAATTTCAAGTACCAGCTGAATAACGTTAATGGGATTCTTACTCTAAAATGTAAAAAATCTTTATCATTAAGCTCTCGCAAAAACTAATCATTTACCATCACCGCGTTCTCAAAAGCCAAGCCATTTTACATCATCAACGGCGGCTGCGCCATTTTCCAAGCGCGCATGCGAAAATATTCCGGGAGTAAGAGAGACGGGGTATGCTACTAGGTGGGAGGAAAAGAGACGGGTGATTCTACGCTGCTGCCTTGGAGGTCAGGGAACCACAAGTGGGTCGGCTCCATCCTTCCTTAACCATGTCTCCATCGGTGGCTGTTGAACTTGGGCGAGCGAAACACGGTTTTCAAATATGGAACGCAGTTTGGATTTCTTTTGATGCGACTAATGATATGCGCAAACGCTGACTTGTCGCTTAAAGTCATTCTCAATGACCGCTGTTCTAGTTATGGTCTATCGAACTTTTATTTACATACATTCATTGGTCTTTTTAACGTACTCGTATTTGGTTGTGACACTTCCTTTTAAATTAAACCTGAATTACGTGATTAATACAAACCAACCATAAATACGATTGCCTGTTATAATTTGAAATATGTAGTACATAAAATCCTATTAAAGAACCTGGTAAAGTCGAAGGTCGTGAAAGTCGGTTAGGGTGGTTCTGCCCGGTGACGTAGTTCCGTGACTCGTTATGGTTTTTAATATCGTAAAAAAAATCTCAAACTTTGGATATTACTTCGCATGTTTTTAATTCAAATGCAATATGTACGAGTAGATAGAATCAGAATACACTTGAAAGATGAAGCAGTTTATAAACAATTTAATTTTCTGTCATCAACACTAGTATTATGCTACAATTGTTAAAACTACTATTTGGAAGTAGCTACACGTACTGCTTGCTCATCTAAAAAATAACAAATTCAAGACTCGAGTGACGCAACAGCCAAAATGGTCATCAGCGGTCATTTCACTTTGGCCAACTTACAAGCTGGACTATCACCCGTCCCTTTCTCGTAGCCGCCAAAATCTTGCGACGAGATGAAATGGAGTTATTCTGAAGCAGTCATATGATTAAGAAATGCCCTCAAGCCTTCTGCGGGCCTCTCAAAACTTGAACGAAATCTAGTACGGACCGCGGAGAATGTTATCGTGGGTCATTCATATGATGGTTAATGACGTCATGCTAAATAATAGTTTGAGGTATGGAATAATATTTAGGAGCAAACTATATATTATTTTTATATAGATTAACTTATTTTCACATTTTATATGTAGGTACTTGTATTATTATCCTACTTAATATTATAAATGCGCAAGTATTTCAGTTTGTTTATTTGTTTGTTTGTTACTCTCTCACGCTAAAACTACTGAACGGATTTGGTTGAAATTTGGCACAAAAATTACTATCTTTGTGCCAAATTTATTTATTTATTTGTCCTTTGTTTTCATCCTGTTGTTCCCACGGGGTCGGGTACGACGCGGGCGAAACCGCGGGCAGCCGCTAGTAATCACATAAAATTTATCTCGAGCCCAAAACTCGATAGCTTTTTTTAGCATGTGTAAAATATTATGAAAAATGTCATTTGGAATGACATTTTCTGATTCTTATGCTTATTGCTTACTTAAAATTAACAATGTTTGGTATTTATTTAGTTAATTACTTTCAAAGGTCAATAGATCTTGGATATATAGGTTTATAAGCTGTTCTCGCTTGAATTATCTAAGTATATACGTGCGATTTGTTTCTTACAATTCCTTATCAACGTTCCGCAAGTTGGTACATGAGGCAAAAATCGAAGTATTGTGAAATAGAAAGTACTGAAAAAAAAATGCATTTCTTAAGGCCCATACTGCCTAGGATATTTACGGGACTCAAAGCAAAGCTCTAGCAAGATAAAAATCACAACAACCTTAAAATTAAAGTAGAACAAATTTCGTTACACAAGATAGCTATATTGTGACTTATTTATGGTTTCAGTAATTTTCCTTTCAACAGAACTATTTGGTTCACTTCGGCGAAGTAAAAGGATTTTAGGCTTTTGTCTAACAGCAAGGTATTGTTCAAGTGAAATACAAACGAATAGTTTGAGCAAGCGGAACCTAATATTATGCATTCTTGTCAATACTACAGTTAACAACAATAAATTATATTGCCCTAAGAAATAGAAAGTAATGTTAGCGAAAGTCCCTTTTGTGTCTTCTTTTGTTTAAACACCTTTGAGAGACAATGAGCAAAACCAAAAGGCCTTCCGTTTATAGGCAATTCATGCAATAATAGAATCCTTTTGGTCTTTGGTGTCAATTTATGCGGAAAGCAATAAGGGGAAACAAAATACCCATTTTTTTAACTTTGACTTTCAATATTATTTTAGCAGTGTTGTTAGTTATTTTGTTCAAACGAACTGTTTTGGCCCAATTTGTAGTATTTCATTGTTACAATTTACCGCAATTCTATTTCGATTAAATCAAACTGATATTGCAAATTTAAAAACGTTATTGTATGAAAGTAGGCATGTATGCATGCTTAATATTTGTCCTCAATGTTAAATGTAATCTATCGGATTTTTTTTTATCTACAACGGGGAATCAGTTGGCCTCGTCATATAAGACTAAAGGTAGAATTGCGCTTCATCCAGAGTCCTAAACCACCACGGAACTGACTTTTACCCATCTCTCAAAGCCTAAAAGACAAAATTATGTTGTTTGATAATAATTGACTGATTTAAATAATCTAACTGTATTGTATAGCCTCAAACTCAATAAAAGACACCGAGGTTGAGGTAAAAAAATCACAATTCTAAAAAAACGTCCACATGAATACTTGCTCTACCGCTACAAGTTTTTCTGTATTTCATTAGCTTAAAAATATTTTCGCTAAACAAATTGCCTACATACAGTAGGTTGTCATTTGCTTTGATTATATCTTTCTCTAACAAACAAACAGGCAATCTTTTATGATTTTTGAAATTTTGCATTTTTCAATGCGATTTTTATACTTGTGTTAAATGTTTAAATAGAAATATATTGAAGCTTAGTCGTTAGAGCATTGGACCGGATTTTCAAAGGTCATGGGTTCGAGTCCCATCTGAGAATTCACTTGTGGCCGTGTTGTATTTTTTTCCAATATTTTTCTATTTAAAATTTAAAATAAGTATAAACAAGCAATCAGTTCACGATCTCCGTATATATTTAAGAAGTAAATTATCATTTCAAAACAACACTAAATAATGTGGAACCTTTACGGTAGAGTTTAACGAAGAATAGACTGAATAAATAATGATAAGGCAGCGCGTTTACTCTCGCGCTACTAGCCCGTGCGGTTTGTACCCGTGCCTCCTAAGTAGATGCTTCATGATTTTCATTTAATTCAATTTACAAACTTCAAATGCACGTGATTTAATAAAGAGGTCGTAGTATAGTTTTCATGTGGGCGGAGCAGCCCGTAGTTTACGTGCGAAGTCACGTTGATAAGCGCGCGGCGCAAAATCTGCATGATTGCAACTTGCTACTGATTTATCAGGGTTGGCTACAGATAATTAAAGCCAAAGTAGTAAAGTAACCGACATTGCTCGAAGGATTGCGTAGCTGTAGTGGCAGTGGGAGGGACACACAAAAAGAACCGATGGCTGTTGGGGCGGAAAGGTTCTGGAATGGCAACCGCGTTCAGTACGAAGCTCAGTGGGTACGCCCCCGACAAGGTGAAGGTCGCGGGAAGCGCTAGATGTGGGCAGCGCAGGACCGATCTTCGTGGAGATCCTTGTGGGAGGCCTATACCCAGCAGTGGGTGTCATGTGGCTGAGATGATAAGTAATTTTTTGTTTAATCGAATCTGGTTCGTTGGCGCAGTGTGTGGTGGGCCCTGCCCTGCACTACCGCTCATCGATCTGATAAACATTTATGTTCGTTCCATGTCTGAGTTTTATGCTCTGTTTATAGTTATATTTGTAATAGATAATTCGCTGGTTTTATTAGCCGTTACAGAATTTATTTGAAATTCCAAAGTTTGGAAAAAAACCAAAATATTTTATTTTGTTAAAAAATCTAAAGTACAAATAAGTTATACTTATTTAATTTAAAGATTGTTATTTTTGACATTACGGCCATTTTAACATATTGTTTCTTTATAAGAAGCAAATGTAGGCGTACCTATGTTACAATTTTATCGAACAAATAAATCTTAACAACCATTTTATATATCAGGACTTGAAACTCTGAACCCTGAATGTCAAACGACATTCATTTATTCTTCTCAAGTATGTTTTGAGAGCGAGGGCTTCGGATATATAGTACGAGTTGACTACAGCAAACAGAAATATTCTAATAACAGCTAAGTATCGTATAATCTATTATATATACAATATAATTTTCTCATGCTAATGTTCCTTTGGTCCGGAACCAATTCTAAAAGTTTGAAGCGTATGTATGATTTTCTAAATTTAGAATTTTTAGCGTAATTTACTAATATTTCAATGCTAAAAAACTAAAATTCCCGATTTTCGTCTCATATAGGATTTTCTTTAAACCATGTTCGTCAAATATTAAAACTTCGGGTTCACTACAGTGGCAAAATTACTACAACATCAAATATTTAGAAAACCCAAACGACGACTCCCGTTGAAATTCAACTTGAATTTTAACCATGTTTACCATACCCGAATATCTGGAAAGTAATACCAACATAACAGCCACCGTTTGCAATACATTACCTCATCGGTTCTCACGAAGTGCCTGATAAATTCGACTCACGCGCATCGCACCCAGAATGCCAGAGACAATACCAAAATGACAACTAACTGTACTTCGTGCAAATGCCGGGAAGGACGGTGGCGACGTGACAGACTTGATTTTTAAACGATTTTGAAGGTCGAAAGTATGCCACGGAATATTTATGATCTGATTATGGTGGCGCCGCTGTTTTGAATTATGAGGTGGACGAATGAAAAAATCCTTTTTTAACCCCCGACGCAAAAAGAGGGGTTATATAACTTTGACGTGTGTGTGTATGTCTGTCTGTCTGAGGCAACGTAGCTCCTAAACGAATGAACCGATTTTGATGCGGTTTTTTTTGCTTTAGTTTGTATAATTCCAGCAAAACCATTTTGTTCGATAATCAATATGTGAGTTTGTTTTTATGATAAAAAGTAGCCTTATCAGGGGCGCAAATGAAATAATACCACTATTCATAATGTAACTTGCATTGGTAATTTTTCCTTTGCGGTTAATTTCGATATAGCTTCACAAAGTACAACAGAATTACCAAAATCTCCGTAGGTAACTGTGGTAAAGACATTCGGTATTTGTAGAATATATAACTAAATGCCACTGTGTATACATCTGGAATCGTCCTCGGGTCTTATGTAGGACGAAATGTTATCTACTGCCAAACGTCTTTGGCTGACCCCATTCGTGAAGCGCACTTCGATGGCATACAAATGGAAATGCATCAACTAACATCGACAATGGCGTCAGTTATAAAAAGCATTCGTTTGTGAAGACATTAGATACCTAGGTAGTAATTTCCATTAAAAATAAATTTGTTGAAATTAATTTCGTTTATTGACTGAAATATGTTAATATTAAAATTCTAATTTAATGCAAATACATGAATACATAAAAAAATACGAAAATCAATTAGTTAAAATTAATATCGTTTATTGGCTGGAAAATGTTAAGATGATAAAATACTAACCGAACACAAACACAGGAATGCATCCAAAAATACGAAAACGGCATGGATACCTACGATATTTAGGTATATTAGAACGATCTTGCTTTCAACTGCTCTCAAACTAGAAATTAAAGACAACTTGAGTTGTTTATTTTTCGATAAAAAAATGAATTTTATAGAAAGAGCATCTTAAATGTAAAATCAGTAAACAATGTTGTTCTTTATTATGATTAAATGATAAATAACATTGGTTCCTGTTTAACATATTAAAGAACAAGCAGCCTGCCGACTATCTTTACTAGATAAGTACTGACAATAATGTTTCCTAGTAAATGTCAGAGGGTAAAAAACTGGCTCCTTCGTCTTCCAGCAGGCAGTTAAATACTCCTAGATTAACTGAGCACATACTAGCTAATAAAGATAGAATGGTAGTGACTGACATAGTCGCAGACTTTAGCATGAGCTGCCATATCTGTTATATCAAATTACTACAGGTTTTTCTATTAATAGTGCTATTATATGTCTGGAAGTATATTATGCTCTTAGGTGGTCATCGAACTGAAACAGCATATAGTACCTACTTGTCAATGTTAATTTCGAAATGATGCTGTTTTGAGATAAGTATTTAATAAAGGTTCTTTCTTTAGTTGCACATTCTGATAAAAGTAGTAACCTACATAAAAAAAAACATTCATATTAGAGATTTAAACATAGATTCTCGATAAAAGATATATTTTTTTTCATAATAACATCATAAATTAAATTCTTACTTTACCATACTAGTGTAAGAAAGGAATTAATAAGTCAAACATATTAGATATTTGTTGAGCTGGATTGAGTGGTATTTCCTGTAAAAGCAATGAACACAGAAAAATACGTGACGTATTAAGTTACTTTCCAATCGAGATGATTCATCTTTTTTGGGTCATAAGATAAACAGAAAATACCGAAAATCCGTTGGATATATTGATATGAGTGGGTAAAAAGGAATTTGAAAGGATTTTTTTACGCGAACTGAGAAGTTTAAGACTAGCAGTTTTGTATTAATAATTGAATTAATTAATTGTGAAAGCTTAGTACCTAAAGAATAAATTGAAAAAAGTATTAAAGGACGATATCTTATATTTTTAATATTTTACTGGAGTATCTAATAATGATCTGCTCTGTGATTGATTAGCGAAACATCACAAAAATATTTATCTTCATTTGTTATTGTATTTCAGAATTTTCATGGAATAGTCTTGACGACTCGTGTGTTTGGCGCAGGGGTACTAAGCCCACATTCTGCGCCAGAGGACCCGGGTTCGATTCCCGGACAAGACAAATATTTGTGTGTATGAACATGTCTGTTTGTCTTGGTCTGGGTGTTTCATATGTATATTATGTATGTATTTACAAAAATAAAAAGTATATATAAATATATTTATCCGTTATCTAGTATCCATAACACAAGTTCTTCGTGAAACTTAACGTGGGCTAGATAATTGGTGTGATTGTATGCAATTATTTATTTATTTATCTTGATTATCACTATAGCAACATATAGCCATTCTACGATCTACCCCACTGGGGTATCTAATAAAACATTCAGGTCTTAACGATCTAGCTGCTGTGAGGCTTTCGAGAGTCTTTTCTCGTTAGAGACTATTTGTAGAGACAGTGTCCTGGATGGTGGCTGGCATATTAATGAGATATTGTCGGATTTGTTTACTTTTCGTCTATAAGAAGGTTCTGAATTTTTTAAACAAATCCTTCTATTGATGTAAAGAAATCGAAATAGCTACACATACCTAGTTTGAAGAAAGAATCTTAATCAAAATTCAAAATCGTGATTAAAATCAGTGAAAATCTTAAAATTCTATTACTTCGCTGCTCCAGCCGTGATAAATTGAGTTTTTCAGTTTAATTCCAATGGTTTTACTGGCTGCCGTTTTTGGGATCGGTCGTTCTCTTCCATATTCCATGGAAGAGAACGACCGGCCTGTGCTTATTAGGATGCTCTCATATTATAAACTGTTTTTAGTTTTTTTTACAAGACACAAAAGTGCCTGAAGCTTCGTAGTCTTAATTAAGTATTTTGATTGGTGATAAACAATTAATCATAAATGCTTGTTAAAGATTATGTATCGTCGCCTTTTGATAGTTGTGACTGTGAAGTGAACCAATTACTTCGTCATATTTTAGGGCAAGGTCAGAGCGTTTATTGTACATGTTTAAAGCCTCAAGTTAGACAAAACAACCATAATAATGGCGATCATTACTCACTGCCTACATGTTCACAAAATTAATGAACAGAAGGTCATCACTACACACACATGTATGCAAAGCTTGTTGTCCGCAGCGAAACTATTAAATTTTACAAGATATTCTCGTATTCTGAGAAAGCATTGTTAGCGTTCAGAGAACTAAATAATAATTTTCCTTTATCTCAGGTTCTTGTTATCTTACCATCTTCCATTTGCAGAGCAGTTTTGTTAGCAATTTGGCACTTTGTGTTGGGATAAGAAGAATTACAAAGGTTGTATTTAATGTATTTATGTTTCGAATTTTAATGATAAGTATACAACCTTATCGCACTGACACTCGCGAAAACAAAGCTTCCCTCTGTCCATAAACGTCATTTAATTTTGTAAAGTGACATGGTTGCTATGTTATTAAACGTGACTATACCTACCTATACTATACATAGAAAATTTTAATGAAGGAGTTAATATTAAAATCAGAGTTAAAGGTTACTGCAGATCGCATCCAATAGATACTTTAAATGTAAAGAGATGCGATCGTTCGATAGTGCCTCCATAAAAATAAATGACTAAGCTTGCCAGAAATCGCATGCTGATTGACAGTGAATCTAGTCTAAATGCGCATATTCACCACACATGTTTAGAACGTAGAGTGGCGTTGAATAGTAATGCTATTTTCCTGGTAATCTCAGATTGACTGTACCGTTGCAGCCAGAGACATTGTTTAGACATGCGACATCGCTACTTATTTACTAAGCTTTAAGGTTAAATCTGTTGTGTAAACTATGGAAATGATGATAAAATAAACACTAGGATGTGTGTTGCGACCTAGCTAAATGACCTTTATGATCTTATTTTTTAAGATCTACAATTACCTAGTCTCACGTATTTTGTATAGCGAAGTGTGACATCAGTTTGTCGTAAAATACATTCTTAGTTTGTTACTTATAAACGTGGTGTAAAGTTATACTTGGTTTAAAACTTTACAGTTTAAGTGTAAGTATTAGTGAAGCCCCATTAGTGAAGCAAAGCTATAAAACACAAGATATATCTTATTTTAGCTGTAGTGTGTTGTTTCTCACAAACGTCAAAATAAAGTAGGTACGAGTACAAAGTTACAATGACTGAATAGATGTATCATTACATTGTAACCAAACCGCTACGCATTTCCAGCGACGAAACGGAAGCAGAGTTCGTTCACGTCACTGCCGTTTATAAGGTTACAGCAGAAAAAGCAGTATTCGCTGTTAGCTGCGCGCGCAGGTAACGGCGCAGCTCGTAACGCGTTATGTCACCCGGCCTTGGCCTAGCGCTGTTACAACCGCAAGGTTGAGGTTTAATATCATAATCGTAACGTTATTTTAAAACGTCAATACGGATATTATTGATCTATGGTTTCGCATCGGTTTATATGACATAAAATTTACCGAAAACATAATGGGTAGTATGTGTAACTATAAAAAGATCGCCTTGAAGCTGCGAAGTAAAATTTCTTGTAAAATAATTGTTTGTATTTTTAAACTTCTTTCATAGTTTACTCTCTTTAATCGACACATATTTGTAAAAACCCGGCCTTGACCTAGCGCTGTTACAACCGCAAAGTTGAAGTTTAATATCATAATCGTAACGTTATTTTGTAACTACGGTAAACTGTAGGACTATAGTTTATATCGGCTTACATATTTAGATAGGTACTTATATAATAACCGAAAACATAACAGATTGTGTATATTCGCCTTGAAGCTGCAAAGCAAAATTTGATGTAAAATAATTTTGTTCGTATTTGTCTACTTCTTTTTTAAGAATTTTATTCATAGTTTAATTCTCTTTAAGCAACACATATTTGTAAATTTTACACGGCCTTGGCCTAGCGCTCGTGTTACGACCACGAGGTTGAGGTTCAATGAGAAATTTTCTTTTTTTAAATTCTTCCGTATTCGCTGTATAGATGGCGCTGAACTTGGTACGTTACAGCAAGGAACGGAACGTCACATCATTTTGATTATTTCACTTTGAGATCGTAAAACGAAACGTACATAAAAATTCTGTCATAACAAAGATATAATTAGTGAATTAAATAACCAACCAACAACCCACTGAGCCAAAAACTGGACATTGGCGAAATCCAAAAGCACCGCCACTACACAAAAAGAATGAGAAGAATAACCAACCAAGTGAATAAATAAAGAAAAATAAAAAAATAGGTACTTAGTCCTTTTATGGTTTTTAAACGCCAGAGAAAAAAATGTCCCAAGAGAAAAAGAAGAGAAGTCTTTGCCTCAATCAATCAATGCTTTTTTTTCAAGCCTTTTGGCTTTGGCCCCGAGTAACGTAGTCAGTTCCGCGCCATCTACAGAGTTCTTGGAAACGACTTTTTTTTAATACTCAAAAAGAAAACCTCCCATTGATTTTAAAACGCCACTGGAAATGGAAAACTTGTGTAATATGATTTTTTTTACGGTTTATATATTGTAGCTATATGATAAGCGGGAACATAATGTGTTAGATCGCCTGACGCTTCATAGTAAAGTTTGTTTTATATAGTTATTCGTATTTTTCAACTTCTATTTTAATTTCAAAAGGTATTTGATTCATACTCTTAATTATTTAATCTACACAGTACGTTTTACATCAAATGTTTAGGATTACATGTGTTCTACTTTAATATTTTTTAAAGTGATATATTTAGTATGAACTAAATAAGGGTAAGCAAGGGTATTCCCCAATAAACGCCTTTAAATTACTAGTAGTAGGTCTTGTTTTACAAAAGCGAAAAGTGATTTTCGATAACTCCCAATTATCGAGATATTTAAATTGACCATTTAGTACGCTCGGTCAATCAGTATTGACTGCAATCAAGTAACTACTCCCAGATTACGGTATTGCAGTAATGAACGTATGTGAACCAGTAAAAGTCAATTACTTCTATTGGAAACACTATAAATAACTTCTGAGGCGGTTGATGTACCTGTGCTAACTGCACACTTGGATAGTTAATACTACCTAACCGTGTTTATTTTACTTAATACATAACAAGTTTAGTAAGACACCTACATACACTGTCTCAATGATATCCATGAGTCATTAATAAAATGTCATTATTCCAACAAAAAAACAAGATAAGTTCAAAAAACAATATTTTACAGTCAAGTACAGTCAACAGCAGCTGACGCTTTACACTTTGACCTTGAGAGCGCCCTTACGTTATTCGTAATAGCGACGCTTCTCGTAGTGCAAATGTAAAACCTTACGTGCTGCTGACAGTACAAGTACGAGCGAGTTACTAATTTCAGACGGCTGTAAGGCTCGGTATATTTCATTTAGTTATAAATTCGTACAATAGCCCAAATTAATTACGTCACAGAGAACATAACTAATATGATCCTAAAAGTGAAAAAACTGATTATCGCATCATCCGCTGCTCGAAAAGTAGTAAGATTCCTACTTTTTTTTTATTATTATAGTACTAACTTTATCTTACGTTACGTAACGTAACGATAAGTACGTTACATTTTATAATATACTATATTCATAAGCTCTATTAATTCAGTTACTGACGTTTATAAGTCGTAAAGGTCAACCTTAATTGATATCAAATGCTTATTTTGTTTCTTTTTAAACTGCCATTGTTGATTTATAGTTTAGTCCCACACAGTCTTTGATTATCATTTCAAATATCAACTTCGTAATTTATCACTTTAATTGTAGTTTTCAAATATTGTCAATAATTTTCGAGAAAAGCAGTACTTACTTACATACGAAAAAACGTGAATATTATGTACACAAATGTAACAAAAATATTCGACATGTTCAATGACTTCAGCTCATTATGGTCTTTCAATAACAATTTAACTAGACCATTTAGAGACTGATACCTATCATTCGAATATAAAAACTTCATAATAAACAAAAACATGTTTAATTCATATTGGTTATTGCCTTTTATTAAGATAGATGAACTGACAGTATAGCAATCAGTTATTGTCGGTTGCATCGCCATTTTGTGCCTATTTTTTTAAACAAATGATGACCACACAATTTAATAGGTATTTAAAACCAACCTCAATTAAACCACGCTATAGAGACCTTGTAAATCCATCTAAAGGAAGTCAATTAAGGATCTATGTGAACTAACGGCGAGGCAAATTACGAACGTAGGCGATGGATAACTTTATTACCGGACTCTGATCTATATAAAATAGATACGTAACTGGACAGGCAATCAATGCTACATCCCATAGTTTACTTAGTTGTGTTGCATTTTGCACGGTTGCGTTTTTGTGCGTGATTCATTAAGCTACGCGTCTGCACCTGCTGATGAATTCCAGTTACGTTGCGTTTTGCAAACAAAAACTACGTGGGGAGGGGTAATTTCTTCGTCTACTTTACAATACTCCAGCCTCTAAACAAACTTTTTTGGTGCCTTTAATTCCCTATGAATGAATTATGAGTAGGTAATTTTCTAACTTTGATTGTTTAGGATAACGATTCATGCGAAACCGTAAAGTTTAGTAACGTAAACTCTTAAAACTTACCTTGAGATTGACTTAGTATTCGTAATAGTTAAGCGAATATTTAGCCTTCTTAGGAGTTCTACATATTCCTTGTTATATACTATTAATTTCATAGCAGTATTGAGATACGACTCACTGAAGTATTTATTCTTCGTTACAAGTACAGATCCGCCTTAAATATTTCTGTCGAATATAATGTTGCGAATGTGACTCAAAAATCAAGGTTGGACATTGTGCGAACTGCTTTGTTGACGCCTACGCGATGTTCATTGTGCACGGTAAAAAGCTGGTTGATGAATGACTGACAAATCACAGCCCTTGTGCGGACATTGCATGCTGCTAGGGCTACCACAAGAAAACAAGGGACATTAATTAATTAAATTAACTGTTCGCAAAATAAGTTCAAGAGACTCATGTAACCTAAACTTTGTTGTGGTAAAGCTTAATTGCTTTAATCTTAACGCTACTGTGTGTGATAACAACCAGCGGTATTAGACCCATACTTACCTTTGGCAACCAGGCCAGTCTGACCTGTGATGTTATGCAAGCTGCACTGAAAAAGGTGGAGAACTAGTGCAGAGAACAAGACCTGACAGTTAACCCGTCAAAAACTGAACTGGTTATGTTTACTAGCAAACACCAAGTGGGCAATCACCGCTTGCCGAAACTTTTTGACGATACTTTACAGCTGTCTCGTGAGGTAAAATACCTTGGGATCATCTTAGACAGCAAACTCACCTGGAACAGCCACATCGAGCACAAGATCAAGTCTGCCAGTGTCATACTCTGGCAATGTCGCAATATGGTAGGTAAGCGCTGGGGTTTGTCACCTAAATTGTTCCTATGGTTATACAACGTAGTTATCAAACCCCTCGTGTGCTACAGCTCGCTGGTCTGGTGGCCTAAAGCTGTCCAAACCAACGGAGCGAAGAAACTTCAAGGGCTTCAACGTCAGGCCTAACTGGATGCATGAGCACTACCCCGATAGCAGCACTTGAGGTAATGCTTAATATTAAACCATTACACATCCATATCCAGCAAGAGGCTGCTAAGACAGAGTTAAGGCTTAAACACTTGGGTACACTACGGTATCAGAAGGTACGGCATCTTAACAGCTTACTGGAGGAATGGCTTGACACCCCTCTGATAGAGGTAGCGTGTGACAAAGTCACGCCATCCTTCATCTTCGACAAACAATACAGGGTACACCTGGAGGACGAACTTGACTCCAGACAGCAGCACAAGGCCCTCCTGATATTCACTGACGGTTCCAAGACGTCATCGGGAGTAGGTTCGGGGGTATTTTCAGAGGACCTTAACATACAAATTGCCTCTCCACTTAGTCCATACAATACCGTTTTTCAAGCGGAATGTGTTGTTATTAAACTGCGACATTTATATACTCTCTGACAGCAAGACGGTACTACAGGCCCTGAATAGTAGTCGCAGCACATCGGGCCTAATACAAGAATGTTACAACACCCTAAACAAGGTAGGTGCTTCCAATAATCTCACTGTCCAGTGGATTAAAGGCCACAGCGGCGCACGAGGTAATGACATGGCAGATGAGTTCAGGCGGGGTTCAGATTCTACCCCTCTCAGACCAGAACCTTTTGCTCCCATCCCGGCTAGCTGGTATGATGGTAAGATCCGTGAGCACATAGCTAACTTGCATTAAAACTACCGGGACTCACTGGCGACGTGCAGACAAACGAAACTAGCATGTGCATTTTTAATAAAATTATATTAAATCTTTTAGACCTCAAATTGAAAATGTAAGATGAAAACACCTGTTGAAAGCAAAGCTAAAGACCCCAGAGCTAAGCTACTGTAGCTAGCTAAGTATGGCTCTCAAACAGCTCAAAAACAACAATGCGGCGGGCGGTTCCGAAAAAGCTTTAGCACCATAGACCATATCCATATGCTGCGGCAGGTTATGCAGAAGACCCAGGATTATAAACTATCAGAAAGCCTGCGATACGATAGAGACCTGGGTTGCAGTCACTCCAGGAGGTGTCAAGCGGACTATAGGTATATCGAGGTGTTAATGTAAAATCCCAACCAACTGCAGCGAGGTGAGAGACAGGGATACGTCATTTCTCCGAAACTGTTCACAGTTGCGTTGTGTACCGATCCCTACCTGCTTATAAAATCATAAAGATATGAAGACCTAAAATCTACTCTTGTTTAAATTTTTGTTTATCCTATCCTAACTTTAATATAAACCCTACTTTCTTAATATGCTCTTGTATAGTTTGAAAGGGCTCATGATTTCTAGTGGTTTTCCCTGATTGTATTCCGTAGCATACCCAAATCCTTTCAGCATTGTAACTAGCATTCTATACCTAATGTCCTAATAATGAATACTACTTTTCCTATTGTTTCTTAAATATCTCTGCTATTATAACCGATACTTTACTAAATAACAATAAAAAAAAAAGTTACTCTAATAGTTTGTCCATGAAAATTGATATTAAGTTATTACCTTTTCTTATGAACCTACCTATAAGCTTATACATTTTCCTAAATGTTGTTATAGCCCTACAGAAATTACCTATGACAATTAAAGGACTTAGATTCTAGAATAACCTAAGAAAGTATACTAAAATACCCCGATCCTCACAGCTGTTTTAGTAAATATATATTATATTAGGTAAAGAACCATTATTTAAGTTTTAGGAGTATACAACAGTGGTAAGAGGTAAGTTGTAAACATGAAGTTATAGTCACTGTGGAATTAAGTATGGAGAGTCAATTACTACAACCAAGAGTTTATTTGTTATCTTTATCTTAGTGCATTTAAGTTGTTACCGGCTAGGTACGAGCACCTCCCCGCTCAATACAATGGATCTCGACTCCAGACGGGTCAATCCTCTTCCGGCCTCAGCTGGATATTTTTAATAGACATTTTAAGTACTTATCTAAGGTCTACAGTCATTGTCAGTCTGACCTAGTACAATCAATTAAAAGAGGACAAAGCAGAGTGCTTTCAAGCGATTTACCAGTCTACACAATGAAGAATTTCTCTTTCCACTGTGGCAGCTGAGTTATAAAATTGAATTTAAATTATAATATGTTTATTTCTAATTCTTTGCTGATTAACATTATATCAGGATGGATTCAACAATACAATCCATACAAAGTAAGGGATACTGGCAAATCTGGATTCTGAAGGAAGACTCAAAAGTATGCCATAAGGCAAATGGCTCTCCACATCTCACTTCTAGCTAAACTTAAAAAGTTGGTAACAATATAAGTTTGACTCTCAAAGAACACTAACCTGTACACTAATTGTGCTGAATAGACTTATCTTTTGTTGTATTCAATTACAAGTAGGATTCTATTTGTAGTTTCTTCCAATTGAGTTTGTTAGTGAAACCAAATTAATATATTTAAGTTAAGTAGTACTTTAATTCCATTATTTGTGAATGTTTCTATTCACTAAATAAATAGATACCTTTTATGGTAAGTACATACTTAAAGAATTGTTCCCTTATTTATCATCATTCCAACAATTGTAAAAGTACACTCTAGCTCTGATCTTGCGTTCCCAAGCCGTGTCCTTAGCATAAGCTTATATAGAAACGCAGGCTACTTCATTCACCTAGATCTTACTGCAGTACACCTTCAAGATTACTAGAACAGTTTATTTCAATTATAAACAGTAGTCTATTCCAAAGTTTCTCATATAACCAACTCAATATAAAGATTTGTTTTCTTAATAGTTTAACCATTACTACAAAGGTAAGTACTGTCCACCATCATGACAGGAATTAGAGAATGGATTTGTCTAACTCTGAGACAATAATTGTAACTAGTATTGAAACTAAGTAAAGTCAACACAATTATGCACATGATGTTAACTAACATAATCATTGATTAAATATCCTTCCTAGATTTCACTTAGCACTATTGGTTTTGTCAAAACACAACTGATTGGAATCAGATACAGAATATTAGCCCATTCACAATAAATCCTATGGACCCTTTTTGATCACCATTTTATCCTATCACATCTATATATTTTTATTATATTTCTAAGGAAAATATACGAAATCTTGTAAACGCCAACACACGTTTTTGAAGATTTTGTGGAACTTTAGATGAGTTCAATAATAAACTGTGGCCTGTTTCAAAATTTGGCTTCGCAAATAGTTAAGACACATTATCAGTGGTTATAACTATATTAACTGTAACTTTCCTTTTTCGCTAAAAAGGTCCAGTCATAACATAAAGTATGATGAAGGCTAAACGTCTCCTCATTGTTCATAAAAAACACGTGCATTCAAAATAATCGTAGTATTCAATACTTTCATGAATGATCTCAAAATGTAGGATATAATGATATCTCACAATTTCTTAATGCCAAAAGGGTGACACTAATTTGTTCGAACGTTTGACTCGTTCTGGAATACGAGCCTCAGCTTTAACCTCTCGTTTGTCGGGATTTCAGATACAATAGAAAATCAATTGTGTCTCGTGTGGATATACGTTCCGACAGTCAAAAGACGAAATCCGAAGTGTTTATCGGGCAGCCCTACGGTCAAGCATTTGTTTTAGTATTGTGCTGATTTTGTATTGGCACAAATAAAGATGCGAAAAATCATTCATTCTTTGACTTGGACTAATGATGGGTAACAACAAGAGCATTGCTTAAAGAAACGTTCAACGGCTTTGCCCCTGTCATGCCCTTATCATTAACAGATGATCTTAGCATTTACTTTAGTTTACTTTTTGTCTAAAGGTTGAATAATGTTAAAGAATTAATCAAACTGATCTTGTGGTTTCATTTAGACTGACAAAATCTTTTAAAATTGAGATGAATTTGCTCGATTGAATACCTATATGGAAAGGTTCTTGGAATTATATTTTTAGAAATATAGAAAACTAGTTGCATTAATATTTATTTATCTTATCTAAATATTTCATAAAAAATACTACTAGCTACTCAATTTTGTTGTATGAAACAAAAACTGAATTTGAAGACAAGAAAGAGATGAAAAGCTTTTGCCACCCTTTTGAGCCAGACGCAAAAGCAGTCGGCAAGTACATCATCCCTTTGTGCGATTTTGATTTTCTTCAGGTTGTTCGTTTCGATACAACACTTCTTTCAGTAATTATGTGAATACGGTACTTCTAAGGCTCTATGGTTTTCCATTTTATCAAACATAGTAATTGAACAGATTTCTTAAGTTATTCCTTTAGGACAATATAGTAAACGTAAAATCTTTCATAATTTTGTGTAGACAATATTATTATATTGGTTTAGGTATAAGTATTTCTATTCTAAGCTATGAAAAAAAAAATTTATTTTAATATATAAATATTAATTTTATATAATAATATTTTAATATAAATATATATATATATATAATTTTTTTTTCAATAGAAAAATATTGGAAAAAATTAACTCGGCCACAAGTGAATTCTCAGACGGGAATCGAACCCGCGACCTTTGGAAATCCGGTCCAATGCTCTTTCCAAAGGTCGCGGGTTCGATTCCCGTCTGAGAATTCACTTGTGGCCGAGTTAATTTTTTCCAATATTTTTCTATTTAAAAGAATTTACCATAAGTATAAAAATAGCATTGAAAAATGCAAAAATTACAAATTCATAAATAATACTATATACATATATATTATAGATACATAAATAAACAAACCACGAACCTAAGCACTCAACCCATCAAAAAGAAAAGCACGAACATTCCTTTTAAAGGAATATTTGCTGGGACCTTGGAGATTTTCTGATAGCGTCAGGGAGACAGTTCCAGAATCGCAAAGTGAAGGAGTCAGACATATAGCCAGAATGAAAGATGAAAATCTTATAACTGGGTACGAGTATTTTTATTGATCTTTAAAGGAGTTCTTTGAATTTAACTCTCTCAGCCAGCGTAAACTCGCTGTCGACGCTTATCTCGCGATGTCTGTCCCGCTCATATCAGTACGGTGTGAGCGGGACAGACAATACGCTCGGGCGAGAAAAGTGTCGAGAGAGCTTTGTCGAGGTGCTCTTGCTACGCATGCAGGATTCCATCCTACTAATCCTACTTCTTGCCAATGCTATAAATGCGAAAGTATGTCAGTTTGTTTTTAATTTGTTTATTTGTTACTCTTTCACGTTAAAACTACTGAACGGATTTAAATGACGTTTGGTATTTAAATAGGCAGGCCTGGGATAAAACTTAAGATAATTTTTATCCCGATATGCCCACGGGGCGACGGGAACCACGCGGGTGAAACCGCGGGCTGCCGCTAGTAGTTTATACCTTTTTCATAGCACGAAAAGATTCACCTGATTTCATTAATCTCTCATCTGCATAGTTTAAAGCCTCGTCAAATGACGCGCACAAGCTGCAGTTGCACGCGCTGTTATGCAGACCTTGACCGTGGCTGCGCAGCGCTCCACTCATGCGCACTCCCCCACCACTGCCTTGAACAAAGATTATAGTTATAAACATTTATTTTTTTACCTATACTTTACGTTCCTCTCAGATTAAAATATTTTACTTGCACGAAACACAGTTGATCTTAAAATTATAATAACTTAAATGTTGCCACGAGTATATTTTGTAAGTCGCGATATGTTTTATATTATTTTAAAATAAAATATTTTCCAAGAACTTTTGTAATTTCATTAATTCCTGTATCTTCAATTAATAAAAACAAGAAGGCATGGCATTTTTTCGTAAAAAGCCTAAAAAATATTTATACTTAATCCTTTTTCAGGCTTTTTGCCATGATACGATTATAACATTGCAAAAAAAACATAAGTATTCGCAATATAAATCACGTCTTATCGCAATATTACCTTACGATACTATTTTATATCATGATGTCTGTCAGGTATTGCCGGGCTATGCGATGTTTGTAATTAATTATTTTGTATTTTTGCGATAGGTACCCTTTTTTACAATTTATATGGGCATAAGTCACCATCTAGCTTGATGGAAAACGAGATGTGGCCTAAGATGGAGCATGCTTGTCCAACAAGTGTCTACACTCTGTTTTTAAAGAGGCATTGTTACGTATCGGGATCACTTCAGCAGGCAACGCATTCCAGTCCCTAGTTGTCCGCTCAAGGAAGGAAGATGAGAAACGTTTGTTGTGGATGGCTGGAATATCTACAACATCTATATCAAATCATCTAAATTGATTTATTGATTATTGGGCCGTGTACCACTTCTACACAATAATTTTATTCTTGGCGTGTAAGTGCATGCTGTCTTGGCCGCGATTCGCGCCGCAATCGCGGAGTTACCGCCGCTTGTGTAACCTCGCGCAATATGTGATTTTATCAGTCAACCACCAGCGACGATGTTGAATTTAATGTTATTTATATATTTGCGATCCTGGGGTCTACTGGAATCCTGGAAAAGCAGAGAAGATGTTTATCATGGAGGACCGATTGTTTAGTTTTGAGACTTTAGGAGCATTCCAACCCCAATAGAAATCCCAAAACGTTTAACTATCACGATTTGTCTTGGAGTTTTTTTCTATAACATTGAAACAAAAACAAATATTTATTTCTAATTCACTAAAAGGATTTCATTGGTTTCTTAACTCACTTTTAACGTGTAATTATTATACTTCTTTATTTTTTACCAACGACGGTACGAAGACGGTACATGCGTTTGGGGTAGGTGAGAGGTTGTTTGTTTGTGCAAACCAATGTTACCATTTATCTCCAAAATTACTAGTCCGATCTTGATGCGGTTTGCAGTTATGGGTTCGGGTTTCATTGGTGCATGTTCTAAGATAAGTGTTACGGTGACAACTCATCAGGGAGCGCTGCAGTAAACATTTGTTTTGCAAACCAATGTTACCATTTATCTCCAAAATTACTAGTCTGATTTTGATGCGGTTTGCAGTGATGGGTTCGGGTTTGATTGGTGAATATTCTTAGATAAGTGTTACGGTGACAAATCACCAGGGGGCGCTGCAGTAAACATTTGTTTTAGCAAAACCAAAACTACTAGTCCGATTTTGATGTGGTTTTCATTAATGGGTTTTCTGTAGTACTTTATCTATGCTCTCTAAAAAATATAAAAAAAAAACAATTTTTTTTTTTTAAAACCCACGACATTTCTAACGTAATTGAAAAAGAATAAAGTAATATAAAAAACCTCCGACTTAATTATCCGTCAAGGGGCTGCCATCACTGTTATAAATTTCAGCATGAATATAAATAAATCCAACTTTTCACGTTACTATAAAACTGCAAAAGTATATTTAATGGCAACCCCCGAAATGGCAGCCCTCAAAATTTTTTATTATGTTTTTTTATATTATATTATATTTTTATTTTTTCTGATGATACTAAAACTATTTACGTACTTATCTAAATTAGCAATCGAACTTTGTATTTACCAAAAACTTGTATTATTACACTTTTCAGCATCACAATTTAAAGTCGTCATTTGTTTTTTTTTAACACAACAATGCAAAATAAATACATAAATGTCGTCGTAATTGTTAACAAGCCATTACGAGTACCTTTAAGGGCTCGGTTAATATAGGATGCAGTTTTTACAGGAGAAGGCTGTGGAGGACCGGTTTGCATCCTGCTTGACCCGTGCCTGTACTAGTAATACAACATTGGCGATTAAAGTAAGCCCCTGTGCATACTGCGACTTTTTTGCAGCGATTCATAATGTATGAAACGTAGGAATTGTATACAATTCCTAGGATATTTATACAATTCATGTACTACACTCACAATCTGACTTTTAAACTTGTTTAACCTTATTTGGAATAAATTTATGAGGGAAATGTTGAATATCATTTGAAAGGTAACGAAAAGGAGTACCCAAAATAATTAACCTTTTTATTTTTATTGGAATAGTACAGAAAAAAGATAAAGTTTACAAAACAATACCACTCCTTATTAATGCTTCTTGTACAAAAACAACTTAGAAAAACGTTTTTTTATAGGTTAGATTACGGGATCACATTGACCCATTAAAACCCACAAATTGTAGCGCAATTGCTCAACCAGCGGCCCTTATAGAGGAACAAAATTGCATTTTTTTAAATGTCATATTTTTGTTATTTATTATGCTTTTATAATGCAATGAAATCTTGTTTATTAAGTTCATTTATTGGGCTTTGAAACGAGGTTAATATTGGTGCGGGTACAAGCGTACGGCTTGTACCCCCACCAATTGTAAAGCGCATTTGTAAAGTGTTAATAACGCTTAAGAAAATTTTAAGAAGGTGCGTTTTTTACTATTCATTTATTTTATATACAATATAAAATAAATGGTTCGTAGAATCTTTATTTTCTTTCCAAGGAATTTTTGAATGTTTCCGCGATAACAGTAGGAGATGTATAATAAACTAATCTTTTTGTGAATTAAATTAATAAAAAGTGCTTTTTACAAAGTATATCATAGATTACCTAATTTAGGAATTGTACACATATCCTAATAATAATTATACATTTCCACCTTGTATTTATAATAACTACAAAAAAAATCGTCCGTAAGCAAAAAAACTTTTGGTTTAAAATTCTACGCTATACGATGTCCTGATAATGTTAGAATTTGCGCCCTGTAATAGGTTTCGAAGAAGCTGGCTAAATATATAGATCACCAGGTATTTCCCGCAAGTGGACACAGTATGGGCTTGACTACGTGCCCTTATATTTGTTTATGACCACATGTAAAGCGTAATGACTACGCACGGAATTCAATAATAGACTATAACAATTTCCTACACTGAAACAAAACGAAGAACTGAAAAAGAACATTCGCATTTGTTCGGATTGCTTTTGTTTCTGTTTACAAGTTTATATAGTCAAAAATTAGGTTTTCGTAAAATATAAAATCTCTATCATGTTTCAATCCTCAAATGCGCAAGCGTAATAATGGTAAAGGCTTGTCTTAATTTCCACCTATATACGTACATGTATGTATATGTGTGTGACTTATTATGAACAATAAAACCAAAATGAATTCGTTTCTGTTTCATTTCATTTATTATTACAGAAAAATAGTCACCTTAACACTAAGTAACTTTTTTTTTTTATTTTGGCATTTATCAATGCTATTTTTATACTTATGATAAATTTTAAATAGAAAGATATTGGAAAAAAAATCCATCTGAGAACTCACTTGTGGCCAAGTTGTTTTTTTCCAATATTTTTCTATTTAAATTTTATCATACGAAGTAACTTTTTAGTAATCTGTGCCTTAACATTGGAAGTACCTATTATTGTAACCTGGCATATTAGTCAAGTGTAGGTTTATTAGGTAAGGTCTGGTTAGTAATTTATAACTATTTATATAGATATTTTTTTTTTTTTTTTTTTTTTTATGACCGACAGGGAGACTCTTAGCCTTCATCATACCTGATGTTAAGTATTGATAAGGCTGAAGATGGAAGCGAGCCTCTCCCGGAATCCTCAATCACTGAGGAACTGGCTATCTTATCTCTAACTGCCGGAACACAACAAATGCTGAAAACATAGTTGTTATGGCGTCAGACTTAGATAAGATGGTGGTAGTTAGCCAGGCGGACTTACAACAAGTCCTACCACCAACCAAACCGAATACAATATGTACCCCCGCTGGGAATCGAACCCGGGACCCCTGGGTCTGATACCGGTGGTTGTACCACTAGACCACAGAGGCGGTTAATTAAAACTATTCGTCTCTCTGAAGTACCGCGAGTTTCTATTTTTCATTGTTTCAACCGCCTACCTCTGTGATCTATTCCCAGTGGGGTTACATATTGTATTCAGTTTGTTGGTGGTAGGACTTGATCTAAGTACCCTTGGTTAGCTAGCACAATCTTATCTAAATCTGTCGCCACAATCACAATATTTTCAGCAGTTCCCCAATGGTTAAAGATTCCGAGAGAAGCGCGATTCCACTTCCAGCCCTATCATCTCTTAACATCAGGAACGATGAAAGCTAAGCGTTTGGCCGTTGCTAATAATTTTTTTAAATCTTTTTAATTCAGACAAAGAACAGGATCTTTTGTCAACCATTCCCAAAGTAAGAATGTGACACTCTAATGAGAAGGAAAAACGACAAGATGTCTACGACCCGATCGTCACGACTTGTTAATGTGCTAAATTCGTGGGACGACAAATCTGCCGTGACGTGACACGACACTGACTTGTTTGACTGGCCCAATAGTACTGCATGCTTTGCTATTAAGTGCATTTGGCTCGTCATTATTTCAAATAGGTACGACAGAAAAGTGTTCACATTTTTTCAAAATTTATTCTATAGCGCTCTTTTGTTTGAATTTAATTTTTTATTTATAATTATTGTTAAGCACACATGTATCTTACAATTATCATTATGTCCTACAAAACTAATAACATAGTTTTACTGTAGGATCAGAGCTTAGTACGAGTTCGATAACTATTGAATCCTCTACTCATGTCGGTAAAGCAGTCTATGGATATGAAAGAAACAAAGCAATAGTTTTCGAAAACGATTTTAGTTTGCCAAACTCGTACTTAAGGGTACAGGAGTCACGATATAATATTAATAACTTATATGATAACAATGTTTTCTTATCTTATTTTTAAATAATTTTTTTTTGGTCTCGAAACTTAAGGAACTTAAATGGGATAAAATACACTCATTTGCAAAAAAAACGGGCGGTTTTGATTTTCATTCATCTTTAAAAAGATACAATACCAAAAAGGTTTCAATCGTTTGTACACGTTACTTTCCGGTTTTAAAAATGCTGTGGTATTTAAAAAAAGTACGTTCTAAATTCAAATTTTCATTTGATGCTCATTTTTACAGAAAACCCTTTTTTATCCTACATTTTTGGCGCGATGTTCCAGAAGTTAACATCGACTTTCATAACTTTTATTCAATTTTTATCGATTAATTTCATATCCTTGACTGTCAAAGCTTTATTTATTGCTGTTTGGCTGTATCAAAAATGGTAGATAAAGTGGTAAAAGCTATTAAAATTATCGCGCTGCTTGAAGAGGGTTGCAGCCAATGTTTCGTTTTCGACAGTCCAAAGGACCTGGCAGCGATATCAGGAGACTGGTTCCGTCGAGAGAAGGCCTGGTTCTGGAAGAAAACCATGAACCCAACCACGGGATGATCGTTTTCTTGTGAGTCGCGCATTAAGAAATCGCAAATCTTCGTATGTTAATCTTAAGAGCAACCTCCAAGAAGTAAGAAATGTGCATATTATTCTATGGACGGTCAGGAGGAGGCTTCTCGCTGCCAATATACGCAGTCACCGCCCGGCCCGCGGCCCCAAATTACTCCGTGAGCACAGAGTTCACAGGCTTAGGTTCGCTAGAAATTGTGAATCATGGACTCAAGAAGATTGGAATAGGGTTTTGTTCTCTGATGAAGCCAGGATATCTCTGTTTGGTGAAGATCGACGTCGGCGAGTGCTAAGAAGACAAGGAGAACGCTTTGCAGAGGCATGTTTCGAAGAAATCACACCTTATGGTGGGGGCACTGTTATGTTTTGGGCAGGAATAAATTCAATGGATCGTACAGAGTTAGTCATCATTGAAAACGGCTTACTGACTGGACATCGATACATAACGGAAGTTCTAATTCCTCATGCACAACCCGCATTGGCCGCTCTAGGTGAAGACTCGATTTTTATGGACGACAATGCTCGCGCCCACCGATCCCGCGATGTTAATGCGTATGTGCAAGAGGTCGGCATTCGTCGTTTGGATTGGCCAGCTCGAAGTCCCGACCTCAATCCCATAGAGCATGTCTGGGACGTTCTGAAACGGCGTGTGAGATCAGTACACCCGGCTCCGCAGACCATCAGAGAGCTGAAGAATGTGATTACTGCGGAGTGGGAACGTATTCCGCAAGCAAGTATCCGGGATATACTCGCTAGCATGCCCAGACGAATTCAAGCTGTGATTTTAGCTAGAGGGCGTCACACTCGATACTAAACATTTATCTGCTTTTACTTTATTAAAGAAAAACAAACAAAATTTTTTTTTTATTTTTACTTCATGAGTATATGCACTACTAGCGAACATACACTACTAGCGAGGTTTAGCATTATTTCCCATAAATTGTATCTAAATTTTATGAAATACTGATGAAAACGATTATTTTCTTATTAATTTACCAAATTGTGAGGATAAAACTACCTATAATTATCAAACAAAGCAATATTAACATTTGAAATGGTTCATTGCTTAGGTGCCCGTTTTTTTTGCAAATGAGTTTATTATTAATATTTATTAAAAGTAATGGATTGCAGCTAGAATGCCTACCTTGCGGAGGGGGTGTTTTCCCACCGGGGATTCGCCATCTAGTGATTAATTTATACACAAATACGTTTCATACACGTAATACCATCCAGCGAAAAAGCAGAGAACTAAAGCAGCGGCACGTTTGACACATTTATAGTGGCGTGAAACGTTAATTTACTATCGAAAAAATATAATCTAATGTGAGCCCAATAATAAGTATTTGCTTAATATCTAGTACTTTTACAGCAAATAATAAAATATATGATAAAAAATAAACGAGAATACACATTACGTACTCAACAATTTCATGAACTTGGATTAAAAAGGATAGTTTATAAGTACGTATCAGAATTGATATAGAAAGAGACAAGAAAGATATTTGGCAAAGGTAGAAGTTGTGTTGCGCAGCGATCTTATAATGTGGATCGATTGGCACAGGGGTAGTCGGGCTCGAACATGTCCATTTGTTTTAGTCAGTGTATTTATAAAAAAAAAAAGTTTTTTTTTTACTTCGAAAGGGTTCGTCCTTGATCCCAATTAAGCCCATGGGTTAAGACAAGATCCATGATGGAGCAAGCTAACCCAGAAGGTGCCTGTTCATTCAATCTTGCTTTGAAGATGGACGGGTTATAAGTACTCGGAAATACAGTCCCAGAGAGGAAGTTCCAATTCTGTGCTGTGCGCAATATAAAAGATGTCGAGTAGCGCTTGTTGCGATATTTAGGAATATCAACCGAGAGAGTGTGCTAGATCGCAGTGTGTCTGGATGTCCGATGGAAGAAGAGGGATGGCGGTATGTGCTCATGCAGCTCCAGAGCATACTCTTCAAAGTATAGTCAGTAAATGGCCGACAAACAGGCAAATCTGCGGCGGTAAGCTAGGCTGTGAGATTTGCTCTTCACATGTTTTTGTCACCAATCAGCCTCTCAGCTCTGCGTTGGATCATGTCCAGCATATTGTACGTCGCAAACTCGCCGCCTCGCTGCGCCGCCGGCGCCGCTGCGACCGTAAAACGCTAGTGTGATATGGCACTTACGTTAACGCTGTCAAATCTCATACATTTTTTAAACCGTATAAGTGATAGTAATTGTAATAAAAAACTTTTTATAAAAAAATTTAAACCGTCTTCAAAAAACTAAAAAGCAAAAAATAAACCTTTTGGAGTCGGTGCCAGCCAAGGCAAGAAAAATAAAATAGTTGGACCGCAAAGTAGAATGCCGTGGCTGGTACAGACTCCAAAAGGTTTTTTTATTTCACAATTTTTAAAGGTAGAACAGGTCTCGTACCTACGCTAATAACCTTATGTCAACTCCTCATTACCTTTTACAAAGCTGCTTTTCCCGGTGCAGGGACGTTACTTATTGAGGGTTTATAGCCTATAGGTATGTTGGCGAGGACCAATAGCTATTTAACAAAAAAGTTTCATCAAAATCCGATCAGTAGTTATTGCGTGAAACTTCAGCTCGAACAAGAATCTAACAATTACCTGGATGATATAATTGTTTCATGACTTCCATGACATTAGGCCCCATTATCACCGAAGATTATCATCGGATCTCAATGAGACTTATATGGGACCAAATTGTCAGTGTACCCGATCGAACAAAAAAACAACTATTAAAATCGGATCACCAACACCGGAGTAATCGGTATACATACATCAGACAAAAAAAAAAAATACGGGTTGAATTGAGTACCTCCCTCCTTTTTTGTTGAAGTCGGTAAAAATGGTGCAACCCACTGTGAGGCTATTACAGATTCCGTCCAAGGGTGCAGGGGCCCGAATCTCGCGCCTTCGACATCTCGAATTCGACATTTTTTTGAGCCGAAAATCTGTATTAAAAGCTCACTAGCAATATTCGACATTAAAGGAATGTTGAAGACAATCGAAACTAAAGGGTTTTGACAGTAGTAGAGATTTTACTTACATTTTTACTATAGAAATTATGGGTATTAGAATGTCGAATTCGACATAATATTTCAGCGCGAGAATCGCCCTCCTATTTGTTTGTTGGTAAAAACGTTACCACCATAATATTACGAGTTTCGACATTTTTACCTAAAACATAGAGAATATGCTACTATTTTGTTGTACCACGTGAAAAATAAGAAAAGCAGAGCCAACTTTGTCAACTTTGCCAATCGTGTTTCCACTTTCCAGAAACTGGCTAAAATTATTAAAAATAATATATAAGAAAATAAGACCCACAACCTATGTATGAATGAAAATATTTTGAATCAAATTTCCCCTACTTTTATCATTGCCTGCCCTTAAGGATTAATAATTACGTAAAATGACATACTTAAAAATATTTCGTAATAATTATAGTAGGTAATTAACGGCACCTAATAAAATAGGGGTTAAAGGTTATATTAATAAAATAGAAAAGTATCAGATATTGTTCCAAGATAAAAAAATATACATACTTGCAATTTTTTTTATAATTCACTTCCTAAGTTATGCCCAGTATGAGCAAGAGCTCGTTAGTCAAATCTAAATGTATTTTAACGATTTTTGCAAATAATATGGAACAAATACATGGATGATTCATACACGAACAGCCTTATAAAAAACCCATGGAAAAGAATTGTGGTTGTAGTGTGTTGTGAGGTCAATACTCTCACAATAAAATGTAGGTCAATCCAAGAGGCTTGAGCGTGCTATGGTCAGAGAAAAATAGAAATTTTTTCTACGTTAAATAGAGTCGTGTTTTATTCCGTTTTTCTACTCAACATACTTATATATAAGTATATATATATATATATATATATATATATATATATATATATATATATATATATATATATATATATATATTTTAGATTTGCAACTTTATTTTTTATAATTTACCCGCTCTCTTCTATGACCACAAGATATGTGGTTATTAATTTTAAACAAACAATAAACATAATACTTAACCCACAAAGCAAAAGTTTAAACCAACTTAATTAGTTTAATGTTTTTTGTCATGGGCAAGTTTTACAGAAAATCGAATTTGCACTACGACATATTTGATGTATCTACCTAAATGACTTATACTTAAAATATAATAATATATGAAATATTCATAAAACAAAGTCATTAAGTTTGGCATTTATGATAATTCAGGGTCAATAATCTCAGAGCGGCAGCGAGCGAAGAGGCCTCCGGCCAAAATCTAGCACAGTTTGCTCACGACTATTGAACTCGATTATAAAAAAATACGCGAATTATCTAAGAGTTACATCTAAGCTGAGTAAATGTTGTGATTTATAATCACAACAAATCATTGTCGCTTATAGTAAAATAAATTATTTAAAATAATAATTATGTCGTCAACCTCAAACATCTCAAGATAATTTATGATTGTAATTCCAATGCTATCTTATACGATAAATGTTTTATTTTAATGAAAAAATACTAGAAGATATCGACTCTACTCATAGGGTTGTTTGTAAGTGGGACAACTTGTGAGTCGAGTAAATTTTTAAAGTATCTTTCTATTAAAATTTATATCATCATGAAATGGGGCAGCATCGGCTTGCAGATATTAATTAAATTCTACTAAAATCAAAATCTTTAATTTTAGTAGAATTTAAATATTACCTTATTAATATATCTAATTAATATAATGAATTGCTCGTACGTAATGGAAAAGAATATAAAATTGATGATATGCAAAGTTTTCTCACTTTACTGATTGATTCAAATTGAAACCATTCATACAATTTTCGATGTATTAAAGTATGCGTATAGAAGGTGTATAACCATGTATTTCTTTCTGTATTAATTTATATGAACCAGTGTAAGTTTTTTCATTATAATTTTAATTGAAACATTGGCACAGCTATATGAACACGTATAAGAATCCTCTTCTCTCCGTTAAACTTACCTCACAGAGATAGTGTTACCTTTAAGAAAGCTTTATCACTAACTATGACAAACAGATCTTTCTTGGAAAATTAAGCAAAGTTTTCATGAATATTTTACATTATAAAATAGGATTCAAGCTTTGTAAGTTCACCCATATTTCCATCCATAAAGTGTGTTTGCAAAGTATGACAAAAGTTACAGAGCGAACTGCAAAGCTAAGCAAGAGGCCTTTAAGACTTATAGCTTACAGGGGACAAGCGAGGGCATTCACCCCAGCTACGTGTTGGAATAGAGTGGACCGACTCCGCGTCTCTATTCACTTTTTATGTTTCATAGTAATTTAGCTGAAATTTTTCAAATTATTAAATATTTTTTCAAGTCAAGTTTGCTAGAATGTCGTTCCGAATGTTTTATTACAACACATTCGAAGGGTACTAATACTTTATTAGTCCCATCACTTCTGTAATATTCGAACAATCCTACTAATATTGTAAATGCGAAGTATGTCAGTTTGTTTATTTGTTTGTTCGTTTGTTCCTCTTTTACTCAAAAACCACTGAACGGATTTGGATGAAATTTGGTATGTTAATTTGGATTTCAAGTAGTGGACAAGACAAGTTACTTTTTATCCCAATGTTCCCAAGGGAACGAAAACCACGCGGGTGAAAGCACAGGCGGCAGCTAGTAATTAATAAATAATACCAGGCAAAATATAAATTACACTTTAGCTAAAAGTATTTAAGTTTGAAGCATATTAAATCTGAGTATTTGAAAATGTTATAATTTGACCGAACGTTCTTGAGGGTTAATCCCCAACTCTGAGCCACAGATAGGATGACAATAAATTATCTTATTAGCGAAACTAAAACCTGAAAGGGAGAAATGCCTACACTAGAAAAAATAAAAAAGCAACATTATCTTCTTTAACTTAAACCTAAATAAGACTTCAGTAATAGATACTCCTTAATTTACGAAAAACCTGATAAAAAAATCCTATTAAATCTTACCCATACTAATACTAGACCAACAAAAAGTTCCCATAGAACGGCAAAGGACAGCAGGCTTGCGGAAATAGTGGTCTTACAAAAAATAGCATTGAACCGTTCACGAGCCGTCTACGGGTGCTAATCGACCGACGATCATTACGTTAATAAGTTTGATCATTTTGTAGCAACAGGTTCATTAAAATTATACGTTTGGTTTAACGCTAAATAAAGGATCATGTACGCGTTGTATCCCACCCAACAGTTTATCAGTCTGACACCATAACAACAATGTTTTCAGCATTGTTTTGTTAGATATAAGATAGCTAGTTAATCAGTCATTGAAGATTCCGGGAGAGAGACAGTATGACTATGACAAAGGCTAAGGGTCTCCCCGTTGTTCATAAAAAAAAACAATGGGTTGCACTCCGGGAGTGCTGGCAGAAGTAAAAACCGCTTAAACGAAACAGCAGGAGCAGGCGTACATTTTCGTCGCGCGGTAGAAAGAAAGGGAGATATTACTTCCTCTCCTACGCCGCGCCAGCGCCGAAAGTCTACTCTTTCTCCGTCTTACGAATTTTCGATGGTCACGTGTCCTGACGCGACTTTAAAGTTTTTTACCCATCCCAAAAATTTTAAACTCTGATGCGCACAACGCCGCTTATGAAGTATTCACTTCAAAAAAACCATCACAAATCCTTAACGTAAAAATCTTGAACGTTAAGGCTCGAGTTCATCAACTAATTAACCGACCGAATACGCTAGAAGTCTTTTAAATGTCATTGCAATTTAAAGTTGAAAGAGACAGAAAGATGTTACAAACCACGATTATCTATTAGACAGTTAGTGAAATCGGGAGGCTGATTAACAAAAACTCGGTTCAGTTACAGTTTCGTCACTGTTCACAATCATACAGTATGAAAATATGACAGTAATGACAGGACGAATATAGGTGATCTTTGTTAGATAATCAGTAAGTCAGCTCTTAAACCCATTGAAGTGAAAAACTGATTTATATATTTTTTTCAAATGACGAATCAAGTTTGAAAACAAAAACATTCTAAATTTAAATATTTTAAGGTTGTGTGTTAATCAGCGAAAAGAAATCCTCTCTTGGCATTTGCCAGTTTTAAAATTACCGATACTTTTAAAATAAATACGCCAATAAAGTTTTCCTGATTACACCAAATCAGCTAAATAATAAACTAAAGATTTTACTTACCAAAAGAGTCTTAACCTCCACTCCAAACAAATTTAAAAGCATGTATACCAAAGTACGCGTTCTTGAGTCTAAAAAGCTTTTTTATTGAATCTATAATAGACGCTATACAACAGTGCACAATTATATTTTCTGTGGAATCACGATATTTAATCAATAACGTTTTCGTGTAATTATGCCGTAACACTTAAATCCTACATAAACTGTTACACGTGTTGTATTCATAAAAATAGAATATTAGTATTCATTTTACGATTAAAATTTAATACTAGGTTAATAAAGCAGTGATATTGTAAAAACACGCAATTAGCTATTAATATTCCATAAATTGGCGCAATTTATGGAATGGAATGGAATGGAATGGAATTTATGGAAAAACAAAACGTTTGTATAGTTAATTATTGTCAGTTAAAAACGTAGTATGAAAAAGCTCAAACCATGAAGCTAATAATTAGTTATCTAAAACTTGTTTTATAGTAGAAAATATAAGTTATATACATTATTTTAACTGTCGGAAGAAACGATCGTCAGCAGCCATTTTAATGTCCCCTCTATTGATGGATAAGCAGAATGGACCATGGCCCGTCACTAGAGATGGGCGGTGGGTAAATACCCGATGGGTATTTACTGGGTAAATACCCAATTTGAGTATTTACCGGGTAAATACTGGGTAAATACCCAAAAGCATGGGTAAAAACAATAAGCACGTTGTGGTTGAAAAGTATTTTTTCTTTTCGTCTTTCTTTCTATTCATTGAAGCTGTTGTACGTTTTGGTCCAAAATAATTAATATTAGGTATCTTGATTGTTGACTAAACTAGTAAGATGATTTTCATCTCCGTCTATTTGGTTAGTTGTGATAATAGTGATAAAAAATCTAATTATTTATTTAAAAACATCAAAACATGTTCTACGTTATGACAAGAGCATGTGCATAAAAGAAGAGTTATTTGTAATATCAAATAACATAATAATCAAATAATTATTTAAAATCAACAATTATCAACAAAAGAGATAATAGTACATTATTGCAAAGGCCGTGAAATAGGCAATTGCAGGTCGAGTATGAGTTTGAAGGCCGAGCCGTAGGCGAGGAATTCACTAATACGAGACAGGCAATTGCCATTTCCGCCGAGGCATATATAGTGCTTTTCTCAAAAGAATGCAGGGAAATAAAACATACTTTTTATATTATACATTTGATAATTACTAAAAGAAAATCAAATTCATTGCAGGAGCGTCTTTTTGAATTTGGAACATTACAGCGGTCCAGCAATGTTGTATGAAACGGCGTGCTGGAGTTGTTAAATACTCTTTGTAATCTTCCAAATTCAAAAAACGATCCTGCAATGGATTTGATTTTCTTTGTCCGTATATAAATTCGATACTTCGCGTGTTCTTTTTTCGAAAATAATGACAACATTTCCATGCATGTTTGAGAAAAAATAATTGCATATAATTTCAAAGCATTATTACAAACCATCAGTCACTATCTGAATCATTATTGTCGTTCAATGTTGTTACGTCGTGAAATTCAAATTCATTGTTTCTTTAGATTCCAATTATAAGAAATATGTATATGATATTTTTGCTGCCCTTTCTGTGGCGAGTCTGTTTCTATTGGCATTATTGACGACCTGTTTGGCGCAGTGGTACGAAGCCCGCCTTTTGCGCCAGAGGTCCCGGGTTCGATCCCAGGACAAGACAAATATTTGTGTGCATGAACATGTCTATTTGTCTTGGTGTCTGGGTGTTAATATGTATAGTATGTATGTATTTACAAAAAGCAAGTATCGCAAGTATGTTTATCCGTTATCTAGTATCCATAACACAAGCTCTTGATGAAACTTAACGTGGGCTAGATAATTGGTGTGTTTGTATGCAATTATTTATTATTATTATTTATAATTTCAATTTTCAATTGTATGGTTAACATGCATGTGTGCTCGTAATTCACTCTTATCAATTTTTAATTTCCATAATACTGTTTACTCGATTATTGTTTGTTCTCGTGTAGCACCTATAATTAAGATTGCATTTAGCTCGGATCCCTCATATCGTTATATATTGTATTCATTTCAATGTAAATCTTGTTGGTGTTAAATAAAAAAAAATAATGAATATGGCCAAAGGTACTAAACGACCGTTCAGTTGCAGCTGAGCTACATGGTGCGGTTAGTATTCGAATTGCGACTTTGCTCAGATATTTAGACCTGCAAATTCCTTTCCACCTCACTATTACTGAAACACTTTCCCATACAAATGATTTACCGCAAAAACCTTCTTTTGCCCTATAGTTTGCTAAATCTGGAAATAAGTCAATATTTAAACTCTGCCCCATTCTGCACAAAAATTCTAAGCATTCCATTTCTTCTTCCTCATCTAATTCCACGCCTTGAGTTTTAGGATCCATCATGTAAGCAGCTAAGTGAATTGGTTTTATACAATTCTGCAACCATTTGTTTATAGAGTTCAAAAGGTAAGTTTTCTCATCGTCCCCTAGTAGTTGCAAATCTGAGAGTATGAAATGAAATGACGATTTAATATCCTTAAGACGCGTGTAAACTTATGTTGTTACTTTCTAGCTTGAATATTTTTTCTGTTACTGGTTGTAATATTTTGATGCATTCTTCAATCATATTCCAAAATCCTTCATCTACTAAATGAGCTTTATCTTCTCTTGGCATTCTCGCATCCTCATGCACTGCTAAAGTTTGTAAAGCAACTCTACTGTGCTGCAAACTTTTAAGCGCACTTAAATAACTGCCCCAATGTGCTTTACAGGCAAATCAACAGCCATTTTATAAATAATTTATAAATGCATTTATTGGTTCGGGTTTTAAAAAATCTTTACACAGCAAATTTAGTGTGTGGGCCACGCATCGTAATGGCACTATATGAGGGTGTTCATTTCGCACTAAATCAAATGCTTTTTGAATATTGTTTGCATTATCTCCTTTAAGGGTACTAAATTTGTTTGCGCCATAAACGTTTATAACTTTCAGAATTTCTTCACTCAAATATTGGCTGGTATGGCGGTATGCGAGAGTGTTAAGGATTTTCACAAAAATAGGTTCAGGTTTAGCAATCACAAAGTTGAAAATTTCTTCAGTGCGTTGATTGCTCCAACCATCACACTGTAAATGCAGACTACTTGCAGAGTTTAGTTCTTCTTGTATCTATTGTTACATTTCCTTGTATATGGATTCTAAGTGCGTAGTTGCAATAACTTTTCTGCTTGGTAATTTATAAAGCGGTTGCAGCTCTTCAAAAAAGTGTATCAACAGAGGATGTTCTACAATTGACATTGGTGTACGAGCGACAAAAATAGCCTTAGCTATTAATAAATCAAGATATTTTTTGGTTCTTTGGTAATACTTTGAGACGATTAAGATTTTCCTGATGGCTGTGAATTTTCTGTATTCTCTACATTATGCTGTGATTGCCTTTGTTCCGTAAATTTTTTTTTTGATTGATCTTTTACCTTCTGAGGACATTTAAAACATGTTTGTAGATGTTTCTCTAATTTGTTAACATTTGCAAAAGCATACAATTTTTCACAATATTTACACCTGCAAACATATAAAACATGGAAGCATTTCTGACGCTAGAAAATGACACCACGAAAAGTTGGGCGTCACCTTTAAAAACTCTCGGATTTCCCAGATCACTTTGGTCTGTCTCATGGTTAAACCAACGTCATTGAATGTATGTCAAACAGGTCACGAAAAATTATAATAAATGCCTTCATGTATTGTAAAATGGTGCAGAAATAGCGCGAGTTTGCCTAATTTATCGTTTCAATTCTTCGTCTCACTCACTCAATACCATATTCATTGGAACTTTACCTTTTTTTTTTTTATATATTTGCCATGTCCTGAGGGAATATTCAAATACTTAGGACTTATTCTATTAACGATTAAAGTAATATTTAGGGATTTCGAACTACGACATAGTTAAAAAATGTAAAGTACGTGCAATTTGTAGATTGATTATTAGTGGGAAACTATTAGCTGTGCAGAAACCGTGTAGATTTCTTGCATAAAAAGCAATTAAGTAATTTTATCGTTGTAGTTAAAAAAAAAAGTAAATTAAATAATGAATTGAATTACTTTACAACATAATTTAAAAAAGGGATATTGTAATGGTAGTTAGGAACAGTCATAAATAATGATAGCGTTATTGCTGATAAACAGTCTCGTCAAAATTTGCCCTAATTAATCACATTACAGAGTAAAAAAGTCGTTGAACCTGTTTTAGCAAATGTAAGGAATTTTAGAAATAGTTGAAGAGTAAATACCCATCCTTTGGGTATTTACCCGGGTAAATACCTTGATTTTGGGTACTTTGGGTATTTACCCGGTATTTACCGGGTAGAAACCCATCTCTACCCGTCACGCGGTCCCAATGCGGTTAGTCGGTTTTAACGACTGCAAATACATGTGACAGCAACGGCTTATCGTTCCTTCCGAAGTATAGAGGAGCTCGAGAAAAAAAAAATTTGGCTACCCATCCTGTGACTGATCATTGAGAAAGATGCTCAACTGCGACAATCGCATGCCGAGCTCCTCGATAATGATATTCAAAATTATGATTGTGTGTGTGGTCTTAACTATCGGGTAAACCAATAAATAATGGTAGTAGATAAACACGTAGATCACCATCAAACAACGCAAGTACAACATGGATTGCTCGCGCGGCTATTTGTTCTGCAATTAAGGTCATACAAACACTTCCGCCGGTCTTTCAACTTTGGATATGATTGATTTTGTTAATATTAATTGCTGAATGTACGACATATAGGAATTTTGTGCGACACAGTGAAAGAAAAACTATAAAAACTTGAAGATGGTCCAATACATCATTTTCATCACTTTTTTAATACTAATTAACAATGTTAGAGTGAACTGTTAACTAATCCAGGTGGAAAAAGGAATTTGCTTATTTGTGCCTCTAAAAGCATTCATTAGGTGCTTGTAAATAATACCAACGCATGCTTGTTATCAGTAACACTTCAACCACTTGATAAAGTCATAGCCCGCTCTGTGGTTTAGCTACTAAAGAAAAGTAAACGACATATGGATGGTGCACTTAAGAGTGCTGTACCTGTCTAAGGACAGGTACAGCAATTTTAAATAATTTTCATAAACATATCGATGTCAAAATAAAGAAGATGGCTGGCGACGAACATAATCGAAAACTTTTATTAGCATTGTAGTCTATAATAAACACCTTGAGTGGAAGAAGAAATAAGGTCATATACAAAATAATGGAAATGTAAGCTGCACGCCAAAAGTAAAATAAATTCGCCACTATAACAATAAGATAAGATCGATTTAAAAGTAAAATAGCCTCACCTAGAACAGCTTTAAGTCGTACATCTGCATATCGCTTCATTCAAAGAGAACGATTGTTACTTAACAATTATCATAATATGCAATACAACTTTTACTCACAAGTTATTCGTAAAAATGATTGATCACTGCATATTTCGCGTTGCACACCTTGGCCAGCCCGTGTCATAACAAATGCAATATGCTTACGTCATTTCCAAAAGTGTTCTTAGAAAAACGTCATGTGTTTGCCTATGTTATTCGAAATGGGAGTTGCACCTTTGCATGCTTGCAGTGATCTGCACACAACGATTTTAAATATTATGTTTAAGAACAGGGCCGTTAGCCAAAGTAACAATTCAAAAACGATAACGAAGTTCGAAAAGAATTAAATGTATGGGATTTTCGGATTGGCATAGGCTGCGCTAAATCACGTGGTCTTACCGCAAGTTAATCGGCGCATATAGACAATAACGAATCGAATTATCGTTTCGCTACATAACGATGTTACTTTGTCTACAGGCCAAGTTCTTATACCTAGACGAAGAAGTAATAAATACTACGTAAAAATTTAGAGAGTGACCTAAAAGACTTGGGCAGACTATAAACTTTTACGTCGGTTCGCTTTCAATTTGAATACCAAAAAGTTTTATCCAAAAACTTTGCAAAATATTGTTAGGGCTCACGAAACTGTAACAGTATATTCAATTTAAGTACAGATTTTCAGTAGTTAAAATCTATTTACTGTTAATTATGTTTTTCAAAATATTATCAAAATGGCATGGTATGCTATACCTACAAGATTCCAGTTACAAGGGTGTATCGATCTATACTATAAATAAAGATTCCGTAATTCTCTTACAACACCAATGTTTTATGTACAAAAAACACCTTAAGCAGTATGTGTGGGTTACAATTAAAGTGCATTATTTGCATATTTTTTCTTCTTTTTTAGTTTTGTAAAGAAAACCATTTGGCAAACACAATCTCAATACACTTCGTACACCGCACACTTAAGCACAGCGGTTATAGGTAATGAGGGCAATTTCAGTGCAGCCTTTCATGCCATCCGGTATTTAGAAGACAGATGTCAATAATTTGAGATACATTACGTCTATTCAATCTCCACAACTCTTATAACAAAATACTGACAAAAGTCAAGAAATCGGCCAAGTGCGAGTCGAACTCGCACATGAAGGGTTTTGCCTCTCACCTAAGGTTGCCTGGAAGAGACTGCTACGTAGCTATAAGGCCGCCTATTGTGTGTTCCTCTTTTTTGACATTTTCTCTGCATGTGTTTGTTTTTGTATCGTGTGCAATAAAGTTTCTATTATTATTATTGCCAAAATGCCATTATAATTTTTTTGTCTGCAAAAATAAGTTTGTTTTTCAAAGTGTTTGTATGAATGACATTTTCCAAAACCGCAAAGTGAATTTTTGCGGTTTTGGAAAATGTCTCTGAAACTACTAAATAAATTTCGTTCAAACTAAATTTCGTTAAAAGTTTTTATAAAGATCTACATCACATATATATATATATATATATATTTTTATTTTTCACTTTCTTATTTTAAAAGTTAGAATTTTTATATATTTAATATAAATAAAATAAAATATAAATAGAATAAAAAATTTCCACTTTGGAAGTGTATAACTTTCAAACGGTTGACTTTGAGAAAAAACTGTTTTAGAAGCCTCAATGTAATTTTTAAAGATCTATCTAATGATATCACACACGTATAGGTTTGATGAAAAAAAAATCAGTGTCAGTTCCATGTATGGGGAGCCCCCCCTTAATTCATATATTTTTAATTTTTGTGTAAAAACCGTAAAGCGGTTTACAGAATACATCTACCTACCAAGTTTCAACTGTGTAATCCTCATAGTTTTGGAATAAAAAGGGTGTGACATACATCGGTTTGGCCGAATCTATAATTTAGGCTACGAAACCCTAAAAAGACTGCCAAGAAAATCAGGAAAATAAGCAACGGTCAATACGAAATAAATGTTAAAGTGTATTCATTTACAAAAATAAATGATTTTACTGGCGTAAATGCAATCTTTTTTTATTCAGATAACGAGGCCTTTAGAGGTAGTGTTGTTTTATGCTTTAAGCATACAATTTCTTTCTTTTTA
Source organism: Chrysoteuchia culmella (assembly GCA_910589605.1). Taxonomy (NCBI): domain Eukaryota; kingdom Metazoa; phylum Arthropoda; class Insecta; order Lepidoptera; family Crambidae; genus Chrysoteuchia; species Chrysoteuchia culmella. The sequence goes on along the minus strand of OU342647.1, from coordinate 9,478,620 downwards.
ACTATTTAGGGAAACATTTAAATTTTAAATGCCAGAAGTAGACTAAAATGAACTTGATATTATTAGAAATTAAAACTTCTTTAATTTGAATTTTACAATGCTATTTTCATGTAATTAATATAAATAGCTTACTGCTACCACGCTGGCCAGACGGGTTGGTAGAGGGTTTGTTTCAGGAGAGGCTTATGTCCAGCAGTGGACGCGTACAGGCAGATGATGGATGAATATAAGTAAGAAATACGTCTGAGTGACATGAGACCGGTGGTTTTTTCTAGAATATTTTCTTATTTATATTACTTATAAATAGTTTTGTAAAATGCAAATTAAAAAAGTTCTATTTAGATGGCTGTTTCTTTTTATTCGATAGTCAAACATTTGTATAAATGTTTCTTTCGAATGGGAGGATATTATTTCTCTCATTGAAGAAACGACGCGACGCTGGCCAACAGCGTTTAAAGGGGAACATACTAGAAAATTTCGACGGGTCCTCATAAGTCTCGGTAGCATAATTGCTAGTGCATTGGACCGGAATCCTAAGGGTGCGGCTTCGAGTCCCATCTGAACGACATGAGACCGGTAGTTTGATTTTCTAGTATATTTTCTTATTTATATTTATTATTAGAAATCTTTCAATTTTATACAAACGGATTGACTTATTTTAAAACCAACTTTAAATTAGCTATTGCAATAATGAACTAAGTAACATTTCGTAAATAGCAATTCAAGTTACTTTTTCTTTATATAAAATAAAAATATAATGAAATTGTAGAACACTTAATCGTATGATAACATACTCGTACGTTGATTTACTGTAACGCGTTGATGTCTTATGTTTTACTTATCATTATTCTGAGTGACAGCATAATTTGTGTCTGAAACTAGTTAGGCAGAGTCAGTCTAATTTAAATAAATTAGATTTTAAACATTACGAAATAATAAACATTTGTTTAATTGATTTTGTTTGTTTTAGTTTCTTAACATTTTTATTTAATACGTTTTTAGAATCTTGTCTCGAATTAAGACAATAAAGATTACGCAGGATATTACATGTCTTCCAAAGGTCACACATAAAGTATATAATTTTTTCAAACCATATCTGATATATAAACAGATGATTCGATATCACACAAAAAGCACAACAGGTATAAGAACGGAGAGGCGCGGCGGCGCTGCAATCCTTTCGTGCGTGGGAACCTCGGCAGATGCACTCGCGTCGTGCACAGCCTTTTTTCTAAATCCGCATGCTAGGGTGGCTGTATTGCACTGGGTCTTAAGACAAAATAAAATATTTTTTCGTAGACTGAAAAGTGGTAGAATGGGTGCTGTAAATACCAAACACTTTTTTTCTTGTAACGTCCTATAATATAATCGGTTCACGGAGACGAGCTTGTACTGAGAGAATTTCCTCGATCGTAATTAGCTGAAGATAACATCACCAAAGGTGCTATACGACTGCGCGAGATAGCAATGAGAAAAGGATGAGAAAATTGGGTGCGAGACCAATTTTGCAGATTAGGCAAAAACACCACGAAATCACTTCATAGTAAATAACTAAACGACACGATGCTAAATATTATTGGCGTCCACTAATTTAACGAGTTTTCTTTAGTATATGTAAACCCATTTGAGAATGATCTTGAATTTTCGTATTTTAAGGGGTCATTTTGATAAGAAAAAGTGTTGAGGCAAAATCATTAATCTTGTTTCTGGTACACTGCAAATGTAGTTAAAGGTATGAAGATATGCATATCTTATCACCAGATTTGTAACATCTCTAACTCTATAGTTTAATATCAAAAAGAACATACTTTTTCCGTAAGTCGTCGTCTCAGCCACATAACACTCACTGTTGGGTATAAGCCTCCCCCAAGGATCTCCACAACGATCGGTCCTGGGCTCTCCGCATCCAGCGGCTTCCCGCGACCTTCACCAGATCGTTAACACTACAAAAAAATATTTCAGTTAACACCACACCTTGATCTTTTAAAAAAAGGGCCATTCTATATGACAGTCAAATTATACAACCACTTGCCTAACTCCTTAAAAGCCCTCCAGGGAAGTAAATTTGATAATAATTTAGAGCAACTTCTTCTTGACAAGGCTTACTATTCTATAAAGAAATATTTGTAAAATAAATTATGAATGTAAAGAAATATGTATGTCTACTTAGGTATATAAAGTAAAAATGTAAGTTACATAAAAAATATATATTTATATACCATAATAATAATAAATCTAACCTAAATACAGAGTACAGAACACAGAAAGTCTTAAGACCACAAGATGCAATAAAGGAATATGATTATAAATATGTTTCGTAAATTATGATTTATGGAAATGTTATTATTGTCTAACATTTTCATGAACAAAAATAATCCAAGGCAATCTAACAAAGCCTGTAATTTACACTAACTTAAAAATTACTTTACATATCCAACATACAAAAAGGAAATATTTTTCTGCGAAGAGGTCAGGATGAAAATAAGTAGTTACAATTAATTCACTTGCTACTAATTAATAAAAATATTTTTTAGAATCAACGAAGCATGGTCACAAGATTCATATCAAAATTATCGATAGGCAGGAAGTTAGACCTTTGCTTGCAAGTCACTTGCTTTCGGAAACACTTGGTTTTGTCACAAAATTATAGTTTTTGTTAAGGGTTGTATTGCATCCGCTGCATAAAAAAAAATAGTGAGATTTTGCGCGTTAAAAAATTCGCACGAATCATGATTCTACCCATTAAAGTGGTGCTAGGGTTACATAACAAATATCCGGTAGGTCAAATCATGAGTAGCTGGCTTTACTATTTTGTTTCACTTACAAAACTTGCTTTTATTTCAGTATAAGAACTGTGTGCAACTGCGAATAAATAATGACAAACAAGTGTGAATAACCCCCAAGCAAAGGATTTAATGGCGTGAGGATATGTTTTACTTAGAATAACGAAAGTTTGACACCAGAGATCTTCTTCAGCTTAGGGTTGATGATTCCTATATTATGTATTTTATTAGCCCAGTATGTGGCAACCCGAACTGACATATTTTAAGCATCTATACTCACAAACCTATTGTGGAACATTTCATGTATTCACCTTAGAACTATGCAACAATGCTATGTTGGGGCTTCCAATATCAAAGATTTACTCCCTTGAAGAGTGCTTCGAGCGTAAAAATTCGCTTTGCCTCAACTGTTATCAAAACAATCAGTGCTAATCTTCTTTGAGTCAGCCGACAATTTTTACAATTATGTCTAATCTATCTTACAAAGTTGAGCAGAAGAAAGTTAAAAAGGAGCGGTCTCCTTTAAAGTTAACCTTCAATAAATGTTTACCTGTTTACGCAAAGAAGTTATTGTGTAGCAGTAAAACTTTCTTTGGAACTGTTAATAAACGGGTCATCCTTTGTACCGGTCCTAAAGCACCGAAAGCTTATCTACTAAATAATAGATCTAACTCTGTGTGTACAAAAAGTTATATGTATCTTTAGTCATCATATAAGTAGTCATTTGTGTTTAAGAAAATACTCCTTATATCCATGTTAAATCTAGAAGCGTGTTATTTTTTAAATGTAAGTAGTTTTTTTTTTATCATAAAAAAATTTGAGTCGGTTATGAGACATAAATAGATATTCCATTGTTCACTGGACACCGGTGTCCTGCTAGCAAATGACGAGTTAATAGCAAGTCCGAAATAATGTAAAAAATAAGACAATCTGTTTTATTAATGCGATGACCGCTCCATTCAAGATTTAAAAAATTAGCATAAACATCCCATGACCCTGTTTGTTCCATAAAACGCATTAAATTAAATTTTAAACCTCATTCATTGATAGACCTGGGAGACTTCCGGTGAAAACAAAAACAAAAAAAAATGTTTAAACAAGCCACGAAACGGCATATGGGGGCTCTAGCGGAAATCGAAAGGTTTTTTTTAGATATGCGCTATTATATTGATGGTCAAAAAACTGATGAGTATACTTGTAAAAAAACTAGTGAAAGCGGAGCGCAGATTATTCGTGGGAAATAAAATCACGTAAATTGATATCTCGTGTCGCAAAGCTGTTGTATGTTTTTTGTTTTACTTTTCCGTCGGAGGAACGATCAGTATTTTAATGTTAAGGACTAAAATTAGGATGATATCCGTGGCATATGGGCTAATAAAAACACTATCTATTGAGAGTTCTATGTTTATACATATTTATATATTAAAAACGATTTCTTTTATTCAGTTATTTATGTTAAAAGCCTTAACTTGAATAGCTGGATAAAAAATATATTTTTATTTTAAATTAAAAGTCATCTAATCGGATGATCGCATTGTAACCGTCAATCAAGTAGTGTCCTAGTGTCCCATCTACATGAGACGACAAGAATTACTTTTCGTGAGTTTAGGCCCATTAACGATGCACTAGCAATTTGTAAAAGTCGTGGGAAGCCGCTAGGATCGGGCAGTACAGGATGGATAGACGCGAAAATCCTTGAAGCAATCTTGAAGAATATCGTCGAGCACCACAGAACCGATGGTTATAAAGATTCTTGAAGGATGCCTATCGTCCTATCAGTTCTCATAATCATCGTACGGCATCAAGACGAAGTAAACTGTAAAGAATTCAGATGTTACCTACTTTCATATTCACGAGAGAAATAAGTCTGAAATTATTTTGAACATTCGTTTATATCATACCGTTTTCCAAGCCGTGTCATACCTCAATATACTGATAAACAAACATAACTGTCACTGTCATACAAAGACTTTTCACGTTTTAGGTAATTCCTAAGTTATTACCGATATGCATTAGGTAGATGTATCGATAGTGCACCACGACCGGCGTGGGAGACTGCCGCAGGTGCGGCGAGCCACCGCGTCTATCAGCCGCAGATGCGTTAGATGTAGAACTACGAATGCTTAGACAGATTTCACAATGTACAAGTGTACGTAAGTGTTTGCTGGTGAAAGATGTTAATTGTAACGAAATAGACTGTATAATCAAATATTTGTGTGGGGCGGAATTCAAACCTAGGAAGTCAATGAAGGCTGATGTTTTTATGTATTACTAGCGGCCGCTCGCGGTTTCACCCGTGGTTTCCGTTCCCCTGGGAATATCGGTAAAAAAAGTATCCTTTGTTCATAACCGGGCTATCGACTATCTGTGTTCCAAATTTCAAGTAAAATCCTTCAGTAGTTTTTGAGTTTATTCGTTGCAAACAAACAAACAATCAAATCTTTCCTTTTTATAATATTACTAGCTGCCCGTTCCCGTGGGAATACCGGGATAAGAAGTATCATTTGTTCAAAACCTGGAGCTCTATTTTTGATTCACTCGTCTCGAGGATTCTACTGATTTTCGTATTCGGTATTCGGAAAAGCGACCTTGCACGTATATGCATAGCTTCGCTTTTCGCCTATAGTACCGCCTCCAACGCGAGCGCGCGAGGGGCAAAGCGAAAAGCGTGCTATGTCTACGCTTGCAAGGTCGCTAATTGCCTGATCGAATCTTCGTTCGCCTCACCACTCGCGCAACGAGTGATTCAAAAATAGAGGTCCAGACTATCTACCATATGTGTACTAAATTTCATTCATATCCATTCAGTAGTTTCGGAGACTCTCCAATGCAAACAAACAAAGAAACAATAAAATCTTTCCTATTTATAATATTACTAGCGGCCGCTCGCGGTTTTACCCGTGGGGTCCCGTTCCCGTGTGAAATATCGGGATGAAAAGTATCCTATGTTCATAACCAGGCTATCTTCTATCTGTGTTCCAAATTTCATTCAAATCCGTTCAGTAGTTTTGGCGCCTATTCAATGCAAACAAACTAACAGACAATCAAATCTTTCCTCTTTATAATATTAGTAAAGATATATGGTATAGAAAGAGATGACTCTTTTTTTTATCATCGTTAATACATAACAATTATCTTAGCTTAGAAATTAGAAATGATTGTCACTCTTACATGAAACTAGTTAGTAGTAGTTAGCGGTAAAATCTGGATTGCATTGTCACATAATTTTAATAACTCCTGTATGTCAGGATGTATAAGGAATAAACTGCTGTCTATTCTTATTCTTACAACTGTCTGTGGATGAAGTACTCAACTCACGGATTACTTTTTGCCGTATTCAACGTTATACTTGTATTCGATATAGGGAATAGGTATTGCCTTATAAATGAAAAGTAATCTTCAAGCTATTTCATCCAGAACAAAATGACTATGTCCATTAAACCAATATTACAAGAGCAAAAACAGTGGTATCACCACACCTGTTCGAACTTGCTTTTCAATAAACCTTACTTTCGATAAGATTTGATATCACAAGGTGCAAAACTAAAGAAACCGAACACCTTATTAGCATCCTTCGCCCGAAGCAATCTCATCGATCCAAAGAAAGCAAGTCGACATTCGATAATAGCGTTCGAATTATGGCCGAATATCCCATCCCTGACCTACCACCAGCTGCCTTCCTTAACCCATATGTTACAAATATAGGTCAATTAGAATTATATCAAGTCACACGATTCAAGATTCTAAAACTTTCAGCTTTAGAACTATTTTCACTTGTGTGAAAAATACGTGTTTGGAATGCCAAACTCGAAATCTGACTGTTGGTAATGAATCTTTTGGAACACAGGATCTGATTTGTGTTATTATATGGTAGGAAATTGGTGACAGGTGCATATGTTCGCGACTGGTCATTTGTTATAAGGAAAGGATCTCCACATTGAGTTATTATTCTGACATTAGAAAGTTATTTTATATTTTTTATACATTTAATCATAATGGACGTTTACTTTAATTACAAATTTATTTGATTAAGTTTTTTGGCAGTTAAAGAAATATACATCGCACTGTTGTTTCTTGAAACTATCATTTTTGTTAAGCACTGCTGGGGAAAAAGTAGCCTTCTCCTTCTGTGGAACAGAATGATAGGCCACAATCTCTCCATATGAATGCGTTTTTGTGGCTTCAACAGCCACAAAAACGCAGTCACAAATTAGTATAGCAAGCTAGTGGATGAGGATTTACGTAAAAACGCGGCTAAGCGTTTCCCCGATATATATAAAAAGACGTGTAAGTAATAGTTTTTGTCAGTCAATCGTAGACAGACGATTAATCAACATAAGCATTGCATAAAAACCAGACAGATAATTTACACATGAGAACAGCGAGCGTCTATCAACCGAGATGTCGACAAGTGCATCTTCAGTTTTTCGCACAAAATGATGCAGACACTAAAATACGTTAGTAATTAGCATTTTAAGAGTGAACTGAGCTTACCCACGATTGTCTGCGGCGTCAGTTCCCACGTCATAACAGTCGTAATACCATGGCTTCGCGTTATATTGCTCATTAAAGGGATGGAGTGAGATGGCATTCTGTTGGCAAGGTTCTGTGATAAAAATATGGCTACTACTAAGCAATTTACCATCATCATTAACCATTTTTAAATGGCCTAATTTAAAAGTTATGTTCGGAGAAGAAGTTGACGTCAATGCACCTAGGAGTTAAAAAAACTCGTTCAGTATCCGTGGTCAGTTCGCTTTGGTTAGATTGATCTGACCACGGACACTTTTAGTTCCATACATGTTACGAATTTATTAATTTAAATATTTTTTTAACTAAAAGTACCAGGGCAGCATAACCAAACAGGAGTTATAAAAAGCTGCTGCGTATGAAAAACTCAAAACATCTAAAAAAATACTTCTGGTTAGCTATGCAACCCTGGTACTTTTAGTACAGTCGGGAAACTTCCCGGTTGAGCAGTAGAGTGTTTTAAGGGTGCTGTATTTAAAAAAGGAAGAGGTATAACAGTGATATCACAACTGATGGGCACATTAATAGGTTATTCATTTAGATGCTAAATTACTTCTTTAACCTTAATACATTGCGAGAAAACGTTTTTCAAAAAATCTCTACTGGTCAACCGGGAAGTTCTCCGATTGTACCATTAAGTAGCTTGTTTACTACGAAGTTCTATAATTATGCAAGATGCAAGTTACATTTGAGCTTTCAGCAAATAGATCTTATCTAACAATTGTTTACTATTGTGTAAAACTTGTAAAAGTTGACAAATCATTTAGTTTTGAATCCAACACTTACAACAAAAATTACAAGATGAGTCTACATTACAAAGTGTAAGAATCGTTACCACAATAATAAAGCAGTAAAAATGGTTTTCTCTGAATGCTCGAGGAACGCTGACACATTTTTCAATAATTTCCATTCACAACGAAGGTACCGGATGTTTCTTGTAACTAACAGTTTACGAGACACAGCTAATGTCAATGTGAAGTACATTAAAAACCTGCGGATGTTGGGCTATGCCTTAAGGCCGTTTTTAAAGCTTTACCTCAGTAAATGATACTTTGTTTCATTTAGTAACTGTTTACCATGATTATCTAAAGATATTTGCTTCCCAAAATTAAAACTTTGCTAAGCTTATGACTTATCTTTTAATTGGGACAGATTTATGGATAGTGATAATTTGTTAAAATAATTGTGATTAGTCTCTACGCACTAATACATGATAATTTGCTTGTTTTGCCCCTTTTTCTTAAACTTGTTTTTCCTTTGTTCTATAGATATTGAAACTGTGTTATTTCATTGAGGAAATCAATATTTTGGTCAATGACAACTTAATTTGAACAAGATTTTCAGGTACGTTTTAAACTTTAAGTAGTACTTCTACGAAATTAAATGAAATTAAGCTTGAAATAATTCACAGTTACATTTCGATTGCTTTGATATCATAATATTAGAATCATTACAATTAACAAATAAATGTATTTCTTTGTATCTATTGTATCGTAAGAAGTCAGACGGCAAAGTTCATTGCAGGTCGTGGTTTCTCCATACAACATCATCAAAGCAACGTGAATACAATCGGATTTGTATTGAATTCGATTTTAGTTAACCTACTTAGTGTGTATGTGGTTTTTTGCGTCCATTCACTTCTTGTAATAGTTTGTGTGTAATTTGTACGTACACGAACGCGCGGTGTAGTTACGCGTTTTAGAGCAAACGGGGTTAGTGACATACATAACAATAATTTTATATTATAGGCATTACGATGATATTTTTTACTGAATAAGCCTAAACGAATGCTTACTGAAAGAACATTAATTAATAAGGAATGAATCCTTTTAAGTTTAAAATGTAAACAATGTGGACCTAAGGTTAATAACATTAAAGTATATTTTAGCGCTGTATTATTTAGAGCACAAAACACTTTTTGCTGTAGGGTGGACGGTCGATGTTTTTTTTTTTTTACTATTAGTTTATCGGGATTGGCGTTCATATAACATCATTATACATTTTTTGTAGCCATTTGATAATTTAATAGTTTAATTTAAACTACATAAATCGCTCTTACTAATGAACGAAGTAAATACGGACTCAAGGTCAACGTGAAAAGTTTCATGTGCTTTGCTTTACATTTTAGTGCTTTTATAGCTATGATTAAACAAACAAAAGGTTCCGAAGAAAGTTAGAGAGGCATATCCCTGGGTTACTTAGTCTTATTTTCAATAGCATAATAATGCTCAACTTGTTAGACTCAGGATGTTTTAGAATTATATACTAAGATAGTAATAGTATAGATTAATCAGTATATAAAGTCTTGTGTAATACATAGTAACAGAGTGCGCCATAACAGCTAGTAGCGACGACAACGTAACCGCGATGTAATGGCAAAGCGACTATGGAGAGGGCTGTCTCTTTATTTGACACAAAATATTTTCAATAATTTATTATGGTATTGTGGCAACTGAACGGCAACGTTATTCTTGTATTTTTTACTTTTTTAGTAAATCTTACCTCAATGTTTATTACTAAATTACTTATCCTTGAAATACGCACACGTAACAGGTGAATTTCATTCACTATTGTGAAATACATATTTATGTCGTACTCCTTTCAACAAATATTATGTTTTCACTATAAGATATTTTCTACAGAAGCTAATTTAGTTATTGAGTGACCCCGAACCTTCTAATATTGTAACACTATTCTTGCAAATAAATATTTAATTATTATTATTATTAATAACCGAGCTTATGAGAAAAGTAGACTCTCCGAATTGTAATATTTGTAATTCGGTGGAAGATGCTTACCATATCATTATGGAGTGCTCTAGGACTGCTGATCTTCGGAAAAAAAATATGTATTCGAATATATGATATAGGAGCATGTAATTGTATTTTGATGCAGCTATGCAGTGAAGAGGCAAAATTGTTATACAGATCTGTTCGTTTAGCTGATAAAGATAGATAATAATTATAATTACATTGTATCTAGACATTAATTATGGGGGTGGCATATCTTCGGACAAAACCATAATTATGTTAAAAAATAAAAAATAAAATTAATTTTAAATTGATTTCACTATTTGCAATTCTAATAAAACGATTCTACAGTAGCTGAGAAGGAACTAGGAGCAGTTTGAGGACGGGAAAATGGACACAAATTGTTTTGAAAATGGACTCAAATTGTTTTTGTTAAACTGTTTAGTTAATAAATATTAAACAATAAAATATACTAAAAAAAGCATCTTGTCTCATGTCGCTCTGACGAGATTTATCTGACGGGCTCTGTTTATTTAATTGAAAATTACGTCAGTGCCAGCCCTAGCGTGCAATCTTCCGTGATAGTGAACTTGAGTTTTTTCGCGGCGCTGCCAGCGCCGGCGCACCGTTAGCTTGAGCTACATTCCGAGTTGCCGCAAACCACCGCGCGGTGGAGTTACCACCGCAACTTCGCCGTTCTTGCGCCTTTAAAATTACTTTTCTTGCTACTTCTAACGTTGTTGGGAATCCGGATCTCTTTATAGCCGTTTTTAGTGTCTCTATAAGGCTAACGACAACGCATAGTGTTACGTAACCGCGGCCATGAATTCTTACACTGAAAATAATAACCTACTTTTAAAATTGTAATAACTTCATATTAATGTTAGTTAAGTTTTCTTTTAAATATAAATACATGAATGATCTGTAAAATAGGTCACCTGTCATGTAAACGCACTAACTACCGAGCTAAGAAGTTTACTTTTATGCACTTTTTACAGATTTAAGTAAAAAAAAGGCAATAAACCATCTCGTGATATCGTAATTATATATCATTACTTCCGATTAAAACCCATTTGACATTACAATCAAAGCGTATCTAATGCGACGCAGACGTATCATTTACAGACTATATAGTATCTATTACGATAATAGAACAGCACTGTCTAGCAATAAAATAAAAACATGACGGAAAATAACAACCTCTCTAATGCTAGATCTAAGCTCCGAAGGTTGCGCGCGCGCAGGTCGTTGACCCGCCATTGCCAATGTCAGCCAAGATGGCTGGCTGAGTTCCGCACTCGCTTACGTTCTTCACGTAAGAGGCTGTAACTCTATGCTTGTGTGGGTAGCGCATGTTTTTCCACGGTGTGTACGAATGCCGTCTAGGCGCACACATACAACTTACTTCTATGTATGGGAGCGTAGATTGTTGTCTGTTTCCTTGAGGTAATTCTAGATGGCGTTGCTAGACTGGTCTAGTTGGGCTGTTATTGCGAGCCACAAAGTAGCAAGATACTGACACGAATAACACTTATTATGTCCATATAGCGCGATGCAATTTATGTGACTCTAGTTGTTAGTGACTAGCAAAATGTAAGTGTGTATCGTTTAATTGATATTATGACAAGTTTTTATTAAAATCATTTACTTAAGATGTGCTTTTACAACAAGCATGATATTAATTTTTTCATCTTTATGATCATCATTTATCTCAGACAAATGGGAACCTTATTGTAAGAATTTTGCTATCCAGCAATCACAACAAATTCCATCGTTTTCCGGCTTCAGGACAAATTAATTTAGTCAGTCATAATTAAATTCTTCTAATCACGTAACCCAAGTTTACTCTGGAAAATCTGATAAAAAAAAACGTGAATGAAACATAAAACGGTACGCTCACGAGATTTCTGCGTGATTTTAGCGATATGTTTTGCATATATAATGAATTATAATTGATTACGTAATTTATGAAATTGTTATTGATAAAAAAATATCGATAAGCACAATAATAAATAAATAAATACATTATTATTCTCTTCACAATACAAATACTTAACTAAATAGCAAATCAAAAAATATTTACACGGCATTTAATCTGCTGTTCCATTGACATTTGTAAGTACGTTAATAATACGTAATAAATAAATAATTCATTATTTCTTCTCTCACATATACATATAGAAATTCAGCTAACTTAGTCAAAACTAACAGTGGAAAGATTAATCTATGTGAGAGACTGGCCTCTGCGCTATGAGACGTACTGTATGACAGATAATCAGTCTCTACTCATCCGGACCAGGATAAACAGAGAAATGACCATGTAACTTGTATAAAAAAATGGCGAACCCGTTTTGTAGCCTATCCGTGTATTTTTAACAAATCGCTTTTATTTTTAACAAACTTATCTATTTTCATGCCTTTGTGAAAAGGTTTTCTTTTTCTCATAGATTGTATACAGACTTCTACCAAAAAAGTGGCCTCGCTTTTAGACCTTCACCAAAATGCTACGCGGGGTCGATAACCTCAGATGTTGTTGCGAAACATTTAGAATAATTCTTTTATTATTCTAAGTTATTTGCATGAAATAAATACGCCATCCTATACGCCTCCAAAACAATACTAAAATAATACATTGGAAAAACCTATTACATAATATTGCTAGTAGTGTTCTTCAATCACCAAAAAGTGACTGCATATAATTAAAATAAAAAAAAGATTGGGAGCATTGGGAGCAAATAATTTGTACATGTCATGATTGTCATGAAGATATTACATAAAAACGTCGATCACTATCCTAAGTCGTGTCATTTTCAGTGACAAAAACTGCTTCAAACTAAAGTAAAAACTATAATATAATTTGTTCCTCAGCATAAAATATTCCATGTTTCGTTTCAGCTAAAAACGAATCATACCAAAGACTCATTGAAGAGCGTATGCATAAACGGACTTAACTTTTATTATTATTATTATTATTATTTAACAGGCAAGCAGTTGATGCAACTGATACCGCCTGTATCCTGATAGTGGCATAATTTATTTAATCCATATATTTTATTATGTTTTTTTTTGGTATACGCGTTTATCTGACCATTCCCATTTTTTTATACCACAATTCGCATGAATTTACCTAATTTTAATAGTTTATTCTAGAAGTATGCAAGCATGATAAATATTTTTGATAAAAATCTTAAATAAACTCATTTGATTCCACTCTAATCCAAATACATAGAATTAAAACATTTTTTAAAATCATATTTCAAACAATCATAGACTGCTTGTTTGAAAACACGACCTCGAATCTAGGGACCTTCACCAAAATGTTACCATGGTACAATAACCCGGCCTTTGTTCCAAACAATTCCCATTTATCAATAGCGATCACGATCAACCACGTTGTTTCCGCATCGTGAAAATTGTAATTCAATCATTAAAGTTTATGATATACTTGGCAAGAGATAAAGATTAAACTACGCGAAATTAAAGTTAAGGCGATGTAATGTTATACTCGCGGAATTCGATTAACTTTGGTTACATGTGACCTACGTTGGGAAGTCTTCCGTATACGAGAACAATCATAGTAAAGAATATATCAGGACCTTTGAAATTAAAGGGATATTGATTATTAGACTGATAGCTCTTGGTTAAGAAACGTGCCAGAATGAATTACCAGCGTGGAAGAACTGTTCCAAATGGCGAGGGACATGGGCAAATTCGGCAAATTGACGGCAAATCTCCAGTAATGGAGTGCCACAAATAAAAAGAAAAAGATTCTTAGAATATGAAATTCACGTTTATAACATATTGCTCATTACTTATTCAATTCATTAGTTTGCCTATTTAACTTTTATAGGACCATAACATTTTGATTCATGTTGTTGCTGGATATTATTTTAATACGTGATAAAAAATGAGCACTTTATTTATTGTATTTGCCCAGCCTTTTCTCCGAATACTTGTTGCGTGTCTGCTACTTACTCGTAGTTTTTATATCTTTTTACGCACTTATAAGTATTTGTACAATTTTGTCGAAAAGAAGTTAGAAAAAATATTGAGAACTAGCAACTTTAATAAACATTTTACCTACATAATATACCTACACAATTTCATAGAGTTGATTTTATTTGTAAAAATAGCGTACATAAACAGATTTTAATATGATTTAAAATTTAATACATCGTCTACCTTGGTGATGGTCGTAAATATGTTCTCCGTAAGTCTTTATTGGTCAACCTCTCTACTCATGCCTTGGAGAATTTCAATTTATGTTTTCTTTATGTTATTTAAGTGAAATTTAAGATATTAAACTGACTCTTCAAGTGCTCACGTGAAGTTATTATCCAATTTAAAAACTTGAAGTTATTGTTTGTGACATTATATTATTAATTAAAGTTGAATTTAAGCCTTTGTTTCTTATTTTATGACATACTGAATCTGTGTTACATAAATATTTTTACCTTTTGTGAATCACTTTTAAGTATCTCAAATGAAAATTGGTTGGTTCTTACTCTTCTCGTTGGTTACTTCTGTAGAAATAAAGAGTTACGCTCATAAATACGTTATCATGTTTTTGAATAAAAATTATTTGAACAGCATGAAAACGTAATTGATAATCTTTTAACAATGTCATGTGACAAATGCATGACGACAATATTATTTTGGCTCTATTGACTTAATTAAGCTCGGCTACTCAATGTAGAGGATTTTCTAAGAGTTAGTTCAGTAATTTAAGATGAATACTTTAGAAATTTGAGTGCTTGTTACCAAGATTACGTCATTCTTGTTACGTAAAAATGATTGGTAACGATTTTATAAGAATATCTAAATACATACACATAAAATACTGAACCAATTTCATAATTAAAAAAAAGGGATCAATCTGAGATCAAACCTGTTTTTTTTTACATTTTTATAACTTCAATCGTCGCGTCGTCGCCGAGATATCGGTAAACATAGGTACCTAAACGAAATACAAGCGCAACGAATTAATATTTTTAAAGTCGGTAAAATTACCTTTATTATAAAATAATTTTTACAGTAATTTATCTTAAATTTGCTAAACAGGCACTTAGAATATAATCTAAACGAATTGTATTGTAATGAGGACGAACTTCAATACAAAGCCGCCGATAGCATTAGTTTCCGTTCCGTTCCCTTTCCTTCGTCTTTGTTTGCACTTCCTTATCCTTTTGTTACATACTTTGAATATTAAAATGAAAAGCAAGACAAAAGATTCCACTTAATGTGTGGTTTATTAAACAACTGCAATAATAATTATAGTTCGTGAAGTTGCTTACGTATATCTTTAAAGGTTATGGAGGAAAGAAGAGATGAAAACAGATTTAGGCCGGGTTTCATCACCTACTAATAAATTCTAGATACCTACATAGCTTATTTGACAGATCATTTGACAGTTATAATATGAAAAATATGTCAATTTATATGCTACATAAGCTATCCAGAACTAATCAGTAGGTGGTGAAAGCGGCCCTTAACGTTGTTTTTATGAAGTCCTTCTGCGAGTCAGCTAGGTTTTTGTATACTTTCTGATAGTATTAACCCAGATAACCCTGAAACTATTTATCACTTAAGAAAAAAAATAAAAAAGTTAACTGGGAGAGTCGGAATATGAGCTGTGTTATAACACCTGGTAGGGCTAAGTGGGTTTAATTAACACAGTTCGTAAAACTTATGTGGTATTTATTTCAACACTTCATTGCCGATTTGCAGTACTTAAGAAGAAAGATGAAAGGGGCCGGAATACTTAAAAACCAAGCAAGTGCATCTTATTTTAAGATCCTCATCATCACTTGTCGTTGGCGAAGACGGTCAATCACTTTACGCTGTGATGAAAAAAATACGGTCTCACCTTGACCCATTGTCAAAGTTAACGAACATTAACGGCCATAACGTTTTCTCTTACACCTACGATCGAGCTACCTGTATTCACCCCTGCAGACAAAGCCTTGAATCACAGGGGGTGGTTTCACAAAGAAAATATAAGAACTCGATCGTGGGAACTTTGTGTCATGAATGAACGCACCTGTGGTAAACTTTGAGGATGGAGGCGGTGTCAATAAGAATCTCGTAAATTGTAAAGCAATATTAGATCAATAACATTGTTACAATAACCGATACTGGTTTTTGGCCTTGTAGTTTGAGTCAAAAGTTGGACGCAAAATTTTGTAACAAAACATTTAAAATAAAAAGATACTATATACTTTACACCATATTTTTTAATTACTCCAAAACTTCAAAGTTGTATTGATGGATACTACCAATCTCTTAAGTTTTTCTATAGTCTTCTTCAGCAGGATGATTCCCGTGACACTTCAAAATTTTCCGAATCGCGTATACTATGTCAAAATTTTTTTTCGAAAATTCATTTATATACTGTAGCAATTTAGTCAAAGTGTAAAAACTACACCTCTGGAAATATAAAGTAAAATCTGTGTCATTAATTACATTTAATTTAATACTATATAACTTTTTATTTTTTTGTAGTGCAATGAGCGATTCGGAACAGGGTAGAGATGAGACACAACAGAATTGACAACTGTGTTCATTAGTCGATAACAGTGAAAAAGAAGATACTTTTTTGATGCTATAAATTAAATGTTTCTGCTGAAATTAACATTGACAGCTAATTTTTTATTTGACCACATAAATAAGCACATACAATACTGTTTATTATTTATTTTTATTTATTTATTTATTTTATAAAGTTACAAATAATAAAATCGTTACAAAATCTCGCAAAACCTAACAAGAGGTTTGACTGCGAGTTTGAAATTTAAGCAAAAAACAATTATAAGTACTTATCAAATAAATATTAAACAGTTATACAATTACATTGTGTTTAAGTAGTGCCTTTTTAAACAGTTACAGAATACTTCAAAAGTATCATTTGACAAGAGGTCAGCAGGCAGACTGTTCAGCAGGTAGGGCACGCGTTTGGCCAGGGTTCTGTCGCCATACACGCTGGTGACGCGCGGCACACTGTACTTGCCGCGCAACACAGCTCTCGTTGCGTGACCGTGTCGAAGTGGTGGCAAGCGTTCCCGACAGCTGTAGTTGTTAACCAGTAACAGATATTTGTGTTTGAGAGTGATTGTAAGAATTTTGCATACCTTGAATAGTTCATAATAGTTATCTTTATATTTATTTTTAGTTTTATTATCAACAAGTAATTAAAGAAAGCGGATCTGCAACGTTTCTATTTTTTTATATGAGATGGATAAGTTAAACCGTAGCTGTCGAGAGCGTATGACATCACTGTCTCCACTAAGGCCTTGTACATGTACTTAAGAATATTAAGGGGATTTATATTTTAAGTGATAGAATTTGCCCAGAAGTATTTGTAGCTTGTTACATAAGTGGTCTATGTGAACAGTCCATGAGAAAGACTCATCCACTATTACTACAACTACTACCTACCCAAGTAGGTTACATGCGGAACTATTTCTATATATTCACAATCAGTACATGAATCAATATTGACTTTATGTATGCAATCGTAGCTATGGGTGACAATTTTACTATTGATGTTTTTATAAATGCTATGAGGTGATCTTATAACTAAAATTCTGGTCTTTAACGTATTTATTACAATCCTGTTATCATGGCACCATTTAACTATATTATTAAAGTCCTGCTGAACGTATTCACAAATCTCGTCCAGGCTGGTACCAGCTCGCAGCACGCAAAGATCATCGGCAAACATATATGTGGAGCAGTTTTGTATCACATTGGGCAGGCTGTTGACGTGCATCAGGACGCAGATAGGTCCACTTCCGGACCCTTGCGGGACCCCACATGTTACCGACCTAGGCGAGCTTTGGCCGTCTCCCACTTTGACATAAAAACTGCGGTTAGTCAAATATCCCCGAAACCATGAGCTCAGAGGATTTTGGACGCCGCACTCTTCGATGCCTTGAATTAGGGTGTCGTGTTCTAAAACATCGAAAGCCTTCTTGAAGTCGAAGAATACCGCAACCACAGCTTTTTTGTTATGCAGATGTTCGTTAATGTCATTTGTGAATTTACTTAATAATGTAACAGTATTTTTGCCCTTTTGAAATCCGTGTTGGGAGTCGGTTAGGATATTGTTCGACTTCAAATAGTTATTTAGTTGATTAACAATGCATTTTTCAATAATTTTCTCGATACTAGATTATATGGCTATAGGTCTGTAATTACTGTAATTTTTACGATCACCTCGTTTATAAATTGGCCTTATGATAGATTCTTTAAACTTTTTATCCTATATTATGTTTATGTTGCCGGAAAAGTAATAAACTATAATGCAATTTTTAAAAAATACGTACATTGACTCTTAAAAAAATTGATAGTTAGGTCGATAGCATTTCATTAAGGGACATAACTAAAACTGTCAAACTTGAAACGTCACAGGAATCATCCTAGCCGTAAAGTATTAGAACATTCAATTTTTTATTTTACACAAATAAAGTTATTGATATCAATGATGCCCCAGTATTGAATAACTTATTTTTTACCTATAATTTGGCTTATATTTCTTTTGCCTGGTTTTTTTCTGAGCATTTTCCTTTCAATACAGAATTAAAAAGTACGCATTAGTTAAAAATTTATTGACCGTTTTTTTATGTCTTATATGCTTACCAAAATAAATACTTTTACGGATTACAGCTAGTTTTCTTATTATCGTAACATTTTATATGATTATGTTATGAAGTTTCAGAACTTTTCCGAACATTTATATACAGAGTCCACGACTTCAATCGCGTGGACCCTACCTCAAAGTCTCACTATTTATTAACAAATCTTATTATTTCCCCCTTTTAGAACTAATATAGCGGGCCTTCATCTATTAAGAACGTTTTGTTTGTTTTTATTGAAGTTGTAACATTTTGAAACACAGCACACTTTGGAGGCTATGACTGAGCAAAGACGTCACAAAACTTCCGTCAAAAACAAAACAACTTTAAGAGATTCATAGTACAAAATAGCATGGTAAAATTGAAACAATACTACGCTAAGAGATGGCGGTAGGCCCCTAGGCCCCGTCAAAAGCGGTCCAGCCAGCCGTTTTAAAAATTAGAACAAACATAAAGACTGTCAGTCTTTATGTTTGTTCTGTCAAATACTGACAGGTTTTTCCTACGAGTAGGCATCGTATTGACTTAATACTCAATACTTTATTGCATTCCATAGGTGTACAATAGATGTTACTTAAAATAGGTATTACTATGGACCCTGATGGGCACAACAATATTCAATTAAGAGAAGGTTTTTTTTTACATAATTATGATTATTTGAATGTTGATATCTGTTTTTGTCTTCTAAATAGTCGGTAATGGTATACCTAGTAGCATTTTTTGTAAAGTACTTGTTTTTATTCATTTATATTGCTTTTCATCATTGATGTTTTATAATGGTTCTGGTAATTGGAAATTTTGATTTCACGTGCAATTAGTAAAAATCTATTATTTTGACGTTACAAACAGATACTTCAGTTTATTAAATCCGAGCCATATTTTACCGACTCCAACAAAAAAGGAGGGAGGTACTCAATTCAACGCGTATTTTTTTTATTTTTTTGTCTGATGTATGTATACCGATTACTCCGGTGTTGGTGATCCGATTTTAATAGTTGTTTTTTTGTTCGATCGGGTACACTGTCAATTTGGTCCCATATAATTTTTACGAAGATCTGGCTAGTAGTTTTTTCATAATCTTGAAAAATATCAATCACCTTTTGGCAAGTAGTCGTTTACCTAGATGACATTGTTGTGTATGGGCTGATTTTTAGTGTAAGTAACGGCACATGATGTAACTAAAAAATCTGAAATAAAAACATTTTATAAAAAAAAATCAAACCGACTTCAAAAAGTAAAAAATAAAACTTTTGGAGTCGGTGCTAGCTAGCTAAGGTCAAACAAATATATAGTTAATAGAAGTGCAATGTAGAATGCCCTGGCTGGCACCGACTCCAAAAGTTTTATTTTTTACTTTTTGAAGTCGGTTTGATTTTTTTTATAAAATGTTTTTTGATTAGTAAAAAATATAACTGCATTTGCATCGCATCTATCGATATCCTGAAATATTAGTCTAGTTGAGTCTTAAAGATTTCTAAACATAGGTATACGATTATAGGATACTTGTTATTCATACAAATCACGTGCCAGGGTCACGATCTAAGGTGATAATGTTCCGCGAGAGACTAGATTATTTTCTATTTCTACTTATTCTAGAATCATCTATAATCGAATAATAGATCTATGATATCGTCAAAGTAAACAAAAATGCTCATAAAAATAAAAAAAATACATAATAGCAGTTTTGGCATCACGCGACGATGTACAATATTTGGTTTTAGTTGTGTCAATTGTAATGTTGGAATGTTGTGTAGTCGTTGTGTCGTTCTAAAATAAAGGTATTTTTCTTTCTAAAATAAAAACTACTGGGCCAACTAATTACTAAATATTTTTTATGGGACCAAATGGCAATTATTCCTCATCGAAATCTTGACGTAATCTGTGTACATACATAAAAAAAAATCATACCGGCCGAATTGAGAACCTCCTCCTTTTAAGAAGTCGGTTAAAAAACATTAAAAACGTTATCATAACTTTAAACCACCTAACATCCTTGAAGTTTTTCTGACACATTTACATACAAACGGAAAAAAGTGAAATGATCAGATAAACAAGTCCCTCGGCGACCGATTTGGGTTACAAATGCTGTAGTGAAGTAATCCTCCGGTAGCGGCATCTGCTGTATAACGCGCGCTGGCGCCGGCTCACGTGTGGTTACTCTCAGCCGATTGTTCAAGTAGGCGGCTAAAATGGCGCTTTCAGTGTTCTAAACTGAGGTCCAACTGCCCTATTTTCACGGGAAAACTAAATCACTTTTTTTAGTTCTATAATGCTTACGTAAAAGTAGTTCATATAAGTCTATTTCATTTTCTATGATTTTTTACCAGACTGCGGCGCTTGTATCGTCGCCACTACCGGACATAAACGGTACTTTACCCTATACTTTATTGACGTGATGGTAATTTTCGCAAGTATTTCGCGCTAGCCCCACTGTACTAAATATATTCGTTTCAACGAATTTTTATCAAAACAAAAGTTAACACTATTCTGTAATGATAAACGAAATGCTTTCGATATTTTTTTATCGTTCTCCAGCTTTCCTTCCATAGCTTTCATGAATGCCGTCAGTATCTGTGGCTCAGTAAAGTCTTAAAGATCCAAACGGTCAGACAACTTTCAATATTATTAAAAATAACAAAATAATCACCAAGTAAATTTTATGGAAATGCCACTTTACTCGATCAAAGTAAGTTACTTAGTTATATTATAGTATGTAAAATATACTAGGCTGTAGTTATAGAAAGAAAGGTCGTGGAAGCCTGTAAAAAAGGTAGGTAACATATGTTGATTATTAACTAGCTTCCGCCCGCGTTTTCACCCACATGGTTTCTAGTCTATTAAAGAAAAACTATTTTGTTCGAGACAATAACATTAATTCCTACACTTTTCCCCCAAAATTTGATTGGAGCTTATTTTTAAAAGGCTGTTTAAAAATACCAATCTTCTATCTTGAAAACATTTAAATCAACAGTGTTTTTTTTTTAAATAACACCTAAACATTATAATATGACATAAACGAACATTTCTATTATCTATAATAGTTAATAGAAATGTTCACCATGGCGACTTCACAATGTTTTTTATTATCGCTTCTTGTTTCGTTTTAATCCTAAAGTAATTTTTTTTCAAAATGTCATTTATCTTAATTTATCATATTTGAAAATATAACAAACCCTTAATAATAATTGATGCATTTTCTGCAAAAAGTTGTTAAGGCAATCTTATTTCCGAAACCTCCCAAAATAAATAAGTGATTTTTTGGACTAAGGTTCGACAAAAGAAAACTTACTCAAATCGGTAGGGATTAAGAGCAGGAGTCATAGGATCGAGAGTTTCATGTCCGTTTTCTTAAAACTTTCAAAAGGAGAAGGGGGGAAACTGCAAGATGGGTTTTCAATAACCGCAAATAATGTTCAGACAAAATTAACACTGTAGGATTTAAGGTGAATTTTTAATTTATTTTGACTGGACTATCCCATTTCCGTAGGAATATCGAAATAAAAGTAGCCTATGTTACTCTCTGTGCTTTCAACTAACTCTAAGCTCAAAATTAATTCGATTGGCTGCTTAGTGAGGGCGTGAATTAAGGACAAACAAACACACTTTCGCATTTATAATTTTATATAGTAAGGGTAAGATTAGGATTAGAATTAGGATGAATGCTTTAAATATTTCTATTTATATTGTTAAATATGTTTATATCAAAATTTCCTCCACAAGATTTTTAACCTATCAAAACTTCTCAAATACTTACGCAATGCTATCATTATAGTCAAAGTCAAAAACAATATCATTTAGTCAGTCTAGGCTACAAGCACTTATGAACGTCAAAGAAGCTACGCCATCGGTTCAAAAACCCTACGGCGGGAGACCTTGTAACGAGAAGAACCGGCAAGAAACTCGTCGAGGGCTGTTTTTTTCTCCCTGTTTTATTTCATACAGAGTCGTCAAATTGAAAAGTGACCTTAACATATCAATAAGGTAAATTTCCATATCAAATGGAAAATACTTATTAAAATATTACATTTTATAGTTATTGTAACCGTTAACAAAATTTAACTAGCAAAGTAAGACTTGTCTATCATACATTACAACATTTCTCGCATTACAAGATTACTATACTGCAAGTTGTGAGGTACATACATGTCAGTATCAATTTATTTTAGATAAAAATATTTAGGCTTTAACAGCATTAAGATAAGCAGACTGAGGTAGACCCATTTCCGCTGGCGGCACCCGTTCACGAGCATGACGCATGAACCAGCCATCGCTTCGGTCAACCATATTTTAGGGAACGTAACGACCCGCCTCACACGACACCGCCTAAGAAACGTTTGAGTGAGCATGACGTACTTCAGGTACTTATGTTAAGCTGTATAAATATAAAAAAATACAATGGCAATAGCAAAAAAAGAAAGATAAAAGTGCATTAATGTAAGACACAACCTACAATTTCACTAGAAGACGCATTAACTGGGTCACAATCTCAAAGCGTAAATAAAGTTAAAAACAAATAAAAAAAGCTTTTATATATTTGGAATAATTGAAAACATTATTTACCTTTATTTACTCTGATCAAGCAGTGCCACGCATCTCAACTCAAAACATCATAAATAACATAAAATCAAAACAACATATATATCTTCACATTTTAACACAAGCAAACATGAGCAGACCCATCCCGCTGGCAGCACCCGTTCACGAGCATGACGCATGAACCAGAAATAGAAAATCTATAGAAAATCATTCGACGTCGCTATGTATACTAATTGTTGCCGATTTACGACGTATAATTAAGCTACATTTTTAAATACATCCGAAACATTTGAAAAGTTAAAGTTAAAAGATTTGTATTTCATAACATTTTTCATATTATGAAATACAATACTTTAAACGCGTCATCTTAAAGCATGTCATAAAATTTCATTACACGCTTAGTTATTCCGTGTCAATATAAATACGGATGGTGACTATAATATCCACGTGAGTGACATGTAAATTATAATCATATAGGGGAAGGTAGTACAGTATCGGACACATTTTTCATCTTTATGAAATGTCTCTAATTTGAGGTCATGAACATCATTTAATTTCATATTTAAGAAGTTTAAACTTCATTTGTTAGGTCCCTAAGGGTAAAAGTCAAAGAGTTTCATCAATTACTTAGTTATATAAATTATTATTTTCTTCAAAAGTTCGTAAAATATCGGACACCGTACGGTACTATGGGACAGTATACTTGAAATGCTTATAAATTATGTAATAATCAGTCTAAAAATTATTCAATACCTGCATTGAGTTCCTTGCGAAAGTGTTAATTAAATACACTAATTAATATTTAAAAGAGCGTAATATTTATAATGGATGGCGAGGAGCCCGTGGCGCAGTGGTTCGCACGCTCGGCCTGCGATTGTTGAGGTTAAGCAACTTTCGCAATGGTCGGTCACGGGATGGGTGACCAAAAATTTACTTTCTCGAGCTCCTCCGTGCTTCGGAAGGCACGTTAAGCCGTTGGTCCCGGCTGCATTTGCAGTCGTTAAAACCCACCAATCCGCATTGGGCCCGCGTGGTGGGTCATGGCCCGTTCTCATTATCCACCCATAAGGAAGGCCAGTGCCCCAGCA
Organism: Chrysoteuchia culmella; assembly: GCA_910589605.1. Taxonomy (NCBI): domain Eukaryota; kingdom Metazoa; phylum Arthropoda; class Insecta; order Lepidoptera; family Crambidae; genus Chrysoteuchia; species Chrysoteuchia culmella. Next base: position 9,454,300 of record OU342647.1, on the reverse strand, counting down.
ATGAGGATATTAATAATGACTGATGACCAATATTTATAATACAGTGCCAGTTTCGTTAAATATCGGACAGTTTCGTTTTGTACTGGAAACATTATTAATTTAATTAACAAACTTAAAAAAAAGAAGGAGGTTATCAATTTTAAAACTGTTATTATTAGTCATTGATAAGTAAAAATCAAACTTATTAAAAGTAGATTAGTTAACTAGGTATTTAGGTAATAAAAAATCAAATAAAATTTTCTTGTCGTGGCCGAGGCCATAAGGTCATAGCATAAGTCTTAGCATAGGTATCTTGCATTTTACATACATACTGAATATGACCATGTGTGATTACTCAACATCCAACATTAATTGTATTTCCTTATTATTATTTTATCAAAATATGTATATAAAGAACAGGCACATGTTCATACAATACGTCTCTTGTATGACTTTATTATCAAACAATGTAATCACTTACGACAAAACATTAAGTTAACAATAATTAACGAATAACACTACCAAACGATAATAAACTATGCCTATAATTATTTAATATAGTATAGTTAAGCCAAGCTTCCATTAAAAAATACCTAAGCCTCTTAACCGGCCATATACTTGTGGCGGGGCTCCTAGTCCGGCAGCACTACAGTCGCCGGAACGTCGGAACCGCCGCCATCATTTAATAATTAGGAACGGAATAAAAGAATCGTTCCAGCAGGGCTAACATGCACGTCACGAGATAATTTTCTCACGCCATTTTCTCGTGGTGAGATGACATATCTCTACTTCTCGACTGTCGGTAACATTGCACTACATTTTGTCATGTCGTTCTGTTACACGTAGACTTCGAGAAATTTTCTCTTTAAACTGCAACATACGAGCCATATTTTCTCATAAATAATCGAGTTTTGACATTTAGTTTCGATTTATTTGTCGTCGATCATTCTGTTCGAAGAGATAGCTGGAGAAACGTAAAAAGTGTTGCGAAAAGTGGCAGTGCCGTATTACAATTATTTATTAACTATATATGAAGAGAGGTGGAATAGGCGGATCGAAAGGAAGCGCATACGAGACGTCTGCGACCCTTTCGATCTTCGCGACAGCCTATGGCCCACAAAGCCTATGGCCTATGTTCTGCCATATACTGGCACAGATACGTTATCTGTGCCTTGTTACTTCTGATGCTGAAACAATAGGTACAATACTTAGTATACGAATGTACTAAGATTACGAATATAAATATTAAATGCGAGCAATCATACAATCACAAATACCAAACTATACTATCAAGAACTAACGAATATAATTATATACTTACTTACGTTTTCTTTTGAAATGCCATTTCAAAGTAAATACAACTACCTAATACGTACATCTTATGTTTTGGCGCGCACTGTTCATTGAAATAAAACAACTTTTACGGATATCAAACGCGCTATATTTCCACGAACTAAGTTGTAATTGTCCGTATTTTTAGGTTTTTTTAGGGGTTTTTTTTTATTTTCCCGGGATGATGATTTTTTTTTATGCTCTTCAGACAAAGAGAAGCATAGGGAACCGCGTTAGAGAACATGTAGCTGACGTGAAAAATAGGCGCGATAACAAGTCTGCAGTGTGTGAACATGCTTTTGAGGGACCCACCCACTACATCAGGTTTGATAAGCCACAGATCCTTGCCAGGGAACAAAAATCTGTCCCCAGAATGCTGCGTGAGGCTACTGAAATCACCAAATACCCAAACTTCAATAGAGATGATGGATGGAAGATTCCACCAGCTTGGGACTCTATTATCCATAAATTAAAGTCTCAACCCAAATCACGCACTGCAAGACCCAAAGATACGGTTAGCTCTTTTTGTAGATAAATAAATATAAAAAAGTAAAGGTGGAGACAACATTCTTAATTTCTTTATAAAGGTGGAGGTCGGCCCGCTTTCGAAGTTTTCTTGGCAGCTTCTTTCTTCGAAGGTCCTCCCAATTTGTGAACTGCCAGTAGTCTTTAGTTTTCTCTTTTCTTAATAATAAAGAATTAAAATAACAATTAAATCAAAATATCAAATCAATAATAATTTGTGCCATAGTAAATGTCTAACCGTATCCGAACGAAAATAAATTAACTTTTCGAGGGTAGACTTATAAGTAGCCAGTCATCCCGTAACCACGGCAGCTGTAAAGGTGCCGAAACGTCGGGAAAATCAAAAAACCCTAAAAAACCTAAAAATACGGACAATTACAACTTAGTTCGTGGAAATATAACAACTACCTAAATCAAAATAAACCAAAACCACAGCCGGACCGGACTTCAGACAAGAATGACCACATGTGAATGTGACGTTTCGGTGAAGAAACCGGTTTAAAATTTGACAATAGTGCTATCTTTGTCATTATTAATAATCGCAAAAGAGAAGAAACATTTTTATTTTTTAATTTAATTAACTTGACAACAAGACTATTGGCCTTGCTTTACATTTCATTCGTTCAATTTGTTGTGTGTGGGTGGTTTTAGTCACCATAGACACAAATAATTATCAGTGTTTTCATTTAAAAATAAAACCTGACGTTTCGTCATGAAAGGGATATCTCACGACGTGATGATTCTCTCTCGTGGCGCGTATGTTGCGAATTCCGAGAAAATTATCGAGATTGACAATTTTTCTCATCCCATCTCGAATTTTCTCATGGTCGCGCATGTTAGCCCTGCAGGAGACTTGTCTTTTATTAATATTAATGGAAATAAGGAACCCGTGTATCGGGTTCCTGATGTATATGAAAAATATGGTTGTTTTATAAAAGTATGATTAAATAGTAGTGTCTAGCCTGCTGGCTTCTGTAAGATTCCGTCAAAATGAGCTGAACAGGAATCGTGGAACGGAGAAAATTTAAATTTAGACAGAACAGATAAAAATATAATTTGATTACCATAAAGTGAAACTACGGAGTTTCCAGCCATTATAGAGGTTTCATCTATCCATAAGGCTAGAAAGAAATGGCATCGATACAATACCGAGGCGGCCGGCGCAAAAAAAAATCTTTAAGGATTTTTTTGTAAAAGAAACAATATGGCAATGTTAACGATGTCGTTTCTGCACTTAACTTAATTTGGAAAATAGATAGGTAGTACAAACAAGTCTCTTTAATAAAAAATACAATATAAGTCATAAAATATTAACTAATTTAATGGATGTGCATGATAGAATTTTGAGTATGTGAATGGTTTTTACAGAGAATTTTACACTAGGTTGGTTCCGGTTCCATATAAATACTAACATCCGTCATATCTATCAAAAACTTAATTCATCAAGTTTTGAATTAAGGCAACAGTCAAGTAGAGAAATCTTATATAATAGAAGATATTTCTCATGAAACCAACCCAGATTGTGCAGGCTTATTTAAATATGCCAGTCACCACACGCTGGCTTTTGGTGATCATGTTCAGTGTATACATGTGTAATGTGTATATGTGTGTGATGAATGTCATGTGTAAGTGTTTCTGTATAGTGTCTTAAAATTTACAAGTTTACTAACCATAATAAATGGTCAGGAAATAATGTTTAATCTCGTTAGAGAATATAAGTAAGTACCTAGTATAATAAGGTAATACCAATAAGTAAGTTAGTAAGTATGCAACTTTTACGATAGTCGTAAACTAAACGATGTTACCAGAAAAGATGCAAATAAAATACCTTTTATTGCCGACATTTTAGATAATCTTAAAGATGCTAAATACCTGTCATCTATTGACATTGCAAAAGCTTTTTGGGAGATTCCCCTTCGTGATGAAGACCGTCCCAAGACTTCGTTTCACGTCCCTAGTCCTGGAACATATCAATTTAAGGTTATGCCTTTTGGTCTCACTAATGCACCTGCAACTCAACAAAATTTTATAGATAATCTTCTTTATAACGTTGAAAGCTCCGTATTCTGTTATTTAGATGACATAATTATCGTCAGCAAAACATTTGACGATCATATTACCCTACTAAATAAAGTTTACAATAAATTAAAATCAGCTAACATCACTATCAACTTTCCGAAGTGCGCCTTCTTTCGAAGCGAACTTAAATACTTAGGCTATATAATTAGCGAAATGGCATCGTTACATACTTATACACTAAGTTAGATAAAAGCTAATGATAATAAAGAGACTTAATACTATTTTTCTACTATTATTTCGTGAAGTAAGGGCTGTGTGGATATGTCCTATCGGGTCCCTCGGCTTGACTGACTTTATAAAAAAGTTCATTAAAAATGAACGTGCCATTTTTTATTTGTTTTAATATCATTTATATAATATACAATGACCGTACGATACACCTAATAACGTGAGTTGAAAACAACAATAGTGTTCATATAATTAACATATTATCATTATCATTAAATATTAAGTCTTTTGTTTTTATAGTATTAACAATCTAAAAAATATTTATGTCTCAATTGTCCGCTTCTAAACGAAATCGATTACCCTGCGCACAGTGACGTTGACAGCTTGCCGAAAACTGGTTCACCGTGTAGCTAGGATGATATACTTTGCCAGTGATAGAGGGCGTATATGTAGTGCAATAGTGACGTTTTCAATATTGTCCCATACTATATGCTGTCCGATAGTATACTACCTTCCCCTACACTAAAAATAGACCGAACTTTTCGTCGTAAGTCAAAGGAAATTTAAATATTATTTGGGCGTTTGGGCTTCAAAGGCCATTAAGTGGCGTTAGCATTACAGAGAAAAAAGCTTCGCTTCTTTTGTCTTCTATAAAGTGGTTCCTAGATTGTAATGAATGGCTCCAGTGGTTCTCCAACCAGTGAATAAAGTTTGACATCACTTCTAAGTACCGCGGTACCAAGTTAAGCTAAATCGAAATTCAGCCATACAAATTACTTGCATACAGGGGGCTAATTGTCTAATTGAACTGTGTAAGCAAAGTGACACAAGAAAATTCTTTCAAATGTATGGAGAAGTGTCAAGTCATTTAACATCATTCGTTCCGAAAGGGATTGCGACCCAAGGTTACACAATTCCATAAGTCACTATCACAATCACAATACCTTTGAAAGGAATTGTAATACATTTTGAAATTATACAACAAGGGGGAAGATTAAACTTAATTGTTTACGTAAACGGTGCATTCCTAATGTAAAGTAGACTTTGTACTCGTATTACCTTCGTATACAATTGTTTTATGTTTAAAATATCTCTACATAGTCTAAGAATAAGGTTGAGGTAAACACATTTGGTATTGTAGAGATAATGAAAGTCTACCGTAGGTATTCGCCTGATATATATTTTTGTTTTGATTTTATGTTATTTATGTTGCTTTAAGTTAAGACGCGTGGTACTGCTTGATCAGAATAAATAAAAATAAATAATGTTTTCAAATTATTCCAATTATATAAAAGTAGTCTTTTTTGTTACTTACTTTAAATATGCTTTGTGATTATGACTCAGCTGCTGCGTCTTCTACTAACATTGTAAGTTGTGTCTTACGTTAATGCACTTTTATCTTTCTTTTTTTTTTGCTGTTGTTATTGTATTTTTTTTATATATTTATACAGCTTAACCTAAGTACTTGAAGTACGTCATGCTCACTCAAACGTTTCTTCGGCGGTGTCGTGTGAGGCGGGTCGTTACGTTCCCTAAAATATGGTTGAGCGAAGCGATGGCTGGGTTATGCGTCATGCTCGTGAACGGGTGCCGCCAGCGGAAATGGGTCTACTTCAGTCTGCTTATCTTAATGTTGTGCTTAAAGCTTAAATATTTTTTTCTAAATTAAATTCATACTGACCTGTATGTTCCTCACTACTTGCAGTACAGTAATCTTGTAATGCGATAAATTTAGTAATGTATGATAGATCTTTCTTTGCCAGTTGAATATTGTTTACGGTTACAATAACCATAAAATGTAATATTATAATTAGTATTTTCTTTTTGTGATGGAAATTGACATTACTGATATGTTAAGGTCACTTTTCAATTTGACGACTCTGTATGAAATAAAACAGGGAGAAAAAAACAGCCCTTGATGAGTTTCTTGCCGGTTCTTCTCGTTGCAAGGTCTCCCGCCGTAGGGTTTGTTAACCGATGGCGTAGCTTCTTTGACGTTCATAAGTGCTTGTAACAGCCTAGACTGAATAAATGATATTGACTTTGACTTTGACTTTGATATTAAGTTGTAGATCTGAATTAGTAGGTAAGTAATTGTAATTTTCGTATTTGCAAATAATCAAAAATATTGTTATAGCAAAAATTGGAGAGGAACAATAAGGGTATGATTTATTTTTTTTAAACAAAAAAAGACGATCAAATAAAAGAAGGGATCTATTAAAACTTCTTGCAACAAACAAAGAGATGGAGATGGCGTTAGTACCTAAACAAAAGTGTTAAAACAATAGCCTTCATATATTTGTACTCTTTTTTAAATCAACAGTTTCCACTGTTTTTATCTACGTAAATCCTTTATGAAAAGCATTATTAAACATTTCTCTGTCAAATTTTAAAAGCAAATTTTCTTATAGAAATTCAACAACATGTTTATCTTTTTTAAACAACACGTGACAAACGTGATTTCAGAATTCGCCTATTTGCTTTGCAAATTATCAATAGTTAAAATGCATTTTAAATTAGCAAGCATCTTATTGGTGGTTTTTGTATGAATAAGGTAGATTTGCTAGAAAAATCAACAATTTTTTTTACTCTCGGCATATGTTGTGCCACTACCTTGTCTTCTATTGAGAGAAGTACTTTTCTAATCTAACATAATAAATAACATTATTATTTAAAAATATTTTAAATTAAAAAATATATAGATTTAATAGGAAAAAAAACAGATGTCATAAGATCTTTTACAGTTTTTTGTAGTGGAAAGATTTAATTAAAATAGAATGTAATTTATTAAATTATGTCACAGTCCATTATTTGAATTTGACAGATGTCAAAATGTTTAAGCTGGTCTTAATCCTCTTAAAATTAGTAGCTTAAAAATTTTGAGTGAAGACTCACATATAAAATTATTCTCTAGAATAAATAGATAGAAATACCACACCCTTTAGATTAAAAAAAAAACATAGTATTAGACAGCAATGGAATCGGCACCTGTGAGATACGCAAACCACGTATAATAAAGAAACATTTTCCTTTTTTGTCATTGGAGAAAATAATCACACGTTTTCGTCGCAATAAAAAAATTATGATCCTTTACTTTATCTACACTTGGTGTGTTAATAATGATCATTCTTTAAACAGAAACTATCGGTGAGAGAATTAATATAATTATATTTAAGTACATATCAATAATTCAACAGTTTAAATTATCTGAAAAGGCCCAAATGCTTACACGTGATACAATGATAATTGGCTTGCTTTTAAAAAACCTGCTTGAAGTTTCTATTTTCATTAAATTCTTCTGTGTATTAAATAAAATTAGATAAGGCTAGCTACAAAACGAGTAGAGATAACGTAGGCAAGCAGTCAAATGTTTATTATATTTGCTTTGCAAATTATCAATAGTTAAAATGAATTTTAAATTAGCAAGCATCTTATTGGTGGTTTTTGTATGAATAAGGTAGATTTGCTAGAAAAATCAACAATTTTTTTTACTCTGCTTTGCAAAACCTCTACAGCCCTTGTGAAGATAACGGATGACATACGCCGGGCGATGGAGGATCGTCAGCTTACGGTCATGACACTACTCGATTTCAGTAATGCCTTCAACTGCGTTGATTTTGACATCCTCCTTGGTGTTTTACGTTCTCTGAACATATCTCCAACTGCAATTGATTGGTTTCAAAGTTACCTGCTAGGGCGACGGCAGCGTGTCCGCGCTGGAGATTCTTTCTCCGAGTGGTGCAATATTGCTGCCGGTGTTCCTCAGGGTGGCGTCTTATCTCCTCTACTTTTTTCAATATTTCTAAATTCTATAACTCACTCACTTTCTAGTTCCTATCACCTCTACGCCGACGATTTGCAGATCTACACTCACGCACCGTTATCTGAGCTTTCACAAGCTATCACTGCCACTAACTTAGATCTAGCTCAAATAAATTCCTGGAGTAAGTCCTTTGGTCTTACTCTTAATCCATCCAAGACGCAGTGTATTATTATTGGTAGTCCTCATTTCGTTGCGAGAATCGTTTTTGAACAACTTCCGGCGATTTCTTTGGATGGCGCAGATATCCCGTTCTCCACCACTGTTAGGAACCTTGGTGTTACTATGGACCAGCATCTGTCGTGGAGACCTCATGTGGAAGGAGTCCGAAAAAAGGTATTTGCTGCGTACAGTTCCCTTAATCGGCTCCGTAATTTTTTACCGACCAGCACCAAGATCACCTTGGCACAATCTCTTTTATTGTCTATTATAGACTACGCTGATGTCTGCTACACTGATCTGTCGGAGGAACTTCTTGATAAATTAGAGCGTCTGCAAAACCTTTGCATAAGGTTCATTTTCAATCTCCGTAAATATGACCACGTGTCATCGTTTCGAAGCAAACTTAATTGGCTCCCTATTCGCCGGCGCAGGGACTTACACAGTCTTAAGCTTCTCTACACTATTCTTTTCCTTCCCACTTCACCACCTTATCTCAAAAAGTGTTTTTCCTTTCTTTCTTCATCCACACATTGCACTCTGCGTTCTTCATCTTTCCCTAGAATTTCCTCGCCACTGTTCCGACTTTGTTACCTATTCCTTCTCTGTGCATGCAGTTCGACTATGGAACGGACTGCCCGAGGGCATCAGAAAGGCTCAAACTCTAAGATCCTTTGGCGATCAAGTTAGAAGTCATTTCCTATCACTCCCTCCTAACTTATAGTTTTTTTTTTATCCCCATCACTCTCTCCTAACTTATTTGGTCTTTTTTATTTCTCCCCATCACTATTTATGTTTGAATATATACTTACTTTTTATCTTATTTCACTTTCTTTTTGCACCCATTCCCCTACTATCCTTTATCTATACTCTCTGTCACCCAAGGTTGCCTGGAAGAGATTGCTATGTAGCAATAAGGCCGCCTATTGTGTGTTTACTGTCGTTTTGTGTCTCCTTTGTATTGTATTTTCCTTGTAACTATGTGCAATAAAGTTTATTTTATTATTATTATTATTATATCTGAAAATTGAATTTTAAAACGTGATGAGATGTTCTAATGAAACATAATTATGTGCATCCTTCGTGTTATAATATAGCAAAGAAGTAGAATTTTATAAAGCTGGAAATTAATACAAAACAAAAGGAGTATTTTTTGCTTGTTGTTGTTTAACGTTAGTTAAAGCTGTTAGTTTTTGGCGTAAAAACTGTAAATGAAGACAAGAATCACGTAAACGTAGAAAAATCTTATTGATCCTATGAAAAAAATTAACCAAAATCGATTGACTTGAAATAAAGAAATATAATTTTATGAGAGCGTAAGCAAATGTTATAGTATCTTACAAAAGCTCTATTTTCACTACAAAAACTACGAGTAGTCTATGTGCTATGTCAGTATGTACTAGTGTATGTGCTTTCTTCTTTCATATTTAATGACGTGCTCGCGTTAAATACGCGAATTTTGCCAATGTCAAGTAAATATATTTTGTAATATGTAGAAATTGTACGCTAGATTGAGTTAAAAATGGAGCCTCACAACACGTGTTATTACGAAAAGAACTCGGGTGAAACTCCTGTATGTGCTTTTCCAAATCATTTGTTTCAGTCATTTTTTTTATTCATAACATTTTGAATGTGATTAGTATTTCAAAAACTACAGTTGGAACTGCACACAACTCACTGAAAAACTAAATCAAATGATTATTTTTGATTTACATAAAGGTGCTTATGTAATACCCAGTTTATGAAAATTAAGTACGAATTTTCGTCAGTCGCTGCTTGAGAACTTGACATAAAATTATATCTTCACGGAATTGTGCAAACAACTAGCATCTGTAAATCTAAAGAAATACAATTTAAAATCGTTTCCATGAAGGATTATGTTCAAGCGATCGATTTAAGTGACTTTACGGAAAGCGGTGACGTGCGTATCTGTTCATAGTTGAGTTTGTGAATAATTGTCTCTATTTTGTTGGTTGGTTGGTTGAAATTGGTTTGTGTTTTTAGTGTTGTTGTTACTTCTCGGTGCGTTAAGGTGGTATTGCGCGTAGAATACTTACTGTGGAGGGTCGATGCCTTCTCGGAGACACGTGAAGCGTACCGTTAGCCTGCACACGCCGCCTCCAACACATGGAAAGGAAAATCTGTGAGGTAACGTCAGAACAAACGGCACTTCGAAGAAGCAAGCCTTTTACAGAAGAACTTTTCCACTATTGGTACGTTTTTTATAAGTTTGTTGTTACCGTAGGAAAGGGAATTGTATAATTTTTTTGTTATGAACAACGGGCAGGTTCTTAGCTTTCGTCATACCTTAAGTTAAGTATTTTGTCAATGTTGTTCAAGATTGATTTCAATATTACGACTCAATAGTTAATTTGGTCAACAAGTAAAAATGAGTGTTTATGTTTATACGAATTTTTATTCAAGTTTATTTACTCTAAGTTGAAATATGCAATACAAATGGGTTCATTTGTTTTTTCAAAGAGTCGACTTATAAGCTTGATATATTCGTGAAAACTGTAAACCTTTTCCTTGAATTGAATTCTCTATCTACCTATGATATGATATTTCAATGATTCCCTGATAAGAAAAACATTCCCCACATGTTTTATATTTTCATACAAAAACGATCAAAAAGATCCTTTAAGTACAGATTGCCGTTTTCTGTAGCCTTGATAGCTAATAGTTTAGGGTAATTCAAAATTTTTGAAGAGAGTTGAAAGCTCTTGACTATTTAATATAGAATGGCCTTTAATAAACTTGTTACGAACTAATTCAGTACCTATTAATATACTTTTTCACAATATAATTTCGAATTATTTAAGTGTAGCACTTATAGTTAACTCTATGGATACTCATGTTTTTATTTGGGGTGCAAATCAGCCTCAAAACTAGTTTAAAAAAGAATCTGATTTAATTAAACATTACATTTAAATTAATACCAAATAGGTACATAAAATAAAATAGCTAAAGATATTTCACAAGCCAAATAGGTATATTTTAATATCACCAGTCACTTTTATTGGCTCACATTTATATTAGCAATAAAATTGGGTTTTATTGAATTACTAAAAATCCGTTCATAACTACCAATGCGGACGCTACGCTTCCTTGCTTATTTTGCATACGAGACAATTTCAACTTTATGTCCCAACACACAAGGTTACAAATGATCGTTTCAGCCTCACATATGTGTGCGTAACATATAATTTTACAACAGCGAATGTAATATACAATACTGTCCATATGATAAGTTGTTTACATCCTTGCGTGACCGAGATACAGAGGCCACGGAAAGTATTGGTCTCGTGAATTTTATTTAAGTAGGTTTTAAATTATATTACATCGTGAAATCACAATTAAAGCCTACTAAAGTTAACGACAAGAGGCAGTTTTGATATTAAAACTTCGTTATGAAATATTTCAATTTAATCTTTGAGTTCAGTTTCGAAGTGATTTAACTTACATAAAATAGGTTAACTGTTTTTCAAAACTATGTCGGTGTGGAGATAAATTAAAGTAAGATATGATAATAAACTTTTAGGTCTGCTATTTGGAATTGTAAGTCAAGTTCTAATTAAATGTTTTAGCTCCATATAATAGTTCATGAGAGTATTGACTTGTGTTAAGTGCAGGAAACGAAAATAGTAAATTAATGATATTACAATACTAGGTAGTTATTATTAGAATATTTAAAGACTATTACTTCAATTAACCCGATGGCGTCCAACATTTATGAGATGATTATGTGTTTGTCACTTTATATACTTTAGTTGTTTCTGATTTCCGAAACACAAGTGCTTAAGGTAGTTTTCATGGGATCGTATATTATTTATATCTGCAATAATCTAAAATATTATCCATTTTACTTATAAATTGTATATAATTATTTTTATATTTTCATATAAAATTCATCAATTATTATTTATACAATTCTTCTTTTCTTAATAATAGTCAGCTCTCGTTGATGTCTTCTGTATCAAGTATTACGGTATATAGATATGCGCGTGATAATTGTTATTTTTTATATATTTACTTATGTCAATGTTATGGCTGTACTATACCACTCTTACGATCAAACCAAGTCATTAGGTGTATTGAATTTCACAATTGCATTTATAGATATTTATTATGCGCACAGTCAGGGAGTGTAATTCCCTGCCTGCGTCTGCATTGCCGGGTGCCTACAATCCTGGTATACTCATATATAAAGCTCGAGTGAATAGGCTTTTTCTAGGGAAGCTGGCTCCTATTATTACCTACCTATTATTTAATGTACCTATTTAATGTAAAAAAATGAAAGTATATGAGTGTTTTGGTTTAATGAGGGACTTTAACTTGATGATAGAAACATATTAGGTATTCGATCGATTACTAATTAAAGTTGGTAAATATGACCACATCAAAATATGCATTGATCTGATTAGATCAATGAAGAATCAAGAATCAAAATCTGAGAAGATAAGTACTAAACACTACGACATAGGTATCTATAATATATTTGTTTATAATATATGCATTATATATTACAAGACAAATGCAGAATTATCACATTAATTACCACTGCACAATCGGCCCAGTAAAAATATTATCAACAATAATACCAATTTTTTTTTATAAACATCGGGGAGACTCTTACCAACATGATGATTAGTATTAATAAGGCTGAAAGCAAGCCTCTCCCGGAATTCACATCACTGAAGAGCTGGGTATCTATCTCTAACTTCCGGAACACAACATTGTTGTTATGGCGTCAGGCTTAGATAAAATAGTGGTAGCTAGCTAGGCGGACCTACAACAAGTCATACCACCAACCAAAATATGAAATTATTGATATTCAAACTGTTGAATATCAATAACTTTATATATTGGTGGGTTAAACAAAATGATGATTTTCTTTATTTTAACTACTGAGTTAAAATAAATAAAAAAAACATCACATGTAAGGTCACATGACATCAATGGTCCTATTTTCTATTAGAAAATCAAGGTTCTTATTTTAATAATATACCACAGAACACTAAGTTCATTGTTACGCACTACCATAAATATATTGCAATTGTTGAAACTGGATTGATTGAGATTAAGAATATTATGACTTCTATACAATGGTGTTTTGGTACTATTTCCGATGACGAATTGCGGAATCAGATTAACGTATGTTTTGTATTCAAATATACAACATTTGTATGATAGCACACATGGGACTCACTTTCCTCAATACAGTTGAAAAATACAACAAAAACAATTCCAGAAAGATCAGGATATGAATAAAATGGCATTAAATTCACATAAATGCATAAATAACAAGTTGACAAAATATTTATGGAAAGAAATTAGGAACCAAAGCACTTTCATGTGTTTTATATCATTCCTACTTTATTTTTCTAATTCTGTTCATGGATCGCGATAGGCCAACATAGAAGATATATTATGACGATCTGTTTGGTTACTAAACCCGCCTTATGCGCCAGAGGTCCCGGGTTCGATCCCCGGACAAGACAAATATTTGTGTGCATGTACATATCTATTTGTCTTGGTCTGGGTGTTTAATATGTATCTTATGTATGTATTTACAAAAAAAGTATATAAGTATGTTTATCCGTTATCTATTATCCATAACACAAGTTCTTCATGAAACATAACGTGGGCTAGATAATTGGTGTGTTTGTAAGCAAATATTTATTTATTTATTTATTTATTGTTACTAGAGGCCGCCCGCGGCTTCACCGGCGTGGTTCCCGTTCCCATGGAAAAATCGGGATAAAAAGTAGTAAAGCAGCCTATGTTAATCTCCGTCCTTTCAACTATTTACAACGCGACGGTCCCAAAGAACAACGTAGTATGTGATTTTAATATGAAAATTGTTTCCTTTTATTATTTTCACAGGAATGTACAGCTCTATCTACTTTTTATTTTTATGCCATATAGTTTCTGAGATTTTTAAGCTAACAACGTCCTAAGTGTAAGTATATGATTCCTCGGTAAACCGAACGAACCGCATGTGACTACCCGTGCGGGGCGGGGGCAGCGAGCGTTAGTTGTTACGTTGTTGTGTGGCCAACGTGTGTGTGCACACCGATTTATGTTCTCATAAGACTTTATTTGACGGAGAATGTGGTTCACATTATTTCTTACTAAAATTTTAATAAAAATGTGTCAAATGTAAAAGTTAATTAAAACCCTATTCTACAAAGAGCAGCAAAAGGCGAACTTTACAAAATCGATACTAGTCAGATATCAGTCAACTTAAAATCATATAACACATGATATAATGTGTCATTTCCATAAAAAAATCTTTACTTTATATAAGAAACAAGTAAAAAATTAAAACAATTACGAACAAACTTGTTGTACTGATAGTTAATAACAGGTTTCATAGTCCTTTCGCAAAAAAATCAAAGCGCCATGTTTACCCGTTTTCAAAATATGTTCAATCGGAACTTTGAACAGAGGAACAACTGCACTGTCATACACATATATAATGTTATTCTCCGGGATCGTCGAAGAATATATAACTCTATACCAAAACTCAAGTAGATTGGTTGCTTAGTTAAGGCGTGACGGAAAGACAAAATTAGTTATGATTTTAACTGATTTGTAGAGGCAACATGATTTAAAAAGGACAAACAAACACCCTTTCGCATTTATAATATTATATCCTTTTTGATGGGAATAAATATTTGGTACTTATACATTATATAATTTTTTTACCAACTTAAAAAAAATGTAAAATAGGTAATGGAGGTGTTCATGAAATTTTAATATCTTAAAATTGCCTTATCACATTAGACGAATAGCATGGGCTTCTTTAATATTATACCAAGTTTCCTAAGTGTTTTAATGCACAGTCAACAGCACATCAGGCTTTAAATTTTGACGCTTACGTCGCTGGTAATAGTGGCGGTTTTCGTAATGCAAGCCTTATGTGCTGTTGACTGTACTTCAATATGTTGAATAAAAATTCGAAGTGGCGATCTCGACCGTGAAGTCCCGGCAATATCAAGGTTTCCGTAACACGATCTTGTTGACGCCAACAGTCCGATATGTTTGCATTCTGAATGTTATTTTGAGGTCGTTGTAGCGAGGCATGGCGCCCCTATGTGGGTCGGTGGAAGAATCCATAATGAAATGGAAGGGCATCCCGCGTTTACCAACAGAACTGATAAAAGTTGCGGATTTATAGGGAAAACGGAAGAGGAACAAAAAAAATTTGGATTTTTGGAGCAAGTTTATAAAAAAATAAGTTAGCTTTGGAAGCGATCTAAATGTTCAATATAAAAACAACAATAAATATTAGATTGCACTTGTATTGTTTTTATTTAGTACAATCATTTTATATTTGTTAAAAATCACATAGAAAGAATTTCAATAATCGAAGTTGTCAATTATTAGTTACACGAATAAAAATACAAAATGCGCTTTAGCAAAGTTGAATGGGTTGGATTTCTCTCTATAAAAACAGCACCTTTTTGCTTTCCGCCAAAAATTTACGAAATTCTAAGGTTATTGCCATTAAAAAACTAGAAATATTCTTTTATTTGTGTCGCACCTGCCAACGTCGCTCTTATGGCCTAGCTAAAGCAATTGTAAAAACCTCACTAATTTTATTGTTTTCTCACGCTGAATCATAAGCCGACCAAAATAAGCGAGCCGGTCTGAGTGTCCCCATTTTTTGCCACAAACAACTTGAGTTCAACGGCCTTTCTCTTGGAGGAACCTAGGTGAGGTTTGAGGCGAATGGCCAAACTATCTTTGCCACCAAAAGCTCGCACGAAATCATCGCGATAAATTGACTGTTTCTAATGCTGACTCACTGCTAGGGCATTGTTTTGATGAATTCTTCCTTTCTTTATTCAAAGGGCATTACTCTTTCTAGTTCAGAGATTTTAAACCCAGTCTTTACTTTTGAACGCAAAGTTTTTCGATGAGGATAAATTATAGATTATGAATATTAATATTTAATATTTTCATTAATATAATACATAAGGCTTCATTGGCAATGCCGAAAAAAACAGATTTATCTTTATGATCTTATTTTTGGTACCAACAAATATAAAAAACTAGCTACAAAACATATTTTACAAATACCTAATTCAATTTAAATTACACGAAAAAAGCGTTAAATGAACCTCCTCAGCTTTTTGCATAAAAGCATTGTGGATGCTGGCAACTTCGAAAAGTCGAATTACGCAACCTCTTTTTGCCGATGGAGACTAAAATGGAACCGTGTCGAATACGCCCACGGTGCGCCTGCGCCATTCTACTTTCAGTGCGAGGACCTTACCCTAGACATTGGCGCGATGGCTTTGGAACAAACAGACAGGAACTTGCATATTGACACTAAAATAATCTTTATTCAATTGAGCTTCATACAAGCATTTTTTTACAGGTAACTGGGCAGACATTTGACCACCGTGCTTAGTAAACAGGATGTGGTCTCAGGTGTAACATGCTTGCCCAGGAATATATTCACTCTCGCCTTGAAGAGACTAAGGTTGTAGGAATCAGGGAACACATGGGCAGGCAGCGCATTCCATTCTTTAGCGGTTGGCATTAGAAATGTGTCAGCAAAGTACTTTCAGTACGAGGACCTTACCTTAGACATTGAGTGGCGCGATTGACGCTTTGGAACGAACAAACAGGAACTGGCATTGCCATTAAAACTGGCTTAAAACGGCTACCCTAATACGTTAAGTTAGCAGTTTTAAGCTGTAAGTTAGGAACTAAACATAATACCAAAATAACTAAATGCTCACCAAATTATAGTTAAATCAACAATTTGGTGAGCGTTTCTGGATGCGACGTCATTATTTTTTTGGAGCTCGATTAATAAAAAAGAATATGCTATTTTCCGTCGCTTACACACTTTAGGTTGACATTTTGGAACTAATTAAAAACTTTACCCAAGAGTCCTAAGCATTGGCGCGATATGGTGGCTTTGGAATGAACAGACAGGAACTGGCAAATGCTTGTTCCCGTCGCTCATGCTTCCATTGTTAGGTTGTCATTTTGGAACACAATTTTACAAAGATTATTTTATTGCTCAGATAGAATTGAAACCCTCAATTTCTTGGGTGAGATCATTTTCTAATATTGGGTTTATATAAAATAAATAGAATTGCGAAATTGAACCAACTTAACATGTCAATAAGACGAAATTATCTATTATAAAGGCACAATTTTAGTTACCTTGTTATTTTTATAAGTCATTACATAAATGTATACTTACATAGATAGAACCGAAGCCCGCAACATCCATTTGCCGAGTTGATTTTTATATTGGTTATAAAGAAACAGTATTGTGAAGTAGAACATACGTAACATAAATAAATATAATAAATTTTCTTTCACGTCAACAAATATGAAAAGTATATTTATAAAAAAAATATTAAACACAGCTTTCGTTATGCAAATATACAAAGAGTAAAATACATTCGTATCTCTATAACATTTTATTTAGGTATTTAATCGGTGTATAAAGGAAAGTCCACCCACCATCTTTTTTAAATAGCGTACGAAGGACCGCTATATGACGTCACAGCACGTCAATCGACGTCACCATGCAAACACTAGCTTAGTCACGTGGCCTCGCTCGCGTCCAATCGCCTGATTGATATGCTAGGAGCCTCACTGGGCGGCCTTCGGCGGAGGATCTTCAATACTTCTACTTCAATAATTTCGCAACGGCAGGTAACATATTGATGTTTCACTGGACAAAGAGGAAACTAAACATTATCGGAAAATATAAGTATGTTTATACTCATACTATTTTTTTTTGTTTGAAGTTTGTGCTAAAATATCATAATCGAGGATTTAGCTGTGTGTAGCCAAAAAAGATAAGTATAAAATAACATAGCACCTACATTTGAAGACTTGTCTGGCGTAGGGGTACGTATACGTGTGTCATCTACACAGAGGGTCCCGGGTTCGAACGCCGCACAAGACAGATATTTATTTGCACAGTCATGTCAACATGTATATTTGTCTTGGTCTGACTGGGTGTATAACATGTATATTATCGTATATACAAAAAAAAAGTTTAGGTTTATAAGTAATGCTTATCCGTAATACTCGTATAGTATCCAAAACACAAGTTCTTATGAAACTTACCTTGGGCTAGATAAATGGGGTGATTTGAAAATAAAAAAAATATGTCTCCATGTCACACCTCTTTATATATTTTTTCCAATAATCATTGAGATTTTAAATACTTGTTTGGCCAATAATATTACTTTATAATGATTTTTGCCTCTATTTATTTAACTTCGTATTCACATTTTGGTATGGACAGTGGGTTTCCTCGCACAGAACAAAAGCCCAACAGTCCGTTCTATATTCTTAGAAGTTACATCTAACCGAGTATACTGACGTTCGTGACTATATCTGAATCGATTATTGCACAATATTGTTTTAATTACCCCCCAACAATTAGCTCGCTCGACCGATTTGCTCCACTTAATACAGATTAACTTTTTACTGACGAACCAAGTTTACTGTTATGTTGTTGCCAAGTTATGGACTTGAGCATATCGTAATTCATCGTAAAGACGCTGAGTCACTGTGGAACTTTAAAATAGTAAAGCTTTTCTTCATTTATTTTTATGTTTTATCCTACTATCCTATCCTACTTTTTACCGACTTCAACAAAAAAGGAGGGAGGTTCAACCCGTTTTTTTTTTTGTCCGATGTATGTATACCGAGTGTTGGTGATCCGATTTTAATAATTGTTTTTTTGTTCGATCGGGTACACTGTCAATTTGGTCCCATATAAGTCTCATTGAGATCCGATGATAATCTTCGGAGATATGGGGCCTAATGTCATGGAAGTCATGAAACAATTATATCATCCAGGTAATTGTTAGATTTTTGTTCGAGCTGAAGTTTCACGCAATAACTACTGAGCGGATTTTGATGAAACTTTTTTGTTAAATAGCTATTGGTCCTCGCCAACATACCTATAGACTTCAAAAAACTAAAAAGCAAAAATAAACCTTTTGGAGTCGTTGCCAGCCAAGGCATTCTACTTTGCGGTGCAACTATTTTATTTTTCTTGCCTTGGCTGGCACCGACTCCAAAAGGTTTATTTTTTGCTTTATTAGTTTATTATTATTAGTTTTTTGAAGTCGGTTTTAATTTTTTTATAAAAAGTTTTTTTTTTATTAACGACTGGGAGACTCTTAGCCTTCATCATACCTGATGTTAAGTATTGATAAGGCTGAAGATGGAAGCGAGCCTCTCCCGGAATCTTCAACCACTGAGGAACTGGCTAACTTATAACTTCCGGAACACAACAATGCTGAAAACATTGTTATTATGGCGTCAGACTTAGATAAGATGGTGGTAGCTAGCCAGGCGGACTCACAACAAGTCCTACCACCAACCAAACCGAATACAAATTGTACCCCCGCTGGGAATCGAACCTGGGACCCCTGGATCTGATACCGGTGGTTGTTATCACTAGACCATAGAGGCGGTTATATACTAAAATTATAAATGCGAAGGTTTGTGACGATGTTTGGATGTTTGTTACCCTTTCACGCCAAAACTACTGAACGGACTTAGTTGAAATTTGGCACACATAGTAGATAGTCTAGATTAAAATATAAAATACTTTTTATTTCAATATTCCTACTGGAACGGGGTCACGCGGGTGAAACCGTGGGGGGCCGCTAGTCTATACTAATACTATAAAGAGGAATAATTTGATTGATTGGTTGTTTGAATTGAGTAGGCTCCGAAACTACTGCACCGATTTGGAAAATTCTTTCACCATTGGGATCTATATGGACTAGTAATCTTATAAATGTGTAAGTAAGACATTTTGTTTGTTTGTTACTCTTTCACGCTTAAACTACAGAACGAATTGGGACGAAATTTGACACAGATATAGTAAATAATCTGGATTAAAACTTAGAATACTTTTATCCAGAGTTAAGACATTTTATTAAAACAATCGATACTTTGAAACCGCGTACAGTGAATACTTAACTGTCGGTTATACTAACAATACCTACTATAATTTCATTAAAAAACCGGATAAGATCCATTCTTTATAAGAAATGAACCCTACGAGAGCTTTAATACATTTATATATAGAGCCTATTTTGTGAAAAATCTTTACCCTCTAATAAAGAATAGATTACGTCATCAACGTACCATTAACAAGCATTCTTTACGTTTTATTTTCAGAAATTATATTTACACAAAAATAGTTTCTTTAATAAATGGAATTTACATATATAAGCTTTAAATACACAGGACATTATTGAAATATCAGAATCATCTCAAAACCAGACGTGTTGGATGACACACCTATTAGGTAGGTACCGTTAAGTATTTCGAACTGACGTGTCGTCGAAATATTGTGCAATAATATATTAAATTTGCAATACCGGCCTGTTGATGTCAAATATTTAAACAGATTAGCTCTTAAATAGATGGCCTTTCCGACCGCTTTGTAAAACATCATCTGCGAGTTAAATATACATATAATATATTATACGTATGTTAGTCTATAACGTATTTATTGTATGGGCCTAGATGCCTGAAATAAATGGTTAAATAAATAAATTAAATAAAAATTAATTACAGCAAGCATACAAAACTTTTTGTTTATCCTTGTTCATATATATCTGAGGAGATAAATTAATAACTTTAAATGAGTTATGATTATAATTTATAAGTAATAAATAAATAAATAAATAATTGCATACAACACACCAATTATCTAGCCCACGTTAAGTTAAGTACCCTGCGCCAAACAGGTCGTCAACTAACTAACAAATATTTTTTTGCAATGCGATCACATATAAACAATTTAAATCATTGAACAGAGCAACTTTGACATTTTCAAATACAATACGGAACAAAATTACTATACCTTTTCTTTCTGTATTTTTTCATTAGGCTAGTCTAACAATAATTGTTTAAAACATCTACTTTTCATCGTCGAAAAATATATTAATTGTAAAGTTGATATTGAACTTAAAATTATTAGGAAAGGGGTTTCAATTTTTAGTATGGAGACTGGACTCATCTAATTCCACAGTATTAGACGCCATTTTATTTTTTATTTTCAAAATGGCGTCGCACGATAATACCTATATAAATGAACAGGGGACACAGAGGAACAAATAATGTTATTATATATAATGCCTTGAAGTATCACGCTCGCCAGATAATTAGAGTTAAAAGATTCCGTCGAATTGAGAACCTCCTCCTTTTTTTTGAAGTCGGTTAAAAAATGAATAATGCCGACCCAAAGTATTACCTTTGTATCTGATACTTTAGGGCATTATGTTGCTAATATTTTTTGGTTGAACTTTACGTTCCCTATCCATTTGTATAGGTAAAATCACGCGGCGCGATTTTGAAAAAAAATCAAAATGGCGGACCGGTGAAGATGCCAAAATGTTCAAACCCCTTTTCTCGAAATCCTTCGAAAAGCGTAGAGACACTTAAATTCCCTATAACAAAGACTACAAACTTTTCGATATTCAAGGGTTATCTATAACGGCTATCAATACGAATACGCAAAAGACAAAGAACGTTGTTTTATATTCTTTTCGCATCCAAACAAATGTAGGTAATTCAGTATCTGCGTATAGACACGGCGCTTCCGTCGCGCAGTGGGGGCGCCCGCATAGCATTTTCGCGACAACACTATTTTTACAAACGTATTGATAGGCAATTTATGTTATCACTTACTAAACACACTTTCAAACATGTGCGGTTAAAGTATATATAATATGAGTTATCTTGAGTTCGTTTTATTATAGTACTTGCAGCTTTGACATCAAATTTAGGCTATTATAATAAAGATTATGGGGAAAAACATTGCCTGCTGCAAAGTTCCAAAGCATACGAGTATAATTCATGTCATGTATGATTTGTCTTACGTTCTTTCTGGGTGCTTAATGGTTTTCTGAACAGGAAGACAAGATTGGATGACATAAAATCTATTTTTTTTATTCAAATCAACTTTTCTCGTAAATTATTTCTTAAATGTTTAAATACTTATTACTTGTGTTTTATTACAGTAAATTTAATGAACCGTTGTAACTGTTAATGTATAGGACTTATCAATAAACAGGAGGATATGTTTTACTATATGATACAAAATATAAGTTAATAAGATTTTATGTTCAAGCGAATCTCAATTCCGATTGATATCTTTCTAATGTGCACTCGATTTATTATTGCGGTATATTAATTTAAGAGTTAAGATTTTACTTAAACAATTTAATAACTGTAACTAGTAGAATTAATGTTATTATCTCTGAAAAGATGCCAAAATGTAAAAAAAAAACTGAGTACATAAATTGTTTTCCACAGGCTTGTATATTTGTAAGTACATGTTGATTATTCTTTTTCCATTTATATAGGTATATCAGGTATAATCACAAGCATTAATCTCGTGATAGTCTTTTAGATTTGAGACCCAAAAGTCTCTAAGGTATTATTTATTTTTGGGGTGAGAGTGGGGATAAAAATCACTGAGCTTATCCATTCATATATTTCTATTATTTTATTAATGCAGTCATCGCACTGGAACTCAATTAGTCAGATGGATGCTGTAGTACTGATACTGAATATTGTCATAAGTTTTACTAATACTTACTATAATAAACCTGATTTTGATACAGATAAACTCTCGAAACTAAACGAACCATCGTCTGTATCCTTAGTACGAGTTTGGTAAACTAAAATCGTTTTCGAAAACTATCGCTTTACCTCTTTCACAACCATAGACTGTTTTAACAACATGAGTAGATGATTCTTCTTCTTCTGCTTTCTTAATTAATGGCGTGCTCGCGTTAAATACGCGAATTTTCCCAATGTCAAGTAAATATATTTTGTAATATACAGAAATTTTACTTTAAATTGAGTTAAAAATGGAGCCTCACAACACGTGTTATTACGAAAAGAACTAGTAGTAGATGATTCGATAGTTATTGAAAACGTTGACAGTAAATGTCAACTCCTACTAAGGACTCTGATTATCGTGTTGGGTTTTCGGAATATAATGCTAAGTTTCATCGTATATTCTCTTTTCCGTTAGGTTGGCACCCCTGTCGACTTCTGTCAAAAGGTTAATTTATGATAATAATTTGATGCAGATTTTTAAAGTTTTGGATTTTGTGTTAAAAACATGCTCAAAACATTAGAAAGCGCTGAAATAATAATGGTTTTAAACGCGTCCGCGCCTTCTTAACATGCAGGAGTTCCAACCAAACGCAAAATCAATATAAGATGAAACGCACTGAAGAACCCCTGCCAATGCCATGCGGCGTTGCCAACAGTAACGACGGAACGGTGTGACTTTTATCCACAGAATCCATAAACTTTGGTTCACCAAAGTTTCAGACTTTAGTAAATAAAACCGATGTATGTTTATATGAAAATATAAATGTATAGTATGCGCGCAGGTGGCACCGGATACTGCGTGACGTCGCTTCCGTACACCTTTGATGGTCACTGTATCGCACTTCTAATACATTATTTTCATATTTATGGCTCGTTATTTTTAGCTAGCTAACTTGGTGATCGATGAAACAAATAATCACTTTTTATTGAGGTTATATAAACTTGAGTTGATTGACATAAGTTCCCAAATATATGAGGAAATATTTAATAAACTATGTACGAATAGTAATACATTCCATGTATGACATAGATACTGGTTTAATGGAAAAAATACTACAGTCGTGAACAGAATAAGGTAAACAACCATTTTATGTCTCAGTCAACATTTATCATGTTGCTAATTTTAAGAGAAGTCTGTTACATTCCGGCTTCAAGAAACGCCTTGATTTTTTAGAGGTGCCATTCTAGTCTTGAATAGCCATAGTTTTACAATAATCATCAGATTACGAACGTTCCATAGCTGACAGAGTTCACGTTGAGCCAATGACATTTCATTACGACTACGTTTTAATAACGTTATTCGTAAATATATATCCTATAAACATAATAAACGCGAAAATTTGTGAGGATGTTTGAGAAGGTTTGTTACTCTTTCACGCAAAAACTACTGAACGGATTTGGTTGAAATTTGGCAGATAGCCTGGATTAAAACTTACTTTTTATCCTGATATTCCAAGGGAACCACGCGAGTGAAACGGCGGGCGGCCGCTTTTAGTTCATAAGTTAATAGTAATTAATTCAAATTACTCAATAAGAGTGATAAAGTTAGAAGTTTAACTAACAACTTTTTAAGGAACATCTGAATTTTCTACAATATCTTCTGTTAATGAGGTTAAATGTAATAAAAAAATCTCAGACACATGGCGCCATAAAATGATGGACTTAATTACGGTTCTCACAACTACCCACAGAGGTGACATAAAATACTAATTAACTAGTTAAAAAGACATTTAATTATTATATTTATTATACTGCAATTGATTATTATAATGATAGATGTTCTACAATTAAAAGTATCCTTTTTATTTTATAATAATTTGTGTACACAATCTGTGCATGAAAAGGTATTGCAAAAAAAAAACAAAACTGTTTATATGGTTGGTATATCTTGCCAAAGTGTAATCTTTGTTTAAAAAAAATTATCTTCAGATTATCATGGTTGCAAGACTATTATAACGTTTAACAATATAAATAACACATGTAATACTTCTTTGTAGCAAAACACAAATAAAAATAATATAAAGTTGAGCTATAAAGGGTTTATAGCTTTAACTTTATGTCTATGTAGAAGGATGATTTGATAAATAGAATTTTCGCTAAAGTCCTAGCGATATTGCGAAAACACGGATAATTAATCACAGTGAAGGATATCCAACGTCACTAAAGCAACCCGTATTTTTACAAAAACCCTAAATGTTTTCAGTAGGGTTGAGAAATGACAACACCATTGTCTTATTAACCGTGTTTTCGCAATAACCCTAGGATTTTCGCAAAAAAACGATTTATCTAGTTATCCTGCGACATCTATAAGATATAAACAAGAAAAATAAAGTATGTAAACTTAATAAATTGATTGATTTATTCACAACAGCAAGGCTGTTGGTTTCAACATCGTTACATTAAATAAGACAATGTATTAAACTTCAACCTGTTGCTCAAACAGCTTCTATGTGCACAATAAAATAGGGCTTGGTTTGCATTTGTTTTTTTAAAGATTATTTCTGGAAATGACACAGGTCAATACCATTAAACAAGGATGTCTCGCCTTTGTTTGCTCGATTTTTTTTTACATTTTGCGATGTATTTTTGTTGGAATCCTTGAAATGTATCTTATTCTTAATGAAATATATACATTTAACTTCTTTTATTTCATACTTCATATTTTACATTGTTAGAACTGAATCATTGTTTATTCGAGGTACTCAGAATTTTACTTTGGGAAGCTGCACCGCAAAAACTGTACTTATGGCACCAAGTCACTGTATTGTCTCCAATCAACAAGCAAATTGGTCAAAATTGTAAAACCAAACATTTGCTGCACTACAACTTGATTTTTAAGTAATTTTCAAGTTTTTTTAATAACCAGTTAAAATAAATGATCATCATTAACATAGAACATATGAAAGAGGACACAGAATTAATAATCGGCTCTTTATAATATAAACAACGAAACAAAATACACAAATAACATAAACTGTTAGCTACAATTTTATCTGTATCAACGAATTAGCGTTGCGAATGTACGTAAGGTACCGTCACGAGCGATGACATGTATACACTTTACAACCTTATCGCATTGACACACAGAAACAAAGCTCTTTCTGTCCACAAATGTCATTCAATATTGTAATGTGACAAAGTTGCTTAGTGTTTCTATGTCATTGCACGTGACTGTACATACGTACAGAAACAGTGTCAAGTCAACGACGCAACATTAGACACTCGTAAAGGGGACATGTCTGATGAATATGCAAGACCTCTTTGTCACAGTCAACTGTCTTGAACCTACAGACAAGTGAAGTGTAACCTACACCTTATTTGACTGAGATAGTTTTAAGAATTTAAGTCATGTGGACATCTCAGTTTGTAACGATACATTTACTACGGGTTGTTTTACATGAAAAAATAAGTGCTAAGATTTTACATTTTATTGAAAACAGTTGGGCTTTGAGTAGGTACTCAAAACACTTATTCATTCAACAAGAAAATATACTAGAAAAAAAGCAACTTGTCTCATGTCGCCCTGACGGGATAAGACGGGATGAGGCGATATGAGGCAAGTTGCTTTGTTTTGGTATTGCATTGTAATATCCAAAATTAAAAAGTTATAATTATTCATTCAATCTTTGAAAACGTCTCAAACTAGACTTATAGCATACTAGCTTGCGCCCGCGGTTTCATCCGCCTGGTTCCCGTTCCCGTAGAAATATTGGGATAAAAAATGAAAATACAAATGAAAATTTTCTTTTTGTAATTTAGCATATTACATGCATTTTTGAATTGTCATTTTTGCCCTACCACCCGTTTCAGACTCTTTTAGCTGGCAAGAAAAAACGGACGCAAAAAAACTTACCATATTTATCAAAAGTAGCCTATGTCACTCTGCGTCCTTTCAACTAACTATGCCAAAAATCAAGTCGATTGGTTGCTAAGTTAGGGCGTGAAGGAAGGGCAAACAAACACACTATTGCATTTATAATATTAGTTAGTAGAAAACGAAAAATATGTCGCGTAATTCCGCAAGAAAATTTCTTGCGGAATTACGCGACATATTTTTCGTTTCTACTAAGATATGGATTTCCGCCAAGTAACGCCTGATTCTATCAAATATTAGTTAGGATTAAGAGGTTCATACTATAAACCTATGCATGAGTGAAGTTTAAAATGGTCTCAATCTGAAATTCTCAATTCAAAAACAGACTATCAATATTATAGTTCGTCATGTATCTTATTTTCAATATTGTTCATGGATATATTGGCGTTTGGCTGCAACTTTGTAAGGTTCTGGGCTGTGGTGAATCGAGAGAACGAAGAGTATTATCTTCACAACGAACGGCCTCCGGCATTATTATAGACAATTTGATAAATTGAAGGAAAGCCACAGAATAATCAGGTATTCTTCGTTATTAAACTTCATTGATAATGGATTTGAAAAGAAAATTCAATAGTACATAATTCAGAATTTTTATTATTAGAAAAAAAGTATGTATAAACTTAGTCGTTTATATGTGATAAATATTAAACAAGAAAAAATACTAGAAAAAAAGCAACTTGTCTCATGTCACCCTGAAGGGATTCAAACCCGCATCCTTGGGAATCCGGCCCAATGCACTAACCAATTATCCTACAGAGACGAGGACACGTCGAATTTTTCTAGTATATTCACCATTCTACGGTGTTGGCCACCGCCGTTTCATCAATAAGAGAAATATCCTCGCATTCGAAAGAAACATTTTTACAAATGTTTGACTTTCGACTAAAATTAAATCAACAAATATAAGACCGATCACCAACTAAATCGAATACAATAATATGTACCCCCGCTTCGAATCGAAGCTGGGACCTCTGGGTCTGATACCAGTGCCTGTTAACACTAAGCCACAGAGGTTTCTCGCTCCCACTGATGCTGGAACAGTCCTCTGTTTGAAAATTTTCGTTTACTGTCTCGATGAAAGTATCAGTACCAACGTTATCTTGATCAGTGTCAATAGAAATATTGTCTTGTGTATAATTTTCAGACCTGTCTAAAATGTTAATGTTCTGTATGTATGAATCGATGGAAGGGCAAGGTGAGGACGACAACTCCTCAGTTTTATCAGCAATTTCCTCTTAATTTTCAGGTTCAGAACCACTATCTATATCCGAAAGAGCGTTTTCAGGCGGCACCAACTCTACCAAATGGTGCCCTCTCGATTTCTAGCTCTGAAAAAAGAAAAACAAAAAGATATAAACAATTTATCTACGGATCCCTAAAAATATTAATACGCGAAACAACGAAAGTTAATATACTAGTAATACGGCAACGGGAAGAATACTGGACATAGTATTTAACAGTTACTTTACTAGTGATTCGACGACGTGTAGTATACTGGACATGCAAGTTGTGGGCGTCGTAAAAACTAAATAAAACTCAGTAAGACAATCAAAACAATACGAGAAGCTCTTCGGGAATGTTATCTTTAGTTTTTAATTACATTGTTAGGAAATAAGCCATAACACAATTAATAAAATGCAATTTACCGAAAGCCCACGCAGCGTGTTATTCCTTTCCGCCATCTCGCTGGTGACTGCTCGCGCCCCGTTGATGCACACGCTTTGCTAATTTTTGACAACGTAGTTAAATAGGTTCAGATGCAATTATAGCATCTAAAACTAAGAAATAATGGTATATTATTTATGTATATTTTTTTTAATTCAATGGGAAGTATACTGTACGGCGTCGAATTAAGGGTTAATAAAACATTGTATAATAATGTAATAAATAAAATCTGAAATTCACACATCGCAAAAAATCCATAAAACCCTTAAAAAATAATGAAAAAAAACATTTACAATCACTTTTATAGCATTTCCCAAAGTGAAGTACTGAAGATACATCTTAAGGATCATTTCTGGGAGATCGCAAAACGCAATAAAAAAAATCTCATAGCACTTTACAAGGGCTTGTGGCAGGTGATATTTTTGTCAAGCAGACAGTAATCAGAACGCTGCCAAAATTTTGAACGAAATCATTTCGTCGAGACACCTGCACTGGCAACATCAGACAAACTTGATCACATACTAATTTTTCACGAAACCACAGTCTATGTAATCACTACATCTGATCATCAAATATTAAAAAAAAAGGTTTTTCAAACATTATTATGTAAGAATAGTATCATTATCTGTAATTAATAAAGATATTTAATTCATTTATGGTAAATTTTAAATAGAAAAATATTGGAAAAAGTTAACTCGGCCACAAGTATTGGAAAATATAAAAGTATTGGAGAATTTCGACGGAGGTTCGCAAGTCTCGGTAGCTCAGCGGTTAGAGCATTGGACCGGATTACCAAAGGTCGCGGGTTCGATTCCCGTCTGAGAATTCACTTGTGGCCGAGTTAACTTTTTCCAATATTTTTCTATTTAAAATTTACCATATGTATAAAAATAGCATTGAAAAATGCAAAAAGTTACAAAATCATAAAATATTTAATTCAGTATGCACAATACTTATAAAAACAATTTCTGATAAGACTTGGGGGTTAGCTCGCTCCATCGTGGACCCTGTCTTAGCCCTTGGGCCCGATTGAGATCAAAAGCAAACCCATTTTAAGTAAAAAAAATGTTACCTTTCAGAATTCACTTATTTCGTAAAGATATTTTATTTGACAAAAAAATCTTCAACAAATAAAATAAATAAATATTTGCTCTTCAGGTAGGTAATTCTGATAAAAATTTTGGTCTGTGACATCGCACATCGAACGCTTCAGCTGTTACTTTGCGATTAGCAGCTGTATGGCGAGTGGATAATGACCCATCAAATAATGACCACGTTTTTGCACAATAAAACTTTAATTTTAGCTCCTAAGATATTTCTGAGTTATTCCTAATTGCTTAATGGTTATTGCATATCCAGGAAAAACACTTTCGACATTATAAGTTAAGCCTGCTTGCCTTTTTTAAATAGAAAAATATTGGAAAAAATTAACTCGGCCACAAGTTAAAGTTAAGTTAAGTTAGGTTTTTCTATTTAAAATTTATCATAAGTATAAAAATAGCATTGAAAAATGCAAAAAATCAAAAATCATAAAAAAGCCAAAGGTTAAATTGTGTACAATTGGAATATTCTTGGACATTGCCTTTTTTTAACAATTCAGGATGCATTTATATATCATATTTAGGTAAGTTATAATGAGAACACAAAAAAGCTTAAAGCGTCGAAGAAAGAACATAATGCTATACTGTATGTAATGTTCATTATTGTGGTAATCATTTCCTAACGAATGGTGATTTATGTTACGAAAAATTACTAAATTTAGTAATCTTAAATTAAAATATTATGTAGTTTTGAATTCAGTACCACCACGTTTCAAAGAGTAAAGTTAATGTTGTTTGACATAATTATGCTCGGTAAATTGAGCCTTTATTGGATAAAATTAAACGAAAGTCCTTAGTCAAAAAAGATATCAATTTCTTACTGCCAATTTACTGCTGTATACATTTTCTGAGAACCCAAAACGTATGAGAACGAATTATACAAGCAATTTTATCACTAATAAAAAGCACGAACATCTCACAATAAAGCTAAAGAGTTTCTTCACAAATTCCTATGACAGAACGGGTTCTATCGAATCGTGAACGAGCTTGTATAGGCAATTTCGTATTTCCTTCGTGAGGTCTATGTCTCGGTCAGGGCCGGCGGGGGGCTCGGCAGCGGAGGGGCGGGGGGAGGCATGCGCCGGCGCAGAGCGGAACGCTAGATCGTGCTGCACCGCCGAGCGCGACCGCTAAACCCGCCACGACATGCATTGCAACATCAACTTGTAATAGGTTAGGAGATTCTACTCCAAGTACTTTCTTCGGAACCAAAAACAGGGCACCTTTCGAAAGTTCCCATTAACGCTCACATACGCCTTGAGCAAACCGTCAATGAAGTGAGACATTAATATTTTTATGGACTAGCTAGGTCGTTGCCCTTCGGTAGTCGGCGGAAATGACACCAATAAGATTTCAAGTAATCTTTGGCGAATTAAATGTACCTGTTACGGCCACTGCTTGCTTAGAATTCTAATGATTAATAGCCTCATGAATTCATTTTAAAATTTTAAAGAATTTAATAATAATTAAGATGGTTGCGTTTTTTATATTTAAGTATTACTACAGATATAATATACTGCATATTATCTGTAATGATGATACTTTGAAAGAGTATTCAAAAATATTGAATTTGACAATCTATATAAATAAAAAATGAGCGCATAACTTCAGAACGCCTGCACTAAATTGGTTAATTCGTTTTTTGTTGTGTTCGTTATTGGTAGGACACGGTTTGCATAACTGACAGATTTGAGACGGAAGATCAGCGCTGGTCGTAGACCACGCATTATGCTGAGTCGTGACTGTATTATGACAAATTTATTGTCTTTATTTTTAAGTATGTCTTTGTTTTTTGTGTGATTTGTTTCAAATAAATTAAATTTTCTTTCCTTCTTTCTTTCCATAAAAGAAAATACTTGAAAAAAACATTTTATAAAAAAAATCAAACCGACTTCAAAAAGTAAAAAATAAAACTTTTGGAGTCGGTGCCAGCCAAAGCATTCTACATTGCACTTCTATTAACTATATTTTTTTTGCCTTAGCTAACTAGCACCGACTCCAAAAGTTTTATTTTTTACTTTTTGAAGTCGGTTTGATTTTTTTTATAAAATGTTTTTATTTCAGATTTTTTTGTTACATTATGTGCCGTTACTTACACTAAAAATCAGCCCATACACAACAATGATGTCATCTAGGTATACGACTACTTGCCAAAAGGTGATTGATATTTTTCAGGATTTTGAAAAAACTACTAGCCAGATCTTCGTAAAAATTATATGGGACCACACGTAAACCATTTTCTTCCAGATAAAAAAAGAATTTTAGAAATCTGTTAACAACTGGCGAAGTTATGGTGGAACATACATAAAAAAAAAAAAAAAAAAAAAAACAGTCGACTTGATAACCTCCTCTTTTTTTGAAGTCGGTTAAAAAAGGAAACGAAGTCGCGGGCAGAAAGTTTTTTTAACATAAAAATATAAAAGAAAGGTAACAGTAATAATTTTTACAATCCATGGAAGAAAAATAAATTTGCAATCTATTATATCAAGTAAATTTCAATGATATACACTTTGGTAATACAATTTAAAATGTTCTTAAAGTTTGGCAATGAAATTAATATCTAGAGCTTTGCATAATTAGTTACTTATACTTTAAATTAGTAGGCCTTACTATGAACTGCCAAAACAATACCAAACTAAGATTGTGAGATAATGCAATACGCAGTCTTTAGCTCATTCTTTTAAAGAACTTTTGTTTAAAATGTTGCGGTCACATTGATAGTAGGTCCTCAAAACTCCATAGGACCCGTAATCAGTAACCTCTATAGCATGATTACACAAGAAGAAGAATCCGGCTGAGTAATAAGGAGACTTTTTTATTCCAGTATAGAATTTAACTTAAAAATAAATACAACATTGTCAATGCAAAATTAAAAGCTTTGTAGCACTACCAAGAAAGCTTCGCGTATCGTAACGTTACGTTATGTAAGCTCGCTCACTGCCGCTACGATAAATTCATAGTCATTTCATACACGTAGGCGGGTTTTTCACAGTTTTGGCGTTATTTTTAATTGTGGTTTATTTTTCTGAGATAAAATTACATATTTCAAACAAAGTTGCGGTTTCGAATACCGTCTGAGCAACTTGGAGAGCTAGTATTTAAGTAAAAAAAATTGTATTGGAGCCGTGAAAACGTTTCAAATAGTCATCTAGTAATAAAATTTTAATTTCAATTAAGTTGAAATAATTGTAAGTATTATTTGTGAGTCAAAAAGTACTTAGGTACCTAAGTAATTATGTTTGTAATAGCTGAAAATCATAGTTACTTTGATATTAAAAATAATAAAGCTCTTACTGTAAAGAAAATCGCATGGCGAACGTGAGCGTTGAATGTTATAAAGTAATTTTTTGAATTCCATGTTTTGATTTTCATCATACGTAATGAAATATGATGCCCTTTAAGTACTACAATTCCGAAAACCCCGAATTGTAATTCCACAAGTTAATTCACGATTGACGTGCTCCTTTTTCTAGCTTTTCTGCATTTTTTTCTCTTCTTCTTCGGGAGTGTTTCTAATGTTACAACATCCGGAGTAAAGTAAATAAACGTCAAACTGATCCTGGCCGAATAACAGCACTTCTATGTTCATTCTGCCCATCTGAGAATGACACAGAAGCAAAATGCTGAGCCAGGGTAGTTATGGGCCCCACATGATATTCCATAAATTTTGTTTTTATTGTAAGGTTTCATTTTTAAGTTTTTTTTTAATTCTATGTAAGCATCTGTGTGTGTGTGCCAATAAATGTTTTTTCCTATTTCTTTCTTTCTAAAGTTATATCGAACTATTGTCGAATCATAAAGTCGAAAATTATATAAATCAAATCATCCTACGACAGATACATCTCTCAAAACAAAACGGATTTTGATAGTTTTGTATCGATAAACCGCTGCATAATAATTTTATTTATCAAGTAAGAAGTTGTGTCCTCATAATGCGTTGTTTGTTATTTTTAACCGACTTCAAAAAAGGAGGAGGTTCTCAATTCGACGGTATTTTTTATTTTTTTATTTTTGTAATGTATGTTTTACCATAACTTCGCCAGTTGGTAACAGATTTTTATAATTCTTTTTTTATCTGAAAGAAAATGGTTTATGTGTGGTCCCATATAATTATTGCGAAGATCTGGCTAGTAGTTTTTTCATAATCTTGAAAAATATCAATCACCTTTTGGCAAGTAGTCGTTTACCTAGATGACATTGTTGTGTATTTGCTGATTTTTAGTGTAAGTAACGGCACATGATGTAACTAAAAAATCTGAAATTAAAACATTTTATAAAAAAAATTCAAACCGACTTCAAAAAGTAAAAAATAAAATATTTTTATTTGTTGATGCTTTTACTAGCAATAAAAACTGAAAAACAAATTTAAGCAGACAATATTTATTTATTTAATAGTTATTACAACGTACATCGATTAGAGAATGTGTTAAAGAATATACAGCATTTTAAATTATTTAATTTTATTGCAAGAGTTTAATCTCCAACACTAAGGTTAATGCAAGTTTTGCATCGTCGTTATTTAATCAAGAAATAACAAGCCTTTATAATTATTGAAAAGAATAACGAAACATCAGTTCTTGCACCTTCGCCGTGGTTGAAACGAGCCATTGATCAGATAAAGGGTCCGCTCCTTTGATGATATTTGATAAACTTGATTAATGATCTGAATATCTGACTGCGAACCTGGTGAAAATATAATTATAATTTAATGTTATCATATGATTATCATATTTACCCTTTGGTGTCGAGTATAAACAATAAGTGTGATTTTTTAATTATTGATGCTAGTGACCCGAGTTTTGCATAGGTTTAGTTTATGAAATAATGAACTTTTAGATTATAAGGGTCTTCGTTTTTAATAATATCAAAAAGGTTTTGTTTTCTAAAGTATTTCAACATTCAATTAGTTTAGCCACCTAAACGAATATCGAAAACTCAAATGTCATAGTTTGTGGACAAAATTCAAAACAAGTACACGACTTCGTTTATCTCCCTTTCAAAGCTATATACTGGTTAGATAAATATTATACTAGCTAAAAAAAATGTTAATTAAGTATATAGATATATGAAAGCCGTTTAAAATACATGGACGATTAAACAAAAACATTCCATTCCACATATTATTTTTTTTTTTAAATACTTTAATGATTTGCTAAGCACCTAATTATATATCATTATAATAATATATTTACAAGTATTATCTTCTGCAATAAAGTACTAGTCACGTTCTTCCCACCCTATCAGTCAGGTGGGGCTTAAAGCAATTTCCATAAGTCAAACAAGCGGAGGTCGTCGCTCTTGAACCACGGACCAGTACGACCGGCTCTCGGTTTTTATGTGACCACTGCGCACTGCGGTGTTTACCTAAGGAACAGGCGAGCCAGCCAGGTTTATGTATATGCATATGTATGTCAAATGGTGCTTGAATCAAATGAAAATCAGACGACATCATCATCATCGTTAGTGATCAAGGGCTGAATTCTGATAACCTTTTAAACGTAGGAATTCTTATTTTAAATTGTAGTGCACAAACACTGTACACAATCTGTTCCTACAATGAAAAAAGCAGGAAATAACCAGGCCTCTGCTTCTAAGCAGCTTAAACAATAGCTTTGAAAGCACTTGGAGAAGAGCTCCATTATAAGGAGGATAGGAGTTATGAGGTTTCTAAATGAACAACCAATAAAAAAATGATCGACGCACTAAGCGCGGTTGATAAGAAATCAAAATTAATCTGGAATTTTGGATTAAAACTGAACTTCGTAAGAAACTCACAAGATTACCGAAGGTTTTGGAGCATTAACTTCTGTTCAAAGTTTCTAAATAAAGTGAATAGTCTTTGTATTCAGCGGGGCAACAGCGACAGTGTTATCGGTACTATGCCACGCGGCTGTAATATGACGGCGTTTTTTTTGTTACAGTTTAAAATTGGTTTAAATATGGTTTATCATTTATAAATGCAAATATGTTAATTTTTAAGCCGATGAGTTCTAAATGACCAAGTGAATAAAGAGTCTAATTCAATGGATTTGTTACAAAAATTTTACCAGAAAGCAACGAGAGTCTTTTTAATTACCTACCTGAAAATGTGCACTACTGTACACCTGATTGCGGTAGGTATTGTATTGTTTTTTTCGGTCCTGTGTATTTTGGTTTAAATTCTGTTTAACTTAATTCTATCCTAAGCATTATCATCAATGCATTTTTCTCATCATTTGAAGTAGCAATCTTTACTTTAAGTTTGTTTCTTTTTTTTGGAAGCTACTAGGCATGCATAAGCTCAGATTATGATCTAGTCCTAAACCTATTTTAAATGTATTATTGTTTATTGTTTTTTATTGAAATCTGTTGTGTATGCTAATAAATAAATAAATGCATACTTTCTATTGTATGTGACGGCTTAGAAGCACTTCCCTCTCTTGTCTGGTGGGTGTCGTAAGGCGATGAAGCACAGCTATCTGGAGACTCCCCCTTTTTTTAGGTAGGCCTAGCAGTGTCGTGCGGTGAAATGATTGGTTTGTGAATGTATTGAACTATGTATTACACATAACTAATTATATTTAAATCAATCATCAGATACCTATGTATCTTTACTCAATAGTCAATACCTACATAAGTTCAATCAAATCAACTGTGAATTTATTATGTTCACGGTATATCAGAGTAGGTGGGTACCAAGTGTAGACACAATAACACTTATGCAATAGGTGTCATTTTGTCATTTTAACACTGTTAAACAACAGCAAATATAGAAAAAGCAATGACCAAGTGCCGTTCGCAGTCGTGTGACATCGACGCCAGTCGACTATATAGCTGTAGGGAGCGTTGGCATTCACAACATCATGGTTTTTTTGTCAATTATCGCCCGACAGAGTGGTCCAACTCTGCAAATATTGGACCTGTTCCGTTGTACAAAAAAGTATTTGCTCTTTAGCTTGATTACCGCTCATGCAAGTACCGTCTTTACCACGTAAGTCACTACACTAAAAGCTTGAGAACGCCCTTATGTACCTCGCAATAGGAGTGCTTTTTGTATTTCAAGTGTAAAGACTCACGTACTATTGACTGTTCATGTCATAATACTTTACTATATACGATCCAGAGTATGTGAACAAACTGGTTGCTGGTTTTAGTGAGTAAATCTGCCAGCACATACCTATGAAACAAGTATAAACTACATTTAAAATGTCTATAATCGCTGAAATAAATTCATTTGGAAACATACAGGGACTGCTATTTTCAGTTCCCAATTCTCATGCAAAAAAGATCACATTCGTAAAAAGTTTAAATGTAAAATTCATGAGAATTAGGCCCTTGTAGTTCCTATTATATAGACATAAAAAATGCCATACTTTTGTTTTAGTAATTTTGGTAATTTGTTGATGTTTTTCAATACTTGAAAATATAGAATTGTGAACAATAACAATTATTATTTGATTACCGAGACGTGGCTCTACATTTTGTACCTTACATTACCGACTAATTGTTTTCAATTACTTACTAAACGACATCAAATATTGAATTTTCCGTTTTCACTTCAGCATGCGGTTTTTTCATTATATTAGGTACTTCAACTACCCAATTTTCAAGCAATCGAAAAAAGTTCACATTCATAAAATGTTCCGAATTATCCTAGGATTTTTTTTAATGTGAACATCTATTGCATGAGATAATTAGTGTCATCGGGATTTGAAAAAAAAACTATAAAAAAAAAACAAAATCAAAACAAATACTTTTATTCTAATGTCGTTTCATCGTGTGTCAATAAAACAATCTGAAAATGGTTCAAAAATCATCAGACTCCCTTTCAATATAATTTCACTGGCTAAACTCTGTGGATCCCGCTACATGACCCGTACGCATTAGGGCAGTGTGTGCTTATGCGCTAACATATACATAACAACACACAAACGTACAGTCTGCATTATGCCAAGCACAAATCGTACGGCATTCCTGTGCCCGCGCCGCCAGAACGAGACGGCGAAGATGATGTCATGCGGTCTCGCTTCTCGCTCGCAATCCTTTCCTTTCTACCTGTTGCGCTGTTACAAAAACCCGATCCTTACTTAGGGCCGCTACCTTACGTGAATTGAATGGTACGGCTCGGCCCATATTAAGATAGGGCAAGGGCTACAATACATACGCGCCGAAGCACGACCCGAGAGTCTTGGGACGATATTTACCGTGGGGATGCGAGCGAAATGGCTGTGATTCGATTTCATAAATAGTTGCGTTGTATTTGAAATGGGAAAGGAACGTGGCTGGGGCACCAATGATGTTATTCTAAAGCATCCCATTTACATATTACGTAAATGAATATGTACTCGTATATGAATATTTCTTAGACGTAATTAATAATATTTTTTAAGTTATTTTTCATTAACATTGATGTAGGGAATATAGCTGACATATAAACTGCTAACAGTGGCTTTTCCGCCTATTAAAGTTAATTGTAGTCGTTCGTCATATTTAATAGTAATTTTATTTGCATTCCGTATTCGATTAACTGACTCCTTATTCGATCAAATAGGAGGTATTGAGGTAATTACAAACTATGTAGTTCTCATCAAAAACATAATACCATACATTCAATTTCGATCGGACGATCTAACAATGATTACATTCCGAGTTCTGAATCCAAACGATCGACGAGGCGATAGCACAAAGCTCGGTCGTGACGTGGCTGACATTCGCCGCGCATGCGCGGTCCGTGATCTTGGCAATGGTGGCTGCGCGCGGCAACCAGCAATTGCGGTCGCTGTACCCGACCTCGCCGCCCGCGCACCCCGCCCCGTGCCGCCCAAGCCTTTTGACAACCGGTGTAGTGGCACAGTACAAAGATACATACAGTATATTTTCTTCCTACAATATGTCCGATCCCGAGTAATACCCGAAGCGCCTCGTCTAGATGAGAGCTCAGCAAGCGCACGCACGTGACAAACGCACGCTGTGAAAGTTTTGTTCGCAGTAAGCGTGTGGTATGGCTAATCTATGTTGGCACGCAGTTCTATCGCGTATTGTGTACAGCGCGTCTGCAACAATAATAATTAACTGTTATCAACAAAGAGTCTAAAACAAAATACTGTATGTTTCTTTATGCTGTGGTAGTGGGTACGAACATAAACGCTTGAGAATTTTCTGACGTTTAATTCACGTAACGAAGCGTTCCCGCAACCTTACAATTGAACTTTTAATGTTTTTGAGAACGTGACGCATGTGTTTCTCAGTAACTTTGCTTAATCTTGATGAATTTATATTTGTTAACTGCTGTAATTAATTACTCTGTAATTTATGATTATCTTATAATCTTATGCGTATGCCCAGCCTTACCAAAGACGTAGAATTAGGTAGTCATGAAGGGCGGCCTGTTTTACAATCAAAAGTAAGTTTTGAGTACCCTGCTTAGTTGACAGATGATTTGACCTATTATTCATTTCACAACTGTCACATCATCTGTCAAGTAAGCAATTCACGATGAAGCCCTATGGGGTTAGCACGAATAACTTTCGAGTCTAGAAGTAAAGTAAAAAAATGTATGACATATTGAGCAGCGTTCCTACCGGACGTAAAGGGAACTACATTTTCCTATACATTTTTGGACATTACGTGCTCGATACTTACTTGATACTATTTAGATAGTTATTCGTGCTTACCCTACTGGTATATTAGCAAAGATATTTAAATTTAAAATTTTATAAAATAAAATAATGTAAATGTTTATTTACGTAATTACTTATACATTTTTAAATTACATGGTATTCTTAACGCTTCAATTAAGCGATAGGCACGTAAAATATAGCATACCTAATGATATAACAAGCCAGCTTGTTATCAAACTGCGTAATCAATCACCGAGTGAATAGCGTTAAATCTAATGTTAACGTGAGACCCGATAAGACGTAAAATGTAACGCTTTTTTCTAATAAAGTGCTCACGAACCAATTGAATCATATGTATGTCCGGCGTAATCACCAAACCGGTTCTAACATTAATATTATTGCAATTTATTCCCGCGAAGGGGCGCGTGCTCGCGCGCAATCATCGAGACTGCGTGGTGATACCGTTGCGTCCATTTGTATCAGCGACACACTTCATCTGACGATATTTCAATTATATTTTATTAATACTGAAGATTGTATGTATTGTCATCTTGTGAAACTAAAGTCGAGGAAAGTGTATTTATATAAAGTGAATATTTCTGTAAAGTGTAAATCTCACCGTCTTTTTACAAGAACTGATTGTTTGTAAATAATCGGGTGTATTTATAAATTACAGAATAAGGTATTGTAAACAGTCCGTACGATTTGCAATGAAACAGATAATTTATCGTTTATTTATAAACAAACGATTTCAGCAAGATTTATGTGGTCAAATGCACCAGTCACGGCACGGTGTATAATTACCCGTAGGTTACTCTGTACGTGTTATTGTGCGCGAACATCTGATTGGGCCATGCATTAGTGTGTTAAATTTTGGTTCATCAATAAATCCAGAGTTATTTAGCAGTGTTTCTTCGCCAGCAGGCTTTGTTTCACTAATTTTGAATGAATTTTCACTTTGTGTGTTGAATAAACCGATAAAAACAAACTGGTATTTGAAACTAAAAACACTCCTGAGCACACTTTGTTTACTTTGTTACGCATTTCAACCAATCAGCGCGAAGCATTCTTTTCGTCATACGCATACGTACAATATAACGAAGAGATACTGATTATTTATAAATCCTCGAAATATCATCCGTTATATTGCAAATCCAATTGTCCAATGAAGAGTTGCGCACATTTTCGATAAGACACATACGCACTACCGCGTATTCTTTATTTGTAGAATATGGTTACAATAAGTTTTTATTATGTATTACTTCTTATATTCTACTACTTATATTCTATCGTGCGAGGTCGATGTACAAATATTCAATTTTAATGATTTTAACTACTTACAATTGTTAATAAGAGTTTAAAATATTATTAGGTGCTGTATCTTAATGAAGAAATTTTCTTCATTGGCATAAATAAAATGTTAAATATTAATTGGACGTCAAAACAAAGAATTTAATTTGCGACAATAAAGCATAATACTTAGCTATAATAATAATCAAAATGTCGAAGTTTGTCATAAAAAAGTCGGTAGTGTCATAATACAATTAATCCATTAATAAATTAATTAATTTTGATTTAAACTTATAAAATGTCAATACCTTTAGGACATCAGGTAGTTTGTTAAATATTCTAATAGCCATACACTGAACATTCTTCGAATATAATGCAGGTCTGGAGCATATAATTAATTATATTTTCCATTTTTCTACATCTATATAATTTATTGTTCTTCCATTCAAAAACATGTATATATATTTTACAAATACTCCAATTTCGTATATCAATTCGTAGACCAATATAATATAATAAAGGTTTTTAATGGATTTGCAGCTTTGCAGATAGTGGGCATGAATTTTTTTGTATTCGAAATACTCTTGTCTACAGAGATACCCCATTTAATAATTCTATATCTTAGTAAAGACGATACGTATCCGTGATATGCAATTAACGCTGCTTATTTCTTCATTTTCTAAAGTAATATTGATGTCTGTATTTGTCCGATTGTGTGATTTAAAGTAAATGCATTTTGTTTTATTTATACTTTACTAGAATATTATTTTAAGCCACGTTATATTTGTTTTAAGTTATCATTAGCAATTAACTCAACATCTTGTCTTTTGGGACTTTTTATCAAAATAGTTGTATCGTCCGCAAAGAGTATGCATTTATGTTTTGTGGTATTTGGCAAATTATTTATAAATACCAGTAACAATAATTCCCCCTTCCCCTTAATACTGCCTTGGGGGACACCACATCTATTGTACTGATAGGTAGACGTTTAATACATTCTGGTATTCGCTGAAGTTTTGGAAATTGGGATATTGGGATATCGAACAAGATGAGATGATAGAGGATCAAGGCGATTTGTAGAAAAAAGTAAAGTTACTCCGTCGATATGCACAATGAATCGCAGAAATATTTTTTTGCTTCTGAAATAAAACAAAATTGACATTCGTTTAAAAATACTTAAACATAATTTTATACTATAATATCTTATTGGTAGTATTGTGACGACGTATGGATCTAAATTTTGCCTCAAAATCTGTCAATATTAATGCAAAATATTGATTAAGATGACATTGACAAAATTTATTTCTATTTTGAAACATCTAAGTACTTATACTTACCAATATATTTTAATTAAATGTTATATATAAATATTTATGCATCTTATAATATTGTCTCTGTAGAACCAAACCTCAAGTTATATAAAGTAATAAACTACCGCATATAACCCAATAACTGGATTAAAAGGATGTGTATTCATAAAACCATATACAGCATATAATTATTAATCGAACATTAGGTATTTTACACCTGAGCGAAACAAATAGTTATTATACAAACACGAACGTGATAAGGAAACATAGAAGGAAAATATTAATACCTTTTCTTTCATCACGAACATCTGAGACCATATCTAAAGACTATATTACATCGTAGTTAGTATAAATCGATTTTATTGATAAATTTAAAATAAATGACTGTAGACGTACAGTCAAATTATATTTTGAATCAACAACTTAGCGTCCAATATTGTGATCTAACACTTATTTTTCAGCGGACCGACATTTAACTATATATCTAGACATTTATAACATACAGGGTGGAAATTTAAAAGGGGGCACGAAGGACAGGTACCTAAACCTATGTAGGTACATAAAAACATTCTTAGGAAACCAACCTTAATTTTTTGAGAAATAATGAACCGCATTCACCATTTTTTGGAAAAAAAAATAAAGACAGCAGAAAAAAAATCAGTTTTCAAAAAAAATTGATGCCCATCGATTCTGTTTCTCATGAGGATCAAAATAATTTCATTTCATTTATTTAATCACCCTTTGTTACCTAACGCAACCTAGGTAAGTCAATAATTTACAATCAATTTCATAATCTTAACGTAAAAATAATATGATTAAAATAATACATTCTAAAATCTCCAATCTAAAATAACAGTATAATATAAAACAAAAAATATAAAAGTAAAATTTTTAATTATTCTCAGTCCATTCTAAAATTATAATCCAAATATTGCTGTCATTTAAATAAATTCATATTTCATACATTATATATAATTACATTAAAAAAATCTCCAATATAAAATAACAATATAATATAAAACATATATATATATATATATATATATATATATATATATATACAAGTATTAAATTAATAATAACAGTTCATTCTAGAATCAAATTCCAAATATTAATTTTACTAAAATAATTTCATGTTTCATAAAAAAAAACAAAATATAATAATGCTAAAATATCACAAAAACGAGCTCGTCATGAATTTCGATATACAATAAAATGGGTGTCTCTCTAAGAAATGGTTTATTTTATATTCAAATTCTTTAAAAGGTAAATCGACTACACTTGCAGGTAATTTATTGTATAACTTGATTTTTTTAATTCATTCCAAGATTATATACTTTTTGTAATCTCGCTTTAGGTATAATCATTTTTTCTTTATTCCTGGAATTATAATGGTGGAAATCCTTTTTTTTAGCAAGTTTTCCTTCTGAGCATGAATTTCTAAAAGTGTTCTAAATACGAATAGATTTATGACAGTCATTATTCGATTCTTAGTGAAGTGCGCTCGTACTGATGCAAGGTGTGGTAACCCGTCGATTATCCTTATTGATCTCTTTTGGCAAAGAAGAACGCGCTTTACTGCCGTCACACTACCCCCCTAGTGTAATCAGTAAATTAATGAGTGACAGTATGCGTAGTATACAGATATAAGGGTTTTTTTTTAGCAACCTTTGGGTTTAAGTTTAAATAGAGCGTAATTAGCACTTGAAAGCTTTTTACATAATTAAGTTCTCTATACGTTTCTCAAAATGTTAATTTAAGGTACCTACTGCGGTATAAGTACTAGAAAAGTTAGAAATCAATAAAGAAAATACGAGTAAGTTCATTCAACAAAGGTACTCGAAGGTGAAGCGGATACTACTGCGTGTTTTTCGCGATTTCTGACGTTTCTAGTACTCAATTTATATTTTAATAGATTATTCTAGTGTATTTTTTTTTATTACACGCGTTTTTCAGTATAGATTCTCGTGCCTTAGATCGATCGGTGTCGAATGCGAAAAGTAAGTAAGTATAGAAATAGTTCAAACAAATTCGATAAGTACATAAGTACTTAAAGATACCATAAATATTACTTAAAAACTTTAAGAGCATCATTAGTACAGAGTGAACAACCTTAGACATCTTTTCATGGAACACTATCAGTGTGAGTCTGTAAGTTGCTAAAATTCAAGATATAAATAACTATATTAAGAACAAAACTACCCATTCAAATTCGTAAGTATTTGATTTTATTACACCAAAACATTTGGTTTGTGTAAAAGAAGGTTTAAAACTTTATTCGTTATTCTAAAAGGTTTATATTTTGAAAAAAAAGTAAGTCCACCATACAAACGAACTGATGGAATTTAAATTGCATTCATATATTTTAAAAAGTTTTTATCTCTCATTATGTTATTCCGCGGCTAAAATATAAAAGCTTAAACAATTCACAACTCTAAATTACAGCTGATTTTTATCATATTTAGTTCCCACACTCGTGGTGTTTCCGCTTATACTTTTTTATGTTGTTTTCCAGATAAATTAGTGGAACTAGATATTTTGTGCATTAACCATTATTAAATCAAGGTATGGGAATCATTAAAAACCTGTTAAGGATTAAAATCTTGTGGTGTAAATAATGCCATTTTAGTTTTTAACCAATTTCAAAAAATAGAAAAATGTTCTCGGTTTGTAGAAACAGTATTTTTTTTATGTATGTATATTCAACGGTTACTCAAAGACGCCTAGATCGACTTGGAATATTATTTTATTTTTATTTGAGAGGATATCGTACTTCCAAGAGTACTTCCTAGGTGGTCTCGTGAAAATTTTACACGAATCGATTCAGTAGTTATTTCAGAATCCTGAAAATACTATATGCACCTAATAATTATAAAATTCAGTCGCAATATAATATTTTTGCAACTATATTCGTCGAGAGTTGAAAACCGATATCGATTACTCTTTGTTTGCCTGAAATATCAAAGTCCCGAGGTAGTTTCCTGAAAATTTTACAGTGCTAAGACCACAGAACACAAGAAAAAGGTGCTGAGACAGTGGATATTTTTTATAATTCTAAAAAGTATCAAAAATAAGTTATTTTTCAGAGTAATAAGAGAGAAGTTTCCGAAACGACAAAGAAAATCTTATATAATCTATTTAAAATAAATTTATTTTTTCACAACATAGTTTCCTTCTTCCTCGATGCATTTAGTCCAGCGTTTCTCCAATACCGTTACACCAGTTTGATAAAATGTTTGCTCCAACCCCTCAAAATACTTGTCTACAGCAACAATGACTTCATCATTTATTGAAAATCTCAGGCCACCTAACCATTTCTTTAGATTTGACAGTAGCAATTCATGGATCAGTTTGGCGACTCCGATGAATCGTCCACTCGACGTTGCTTTTGGTCAAAAGTTAGCAAACGCGGCACCTATCGCACGCAAAACTTTTTCATTG
Source organism: Chrysoteuchia culmella (assembly GCA_910589605.1). Taxonomy (NCBI): domain Eukaryota; kingdom Metazoa; phylum Arthropoda; class Insecta; order Lepidoptera; family Crambidae; genus Chrysoteuchia; species Chrysoteuchia culmella. Next base: position 9,409,313 of record OU342647.1, on the reverse strand, counting down.
TTGGTGTAAAATATTAAATGCTCACCATCTCTGCTATCTCTCGCAATTTTAATCGCCGATCGATCAGTACAATTTTGTGTTTTTTTTTATCATGTCCGGATTCGTGACATCATATGGACGGCCAGACCTGTGGGTGTCTTCGCAGCTCTGTCTTCCACGTTTAAAACCAGTTACCCAGATGTAAATTGTACTCAATGTAGGAACAGAACTACCTAAAACATTGTCTATCTTGATTTTAACCTGGGTTGCTGTTTTCCCTTTTATAACGTAAAACTTTATGACCGCACGAATTTTGCTTCTTGCCATTGTTAAGAAAATTCACGACAAAGAAAGTTCTAGGTCCTGTCATACAAATTCCAACAGCTTGATTAAATTTAAATTTAGCGTTCTATTTTCCATGCCAAAGATGCCAGAATATAATGAATAATTCTTTTTCACGTATTTTTTTTAAGTTCGTCGTATCGGATACTTATCAATCAGCCCTCGTACTTAACTTGTGCTTCCTTTAAAAACCGGCCAAATGCGAGTCGGACTCGCGCTCGAGGGGTTCCGTACCATTATGTATAACAACGGCAAAAGAAACCACGTTTGTTGTATGGGAGCCCACTTAAATATTTATTTTATTCTGGTTTTTAGTATTTGTTGTTATAGCGGCAACAGAAATACATAATCTGAGAAAATTTCAACAGTCTAACTGCCACGGTTCATGTGTTACAGCCTGGTGATAGACGGACAGACAGACGGACGGACGGACGGACAGCGGAGTTTTAGTAATAGGGTCCCGTGTTACCGAAACCATAAAAAAGAAGAAATAATATTTTTCACAAAAAAAAAAAGAATTCCTTTCGAAGTTGGTCGCCAGCCAACGCATCGATGGTGTATTCTACATTGCACTTCTATGCTTTTGTTTTTTTTTTGCCTTGACTGATCGCAAATAAAAGAATAAAATCGAGACTCATTCTAGATTCATATCTATTTTATTATCTAGATTATTTCTATTGTAGTAGAAAAAAGTGTTTATTTACTTACAGAGTAAAAGATGAGATTTTTTTTACTTTGTTTCTAGTATGATATATTAGGAGGAGCCGGTGGCGCAGTGGCGCAGTGGTTCGCGCGCTCCGCCTGCAATTGTTGAGGTTATGCAACTTTCGCAATGGTCGGTCACGGGATGGGTGACCAAAAAAAATACTATCTCGAGCTCCTCCGTGCTTTGGAAGGCACGTTAAGCTGTTGGTCCCGGCTGCATTTTCAGTCGTTAAAATCCACCAATCTGCATTAAGCCCGCCGTGGTGAATCATAGCCCGTTCTCCTTATCCATCTATAAGGAAGGCCATTGCTCCAGCAGTGAGGACATTAAAAATGGCTTATAATGATGATATATTATATCCTTCAAATCTGCCAAACCTAACGTTAACCAAGAACTTGATACTGTGTTTGCCGGAGTGGAACCGGCCGTGGCCGGTGCGGCGGCGCTCGGCTCGTCAGCGTTGCGCAATAAGCTCACGCGCCTTCGCTCCAATGCACATTAAAAAAGAGCAGTTTCAATATTAATACAATTGCGCTGTTGAAATACACAGCCTGTAGGGAAACGTAGGAAGATGAAACGCAAAACTCAAGAAAGTCTTCATTATCGGTAATCTTTATGAAATATGCGATTTGTCTAGTTTAAACGTTACCTTATGGTACGGTTGGTTTCATCACTGCTCATGCCCTGCTATTAAATACCTATTCCATTAATAAGAAAAAATTAAGGCCTGCCTATATTTTCTACACATAATCAAGAAAAATTAAATTGACATGTATAATAAAATTGTGAACTCAGTCGTAGTCTTTGGAAAAGAAAACGGAAATCTTATTTTATTTTTAAAATTATCTTTGTTTTTACAATCGGTAACATAGAGTATGAAGAAAGAACCGTAGATGAAAAAGGTACATACATTAAAGTCTCATTTATAATCATAAGCATTATTTTTTTAGATGTCATGCATTATATTAATTGATTATTAAGAAGAACTCCAAGGGCAAACTGAAGGGAAGTTGAATAAACCTTTGAAAAGTAGACAAAATCAAAGGTTCGTAGTCCCTTGTTTTCTCCTAAAAAATGAAGCAAATATATTAGATTTTTAATGAAAAATAGAAGAAAAGTTTTAAGCTGTTTTTATTTATAATATACTGTCCTCATTTTTTTCTGAACTTCTGAACTCAACGTCTGTCTGTCCAATTTTATTGGTTTTTGAGGTAACATATCTCTAATCAAATGCCAAAACCAAGAAACATTAAACAAGAAAATAGCATTGTAAAATGCAAAATAAAAAAAAATTAAAAGTTATAACCCATGTTAATTGTTAATGAAAAAAATAGTAAGTAATTGAATTGTTTTGGAGGAGAAAACAGGGGATGACGAATTTTAAAAGCTAAAAGCTTTCAAGAGTTTCTGAAATGTATGTTTCGGCACAAAGTTTGAAAGTGTACGAGTATAGTGTATACCAACGTATTACGCACAAATAAGTAACGAAAAGAATTACAAGCTAGTGTTATTGAAACATTGTAAAAAAACCTTTTAAATATAGAATTGTACGCGTGTTCTCATACTTTTTTACTCATTCTATATCTGTAAAAAAGGCGTTTCTGACGCGAAATCGCTTCCATTTTTTATTGAAGTTAAAAAAGTAAACAGCGCCCATTTCGGTAGCGAGTTACAGTTTTGTTTTATTTGTGTTTAGGAATCAACTCTTGGCACTTTATGGCATCGTTAGGTGGATTCAAAAAATAAATATGATTTATGATCCTTAAATGAAACTTTTTAATTTAACCGCAGCTGTGTCGAATTTTATTTTTATTTGAAAAAGCAAAAATATTATGGTTACATCACTGCTTTGTTAGGGTTTGTTCCAATGTGTGAGACAAAATATTATGGTGTCATTCTTTAAAAATTAAATGTACCGTTAATTCTTCAAGCTTAGCTGTAGAAATAGACACAAGCGTGCTTACAAGACAGGTAAGTTGAGGTATACTTTAACAAGCGTATTAATGAAAAAACTAATTAAAAAAGCTTTTAGCCGTTTTCTTGGGATTGTGTCTTGGGGTTTTAAGCTGTTTGAACATAAACCAGATACATAATCCCTTCTCTAACGTAGGCAGTGCGGATTCCTATTATGATCGGCAAACAAGTTTCACGGCTCATTGCATTAAATTATTTGTAGTATCGGTAAGTGAGATGCAACGTCCCTATTGAATGTTTGCTTAGAATGTCTTAATGTGAGAATTACTATTTAATACTTTATTTGTCACAACTTCCGCTGAAATGTAAGGATCTTGAGATCTCTAAAGCACAGGATGTTCATCACACTTGTCCGCAAGGAGGAAGTTCTATAATAGGACCTGATTGAAAACTTTCGCATTAAACTTCGAAAGATATTTTTATTATTAATAAGAGTCGCCATTTCCTTTGAGTTATCTGTACAGATTTGGTACAGAATAAAATTGTAGGAAAGAAAAATCCCTGCCGGCCTACCATCATCTATTAGAAACCATGATGTTTTAAGTACGTTTTGTTTTTGTTGAAGTTGTCACATTTTGACACATTCACACTTTGTAGGCGATGATTAAGCGAAGAAGTCACAAAACTTCCGTCAAGAAACAAGCTAACTTAAGGAGGTTCGTAGTACGCATTAGAATGGTAAGATTGAAACAATATTGCGTTAGGAGATGGGTGTAGGCCCCCTGGTTTACCAGACCTATTTATCAATAAAGTATTATTTGTGATACTACACAGAAATAATACTTTATCGTAGTGTCGTCTGATGCATTATTTAATAAAAAATGTGATGACTGTCAAAGTTATAAATGTAAGCCTCATATTATAATAAGATAATTTTTTTTATAAATTTTTATTTTCTTATTTTAAGACTAAAATGGTCAGTAGAGTTAGCAATTGGGGATGTAGTTGTTTTTTTTCTAGTGAAAATAATTCTTTAAATAATAGCATTGTGTGTGTGTAAAATCTTAACTGAAATGCTTTTTGTATATTACTTTAAAATCATTAATCTTCTTCTTCTTCTTTCTTAATTAATAACGATAAAAATCGCGAATTTTGCCAATGTCAAGAAAATATATTTTGTAATTATGTAGAAATTGTACTGTAGATTGAGTTAAAAATGGAGTCTCACAACACGTGTTATTGCGAAAAGAACTCGGGTGAAACTCTCAAAATCATTAATGATTTTATGTATTATTGACGAACCCAGACAGTATTTTTTTTTTAATAAAACGACGGCGTCAATCCATGTAAAGCCTAACTAAAACCAAAGGAGCCGACATTTTACTGCAATAAGATGAACAAAAAGATTTTAATTTTAACATGCAAACTGTAGACAAAGACCGCTGTAAACATCATTGTCTTTGCTTTTTAACCGTCCCTTTGGAGGATCCCTGTTTCTCCCTTCACTGATTACATTTGTTAGGTTTGCATTATTTTGTAAATTCCCGTTCATTGAAATACTGCCGACAACCGACTGTGGGGCCTTTACCTGAAAATTATTGCAGTCCACCAAATATGAATATTCAATGTCGTACAACAAAATATTTTCTCGACTTTGTTTCCAAAAAAAAGGGATAAGACTTTGAAGAAGTATGTGTAATAAAAATAAATTTAAACTGAATAATCCCCACGTCGTGGAAAAGCCTTCAAAATTGGCTGAATGATTCATATCATAATTTTGCATGACACACATTTCGTTACACGAATTCGAGGAATTGAAAAAAGATTTAATAAATACTACGATACGACTAACGATTAAAATTAAGCGTTCACACATATCAACGTTATGTTAACGGGAGTATTTGTAGACATCTTTCATCAACATAATATGTGATGAAATGAAATCGAATGTTTTTCCTAACTTACGGACACAAATTACCATAAGAACAAAAAATGTAGCAAACAAATCTGAGAAGGACATTGTTTGTTGAATAATGGCGGGACGTCCATACACGATACAGCACTTTTACTGGAAATACAGGAATGTGTACTTGTGTAAGTGTGGAGCGGTGCCTGCGGGCGGCGCGGGCGCACGGGCGGCGCGGCGCGGGCGGGGGCGGACCTGTTCGGTTCGGGCAACGGTGTCGCAGGCACCGCACACTACTCTCAGTCCTTTCGCAGCGGCCAACGGTACCGCATGTGCCGCTAGCTGCATCGCAGAAAACAAACAACGTGAGGAATCCTACCGTGCAGTGTGATACGATGCTGACAAGTGTTTTTTGAAAGACAGTGACAAAGACGAACAGGATCGAGTGTAGTGTTTACCACGCTTCAAAATGCCGAAGATCTTCCTTATCAAGAAACGGCTGCATGAGCAGCAACTCGGGTTGCAGGAGGGTCTGGAGTTGCTGGCCAGCAAGACAGACCCACTCTGCCCGGGCTCCCCGCTCGACGACGGTCCCATACCCCTCCTCATCAGGAAGGACAAGGATTGTGCCGGTAAGTTGCGTCGCCTTCATACCTTCAAGTGCACTTATCTTGTCTTCTGTCTACATGTACCTAGACATATTTATATTCAAAGCTTCTTTGAAACCATGTACCTACTTAATAGACATCTTCAATTACACTTGTTGTAAACAATGTAGCATCTTCCTTACCGTCTTCAATTTAAACTATTCCTTCACTTTCTTCATGTAAGAGCATTACTTTAAATCATTCATGCATTACTGTTTGTTCTTCCTATATCGCCATTTCAAATGTAACGTTAGCTTTATTTTTTTTTCTGTTCCACCATAACGGCCATTCGCTAAGAAAAAAAAGTTGATCGCACTTGGGTACAATCCTGTTCTTGCTACGGCCTGCCAACAAACGCCTACCTGAGTCCATTTGTGTGACTTGCGTGATCCTAATCCACCGTCTCTTTTGTGAAGAGATTTACGTTAACGATTTGAGGCTGCGTCAAGTTGGGAATTTGTGGGCGCATTTTCTTTTACAAACATACAAAATAACATAGGCTGAAGGCAGACAATACTACCGCTAATTATAATTATTAGTTGAACGTGAACAATGGTTGTTCAGGGGCGGTCAGTGCACATTTTAACGGTTCAGGTTGGTAGCTACAGAGTGTGAATCACTGATATAACTGTCATGTTTTTGTGTTTCCACGAATTGTTTGCTCTCGTCTATGTGCTAAAAAATTCTCTTCGACGTTATGTTAACTAGTGGACGTTTTTTGTCAAGGATAAAATGACAAGTTCGCTAGCTTCGGTCGAAACCTTTTTGCGGTTGACTGATGTTATCAGCAAAGGCATCTGTGACTCGAATGAGAATAGTGCTTGAAGGATATTGCGACGTGACCGATTGATGTAACTGTAATAAAATTCAGATCAGCTATAGCTGATAGTCAACATAGTATTGGATATTCATATACTGCACCTTTAAATAGGACTATCCATAGAAAAATTACTTGTGACATTTACAATAAGTAAAAACCAGAGGACCAACAAAAATGTCGAATGTGAGGAAAACATTTTGAATTTAGCTTTATTATGCAAATCTCTTTTACAAAGGTCCACATTTGATGATCAATAAGGACACTCTGACCTCTGAAATCCAATAATAACTGTAGAGCATTCTAATTGGCCAGCCACGAGACAGGAATTGACCGGATGATGTAGGCACCGAGGTGTCAATGGTTGCGGCACAATGGCGCTACTTCCGGCGGCGGCCATAGCTGTCCGCTTTGTATTTAGGTTAGTCACCGCAATCTCGACTGTCATTTCAATATAATTAACATGTATGCTGTATACGTATTCCATATTTGCATAAAATTTGCTCTCTATGTCACGTCGGTTACACAATGCGACGCTCATTCATTTGTTTCTTTTAAATATCGAAGCCAATATACCTTTTTTAGACGTCAACTGTCGAATTAACATTAACTACGCCCATTGTCTGGTCTTGTTGTTTCAAGCGAGACAGAATTAAAACCGCATAAGTAATTTATATTCGTCTTCATTTCACAATCGCATGAAGACGGTCGACGGTCTTTATTATCTGATTGAGACTCCTTTTGTAAATGCATTGACTCAAAGATTATGCACATCTTCCTCAAAGCAGAAGCACGCACTTAAAAATATTAAAAGTACAAAAAATAAATAAGTAAAACAGAAATATTGGAATAGATAAATCCACTTAGATAGTAACGTAAAACATACAAATAAGTTAAACTTGTTTCGTCCTTTAAAAATGCAGTTAAAAAATTACATAACATGTGTTCGAGTAAAATAAAAATAGCATCGTCAAAAGGGTAAATAGATAAAGTATAAAGTAATTACAGGTGTCGCTCCACCTGTAGGCTAAAGGGCGAGCTCGAAGGTCGCCAAACAAAACAATAAATGCAAAGTGCATTTTAAAATGAGATATATTTAGGGGAAGCTGAGTGGGGTCGTATAATACCCGCCCCGCACAAAAGCCGTGGACGAATAAAATTCTTTAAAATATACGTTGTTCGCAAGCATTGGAATTAATACTTGAAGCCGTTCTTACATTTTATCTGAAAAATTACAAACAATGTAACTCATTAATTAATAATGACAATATTTTTTGCCGATCCCGTAAGTTTGCAGCTAACTTGACCTATAAATTCAATTTGAATTGAAGAAAACGCACCCATTAAATAGTGTTTTCAGTATAAATATTTATCAAAAGAATAATGACAGTGTTATGTTTAATTCATCCTAACATTAATAGACAGATCGACCAAATTAGTCAGTACAGTACAAAAGACATCAACGGGCTACGCATAAGATCAGGCGAAAAAAGCCTTTAACGTTTCGAAGTTGTGAATCATTTTGCAATGTATACATGCATACCTTTTTTACCGCAAATTCATTGCGACATCGATAAATAATATTTCAAGTCTCTGACCTTCATTTGTCTTAAAAAACCGTTACAACGTTAATTCATTCGCATTTTAAATCGAAAAGCGAAACGAGATTCTACAAATTATCTATAGGATGCTTGGTAATATGAATGTGTATTTGAATTTAACGCATATTAAGTAAGTCAAACTTTAAAATAGTTAAGGAAAGGTTTACACATTTTTTATTACAGCGGACTTTGATTGCTCCTTTTTTCTAACTAGCGGCCGCCGCGGTTTTACCTGCGTGGTTCCGGTTACCGTGGGAATATCGGGATAAAAAGTATATCCAAATTTTGACCAAATCCATTCAGTAAATTTTGCGTCAAAGAGTAACAAACAAACGAATAAACAAACAAACTGTAATATTAGTAATAAAGATAAAATTAAACTAGAAGAATACTTAAGACGTATTCTTAATTTTGTTTTCTCTTCAAAACTGAGAGAATAAAGTCGGTATTTTCCTCACATGCAAAGGGAACTGCCCCCTAATTTTCTAATTTAAAATCTATCACAATCCCTTTCAGAGGTATTGTGATTGTGATAAAATATCATATCGTCTGTCATATTGCTTAGACAGTTCAATTTCGTTTATTCCATACCTTTAAAACGCGTCCCGATAACAATCCCTTTCAAATGTCAAATAGTGACGGGCTGAATAACTTTCAAATTACGAATTGAAAGGGATTGCGATAGATTTAAAATTAGACAATTAGCACCCAGGACTAGATATATGCTTCCATTGCAATTAAAAAATCAATAAGTATATGAAACTCTAGCAAAGGCTTGTAAAAATACGGAGCGAATGTATAATCTGTTTCGCTCGCTAGTTAGCGTGTGAGCAACAATTAGCTTGCTCACTACTCGCTGTTGACATTCGCATTAGGGCCAAGGGTCTCATACTTTGCTTTTTGACGGCAAACGACGAGTTTTGAAAAGATTCATTACCATAGTCCCACTTATTACTACCGATCATTAAAACGATGAAATTTGCATACAGATTTAAAAAATATATAAAAAGGTAATTTATGTCATTATGATTCTATTTGAAAAATACTATTACCATGTTATAGTTTCCGTAATAAGTGGGTGGTACTTTTTAACTATCTATATCATGAAATACTTTATTGTTAACCTACCAGTTTAATCGAACTATATGTTAAGTTATGATATTTACTGTAAATAAAATCATAGTAACAAAAAACATGAATAACATTCAGCCTTACCGCTACATATATTATGTGTGTAAGTCACGAACTTACTTTTTGGAAGCAATAACTGGAGATGGAGAACATTTATTGTCATTCACTGCATAATCTAAATTACTTTTTAACTCGATACCTTAAAAATATTTAAACATTTTTATGTAGGAAGAGGATAAAGGTTTTATGAGGATAGAAGATTTTTTTAAGTCTTATCTTTTGTTAAGACTAATAAATTCGTCTGAAACTACCACATGTAACCTACAAGCCATAAGCATCAATCAATGTATGAATGGGAAAATGATACGGCAGTCTTTATCGCATGTTTGCATTTGCGAACAGTAAAAATCTGCATCTTTGTGAATAGCCCAAAAAGAAATGTTTTCGCCATGTGGTCCATTGTTTGCAGACCATTGTACTTCCACCTTTTTAATAGTGACGGCCATAAAAAGCAGATTACGCTTGAATAGCTCGACCAAAGAAGTTTCGTGGAAACACTTTGAGCGCCAATTCTTTAAATGAATCTTCATCGAAATATTTACGCCATTCGTGGTAGTTTTGTTAGAACAACAAATTTTGTTGAAAAGAAAATTTATAAAGATTGTTTTATCATTGTAACACTTACGAAGATACTTGTATGATACTAGTATACAAATGCGATACAAGTCGTATCGCTAACGCATAAAAACATTAAGCATATTTTTAAATTATGTTAAGTATAAATAAAAAAGCAAAACAGTAAGTTTGCGATAGCGATTTAATTTTTTAGCAATAATCGAATTAAGAAAATAAATTAGTTGTATAATCACTTAATGTATCTGTTATTTTCTTCTAGAATGTATTTCTTCGTTGCGTTTCTTAATGTCACCAGTATAAAAATAAAAATAAAAACCATACATTTTGAAGTGCTCAGATCCTAGGGGTATCGGGCACTTAACTAAAACGATCGGTTCTGTGTTGTCATTGCCATTTATTTTTTGCAAAACACAAGATGGCACACACGTGAGCCCATGGCATTTGTTCTAGGAACGATCGATATGTACGCACATGTCCTTTATGTCCTTTTAAAATAAAAAAAATTACATAGCCGCTTTACACCGGTTTTGCCTCCATGTAGCATAGTAGATGCGGGTCCGGTTTACTATTAATTAGTTTTTACATCTGCCTCTGCCGTATATGTATAAGTAGGTATTTCTCATAATAAATAACATACACATTCATGTATTTATTTAACTGCTACAAAGAACATAAAATGTTAAGTAGTAGGCTTTGCTCGTCCGAAATCCATCCTGTATATCATCAGAGTAATTCAGACCCCTTGAAACGCCATTAATTATTAAAATCCAAACAGTGTCACTATTTTCGCAAACATCTCGGTTAATTAGATCAAACAAAAAATTCCAAAATCATTTTTTTTTTTCATTCATACAGTTGTTTCTCGTACCTATGTCAGGGGATTGTAATTTGGCAACGTCTGCAGCTAACAATAAAGACCTCACCAATAACGATTATGATTTCAAAGAAAACAATATAGAACACAAAAACGACCCTGAGATAGAACTTCTCATGGCTGTTACCTGAAATTTGGTTGTGTGAGTCATTGCCACAGTTCTAGGAAGTGATCCAGTAACTAATTTAATTATACATAGTAAAAAACAAAACGTGATGAAAATTAGGAAAATTGCTACCGCAACTTTGATAGTCATCAAGTTCCATCTGGCAAATAAAATACACATGTGTTTAATGAATGTTCATATTTTAATTCTGTATTAACCGCTTTTAACACAAAATACACATATAAAATACAATAAATTAATGTGAAGCTATTTTGATAGTGTCTGGTTTTCAAGGAATCTGTCAAGTTTATTTATGTTATCGCTATAACTTTGCAAATAAAGTAATGAGTGATCTATAATTATTATAAAAATTATTTGACGATAGCAAATACTATTATTTAGTAATTAGCATTGATAGCAAAATTACATCTACCGCAAGCACCTTTGACATAGTTGAGAAATTCGAGTTTAATGCAAATACTTATCACTAATGAACGTTTATCTAACTGATTTCTTTTGTAAAATAATAGGTATAGCTCTATGAAACATTAACAGAATAGCTAGAATAGGAAGGAGGTTCCTACTATTCCTACTAATATTATAAAAGCAATTTGTTTCAGATTTGTTAGACAAAATAAAATGTATAAATTAAAGGAACGATAAATATGTAAAATCAAGTTAAGAGCCACAAGTTTAAAGTCAGGATTAAGTTTGGATTAGTAGCTGTTGAAGACGTAACAACAAACAAACACAATTTGTTATACAAAAGTAGCTAGAATATAAGTAATAAAGATTTGTAAGTAGTCTCGGTGAGGGAATGGAACAATAACAAAACCCGCATAGAACATTAACGAAACACTTTCTGTTATCGAAACACATTAGGGACCACCTAGGTTGAATCTTATCTTGTGAAAAATGTTTACTTTTAAAATAATGACTATAATAATAATTATTATAGTTATTATCTTAAAAGTAAACATTGTTAATCCCGTCTGGTACTTAAAAATAATAAAGAAAAGCAAAATTGACCATGCAAAACATCATAAACTTAAATAAAATGGCGAATGGGTAGCGAAGCCTTCCATCTCGCAACCATAAGGTCATCTCCTTCATTGTTGTGTCATGCGCAGTAAAAGATAATCATTTCGTGTATTTTGGAGCAATTTACTATGGGCCGCCCACGAACGCCGCTTCTGACAAAGAAACTTTAAAAGGATAACAAATTATATCATTCCATCATGTCCACTTCGCTAGTAATGTTCTACGAACTAAGACCATCTCAAAAACACATTTTTAATTCTGATAAACTTCTCCTGAATTCTTAAGTCGTTAATAACAACTTAAGGATTATCTTGAAACACAAAAGAATCCTTAAAGCATCCAACCCATTTAAAGATAATCCTCTAAAAAATTTGAATAACGGTAACGGTTTAACGGATAAACATATGGGCAATAAAATTGAAGGTACTACGTTTAGACCAGCAACCGATGAAAACAAGCCAACCGATCGCCTTCTTAGATACCGGATTTTTTCTACCAACTAGCCGAATTAGTCGGTGTTAGCCTTGAACACTCCGCAAAACATATTTGGGTCATTACCCTCGCCAAATCTGGTTGTGATTCACATCGTGATCAAAATAATAATAATGTGTTGAACAGTTTTTGTGACCGTTCGTTCTGAGACTACGTATTAGAATCACCGTTTTTTTAGCCACTCACCACGGGCGTTGAAAATCCGGAAGGCTAAGCAATTACATTACAGTGGGCGGGCATAGGAAGGTATATCAGCTTCAACCTCGCTAGGTAACGAATGTGTGAACGCAACAAAGGTTACAGACAATGGCGTTACAGATTTAGTGACCCGAAATCAATCTTGGTTACGATTTTCACGCGTTTCTAGTGACACAATATTGCAGTTAACTGTAAAGATAGTATACTGCCAAATGTTGCGCAGCGCACATGTAAAGCGAAGAACAAGCCACACATGGCCCAAACTGAACCCAGATGTGACCGGACACGAGAGTTTTACAATCGAAAATGGCGTCCTTCGGGCGACCTTTAATCTGATAGTCGAGTACCGTGTGCCGGCACTTACGGAAAAAAAGGTTCCAACGGAATTTTATGTGGTCTCGTCCGCAGCGGTTCTTCATAGCTGTCTTCTTTATAACGCGTTAAATGCTAAGAGCGTGCGATAACCCCACCGCAAGGACAAACTAGTCCGCCCGCTTGGGCTGGCTATGTTTTTTATTCCCAAGACGGCTTCGCTGCCGCCTCCTTATTATACATTATAAATTATTTACGTTATTGTCTATAATGGTACTACTTTAATCGCAATTACTATAACAAAACTTTATTATGGGAGGGTTTTTAATACGTTCATATTTCTTCAGATAATAATTGAAAATGTCTGAATTGTCAGTAAGTAAATTGTCATCAATGTCATCAGCTATATTTGTGAAGTTTTTTTATCTTATACGTACATGTTAAGTTTTGGCGCGCACTGTTCATTGAAATAAAACAACTTTTTCGAATATAAAACGCGCTATATTTTACGAACTAATTATCTATCTAATTATCCGTAATTTTTTTTCTTCTTGCCTAGTCGTTGGTCGGTCGTCACCAGTGTAAAGAACGCAGCGAGTGACGACGTGACTTTAAATTTCGAAGGCTTTAGTGGCATTCAGCGTGCCTTAATTGTAACATTGTTCAGCAGACAAGATGTAATTAATCATTAAGGCTTATTAGAATAGTGTTTTACTGGTGATTAATGTTTCGATAATTGCTAGGAACACTCGCTTTATCTTGCATGCAGATATTAGATCGAGTGATTGTTGTTCAATAATTACTGCTTGAGTTCAGTAGAAATGTCATTAAGTAGATTTTTTTTAGTAGCCATTACTATACGATAATTTGATACCTTTTCTTGTTGTCTTGTGACACCTTGTTTCACACCTTGTCGAAATGCTCTTTTATGTCCCGGCTACACGCTCCGTCTTACCAGGGGGTCAATTCTGCTAAATTTATGTCATAATCGTCTCTCAATGGTGTTTCAATAGTAGTGTTTATTTACACTATTGTAACAAGAACTGTGTAAAACAGCACTACCATTGACACACCACTAGAATACGATTGTGACTAATTAGCAGAAATGGGCCCCTGAAAGCATGCCTGCACAAACCGGTTTGCGCAGACAAGACGGGGAGTGTAGCCGGGACATAATAAATGTAACATACTGGTATTGATTGGTGATCATAAATTTACGATTAATTCGTCATTTCTTAGCAGGACACCGGTGTCCAGAGAACAATAAAATATCTATTGTGTCTCATAACTCGGAGCATGAAAGGTTAAAACTGAAATCTTAGAGATGTATGAAACATTCTCTCAGCGCAGTTTCAAAGTCACTACTAATATTGCCAAAAGTGATGCGAAGAAGGCAGCCGTTAATGACCAAATAATGAGCGTTCGCATTCAAGGTTGTTTGTCGGCAGGAAACGGCAACTGAATAGATATGGACGTGGTAATTACGGGGCCTTGACTTACCGTTTTAGAATAAAAACCGCACTATTTAAATACACCTCTAAGAATAATCGTAACACTAGCGGACACACAGGAAAATGAGATGCTTGTAGTGAGTTAACGACATTTTTCTACATTTAAATTGTATGACTACTATGCGCTTAGTTAGATCCATTACCTTAGTAATTAATTAGATGTAACAAACTATTAAAAGTTTTTTGTTCATATTCATATTGTTCGTAACACTAGCAGACACACAGGAAAATGAGATGCTTGTAGTGAGTTAACGACATTTTTCTACATTTAAATTTTATGACTACTATGCGCTTAGTTAGATCCATTACCTTAGTAATTGAATAGATGTAACAAACTATTAAAAGTTCATATTGTTCACCTACTGCGCCTATTGCGGTGTCATCTCATTTTACTATAGTTATGATAAAACCATCATCATAATCATAACCTTTTTTTAATGCTTAAAAGTACCTTTTACATAGCTGACACTGAGATTTCAATACTAAATATCTTTGCTTACACTTAGACTATAGGTTTTAGAGTGCCTTATGATATTGACATTGTAGAAAACCCCTCAAACACCTCTATTATACACAAAAAACGTGTCACAAATATTTATATTTCTTTTATAGTGCCTCTATTCCGAATATTCCATTCATTTTCATGTCCATTAACTTACAGAATGATCTTCACATTAGGATTCTTACGGGTACCGGCCACAGTCATTCTTCGCAGGCGGAATATTAATTTTAAGTCTTAGCGTGGTCTCCAAATGTCAGGCACGAATAAACCTCACCAAGAGAATAAAAAGTCCGCCCGTGGCATTTTACGAATACCTTTTATACATAATGGATTATAGACGTCACTGCCTTCATAAAATTATAATCATTACAAAATAATATCGGCAATAATGGCATGTGTAATTAGTTTCTCGCTTTGTGGAATCGCACTTCGCGCAATGTTAAAAGAATTGTCTCAATTGGTTCTTAAAGATTAAAATTATGAATATATGTTTTTTATTTTTGTATTTTTCAATGCCATTTTTTATACTTATTATTATTTTATAATTACTTATTATTTATATTATTATTACTAGCCATTAGTGAATTCCCAGATGGGAATCAAACCCATTCCCATCTGAAAATTTACTTGTGGCCGAGTTAATGTTTTCCAATATTTTTCTATTATTATATTATAAAATTATGATTTTTTGCAGATATTAATGAGTTACACAGATAATGCAGATTTTAATCAATTCGTCGTTCTTGCCTGTAGTAGTGGAAAAGAATTTAAAATTGTTAAATAAAGTACGACGGACGGAAGGGCTCTTTTATATTGTATTGGAGGCTTATGTCATAAATTATTTTATTCGTAACATTTCTATGCAGTTAGAAAAAAAAATAAGTTCACATAACGAACGTCTTAGGAGTACTAAAAAGGTTTTCTATAATGGGCTGTTGAAAATTAGAAGATAGGTGAGATGAACTCGGTATAGGTATAAGAAGAACATACATTATCAAAAATCCTCTTTAACCTAAAAGTAAAGAAAAATATTAACTTCTTAAAATGCAGGCTGAAATTACATATAGTAAAAGTACTCAAAGTACCGATTAGCCTACACAATATAAATCATGTAGGCAATGGAAATAGTTCGTCATACATATTCGTTTCTTTCAAACATGTTAAACTGTAACGTTTACTTTACCAAATACCTTTAAGAAGAATCCTTTTTTTTAATAATAATGAATGGTGCAGTATGGACGGAGAGATTCGAAATTAGAGTCCGCGGTCCGTCACGCCTGCCTGTGCAGACGCATACAATTACGAGCACCGCACAAAAAAGAGCCCCAACAATGCAGTCTCGTCCTTGGGTCCCTAACAAAAGCCGAGAAAGGGCAAAGGAACTCGTTTTAGTCAACCTTGGGACTTTCACTGACTACCTACGCACATATCGCTAAATGATGTTACATATTTTTTTGTTACTTTAATAGATAACCTCTTCATTAATTTACTCAAATTACATCCAACGTTATTATTCCTCCACAAAACTGACATAACCGATTCAAATCTCTCTTAAATCATCCAACATCATGTCTTGCTTGCCGTAAAAAATATTTGTAAATAGGCTCATTGGTATTGATATATATATTAGTATTCCAAAATCGCAAAAGTGAGCAGGAAGTATTCAACATTGGCTAAATGGGTAAAACTCGGCGGCGGCGTCAATGGCTATTAGATTTAGGCCGAGATTGAATTTGTCAGTTTGTCCACTGCTGCGCCAATTACATTTATACGCACACAACTGCGGGTACTGTGGGTGTGTGCGGAGGCGAGTGTTACCGTTATGGAGACACATACCAGTGACGTCAATGAGGCTTCATGCCTCCGACGCCGCATGCATACATTACTAACATATCCGAGGACACCTAGTCACTCAATTCACGCAAATAATAAAAACTCTTTTAACCATGTTAGATAATGGTATTAACGATAGGTATTTCATTATTTATTTTCTTTATTGTTTCAGAACGAGATGTATTTGGAGAACAACATTCCAAGAATTCGCATGACAAACGCACAAAAGAACCAAGAAGGTTTATTTCATCTATACTTGGCGGAGACATACCTTATGGAAGTCATAAAGGGCATGTTCTTACACCAGCCGAAAGAAAACAATACTTACCAGTTGTGGTTGAAGAAAAGAAAGCAGAAGAACGACCTCTTATTAAAGAAGAGAAGGACTCGCTTGATAGTGATCCTGTAGTACTTCCATCGAGAAACACACCTTCCCCGGAGTCTGCACCTTCACCCGGTGTTGATAATAATGTTACATGTCAGAAAGTCTCAGTTATTCAGAGAACACCATCTCAAGCTCAATTTCGTGACAGCAAGAAAGAAACATCTGACATTAGTATACCTGCGACACTTCCAACGCCTGAACCAGAGCAAGATCAGCCAATTGACTACGTTATAGCTAAAAAACGTGGCGAAACAGAAGATGAAGAAACTGAGAAAAAAATCAGGGAACAAAGAAGAACGAGTAGTTCAAAGATCGCCAATAGTATTTTGGCTAGGCCAGTTCTTGTCCTTAGAAATTGTCCCGGTAGCAAAGTTCCTGGTATCCTCAGTGCTGCTGCAGGGCATGGTCGATCAACTGGAGGTAGTGGGTCTAATGGTGGCTCCCAGAGTAGCGGTGGATCAGGAAGTTTTAGTTCAGGCGGAGGCAGTACAGCCCCTTCGTCAGGTGGCGGTGGATCTATTGGAGGAGGATCAGGAAGTGGTGGTAATGGAAGAGATGGTAGATCTAACTATGGACCTAACAGCCCGCCCACGGGTAGTCTTCCCCCATTCTATGAAACACTGGGACCTTCTTCGAAAGGAGGACAAAATTCATTCAACGCAAATAGCAATTTTTCAAATGACTTCAACATTATCAATGGTTTCAATATGGAGTGCGAAAATGCTGAAAATGCGGCAAACTTTCCCGAGCAAAGTAAACAGTATTCTTTAATGCAAAATGCACATTATGGTCTAGCCTTAAAAGACGAAGAAATAGATTACGAAGGTAAATTAGAAAACTTGAGTGCTATGGGCAACTATGGTAGTAATTTCGATGATCCTATGGTGGTTGATATGGGAGATGATGTCATAGATAGCTATCAGTTTTCAACAACCTTAACCTTTTCGGGGCCAAATGAAAGCATTCTAGGCAATCTTTCCGACTCTGAAGACTTTGCCAGTTTACTAAATAATCATGTAGGGTCTATAACAGACTCAGAAATAAGAGAGTCATCATCGATCACGCCAGATTCGGTTCACAATCCGGTTGATATTGAAACTCTAAGTAGACAGTATTATGAAAAAGCTAATAACTACTTGGCTTTCGCTAGTCAAGAACAAGGATCATCATATAATTTTACGAAAGAACGACCAGATTTATTGATGCAACTTAATCCAGCGCTTCTACAACACAATGAGGGACAGATGCAACAATTGCAAATACACGTGCAATTCCAGCAGAGGCCTCCAATCCTGTCGCCCGGATTCCCCTTCACTAGTCACTCTTTGGACCTGGACTCCCCAACGGGCGTGTCCCTGCCATCTCCCGGCGGCAACAACTCCCTAGACAGCAGCAGCCACGTCGAAAACTCAGCGCTCAGTCCTGCAGCTGCTGTAAGTCTGAAGAAAGGCTCTGTCAGCGATGGCAAGTTGCAAATCTTGCAACAAAGGGTAAGCATTATTTGATTTTAAGGCGAAGCTTTGATTCGTTTTTCTTCAATGTCGTCATTGCAACAAATATGATTTTCAAAATAAGAAAGACGACTTCGAAGTTTAATAATGAAAAATCATTATTATGTAACGCTGAGCCTGAATCAATTTATGCTTTAACTTAGAGCCGATTTATTATTATTATTCTATTAATGAAATGTCGGTAATAATATTGGATGTCTAATGTGTTTTAGCATTAAGCTCAGCCTTATACATTAATAATGATGAGTTTAAATGTTTAATTCAGATTACATTTCGATAGTAACTTTAGATCAAATTGAAGAGAAAATTAATAAACCTTGATCACTTAGTTTTAATCGCGGTGAGTATAACCCGTGTATTTCTCTCTTTACAGTTGGGTCTGCCAGCGGAACTCCCATTGGAATTCATAAACGGTGGACATGGCGTGAAGAACCCACTCGCAACAGAAGCAAACGCGAGACAGAGAGAAGAAGAGAAGAATAAACAAGTATTAGTGAGTGAAGACGATCCCACAAAGTTCGTTTGCAGAGTGTGCTCAAAGAACTTCACCTTACAGAGGCTTCTGAATCGACACATGAAATGCCACTCGGATGTGAAGAGGTACCTTTGCACGTTCTGCGGCAAAGGTTTCAATGACACATTCGATCTGAAACGGCACACCAGAACACACACCGGAGTCCGGCCTTACAAATGTAATCTTTGCGAGAAGTCCTTTACCCAAAGATGTTCGTTGGAGTCACACTGTCTAAAGGTCCACGGGGTTCAACACACCTATGCCTACAAGGAGAGAAGAACTAAGGTAAATATTTATATATAACTTATTTAGAACATTGATCTTTAGTTTAGTCCGCTTAATATTTTGTAATTCTTCGATAGTAACGATGAAATCATACCTACCTTAAATAAATATCTATTACGTAAGTCAATCGAAACTTAACCGATAGGTGAACAAGTGCAAAGACCGTAGATTTCTTTACTTCTAATATTAATTACATCAAAGTTATAATAAACTTTTTGTCATCTTTTCCAGATGTACGTTTGCGAAGAGTGCGGTCACACCACATCAGAACCTGAGGAGCATTACATGCACCTAAAAAAACAGCACCCATACTCGCCAGCGCTCCTCAAGTTCTACGACAAACGGCACTTCAAGTTCACGAACGCCACCTTTGCGAACCAACTCCTGGGACAGCTACCCATGCCTGTCCACAACTAAAAGTACCTTATTAATAAGTCTACAACAAATTGGCAATAACATCAAATGGAAGAGACTATTAAAATTTATAATACCACCAGTGGTATGATCACAGACCATGATAGGTCTGTGGGTATGATCGATGTCAATTATTCCATTTAATTTGAAATGGAACGAAAGGTACTTAATTACGAATTTATTCCGTCCGCTTAAATGTAAATCAAAACAAAAATAATCGAAGTCGAAAACGTACCCCAGTGCTTTTATTTAGGTATTTTTAGCGCACACGAAATTTTTTATTTATTGATTCAATTTGACTTCCAATTCAATGTGAACATTCCGCGCGATTAAACTATTAGTAACATGTATGTTTGAACGGTTTTTACGTATATCTACGTAACTATACACCTTTTGTTTCCATAAAAATACCTTAATTTTATCAGTCATGTGAAATGAACCCACTAGCCTACTGTGTTAGGCACGACTGCAAAAATCAAAGTATCGGGTATTATGTGCAATCTTTGGTGATGGTACGGGATTATCATTTTAAGTTTAGGTGATAAGACTTAATTAAATCGTTTAGTTTTAGAACATAGAGTATAATGTAATTGAAGATTATAAGTTTCATTTCAATCCAGCTTGGAATAGTGGATGAAGTAAATGAATGTATTAACACTGACATAAAATATGGTGCTAAATTGTAGCGTCGTGATGCTGACTTGAAATGAAACGGCATGGGCCGGATGACACTCCTTGTCCGCTCCATGAACTATATCAAAGAAAAAGCTTTGATATGAAACTAACTGCACAAAATACGGAATCTCTTTCCTCGTATTAGTGATACTAGCTTCTAATTATCTTTCGAAATATTAACACAAATTATGTCACAATTTTATGTGTATGTACTATAGAGAATGTTATGTTTGTTCTTTGTTTGTACTTATTATTGATATCGAAATTTTTTTTTATTGTTTGACGATCCAAAATGGATTCGTACAATATGTCGTACCAAGTTTAAATGCATTTCTAGTAATATTTTAATTATTTAAATTAAATATCGGTCGGCTACTGCCTGTGCTGTGAGTGTGTGTGAGAATTTATCTATTGTGTAACTGAGTTATTTAATGCGTCGATTGTTATGTTATAAATAAACGTCAAGAAAGTCTTGATGATGCGCTTCCGATTTTATTGAAGGTTGAAGACAATGATGCTCAATTGATACAGTTGCGCTTTCACAGCGAAGCTTGTGGAAAAAGATATTCAATAAATTGTAAATATTGTCTAAATTTAGAAAATTAGTAGTTAAATTTTGAGAATGTATTAGCTGCATAATTGTAGTACCTAATTAGAACTTATGAGATTTTTTAAATAATAATGTTATTAATATTTTGTACAATTTGGTAAGTTTTTGATAGATCTGAAAACGTTTATATTGGCTTATCATTGAATGATTGTATCAGTCCATATTGTGATAGCGCATGCATTGTTTTTAATAGACTGTTGCATTTACTAGCATTTTGATTACATCGTGAACCTATGTAGTTTCAAGTTTAAGAAACGAACTCTTTGTTACTCTGTATTGATAAGCAATATATCATGATTTAAATATTAACTTAAATCGTTTTATTACAATATTTTTTTATTACGATATAGAAGTTGAATGTGTGGAGTACTTACTCTAATTCAAAAAGATTGCGGTTACTCTTTCGTCTTTATCACAGTTGGTAATTATGAGATCACTTACCGAAATAAAAAACTATTAGTACCTATATATACCTATATTAACATAACCTTTCATAAAAATTGAATTTACGAACCAAATATACATTTAAAGTAATTTGTTACTTGAAGTATATTCCCTTGTGGCCTATCACAAAATAATTTATTGGATTTACTAACTCAGCATAATCCCTTAAAAATACATTACGAAAGAAATCAGAGTACCTACCTAATTTATCACTTTATTCATTTTATGAAATCGTATATCCCGTTTGTCGTTATGTTATGGTGATCCTAAATGGGCTACATTTTTGCTCAAAGGTGAGGCCGGCAACTATGTATATGTGTCGTAGGATAATTTGACAAATCGAATTTTCGCGAAAATCCTAGGGTTTGCGAAAACGCGGATAATTAGACAATGGTGATGATAATTTTTAATTTTCTAGGGTTTTTGCGAAAACACGATTTTGCTTTAGTATCATTGAATACCCTTGATCGATTTTCTTGATTTTTGCTTGCTGGTCAACTCTTATTTTGATTGGCTTAGGTATATGTCAATACCTACATGATCCAGAGTAAAATTAGGAACCAATCAGAATATGAGTTGGCCAGCAAGCAATAATCTAGCCAATTGGAGTTAAGGATATTCAACATTATTAACGCAATTCATGTTATCGCAATAATCCTAGTAAGATTGAGATTGTCTAATTATGCGTGTTTTCGCAATATTCCTAGAATTTTCGCGAAAAATCTATTCATCAAATAATCCTGCGACAATGCATCTTGCGCTAACGTATAAAAACAGCGTGTGACAGCAATAGTTGCTGGCCAGAAATTGCAGGAAATATGGCCCGTTTATGGGTACCATAAATAGTCTTGAAACAATAGTCTTCTAATTCATTAAAATAGGTAATAAAAATAATTGATAATAGAGATTAATTATTTAAGGCGCTATATGACTGAAGCAAGATAGTAATTAATAAAGGTCCTATTTTGCAGATAAGGCGAAATACCCACGAAATCTAATTTCCTAAATAACTATAGGTACAAAGGAGAAATGAAACTACACGATGGTCATTATTATAATTACCAATTAAACCAATTTACAACAGTACTATACTCTTATAACCTCATTTGAGAATAATCTTGAATATTCTAATTTTTAGGTGGTCATTTCAAAAGAAAAAGTGTCGAGGCGAAATCATAAAATCGTGTTTCTAGTACATACATTACAAATCTAGATAAAGGTATGAAGTTTATATCTAATTCTTATTAGATTTTATACCTATGTTGTAATGTCGGTTCTTGTATAAGGCAGTATGTCTGCAGACTTCGGTAATTTAAAAATTTCCTTTCATTAAGATATATATATAAATATATATATATATATATATATAGATATAAATATATAGTAGGTGAGGTGGATAGGTAGGTACGATGGGTGGGAGCTGGTAGAAAAAAAAATGTAAAGGAAAAGAGATGCTTAATTCGGTGAATGACTGTATTTAAATGTTTTGTTGTGGTGGCCGAAACGGCTCTTCGAACCTTGTTAACTTTACAGGTTTTCATTGTTCAGAGGTAGCATCAGCCTTGGCTTTTAATTTTGGCCATAGTACACC
Organism: Chrysoteuchia culmella; assembly: GCA_910589605.1. Classification (NCBI taxonomy): domain Eukaryota; kingdom Metazoa; phylum Arthropoda; class Insecta; order Lepidoptera; family Crambidae; genus Chrysoteuchia; species Chrysoteuchia culmella. The sequence goes on along the minus strand of OU342647.1, from coordinate 9,386,336 downwards.
AGGAATATTATCTTCACTGATTTACGTTTTTAATTCAGTGCGAACGCACGTAACGCCCCATCTGTCAGATCGACAGTGACAGGTATGACACTGACAGGAGATTGTCAGATGGTCTGCGATTGATATGACAGAATTGCAGGTCCTTTCTTTTTAAGGTTACTTTAATTATAGAATTTTATTGATACACAATAAAATTATAAGAAGATGATAGTTTGATGAACGAATAGCTAAAGCCGCAGGTTAGTGTCAGTGCACTTCACATCAGAATTTCATAATCAGTGTCCCTACTTGATCTTACCATTATACTTGCCTAATCCACCTAAATTATCAAGTTAAGCCTTGTAATTGATACAAAGGGACCCCCTAAGGGTGTAACTTTCTCTTTTTATTAGTAAACTTTCATAAATAAGTCACTTCAGGAATGCTTTCATGAGTGCACACCATGTGGCATGGAAGCCCTCATGTAAACATAATTTGGGCTAATCTCTGTAGCCAGAGCTTCCCTGTAATATAAACAGAAAGGCATCATACTGTGGAACATAATTTATTAACAAATTTAACATTTACTTACAAATAAGAAATATTAAAAATAAGTCACAGTATCATAATCGGTATGCAAGTGGCCACTTTAGAGGTCAAGTCTGGGGTATCAACCTTCCCCTTGCTCTGATGCTTTTTAGATGAAATAGGGCCCTTCAGGCTTCGTTGGTAAAGACATTACAGTAAGGCCCCCTTTGTGAGAATTCACCGGTTACAATAATATCTGAAATCACCTCCGTTCATAATCCACTCTCGCAGGTGACGAGACGCATACGGCGCCCCTCCGAAACACCACTCCGCCCGCGAAGCAGAAAATTCAGTACGCTCGGCGTTAGAGGACAGATCAGGGAAGCCCGGGAGTCGCCTCCGGCTGTTTTACTATCCTGCTAGTATCAAGCAGTGAAAATATAATCCGAGGATCACACATAGAGCGGTGACCCCATTCCTCTATTAAATTAACCCAAAAAACTAACATTTAGTTTTATAATTAAATATATCCATATCAACAACCACCATTCATTCACATCAGCAAGCTTAGGAGTTCGCCCATAGTGTAGCATCATCATCAATTTCTCATCACATTCAATTAAGTTCCATTTCTGATATCCTTGGGCAGGCATTCATGAACCTTCAAATTTATTTAAGATCACTAAAACAGTAACTTTTAATTAATTGTTTTAACAGTGTACCTATTTTTTATGTTTTTATGTGTTGATTACAGGACACCTTTTTAGTTTTGGTTTGTATAGAGTCAGGATAATAATAAAGATCAATTTACTTGTCACTGGATAATGTTTTGTCTTATTTCCCCGTTGTTGTCCTAGCCGAAAAAGGTAAGTCTATTAAGTAAGTTCCTATTATTATTGAAAGAGAGAAAAACACATTACAATGTTGTAATACAAACTTCGTGGTACAGGATTTGTACCACGGAGTAACACGGTTACTCTGTATTACTGCAACTGGACCGAAATATCGGTGACTCGACAACAAATACGAAACAATGACAAACATGGTAAAATTCCGTTTTTTCTAATAAATATAGTGATAGTGATCATGAAATTTTAGTGTTATAATATTATAATAATTGCTTTTAATTTATTTCCGTAAGAGCGCTGATCTAGCAACATCAAAGTAATGTTATAATTAAGATACTTAGTACTTAATGTAGAAGGTGATATCGAGTCGTAAGTATAAGAGTTAAAATTACTTATAACATATTGTAATAAAAAAATCTGAGTATTTATTTCTTGTTTTTTTAACAACGGGGAGACGCTTGGCCTTCATCATACCTGATGTTAAGTAATCATAAGGATGAAGGTGGAAACGCGCCTCTCCCAGAATCCTCAACCACTGAGGAACTGACTATCTTACCTCTAACTGCCGGAACACAACAATGTTGGAGTATGTTATAGACCCAGAAAGCTATACCTAAGGTTGTTAAAATATTAAAAATACAAAGATTATTCCAACTCTCCAGTAAATAAGTAGATAGCTCAAAAAGTAATGCATAATATTTAATTGTCAAATTTCAAAAAATATATTGCGATCTAATTTTTTTCTTACATGGAATGATAAGTCAGTATCAAAATCCACAATTTCCTATAAGGAATATAATAAAGTGGTTGACTAAAATTACTAAATTAATCGACTAAAAATCTAGGTTCGGTTGCGGAAAAAAGAAGTTTAGGTTAAGTTAAATTGGCGACTAAGTCTCTCACCTAGAATTTTTGTCGCTCAAAAAGTTTAGTTAGTTTAGTTTAGTCGATCGGTTAAATACTACCCTTCATGTAGCACCTACATTTTTTAAATCAGCAGAGTATTGCATAAATATTCTTATGCTATTCTTGAAAATAAATTGATTTAGATACCTATATTGACTTAGACACACATACATAATATACAATAGCAATACTTCCGGAATAGACAACAAATGCTTGGTAATCCGTCAACATATCCCCAGAGTACGAACTATAGGCACTGGAGAAAAATAGCATAATTACGACTCAATAACCTGTTTCATCCAACCTAAGGTAACCATTTGTTCTATTTGCTGACGATTATTAGCTGATTTTCGCGATTATTTTAACCGACTTGCATTGCGACCTATTGACTGACCAAACAAAAAATAATGTAAGTTTAGTTTTTCTAATTTAGATGGCTGTAAAGCCCAAAACATCCTAAAATTCCTTTGAAATTTTTCTCCATGTTTAATTTTTGGTGAGCAATGTTTACTGTTAGCAAATTGCGTTGAAAATATTGCCTTCAATAGCAGGTTCCTCTTTCGATCTCAAAATATGATTAAAATAAAATAGAAACAATATAAACAGCAAACAGTTAATTCATAACCACTAAAAATTAAAAGTATTTGCAAGAATTTATAAAATAATATGGACCAATTATTTCGTAGATACCTATTGAATTTATATTTACAAATTAGTAGAAAAACTATAAACCGTTATACATAATTAATTATACTATATGAAAAAAACACAGTCCAACTCACAGCCGCGTGACATACTACCGAGAACACTGGCTCTGTTGCCCCGCTGAATACAAAGAGTCAGCCGCTGGGCAAGATAGGCACCAGCTCTCAGGTCTTCTGAGGCGTGGACCAGTATAGTGGAAATAACTTTAATAAACTTTTTGGTGTCAGACGACAAAGGGCCCATTGTACGATGTAACTATTTATTAATCTGTGCCATTATCTCTACGGCAAGCGCCGCAAATTCGTGGCTTACTGAGAGCGACGAATGTTTGAGGTGCTTCAGAAAATGAGCTTGCTCCGCCGCGGCTATATATGGGAAAAGTATTTGAGGCTATACATAAATAAGTGACCATAAATCATTTTAATTATTTAATATGAGCATGATAAAAGCCGTTGACATATTGCTATAAATAATCTATGTGGCGCAATCGGAACCACTCGGAACTCATTTCTAGATCTCTCGAAGACTCTGGATGACCAAGAAAGATCTTCGATTAGGTCAAACTAAACAAAAAAATAACTTATGATTTTGTAATTTTTCAATTTTTCAATGCTATTTTTATACTTACTTATGGTAAATTTTAAATAGAAAAATATTGGAAAAAATTAACTTGACCACAAGTGAAATCTCATAATGAGAATTCACTTGTGGTCTAGTTAAATTTTTCCAATATTTTTCTATTTAAAATTAACTATAAGTATAAAAAAATACTATTGATGGATTGCCTTCAGTGATGTACAGCTTTATACATTAACATACTGTGAATCTGAAAAATGTCCCAAAGGGATAAGTTTTAATGCCACCGAAGTGTCCATAAGGGTAATCATAATTGATTTTTAATGCCTCGAAACAATTTTTAGGTACCAACCAATAGACATTAGAAGCGTATAAAAGATTAAACATTTATTGATTTATGAAATATTCAACTCAACATTATTACGGTGCCACGGTTATTTAGTAGTATCAAAGAGCTAGGAGATACAGATACTTGTGTTTTATCAATTAAAATAATAAAAAAATGGCCCAAAAGCATTTAATAGAGAAACAAGAATTAACAAGAGAGTATATCAGAAGATTTTCTAATATCATACATAAGCTTTTAAAGTTGGCAGGATACAGTAGATTTACCATAAAAAACGGACAAATTGTTGAAAAAACATTGGGCTCAGTCGTGTACGGTGTATTTGTAATCATCTGGGCAATATTTACCAGCTGCTACTTAGTGTACGATTTAGCAATAGTAAACAATTATACATATCATGCTGAGTTAGTCATACTGATAGAAGTTTCATTAATTCTAATATCATGTGTAGCAAAAAATACATTTGCAAGTAGAGATATTGGTGCAAAACTAATGAACAATTGCATCGAAATTGATCTTCTGCTCGGGAAAAAAAACACGCAATATCTGAGGGATTTCGAAGAGAAAACGTTTTTGGTTCTTACCGTGCCTATATTTATAAATCAGTTGATACTTGTCACTTCTTTGTATATATCATTTAAAGTTTCATATTTGAATCACTTTACCGGAACTTTATATTTCTACTGGGCCTTCTTCATATTTTATGACATGATTTTGATGATCTGTGATTGCCTGTTTATTTCATTGAGGACAAGATATTTAAACGTAGCACTCATGAAAATAACCAAAATGGATATAGATCACATTCCTACTACATTCTTCAGCAGTATGGTTTGGACGAAAAAATATGACGATCGGGTAGAACCTCCAGAGGCTGCGGACAAAAAGACATTTTTGAAGGCATATAAGTTACTTTTCTGTCAATTTAATTATTTCCAACAATTCTTCAGCTTTATGGTAAGTAAAAATATACATACTCGTATCTCCTGCGATATGAAGTATGGATATCAACTACTTATTCATCAGCATCAGCAAGTGTCGTAAAAACTGGTGTGAAACGCTGTCACCACCGTTGATCGTCCTTCAGCTAGCTATAAAACAACGTGGAAATCAAGAAATTAATTTTTGATTGTGCATTTTCGTGTTGGCTTTCAAGAACAACTACTTTTCCCTATCTATATTCTCACTTTAATAAAAATGTAAAGTTGACGATTTGATTTCCATTATATATATATATATATATATATATATATATATATATATATATATAATATATATATATATATATTAAATGAAGTTTTTATTATAGATATTCTCTGGAGTGGCGTGCGTCACAGTCGGATCTTTATTCACCGTGCAAGGAATGATTGCGTATGATCGAACTGTATGTACCAATTTAGACACAAATTTGACTTGATTGAGTAACAAACTTTTTTAAACAATGACTACGTACAACATTCCTTTGTATTGAGAGATATACCAAACAATAGCTGTTACATTAAGACAATATTGTTTTTTTTTATATTTTGTCTCAATTCATTCATGTATCGCTTATAAGAGTCTGTTCGTTATTCACGTAAAAAACTAGGTAAGTATAGGATTTTCACAAAACTTTAGATAGTGATAACTAATAACCGGGTTAACCTTATTATTAGTTGTTATCAGATTTTTATAATTCTTTTTTTATCTGAAAGAAAATGGTTTATGTGTGGTCCCATATAATGGCTAGTAGTTTTTTCATAATCCTGAAAAATATCAATCACGTTTTGGCAAGTAGTCGTTTACCTAGATGACATCATTGTTGTATATGGGCTGATATTTTCTGTAAGTAACGGCACATGATGTACTTAAAAAAAACTGAAATAAAAACATTTTATAAAAAAAATTCAAACCGACTTCAAAAAGTAAAAAATAAAACTTTCGGAGTCGGTGCTAGCTAGCTAAGGCCAAAATATATATATAGTTAATAGAAGTGCAATGTAGAATGCCTTGGCTGGCATCGACTTTAAAGTTTAATTTTTACTTTTTGAAGTCTGTTTAAATTTTTTATATAAAATGTTTTTTTATTATTTTTATTACTATATACCTACTCACTAATAGAATATTTCGGTTCAGACTTTTGCAACGATTGTTGTTTTTGTTTTTTTATTCACTATGTTTGTTTTTGTTTTTTTATTCCCGTATTCACTATGACCACTTACCGATTCCTTGCTCAAACCACGCGAATGTCGTATTTGGTTTCGATATTTTCAAAATGCGTTTTCTCTATGACACTTCAAAATTTTTAAGTTATTTTACTTGTTTAATAATTATACAACTTGTGACTTTCATGTACTTGTACAATTATTCTATAATTTGCGAGTATCATGGAGAAAACGACTTTTGAAAATGTCAAAACCAAGTACGACATTGGCGTGGTTTGAGCAAGGAATCGCTAAGTGGTCATAGTGAATAAGGGCCCTGGTGTTAAATATTGATAAGGCTGAAGATGGAAGCGAGCCTCTCCCGGAATCCTCAATTACTGAGGAACAGGCTATCTTATCTCTATCTGTTAACGCAAACACTTAATTTTGAAGTCATTAACCTTATACGCCATATGATAATAGACATGACGTTATTGCACAGACTGAAAATTCATAAACTCTGCAATTTAAACTCTATTCACATTTTTTACAGACAATTAGCGTTTTAAGAAAATCGGTCATAGCCGGCTGGCTTATACTAAGTTGGTTAGTTTTTATGGCTGCCGGTATAGTTATTGACACGTTTTCAACGCAGATATATCAAACTAAACTCATATGCATCTATAACCAGTTGACTGCAAGTCATTCAGGTATGTAAATTAGAATAAGTACATTTAGGTAAGTACCTACATATAAGACGGCATGACCGCATGAGTGTAGAGACTAGTTTACAACAAATAATTCGATTAGATTTGTGTAACATGTCTCACCTCTTTCTGAGATCTTGCATAGTGAAAAGTAATATGAGAAAGATATTTTTTTTACCCGCGAGACGGAGACGGTATATGCGTTTGGGGTGGGTGGATGTTTCTTTGGTAATAGAATCAACCAGAGATTATTTATCTTTGACCAAAAGTATCTTCCGTGCTCTTGAAGTCAGGGAAACCCGCTTACCGATATTGACGAGTAGGTAATCAAAATATTCTTTCGACAACAGAGTTATCAGAAGCTCCATTTTATCCTTGCTCAAAAGTTTCATCCGTACTCTTGGAGTCAGAGAAACCCGACTGACTATATTGACGAGTAATGATTTTTTTGCTAACAGAGTTATCATAAGCTCATTTATCCTTGACCAAACGTATCCTCCGTACTCTTGGAGTCAGAGAAACCCGACTGACTAATACTGACCAGTATTGAAATTCTATTTGTTTTTGTTAACAGAGTTATCAGAAGCTCACTTATCCTTGACTAAAAGTCTTCTCCGCGCTCTTGAAGTCCGGGAAACCCGTTTACAAATATACGGAGTGTTTCATGTGGATTTTGGGACAGTCTTCAGGGTTGGAGTTTCTACCTTCGTCTATATTACGGCGTATCTACAGCTCACAATGACGGAAGAGAGCTTGAAGCTAAACAACGTTACGTCTACGTGGCAACCGTGACTTTTGCAGTTGTCGATAAATTAAACAGTGCTTCAAACAATGACTGTTGTGAAAATTAGAAATAAAATGTGTGACGGTGGAACCCACTCTTTTTTAATTCGATTTAAAATATCGCATTTTTAGGGTTCCGTACCTCGAAACACGGGTCACAAACAAAAAATTCCGTTTTTCCTAATAAATATAGTGATAGTGATCATGAAAGTTTAGTGTTATAATATTATAATAGTTGCTTTTAATTTATTTCCGTTGGAGCGCTGATCTAGCAACATCAAAGTAATATTATAATTAAGATACTTAGTACTTAATGTAGAAGGTGATACCACAGCGTAAGAACTAACAGTGGGTCAACGCCTTTGATGTCTCGCGCAATGCCGCTTTTATCTGGACATTCGTCATTGGCGCAGGGTTGTCACATTTCTTTTTATTTTTATTTTTTACGTAGTCTCTTATATCCTACATACACGTACTACCTTATTGGTAGTACGTGTATGTAGTATATTAGGAATATAATGTAAAAAGAAATATAAGTACACAGACATTAATCGTTTTATTATTAACAAAAAAAAAAAAGTAGTGAAATCAGTAAAACTTATAATACAGCTCGTTTCTTATATTTAGATTTTAGTTCAAATGGATATTTTTTTAATGAGTTAATAGCAAAATTAAATTAGTATTCATAAAAAACCATAAAATATATAAGGGGGACGTAATCAGCACCCCCGAAAACCATGAATTCGACACCCATATTGACTTTAATCAGCGATTACGTTTATGAGATCCATTCAAACTGCAGATGCCGTCATGCAATACAAGCTTATTTGAAAAAAATTGTGCCGTGATGCCAATACGTATATACAATAACATTCCTACTGAGATACGACAATTACCCACAGTCCAGTTTTTACATAGATTGAGAGGCTGGTTGATTGAAAAATGTTTTTATGACCTTGGGGAATACTTTGACATCCAATGATTTGCATTACATAATGTTCTAGTTATTTTATTTATATTTTTATTTTTATAAATTTTTTGACATATTCTGTGATTTATATTTGACATTTTATTTCAGTATTGCCTATGATAAAATTGTTAATTAAATAATATAGTTTATATAAAATTAATACTTACTTGTGACATCACTTGATATGTATAATGTTAATTTTGTCACTTATAATTTTGCATGTCTAAATCTGGACAAAATACGCTTGCTCATGACTGTATGGAAGAACTAATATTTGTCTACCGTGTTTTTATAGCAAATAAACAATTTCATTTCATTTCATTTCATTTCATTTATTTAAAATGTCATGTCCGCCATCTTGGATACTTAAATAGATGTTATATTCGTAATCGGCAACGCCCGAAAACCTTGAATTCGACACCCATATTGACTTTATTTAAAATGTCGATTCCGTCATCTTGGATCCTTAAATAGATGTTATATTCGTAATCGGCACCCCCGAAAACCTTGAATTCGACACCTATATTGACTTTATTTAAAATGTCGAGTCCGCCATCTTGGATCCTTAAATAGATGTTATATTCGTAATCAGCACCCTCGAAAACCATGAATTCGACACCCATATTGACTTTATTTAAAATGTCATGTCCGCCATCTTGGATACTTAAATAGATGTTATATTCGTAATCGGCAACCCCCGAAAACCTTGAATTCGACACCCATATTGACTTTATTTAAAATGTCGATTCCGCCATCTTGGATCCTTAAATAGATGTTATATTCGTAATCGGCACCCCCGAAAACCTTGAATTCGACACCTATATTGACTTTATTTAAAATGTCGAGTCCGCCATCTTGGATCCTTAAATAGATGTTATATTCGTAATCAGCACCCTCGAAAACCATGAATTCGACACCCATATTGACTTTATTTAAAATGTCGAGTCCGCCATCTTGGATCCTTAAATAGATGTTATATTCGTAATCAGCACCCCCGAAAACCATGAATTCGATACCCATATTGACTTTATTTAAAATGTCGTGTCCGTCATCTTGGATCCTTAAATAGATGTTATATTCGTAATCGGCACCCCCGAAAACCTTGAATTCGACACCCATATTGACTTTATTTAAAATGTCGAGTCCGCCATCTTGGATCCTTAAATAGATGTTATATTCGTAATCAGCACCCCCGAGAACCATGAATTCGACACCCATATTGACTTTATTTAACATGTCGTTTCCGCCATCTTGGATCCTTAAATAGATGTTATGTTCGTTTAATACGATAAAATTAGTGGATTTATATTTCAAAAGTCAAAGTGAAAAAGTATGAAAAAAATCGTATAGGCATAATAAATTATTATACTTATTCTATAAGTATCAAAATCATTTTTAAAAATATTAATGCTTATTGATGTTATTTAAAATGTCGTCGCAAACCTCCGCCATTTTGTTTATAACAAAATTAAATGTTACAACAGAACACTTACAAACATTCTAACAAAATAAAATATTATTACACTTAACTTTTATCGGTGTGCGGAAAGTGATGAAATTCTTATTTACACGAGATGATGACATGCAGTCTCTCACAGCACGTAGTATGGACCATTATAAATAAAATATTTTAATAACATGCTTTACTAAAATGTGTCACTCCTGACCGGCGTGTCCCAAGCGAGTGTATGGCAGATTGGGCTCGCTACCGCCCCTCCCTCGCCCCGCGAACCCCGCACGATTGCTCTGTCTAGACCTTGTTAATTCGTCCAAGGTCTAGACGTGTCCGTTGGCTGACTGTAGGGAAGGGAAATATATAGACTGTGGTGATACCGAGTCGTAAGTATAAGTGTTAAACCATTTTTTTTTAAACCAATTATCTAGCCCACGTTAAGTATCATGAAGAACTTGTGTTATGGATACTAGTTAACGGATAAACATACTTATATACTTTTTTTTTTTTTTTTGTAAATACATACATAATATACATATTAAACATCCAGACCAAGACAAATAGACATTAGATTTTTTTTTGTAATTTTTGCCTTTTTCAATGCTATTTTTATACTTATGGTAAATTTTAAATAGAAAAATATTGGAAAAAATTAACTCGGCCACAAGTGAATTCTCAGACGGGAATCGAACCCGCGACCTTTGGAAATCCGGTCCAATGCTCTAACCGCTGAGCTACCGAGACTTGCGAACAACCGTCGAAATTCTCCAATACTTTTATATTTTTAATACGCTGTAGGCCAGCGTTGTCACATCAATGCTAGGAATATCCTTGCATTCGAAAGAAACATCTTTTCAGGTGTTTAACGATCGATTAAGATGCAACTGCCAATAATTAGATTTTTTGTAATTTTTGCATTTTTCAATGCTATTTTTATACTTATGGTAAATTTTAAATAGAAAAATATTGGAAAAAATTAACTCGGCCACAAGTGAATTCTCAGACGGGAATCGAACCCGCGACCTTTGGAAATCCGGTCCAATGCTCTAACCGCTGAGCTACCGAGACTTGCGAACAACCGTCGAAATTCTCCAATACTTTTATATTTTTAATACGCTGTAGGCCAGCGTTGTCACATCAATGCTAGGAATATCCTTGCATTCGAAAGAAACATCTTTTCAGGTGTTTAACGATCGATTAAGATGCAACTGCCAATAATTAGATTTTTTGTAATTTTTGCATTTTTCAATGCTATTTTTATACTTATGGTAAATTTTAAATAGAAAAATATTGAAAAAAATAAACTCGGCCACAAGTGAATTCTCAGACGGGAATCGAACCCGGGACCTCTGGCGCAGAAGGTGGGGTTAGTACCCCTGCGCCAAACAGGTGCGTTAAAATTACTTATAACATATTTTAATAAAAAAATCTGAGTATTTATTTCTTAATTTTTTAACAACGGGGAGACGCTTGGCCTTCATCATACCTGATGTTAAGTAATCATAAGGCTGAAGGTGGAAACGCGCCTCTCCCAGAATTCGCAACCACTGAGGAACTGACTATCTTACCTCTAATTGCCGGGACACAACAATGTTGGAGTATGTTATAGACCCAGAAAGCTATACCTAAGGTTGTTAAAATATTAAAAATACAAAGATTATTAAAGTCTCCGGTAATGATGTAGATGGCTATTAATTTAATATAGCTCAAAAAGTAATGCATATATTTAATTGTCAATTTTCAAAAAAATATATTGCGTTCTAATTTAATTCTTTTACATGGAATGATAAGTCAGTATCAAAATCCACAATTTCCTATAAGAATATAATTAATATTATTTATGGTCACTTATTTATGTATAGCCTCAAATACATTTCCCATATATAGCCGCGGCGGAGCAAGCTCATTTTCTTAAGCACCGCAAATATTCGTCGCTCTCAGTAAGCCACGAATTTGCGGCGCTTGCCGTAGAGACAATGGCACAGATTAATAAATAGTTACATCGTACAATGGGCCCTTTGTCGTCTGACACTAAAAAGTTTATTAAAGTTCTTTCCACTATACTGGTCCACGCCTCAGGAGACCTGAGAGCTGGTGCCTATCTTGCCCAGCGACTGACTCTTTGTATTCAGCGGGGCAACAGAGCCAGTGTTCTCGGTACTATGCCACGCGGCTGTGAGTTAGACTGTGGTTTTTCTTATAGTATAATTAATTATGTATAACGGTTTATAGTTTTTCTACTAATTTGTAAATATACATTCAATAGGCATCTACGAAATAATTGGTCCATATTATTTTATAAATTATTTTTTTAATTTTTAGTGGTTATGAATTAACTGTTTGCTGTTTATATTGTTTCTATTTTATTTAAATCATATTTTCAGATCGAAAGAGGAATACCTGCTACTGAAGGCAATATTTTCAACGCAATTTGCTAACAGTAAACATTGCTCACCAAAAATTAAACATGGAGAAAAATTTTAAAGGAATTTTAGGATGTTTTGGGCTTTACAGCCATCTAAATTAGAAAAACTAAACTTACATTATTTTTTTTTGGTCAGTCAATAGGTCGCAATGCAAGTCGGTTAAAATAATCGAAAATCAGCTAATAATCGTCAGCAAATAGAACAAATGGTTACCTTAGGTTGGATGTTACAGGTTATTGAGACGTAATTATGCTATTTTTCTCCAGTGCCAATAGTTCGTATTCTGAGGATATGTTGACGGATAACCAAGCATTTGTTGTCTATTCCGGAAGTATTGCTATTGTATGTTATGTATGTGTGTCTAAGTCAATATAGGTATCTAAATCAATTTATTTTCAAGAATAGCATAAGAATATATACAACACTCTGCTGATTTAAAAAATGTAGGTTCTACATGAAGGGTAGTATTTAACCGATCGACTAAACTAAACTAACTAAACTTTTTGAGCGACAAAAATTCTAGGTTAGTCGCCAATTTAACTTAACCTAAACTTTTTTTTCCGCAACCGAACCTAGATTTCTAGTCGATTAATTTAGTAATTTTAGTCAACCACTTTATTATTTAATATGAGGATGATAAAAGCCGATGACATATTGCTATAAATAATCTATGTGGCGCAATCGGAACCATTCGTAACTCATTTCTAGATCTCTCGAAGACTCTGGATGACCAAGAAAGATCTTCGATTAGGTCAAACTAAACAAAAAAATAACTTATGATTTTGTAATTTTTCAATTTTTCAATGCTATTTTTATACTTACTTATGGTAAATTTTAAATAGAAAAATATTGGAAAAAATTAACTAGACCACAAGTGAATTCTCATTATGAGAATTCACTTGTGGTCAAGTTAATTTTTTCCAATATTTTTCTATTTAAAATTAACTATAAGTATAAAAAAAATACTATTGATGGATTGCCTTCAGTGATGTACAGCTTTATACATTAACATACTGTGAATCTGAAAAATGTCCCAAAGGGATAAGTTTTAATGCCACCGAAGTGTCCATAAGGGTAATCATAATTGATTTTCGAATGCCTCGAAACAATTTTTAGGTACCAACCAATAGACATCAGAAGCGTATAAAAGATTAAACATTTATTGATTCATGAAATAGTCAACTCATTCTAATTCAACTCAAGATTATTACGGTGCCACGGTTATTTAGTAGTATAAAAGAGCTAGGAGATACAGACACTTGTGTTTTATCAATTAAAATAATAAAAAATGGCCCAAAAGCATTTATTAGAGAAACAAGAATTAACAAGAGAGTATATCAGAAGATTTTCTAATATCATACATAAGCTTTTAAAGTTGGCAGGATACAGTAGATTTACCATAAAAAACGGACAAATTGTTGAAAAAACATTGGGCTCGGTCGTGTACGGTGTATTTGTAATCATCTGGGCAATATTTACCAGCTGCTACTTAGTGTACGATTTAGCAATAGCACACAATTATACATATCATGCTGAGTTAGTCATACTGATAGAAGTTTCACTAATGCTAATATCATTTGTAGCAAAAAATACATTTGCAAGTAGAGATATTGGTGCAAAACTAATGAACAATTGCATCGAAATTGATCTTCTGCTCGGGAAAAAAAACACGCAATATCTGAGGGATTTCGAAGAGAAAACGTTTCTGGCTCTTACCGTGCCTATATTTATAAATCAGTTGATACTTGTCACTTCTTTGTATATATCATTTCAAGTTTCATATTTGATTCACTTTGCCGGAACTTTATATTTCTACTGGGCCTTCTTCATATTTTATGAGATTATTTTGATGATCTGTGATTGCCTGTTTATTTCATTGAGGACAAGATATTTAAACGTAGCACTCATGAAAATAACCAAAATGGATATAGATCACATTCCTACTACATTCTTCAGCAGTATGGTTTGGACGAAAAAATATGACGATCGGGTAGAACCTCCAGAGGCTGCGGACAAAAAGACATTTTTGAAGGCATATAAGTTACTTTTCTGTCAATTTAATTATTTCCAACAATTCTGCAGCTTTATGGTAAGTAAAAATATACATACTCGTATCTCCTGCGATATGAAGTATGGATATCAACTACTTATTTATCAGCATCAGCAAGTGTCGTAAAACTGACCAAGGGGGCACAGTCATAATAAGAAGGTGTGAAACGCTGTCACCACCGTTGGGCGTCCTTCAGCTAGCTATAAAACAACGTGGAAATCAAGAAAATCGATTTAATTTTTTATTGTGCATTTAATTATATATATATATATATAATTAAATGCATATTATATATATTAAATGAAGTGTTTATTATAGATATTCTCTGGAGTGGCGTGCATCACAGTCGGATCTTTATTCACCGTGCAAGGAATGATTGCGTATGATCGAACTGTATGTACCAATTTAGACACAAATTTGACTTGATTGAATAACAAACTTTTTCAAACATGACTACGTATAACATTCCTTCGTATTGAGCGATAGACCAAACAATAGCTGTTACATTAAGACAATATTGAAATTTTTAACTATTTGTCTCAATTTATTTATGTATCGCTTGTCTGTTCGTTATTCACGTAAAGACTACGTATAGGATTTTCACAAAACTTTAGATAGTGATAATTAACTAACCGGGTTAACCTTATCACTTATTCCTTTGGTATACCTGAGGTTACGAATTACCTACACTTTGTCCACTCAGATGATGCCGCGAGCAACTTTTCATATTACAAAAAAATATATATATCTCATATGCTTTATTTTTTTATTATTCTTATTACTATATACCTATTCATTAATAGAATATTTCAGTTCAGACTTCTGCAACGATTGTTGTAAAAGCAAGCACTAAATATTTCAGTTCAGACTTCTGCAACGATTGTTGTAAAAGCAAGCAAGCACTAAATTTTGAAGTCATTAACCTAATACGGCACATGAACATAAACATGACGTTATTGCAGCGACTGAAAATTCATAAAATTTCTGCATTTTAAACTCTATTCACATTTATTTACAGACAATTAGCGTTTTAAGAAAATCGGTCATAGCCGGCTGGCTGATACTAAGTTGGTTAGTTTTTATGGTTGCCAGTATAGTTATTGACACGTTTTCAACGCAGATATATCAAACTAAACTCATATGCATCTATAACCAGTTGACTGCAAGTCATTCAGGTATGTAAATTAGAATAAGTACATTTAGGTAAGTACCTACATATTAGACGGCGTGACCGCATAAGTGTAGAGACTAGTCTACATCAAATAATTCGATTAGATTTGTGTAACATATCTCACCTCTTTCTGAGATCTTGCATAGTGAAAACTAATAAGTATGAGAAAGATAATATTTTTTTCACCTCACACGCTCTGAAAAGGAGGTTTTGTCAATCAGTTTAGGTGTAGAAAATCGCTTTTTGCGGCCTAGCGCGGCAAAGTACTTTTTAAATTTCATAATAGAATCAACCGGAGATTATTTATCTTTGACCAAAAGTATCTTCCGTGCTCTTGAAGTCAGGGAAACCCGCTTACCGATATTAACGAGTAGGTAATCAAAATATTCTTTCGCCAACAGAGTTATCAGAAGCTCCATTTTATCCTTGCCCAAAAGTATCCTCCGTGAAGTCAGGGAAACCTGACTAACCAATATTGACGAGTAATGATTTTTTTGCTAACAGACTTATCATAAGCTCATTTATCCTTGACCAAACGTATCCTCCGTAATCTTGGAGTCAGGGAAACCCGACTGACCAATACTGACCAGTAATGAAATTCTATTTTTTTTTTGTTAACAGAGTTATCAGAAGCTCACTTATCCTTGACTAAAAGTCTCCTCCGCGCTCTTGAAGTCCGGGAAACCCGTTTACAAGTATACGGAGTGTTTCACGTGGATTTTGGGACAGTCTTCAGGGTTGGAGTTTCTACCTTCGTCTATATTACGGCGTATCTACAGCTCACAATGACGGAAGAGAGCTTGCAGCTAAACAACGTTACGTCTACGTGGCAACCGTGATTTTTGCAGTTGTCGATAAATTAAACAGTGCTTCAAACAATGACTGTTGTGAAAATTAGAAATTAAATGTGTGACGGTGGAACCCACTCTTTTTTTAATTCGATTTAAAATATCGCATTTTTAGGGTTCCGTACCTCAAAAGGAAAAAACTGAACCCTTATAGGATCACTTTGTTGTCCGTCCGTCCGTCCGTCCGTCTGTCAAGACCGTTTTTCTCAGGAACGCGTGGAGGTATCAAACTGAAATTTATATCTAAAACTCAGGTCTACTGTCCCTTGGAGCTGTAAAAATAAAACTTCTATGCCAAAGCAATCAAAAGATACAGCCGTTTATGCCTCAAATTTCCGCAAATTTTTGAAACTCGCACGGGAATCAAAACCTACAGGGTACTTCCCGTGAACTTAGAATCTTGAAATGTGGTACGAAGTAACGTCTTATAGTACAGATAAAGGAAAAATTGCGAAAACAGTAAATTTTTAGTTACATTATAAAATATAAAATACTTTTGAAAATTTTTAAATTTCATTTGGCAATAAAAATACCATAACTATGACTCGATTGTCGTGATGGGTGAACTTTTACTTATATACCTACAGGTTTGTACAGAACCCTCGGTGCACGAGTCCGACTCGCATTTGGCCGGTTTTTATATTTTTTTCCGTTATTATTGCCACAATGTTTGATTTTTCAAGGTATAAGCTTTTTAATTAAAGGGTTCACGGGAAATTATTAACACTTTGTTATCTTTACATTGAGTGAAGATAAATGTTTTCTGGTAACAAATTAGACCGATCTAAGGTCAAATAATCATGAAGCCATCGCTGTGCGCCTACTGACCAGTGGTATCAAAATGTAGAACTTTCTATTAGTTATTATAATTAAGTCCCCCCCCCCCCCTGCCCTAACCCTTATTTTTTTAAGTTTCGTTTTTGTAGTATAAAAACCTGTTACCTCCTTCTTCTTCTTCATACTTACTTTTACTTTTACGATAACTATAGGATTTGACAGCTTTGACAACCATAAATCGGTCAATGTTAACTTAAAAAAAACACATTGGATTTGTGAACACTTTACCTATTCAACAAGCTCAAACTTTCAAAATTACACCAGTTTGAAGAGTTATAATAGACTATTGGTGCTAGTATTGAACTCTGCTTTTTTTGCCTTATAAAATGCTGAAACAATTTGATGAATATAATATTGGTAGAGTAGAGATATGGATTAGATATGGCCACTAAGTCGCCACAATTATTTCGTAGATATGAGTACCCTTTTAATTTTAAATTTTATTTTTGAAATACTATCCATATTTCGACCCAAAATGTAAACCGCTGGATAGTCGGATTTGGCCTTATAAGTAAAAAAAGTTAATTAGAATGTTTCCAGTGCTGTGTACTATCACTGTAATAAATTCTAACTAATATTATAAATGCCAAAGTGTGTTTGTTTGTCCTTCCTTCACGCCCTAAACTAAGCAACCAATCGACTCGATTTTTGGCATAAATTTAGTTGAAACGACGAAGAGTACCTAACATAGATACTTTTTGCCCCGATATTCCCACGGGAATGGGAACCACACGGGTGAAACCGCCAGCGGCCGCTAGTAAGTAAATAAATAAATAATAGGAAACTGGAAAAAACACTGCAAGTCGCAAGATAAACTTAGACGTTTTACATAGAAGAAGAAGAAGCACCATAAAAACTTTCACGTTTATTTATTTATTTGTTAAGGAGGCTACGATGGCTCACAGACATGTATACCTTAAAACTAGACATACGTAAAACATAAAATAACAATTAACTTAATTATTTTACACGTAAAGACGGCAGCGACGTGTTGCGCATTGCGGTGTCCGTTAGCCGACCTCGAAACCGCCGGAACAGGACAACCTTCGACCAAAAATCTTCCTTCATGAAGGTCGACAGAAGTTCAGTCGGTACCCTCACCACAAATGAGTTCACACTGTGGCGGGACTCTAATCGCTCGACCCTCAGGATGAAATTGGTCTTCGTTCGGTCTTTGTTATATTTGTGTTTTCAATACGACTGCTGCTACAGTACAATACAATACATACATATTATTAAAGCCATTCTACGTTTACTACCTTAATTTAACGTTAAAGTGTAAACAGAAGAACCGGAAAAGGAAAATTCCAAGAAAGAGAGGGTAATTAGGCAGTTACCATGAAAATTAAAATCGTACAATTTAAATAAAAACAACTGATTAGCATTATCTATTTAGCAATTAGTCACTCCAAGAAGTTTCAATAACACTCAATTTACCATTTCAAGTTCTCCATTACTGACCGTCATATTTCATTTGATTGTTAGAATATTTGACAATGGCAAGCGTTTGGTATATAATCCCTCTAGTCAGCTCGAATATCACAGTATCTCAGTAAACTTGTGAAGTAAAAATAAACCTTCATCTGCAAACATGAGTAAAGCTCTGTATTTTCTGGTCTTCATGGCAGTCATCGCCCAAATCGTGAGTATGAAATCAACCTAATAATAATTATGCTATTAATTAATTATGAATAAGTAATAGAGCGTTAGTTTGCGTATTCCCAGTTGTCCCATGATCTGCTGAGATATTGTTTTCCAGAGGTTCCATCAACTGGACTATTGGAAATTTTAATCCTAAAGCTTCCACTGATCCGACTATGGAAATTGATATCTAGTCATTATAGTATCTTGTAACCTGAAAGTTGAAAATAAAAAAATATTATCAATTCCCTGTGGTGCGAATAAGACGAGTACGACGCATGGACGAGAATAGGTTCTTAAATTTAGACTAATGTAATTCCATCATGTTTTATAATAGAATAACAAAATAAAACTATTTTATTGGATAGGTATCTCAAAAATTACTAAGTTATCAGCTCTCTAAGCTCGTGACGTCATTGGACATTAGTCTAGCTAGTACAAAATAACGTTAAAATAAAAAACATGATGAAATTTGGCAAAATTTACTTTGACTTCGATGTCTGTCATGGTTATTCTGTAACTGAAAATATGTCTTACCACAAAAAATCAGTGACACCGTGTTTTAAGTCGTTTTTACTAATAAGTTAAGAATAGTGTCATTTGACATCATACGCTAGGTATACAGGGTCATTTTAAAACATTATCCAAATTTTTAAGTTCGTCTCAGAATCGGTAAGCGACCAACTTTCTCCTAAAAACATGAGTCGAAATACGATAACAATTTTTGGACTTCTGATACTAAATCGATCACGTGATCAGTCAAATTTGTATGAAGAGTCAAATTTATTTTTTCATATTTCGACCCATGTTTCTAGGAGAAAATTGTTCACTCACAGATTCTGGATCGAACAAAAAAATTTGGACACTCTTTTTTAAAATTACCCTGTATTGAAATATCGCGCCGCGTTTTTCGGTCATCGATATTCAATATCGATATTGTGACTATAGGTAATCGAGCAAGTCTCATAACTTTCGTAAAAATAACTTTTTTCCAAAAACTTCTAAAAGTGTTCCAGTTTGTATGACTAACTTAACCGTGTCAAATAAAAAAAACATGCAAAAAACGAACTCGGGCAAGAATTGTTCATAAATATTTCAACACAGTCATATCATATAAAAAAAACAAGTCCGGGTCCAGGAAGTAGTCCAATTGTTCCTGAACCTCTGGGAAAAATATTTAAAGTGTCCCATCATGGGCAAAGTCCAAGATAACAAACTAAAGCATAACTAACCGACTATTATAATAGATAATATCATTGTAACATAGTCTTACAGTAAAAATAGCTTTGCGTCAGATGTTCCAAATTCAATTATTATTAATTGATATTTGTCGAAATGCGACATTAAAGTTGGTTTTTACTACTTTGATAATATAACTACTTTTAATTGTTCGTAAAGTCTTGAGATTTTTCTATCACTAAATTTTTTTTACAGTATACAGCACCAGCAGCTGAAAACGGTAAGCATTTCCTATATCAACTTGCGTTGCCTACAAAATATGGAATAGACTGAATTGGAAGTAGGCTACGAATACATAAACAATAGACGTTATAATATCTAATCAATAATTGAAAATCAGTTGTTACGTTTTTCGTTAATTAATGTTGAATATTGACTTTACGAATAGGTGTAGATACTGCGGTCAAAGGCGTTGAAGGTCAAGTCAAGCCAGTAGCTGATAAAGCAGAAAAAACCGCAGGTATGTTCATAAGTTTCATAAATAATGGAAAAGTACTGTGATCTCCTGTATGGGATGTATGGGAGTCGATTATGGACAAAAACGTTAAAGTTTGTTCTCCACATTTTTAGCACCCTTTTCATTACTTGCTCAATCATAGAAGGAAGAAGATTTGTTTGCAAACTAACAATATTACAACAAATAGATAGCATGCATCAAATAGCAACAATGTGAAAGGGGGTGGTCTCGGCTGCAATATTAGATAGAGGAAAACCAAAGGCGAGATATAAAAAGTAGACAAAACCAAAATTTTGAGTTCCCCTTTTTTTTCTATCCAAATTGCGAACTATTTTCATGAAAATTCAAAGAAAAGCTTTGGCTATGTTTAGTTTTTTTTCTGTCTAAGTTTTCATCGATTTTTCATATGAATAACTGCGAAGATAGAAGGAGAAATAGGGACTCGGACAATGTTCTCAGCATTTTTTATAAAAAAAAGTAGTTAAATTGTACCAGTTTTTAGGAGAAAACATGGAACTACTACTACGTTGATTTTGTCCACAATTTATAGATTTTTTTGATTCTCTCGCTCTTGGTGTTTCCTCTTAACACCGTCCAATTTTAATTTCCCGCGTGTAGGCTAATAATGATCGTCTCTTATTCCATCCCTATGGAAGGCATGCCCAAGGAATGATGACATAAAAAATGCATGATATTTTTTATCCGCGTTCGTAGGATATATTTTTTATCGTCGTTGTCATCATTTTTTATAAAGTTACATTTATTTTCAAATTCAGGATCTCCTGGAGACTTAGCACAAGCTTCACAGGGGTTTTTGACGCCAGCCATAACTTTTGGCAAGGACATGGTTGGTGATGGAGAGAATTTCGTTAATGGATTCATGGGTAAGTTCGTTATTTTTTAATCTTCTTAAGTTAGCAAACCCCGTAGGTACCACCAGTTTTATCGCAATATAGAATTCTTAAATTATACTTAAATATAAATATGTCGCCGGAAAATTTTACAAACAGGGTTTTGATGAAATCACGGAGGATTAGAATGTTAATTTTACTTACAACTACTTGGGGTAAGTCCCCTAGGAGATATTTGTGATCTGCATAGTTAGTTGTATTGTGTGTTCAATATTTTTAGCTATCATAGTTTAAAAAATAATATTAAGCAGTACTTACAAACTTACAGTGTACAAACTAAACCGTGATAGACCAAAAGCCTAAAACTAAAACTTTACTGGGTGTCAGGCATTTCCATTAACAACCATTGGTAAATGAGGTTTATTGTACTTATCTTGGACGGATCTCATGGATTTGTTTTGTAGGTGGTTGTGGCCACCAACTATCAAGATTTTCCAATATCTAAAACCATTCATATTGATGACCTCTATGGTATGTACGGTCAACAGCAAATTTGACTTCGGAATTGTCTGTAGTGACATTTTATGTAAGCCATAGTTACCGTTGTCTAGGGTCGAATCTTAGTAGGGGAAAATGTTTGTATGATGGATGAGACCTGTCTGTTTACATAATATTTCTACAAAAAAGGCTTGTGTAGGGAATGTTTTTATACATACCTATCGTATTTATTTCCAGGTTCTATTCCCGGCGGTGTACCAGCTTCTGGTGTAGGAGCCAAGAACTAAGCACAATCTGGCATTGATATCTATAATCCAAGAACAGCATCGCATGATAAATAAATATCAAATGAAAATGTATTAAAATTATTACTCGTATTTATTTTTTCTGTCAAAAAACACCAACCCAAAATCTATATTTGACCGAGCGAAGCGTCTCCGTTTCGAGATTGGCCGTAAATGCTTTTGGCTGTCTGATCTTGCCCTCAGGTCGCATTTTTCAACCGGTTTTGATGAAATTTGGCACAAATATTCCTTGATCTAACCGCTCACCCGGTCAGGGCCTCCCCGCGGATCAGGTAACGATTGGCCATAAAAAATAGAACAATGGCCGCTATGTAAACAAATTCCGGCGCGCCATTCAAACATCAACAGAGACTCTTTGACGCAACGCATGGTCTTATCGTTTTGTGTTTTGTAAAGCGTACGAATGGCACTTGTAACTTATATAAGTGCGTTTTGACAGTATAATTTTTTTTTGTTTATCAGCACTTAATAAAAAAAAGTGATTGAAATTTGACACCTTGGGTCATAAAAATACTTATATTTTAAAATTTTCAGCGATAAAACGTAAACAAAGTCATGTAAAAAAAACTGAGTAAAACACTCGAACGGCACTTTTGTTTTTTGTAATTTGACACCACTTGATTGACACCTGTCACAAAACTTTTTTTTCTGGCCTCGTCTTTATGAATGGCTGTGTTGTTTTATTTTTAA
Organism: Chrysoteuchia culmella; assembly: GCA_910589605.1. Lineage (NCBI taxonomy): Eukaryota > Metazoa > Arthropoda > Insecta > Lepidoptera > Crambidae > Chrysoteuchia > Chrysoteuchia culmella. The sequence goes on along the minus strand of OU342647.1, from coordinate 9,363,399 downwards.
AATAAAGAATGCTTCGTTCTGTATCCATTAAAAAAAAAGAAAGCTAACCTAAATGGCCAAAGACCAAATAGGGAATAAATACCCAGACTACCCACGGCCATTTAGCGCCATGTTTTGCTTGGGTAGTCTGGGTACCCAAGGCCAATTGACTGTTGTTGAGAAGTTTACTGTAGCGTTATTTATCAACGGATTTCAATCGAATTTTAGAGTCACACTAACCCCCATATTCTAAGTCGTTCCTCCAAAACTTTTTACACTCCACTCAACCTCATTCGAGAAATTTGGTATTCATAGTTGCAAAAACTCTCCTCCACTCAAATTTTTCCTCACTTGAGTGTAATAATTAGAATTCTTTGCTAAAGTCTATGAAACAACTGTCAAACTTTGCGACAAACAGTGCCTTTGAGAAACCTCGAGAATATTTACCACATTTTTTATTTGTCAACTTTTAAGTGACCATAGCCAAAAAGTTATGATTTCTGATTTTTCGCATTTTTCAATGCGATTTTTATACTTATATTAAATAGAAAAATATTGGAAAAAATTAACTAGGCCACAAGTGAATTCTGTGACGGGACTCGAACCCACGACCTTTGGAAATCCGATCCAATGCTCTAACCATGGAGCTACCGAGACTTGCGAACCAATGGCGATTTTTTTTATATAAAAGTATTTTTCCTTTTTTCAAGATTTTTAGTGAGCATGGGTACTCTGTACTTATAAACGCCACTACTGAAAACCACATCAAATTCAGACTAGTAGTTTTGGTTTTGCACAATCAAATGTTTACTGCAGCGCCCCCTGGTGAGTTGTCACCATAACACCTATCTAAGAACATAGCGCTAATCAAACCCGAACCCATCACTGAAAACCGCATCAAAATCTGACAAGTAGTTTTGGGGATAAATGGCAACATTGGTTTGCACAAACAAACAAACAAACATCCTCTCACCCCAAACGCATAAAACCATCTCCGTACCGTCTCGTCGTGGGTAAAAATGGTAGTGTGCACTAGGCCAAACACGGAGTGGCTACGTACTCTTTATCTCCTCCAGATCCTTACGTCGAGACAGAGTTACGACTTAGAATACCGATTTCGAAGAGGTTTTCAATGAGGTTTCGTTAAGTCGAGGATGAGTAAGTTTTGGAGAACGACTTAGAATATACCCATATTCTAAGCCCTTACACCCGTAAGGGCTTCATTCTACACAAGATGGTGTGAAAATTAAAGTTTTTGAAAAAACCCTCGACGTTCAAAACGTAATTGAAAAAGGATAAACTAATTCAAAAACCCTCGACTAAATTATCCGTCAGGGGCTGTCATTAAGTGAACTATAGTTTTGCCGTTTTATAGTAACGTGAATAATAGGATTTATTTATTTTCATGCTGAAATTTATAATAGTGATGACAGGCCCGACGGATATTAAGTCGGGGGTTTTAAGATTATTTCACCCTTTTTCAATTACGTTTTAACTTCATAAGTTTTATAAAAAAATCAAACTTTTTAGAGATTAGTACATTGTACTACATAAAACCCATTACTGAAAACCGCATAATCGGACTACTACTTTTGGTTTTGCTGAAACAAATGTTTACTGCTGCGCCCCCTGGAGAGTTATCGCCGTTTGCAAAACTGAGGCGTTTAGCTTCAAAGCTTTGCTGCCGTGAGTTACACGAATCATTCCAAAATAAGTTCCGTCCTCATCAACTTCGGGGACTTGATGAGGGGGTTTCGGGGTTAGAGGAGGCTGTGAGGCAGCGGTTCATGCAGCCCGCATTTTTCTGCATTAAAAAAATTACGATATTTTCTTTATTATATATATATATATATATATATATATATATATATATATATATATATATATATGTGGCAATGTTATTGCTCCCCTTCAAAATTTATGTTTGGTCAAAATGAAATAGATTCATGTGTGGGCTGTCAACAGGGCGATCCGCTCGGCCCTGCCATATTTAGTTTGGCTATTCAACCCATAATTTCTACCATAAAATCAAAATTTAACGTTTAGTATTTAGATGACGGCACTTTGGGAGAGGATTTGTCATCCGTACTGCATGATCTGGACTACATCAAAAACCATTTTCTTAATATTGGTTTAGGTCTAAATTTCAATAAATGTGAGATTTTCGTATCTGACCGTATGTCCCCCAATAGTATCCCACTAGTAATCCAACAATTTGAATCCATAGCTCCAAATATATCAGTACAAACAAAGGCGTCTCTAACACAATTGGGAGCCCCTTTGTTTGAGGAGGCAATCGCCTCTCGCTAGTAAACTTTCATCAAATTTGCACCACGGCTCCATGGGTTGAAGCCACACAGCTTTTTACATACTTCGGCTTTGTCTATTCACTCCAAAATTCTTGTACATCCTACGCTGTTCCCCTCTTTAGAAGTTTCCCTTGATCACTAAATCTATTGATGCGGTATTAAAAAGTACAATTTGCAAAATCCTAAATTTACAACTTGAAGACCGCCATTTTGAAACAAGGGGCACAGTTTGAAAAGTTGTACTGCTCCTTTTGTGGTGATATGCTATCGATGCGGTGAAAAGGATGTCACAGCCCGGACTTGTCCTAAATGCCGTCCTGCCGGGAATACTCCCGCTAGGGCCGCAACGATACCAAAAAAGGTAAACTCGTGAGTCGGTGGTATAAAACTTCGTCGGAGGAGTGGGCCGAGTGGCTTAATTTTGTAAGAAGTTCATAAAAATAACTTGTTAGCGAAGATGGCTGCTGAAAAAGTTGTGAATAAAGTTGGCTCCATATCAATGCCTGCGTTGTCACATGCTTTTTCAACAGGTAATGCTTCCGGTTCCGGTTCCCCGACTCACGTAGGCCAAATATTTAGGGATACCCGTCCTTATCTAAAAATAAGTATATACGACGTAATATTTAGAGGTCTGCTGGATTCAGGCTCGGAAATTTCTATTATTGGTGGAAATGCTTTTAAAAAATATTTTTGAGATTTTTGCACTATGCATAAATCAACCGATTTAAATATAATAAGTACTGCTAACGGTTCTGCCTCACCTGTCACCGGATACGTATTTCTACCGGTAACAGTAGACGGGCGAACCGCTATTATAAAATTTTACGTAGTTCCTGGAGTCTCCACTGAGTTATTGTTGGATATAAATTTTTGGAAAGAATTTAAAATAGCACCCGATGTTCTGTCATTATTGAAGAGTAGTGAATTCTTACCGTCTAATCAGTATGTTAGCGGTGTAGCGTGATTTTTTTATGCGATTTTGACTCGCTTTCTGTTGTGGAGCGCAGGCAGGAGTTTGAGGAAATATCGAACGTTAAGAAAGGGCTAGGTAGGTAGGACACATTTAGTTACTCACAAGATCGATACCGGGGATCATCTGCCTATTAAACAACGTTATTACCCTATGTCTCCGGATAGGTTGGCCGAGTTAAATAAACACCTAGATCAAATGCTGAAAGACGATGTGGTCGAGCCGAGCAACAGTGCGTGGAACAATCCGGTTACCTTAGTCCAGAAGGCAGATGGAACAACGCGCTTTTGCTTGGACAGCCGTAAGCTGAATGCAGTCTCTAAACATGATGCTTACCCGTTGCCCTACATAAGTAGTATACTGGACCAGCTGAGTAACGCGAAATACATCTCCACGGTGGATATTTTCTCATCATTCTGGCAAATAAAAATTGATGACCTTGAAAGTCGCGAGAAAACCGCGTTTACCATACCCTCCCGCGGCCTCTACCATTTTAAAGTCATGTGCTTTGGATTAACTTCGGCTCCGGCTACTCAGCAAAGACTTATGGGTCGCCTGTTTGGCCCCGAGTTCGGGAACCGGGTGTACTGTTTCATGGATGATATCGTCTTAATTTCCGAGACCTTTGCCGAGCATTTAGAGCTGCTACATAAAGTATATGAGAAGTTACAGCAGGCCAACAACGGTTAACCTAGAGAAATGCCAATATTTTAGGAAACAACTTAAATATTTGGGACACATTGTTGATGAATTTGGGTTGCGCACTGATCCTGAAAAGGTGTGGGCTATTGTCGATTTTCCTACCCCGACGTGCTGAAAGGACGTTAAGCGCTTTCTGGGTACGGCATCATACTATAGGCGATTCATTAGGAACTTTAGCAACCGGGCGTCGCCTTTAAACGCTCTTACAAAGGGGGCTCCTCCGTTCAGCTGGTCACCGGAGGCCGATCGTGCTTTCATAGACCTAAAAGAAGCTCTCACCAAAGCTCCAGTCCTATCGTGACCAGATTTCACCAAGGAATTTTCCGTTCACTGTGACGCTTCCGACTTCGGAATAGGGGGGACACTTATACAGCTGAACGACGAGGGCGAAGAGCATCCGATCGCGTATTTCAGCAGATCTCTGACATCTGCGGAACGTAACTACTCTGCTACAGAGCGCGAGGCGTTGGCGGTGGTGCAAACGGTTTAACATTTCCGTCCCTATTTAGAAAGCGACAGACCGTTCCGTATAATTACCGATCATGCTAGTTTGAAATGGTTTCTGAACCTCAAGAATCCAACCGGTCGCTTGGCGCGTTGGTGTTGTAGATTGTCTCCATATAACTTTACCATTGAACATCGTAGTGGTGCTCAAAATATTGTACCGGACGCCCTATCTCGGTCTGTGCCTGTTGCGTCCATTGATATATCAAAAATACAAGACCCTTGGTACATAAATATCATTAAACGCTGTACGGAGAAGCCGCGTGCGTGTCCAAATTTCCAACTCATAGATGGTAGGCTTTACCGTTTTACTAAGTCCAACAATAAACTCAGTGGTGACTTTGAGTGGAAAGAGGTAGTATCTAAGAAACTTAGAGAGGATACCATTCAGGAACATCATTCTAAACCTACCGCGGGTCACCTTGGCGTCGCTAAGACTTACAAACGTCTGAAACTACGTTACTTTTGGCCTGGTATGTACCAGGATACAGTCGATTTTATTAAAAAGTGCTCCATCTGAAACGCTTATAAACATAGCTCCCAGGCAACTCCCGGTTTTATGGGAGAACCGAAAATTTGTCGTCGGCCATTCCAGTGCATCAGTATAGATTTAGTTGGTCCACTGCCCCTGTCCCGGCAGCAAAACACATACTTACTGGTAGTTGTGTGTTGCTTTTCGAAATACGTCTTATTATTTCCGTTGCTTAGGGCAACCGGAAAAGTCATTGCTCAGCGTCTCGAAGACCACGTATTTTTGATACATGGCATCCCACAAACGATAATCTCGGACAACGGCTCACAGTTTATAAGTCATGAGGTACAAGCTCTTTATGCGAAATACAATATACCGCAGGTGCATTTAGGTCCGGTATATTGTCCTCAAGTAAATACAGTGGAACGTTACAATAGAACCGTGATTACGGCAATATCATCTTTTGTGGAGAACGACCATAGAACTTGGGATGTTAACGTTCATAAAATCCAGTTTGCTATGAACACGTCAGTAAACGAGTCAACATCGTTCACACCATTTATGTTAGTCCATGGGAGGGAAGCAGTTGCAGATGGAAACATCTATAATGACTATAATGACTTCCAGATTAGGTTACCTCAAAGATATTTATAAAAATGTAAAAGAATCACTTTTTAAGGCTCATAATCGTAACATAAAATATTATAATAAAAAAAGACGAGACGTTTCTTTCGACGTGGGGGATTACGTTTGGAAACGAACCTATAAGCAGAGCGCTGCAAATAGATGTTTTACTGCCAAATTAGCACCTAAATATGAACGTTGTCGAGTAATTCGGAAGCTTTCCCCTCTTGTTTACGAGCTCGAGGACGAAAGAGGGAAATCGATTGGAAAATGGCATATAAAAGATTCCAAAACCGTAGATGCAGCCAAGGATTAGTTATAGTAAACAATTTTGCAGCGCCAGGGCGAGTATCGTGTAGGTAGCGTTTTATTTGCATGTACATACCTAGATAATCATCAAAGTATGCACTAAATAGACGGAATATTTTTTTACTGTCAACACTAATTGTCTTTGGTTTAAAAGACGATTTTTTTTTCTTTTAAGTTCCACCGTGTGTGGGCGGTGGCAAAGAATACTCACACCGCAGGTCAATGCTTCTTTGCGTGTCGTAAGAGACGACTTACGGAGGCATAGTGCGTTTTGGAAAATTTCTCCCTATTTTATATTTCGGGAAATTTGGGCTGGTCTGCTTGTTTTCTATCATAATAGAGCTCATTAATTTAAAAAATGTTAAAAGCGACTCGAGCGCCGTCTCCCAGGGGAGACATTTACTAAAACGCACTATTATCAGCGCCATCTATACCATCTTTGCGGCGTACTAGGCCGTCGTGACTGTTTACTTTTTAAAATCTTTTAGTTTTCGGCTTTGGGTTGCTCCTTTTTCCTTGCGTTGCCTTGGTAAAATATTTGGTAAAATATTTTGCATACCGAGTATGATGCTGTGACTTATTTTTAATATTTCTTATTTGTAAGTAAATGTTTAATTTGTGAATAAATTATGTTCCACAGTATGATGCCCTTCTGTTTATATTACAGGGAAGCTCTGGCTACAGAGATTAGCCCAAATTATGTTTACATGAGGGCTTGCATGCCACATGGTGTGCCCTCATGAAATCATTCTTGAAGTGATTATTTATGAAAGTTTACTAATAAAAAAAAAAGTAACACCCTTATGGGGTCCCTTTGTATCAATTACAAGGCTTAACTTGATAATTTAGGTGGATTAGGCAAGTATAATGGTAAAATCAAGTAGGGACACTGATTATGAAATTCTGATGTGAAGTGCACTGACACTAACCTGCGGCTTCAGCTATTCATTCATCAAGAGAATCAGATAGGTACATATTGTTTATAATATTAATAGTTTACACTATGTACATAATAATTCTATAAATCTCCTAGTTTCAAATAACCTTAAAAAGCAAGGTCCTTTCTGTCATATCAATCGCAGACCATCTGACAATCTCCTGTCAGTGTCATAACTGTCACTGTCGATCTGACAGATGGGGCGTTACGTGCGTTTGCACTGGATTAAAACGTAAATCAGTGAAGATAATATTCCTGCACCCCGACCGCCTAACGGTATAGCTTGTGCAATCGTTAAAGCTATCGATTTTCAAACCCCTACAAGGGCTCTTGCTGACGCACTCACGTTCATACTAAAAATGCAATAGTGAATGCAATACCTAGATGAATAGAAATATGTAGGAATTAGACAAAATTCCTATCGTTGAAGGGTTTTATGAGAGTTTGAAGTTTGATAGCTATAGCAATAGCACAAGCTATACCGTTAGGCGGTCGGGGTGCTGGTGTACGATGGCCAAAATTCAAAGCCAAGGCTGATGCTACCTCTGAACAATGAAAACCTGTAAAGTCAACAAGGTTCGAAGAGCAGTTTCGGCCACCACCACCAAACATTTAAATACAGTCATTCACCGAATTAAGCATCTTTTTTCCTTTACATTTTTTTCTACTAGCTCCCACCCATCGTGCCCATAACCTGACCTATCATATATTTATATCTTAATGAAAGGAAATTTTAAAATCACCGAAGTCTACAGACATACTGCCTTATAAAATAAACGACATTACAGTTGCCTCTTTTCTAAATAACTTTTTCAACTAAATACACATCAGGATTTTTAGTTTTCTGAAGTTCTTGAGCATAGAATGATCCTAAAATTCTATTTCTTCTTGAGTCTTCCAGCAAATACGTTGGTGGATCAGTATTTTGAACAACAACTACTTTAAATAACTCGGTTGACCAATTGGGAGTGTACCCTTTATCAAAGTTTGCTTTATGTTTACATAATCTTACTACATCACCGGTAATAAACGGGTTTTTCCTCTTAATTATCGGTTTATTCAGATTAATGTATCTATGCATCACCTTCTGTTTTGTATGCTTAGTAACCTGCGCTGCAGTCATTTGAATAGTTCTGTGTTTAGTGTTATTGTAATCATCCACAACTTTATCTAGGGTTAAAAACAGTCAATCACGATAAGTATGAAATTATAATATTAATTAATTCTGGATATTTTTTGCACATCGATAAGATCAGCTTGCCAAAGATCATCTATGTCTTTGAGTAGAACACATCTACGAGGAAAATTGACTCTTGCATTTCTGTGTATTTCATTCACGACATCTTCTTTACTCATTTTTAGCATCTATTTACCTCTACACCTATTTGTCTACTAAACAAATGCTTATTATGTTTACGATATTTATTAAGTTGGCTTATTTTCCATTACCGGACAAGCATTTTAAATTCATTAGTTTTCCGCAAATAGTTCTATTCATTAAATATTTTCTATTTCTTTTCCTACCAATCACCTTTGATAATTCCTGTTTCTCTAAGTTCCTCGACAATTAAAATAAATTCGTTACCTTGATTAGTATTTCCAGCTTGTTTAGAGGCAATAAGAAGTTTCAATCTCTCGACAAGTTCATTAGGATCGTCCCAGTAAATAAAATCGGTATGTTTTTTATATCTCTTTAAAACGTTAAGATTACCACCAAGCTTTTTATTATTACCAACTATTGATCCCGCGAACATCGGCTTAATATTTTTTCGATATTTTTCACCTTTATCTCCTTTCAACTGACTATAACTATCATAGTCACGCTTATGAGCGTTAGTTTTGATCAGAATATTTTTATATACGTTTTTATCATTTTCAGTGACTAACGCTAGGTTAGGTTTTCTTTGTAACAAAACCTGCAGTTAACGGATATTCATCATTGTCAATCTTAATTCGATACCGTTCCTTTTCACCGTCAACTGAAGAAATAATTTTAACGACCAAATTACCTATCATTAATTTGTCACCAATTTTGCGGACCCCAAAAGGGATGTTTATGTTGCAAAGACTACTCATATACTTTTCGGTTATAGATGTATCTTTTATTTCAGTATCAGAATATTATTCTGAGTTCGAATCCGAACATTTGATGTCTGTTTGACTGCTGTTCTCCGAATGGGAGTTAAGTAGTCTTCTAACTGTACAGACGCTTTTAATGTGCTCACATTTATATCATATTTCACTATATTTTCATTCGACCCCAACATCTGTGTTAGAGGTTCCGTAACGGGCTTAAATATTTTATTGAGTTCAAGATTGTTTTGATCTTGTATGTCTTTTAACTGTTTAAGTTTATTTTTTATGTTTTTTGCTGATGTGATTATTTGTTCTTTAATATCGAGACTCATGTTACCTAAGTCTTTTCACTCTCACAAATAAAAAGCAAATTGCAATGTTGGATTCAGCATAACCTTATAAATATGACTAAGTTTTTTCTATATCTTCCGTTGTTTAGTTTACAGTCTTTATTTATGCTTAGAAAACTGTGCCGCTCCCGCCAAACGTAACTGCAAATTTCTCTAAATTTGTTCCATGACATATCTGAATTAACATTCTCATTGTATACATGCTTCAAGTTTATTTCATCCTGTTTAAAAATCAAAATTAAATTTGCGTTATCACGAATTAGTTGTTTTGGCACCTTCGAATATGTTTGCGATAAATAAAAACAATCTATTTGATTGTGTCTACCCATAGCAAAATAATTACGAATGTTGCTCTGACTTTCACAAACCACATCATCAAAAATCATCACTGTATTCGGTAATGCTTGATTTGGATGTATAACTTCACTATTATCACTACACACATGAAATTTTATTTCAGGAACTTTTAATAACACTTCTTTAAGAAAACAATATACACTTTGAAATGGGGTTTTTGTGTATAAGTGCAAATGTTTAAATCTAATACCGTTTTCATGTAACAATAAAGAAACCATTACATTAGTTTTACCACAATTAGATGGTTCACAAATCAAACAGCGAATGCTATTAGGTAACAATGCACCATGTTTCGAAAGTCGTGATTCTGTTTTCAAATCAATAGGGGTAATGTCTAAGCTTAATGTGTGTTTTTTAAGCTACATCGTCATCAAATGATCATTATTACCATTTGTTCCAACATTTATAGATATTAATTTTCCCATTATTTAACTCTTAGACATATCAGCAATAATAAACTTAAACAACTTTGTTTATGTGAAATATACTGGGTGTAAATTGACCCTTAACGAAAACGAAAGTCTCGTATTCTATCTATTATTACGAAGATTTTTTTGTAAGGAACCATACCTGGGAAATCAATAGTTACGGTATTATTGACCAACAAAGTGACATAAATCTTTTTGAGACTTTTTGATAAAATCAATTAGTAAATGACATTATAATTCATACCTCTTAAAAAACTTCATGATTTTTATTGGAATTCATAACGAAAAATGCATCTGAACTTGACGAGCCGCAATGAACTCCAAATGCTCCCAAACATACGGGTCGCGCGGCGGCTACGCAGCGAGCGCACACACACATTCAGCTGTTCCGGTCAACCACTGCTCGCGGTCGGTCACCCGACTCCCGCCCGTTTAAATCGTTGTCGTTGTCTCAGCCACATGACACCCACTGCTGGGTGTAGGCCCGTTTAAATACACACCGACAATTTTGTAGGTAATTCAATAGTAATAAAATAACGTAACTGCTACTTTTCACAATTATTCAAAATCTCTATTTTTATCTAGCTTCTTATTATTTTACACTTAAATTTTCATCCGTGTCCAACAGGTTTTTCAGCACTAAACAAATGCGATACGAATAAACAACAAAAGTTGTGAGAATAATAAACCCGCCACGGGCAGGAGCCCAACCCGCGCTCTCAAGAGTTGGGATCGGACGCTCCCATCAACTAGACCACCAAGGCACGGCCGCGGCGACGCGCAAGGCCTACGGCTTATTCTTTAGATCTAATCGAATTTTACACCCTAGACGTTTTAAATTACTGGTAGAAGCTCGATGACTAAGTGGGCAAGCGCCGCGGCCTGTGAATGTTGTGAATAAGCAACGTTCGCAATGGTTGGTCACAGGATGGGTGACCAAATACTTTCTATCTCGAGCTCTTTCGTTTGTGCTTCGGAACGGTAGGCACGTTAAGCCGTTGATCCCACCTACATCTGCAGTCCCTTCAATACGCATCGGGTCCGCGTGGAGTGTCATGGCCTAGTATCCTTAACATAACTATCCATAAGAAAGGCCTATGCCAAAGCAGTGAAGACATTTAATGGCCGAATATAAATTACACATGATTCTTTAATTTTACCAGGATAGTTTAGGTAGGTACTCGTACTTTCCATTTTACGGTTAAGTAGGTAAGTATCTAAGTTATTTTTAGATTAAAATCAAACATGTAAAACTTAAATGCAATAAGATAAGAAATAAGTCCCATCGTGACCACGGCCCCTGTAAAGGTCGAACCGTCGCTCGGGAAACAAAACCTAAAACAAAACACAATAATCTCTTTAATAACTCTAATAAACGTGCAGATTAGGCTTTGCTCCCGGGAATTCTCGGTACTGAAAATACCCAGAATTCCCGGGAAATTCAAAGATCCTTAGGTCCGGGAAATCTAAACTATGTCCCGGGAATTCCCGGTACTGTACAAACACTAAAACTGGCACGAAATTTTAATTTTTAAAACGCAACCACGATAGAAGCTGTGATAGAAGTACATGCACGAGTCGTACTCTAGAGTAATCGTGTAATGCATTTTCCTTGGGGTGCTAAGGTAAATTGGTGCCACAGATAGTAACTACGTTGGTGGTAACAAGATGTTAGTTTACCTCACACAAACCCTGAAAGGGGAACACGGCTAGCTAATAGAATTGAGACTCCTCAGGGTGTGATTCTTCCGCACCTGGAGTATAGTGTGCTAGAATTAAGAAAAGAGGGCGCCTCGCACACTACAGCAAACGATTTCAGAGAGAAATAAGTAAACTAGGATTCAATTTGGACAATACATTTATTTATATATTTATATTCCATGCAACAACAAGATTAGTTGATGAAGACGTCCAGTACATTTTTAAATGCTTAAGATTTAAGACTTATATGGTAATTATACCCATGCATAACGTTAAGTTAAATCCTAGTTTCTTAAAATAAAAAGTATCAAGAGTTACCGTACAATAGGTAGTCACCGCCGATCCTCAATCATACTTTTATGTTTTAAAGTGGAGGTTTGCTTCCCTCATTGGTAGTAAGGCACGATGATTAATCCGTGGTAGACATCTTTCTTGATATAATCAAATGGTCATCATGGGCAGGAAGTCCACTTGCCGGTGAAGTTTATGTAGAAAGAACCACTGCTACGCCGAGCATGGTTATAAAGAAGCAATACTTCTTAAGCTTTAAGAGATACCATCTCAGATGATGATTATCTGTAAGTTAAGCTTAAACAGAAAACTGAAATTGCAATTGAAAGTTGAAATTGGAATTGCAAACTGAAACCCTGGAACAAACACATGGGGAGGTTAGCCACATGATCGAAGACCAGTCAAAATTACAGATTTATGCAAATAAACACTTACCATGGTTTTATGCCATGGGCCGTATGACTTTAAATCACAAATATGGGCCGAAGCCCTTGATTAGACGAATCCGGGATGTTTTACGATGCTCCTCACATGATCGCCAAAGCAAAAGAGAAAATGGTTGTCAAACGCCATAGAGAAGTACCAATTTTTAATTAGAGATGTTTTATATGAAATTACTATCAGAAGTGAATAATCGATTGAATCGATGATGAAAATCAATAAATCAAAAGGATACTGAATCAAGACAAACAACCCTCAGAATGTTAGGCAAGAATGCAATAAACACCCTAAAATCACTTCAAAATGAATTATCTTCCAATTCAGAATTTAGAAAAATATTTATCTTTTAAAACTAAGTAATCGATTGATTCGATTGACTGACTTGAATAGTCAAGCGAATGAATCGATACTATGAAAATATTTTTAAAAGTGTTTGGGTGTTTAATTTCGTCATACTCATAAAATAATTACGAATTTAATTTTTTTTCCCAGTCCCGAAGTTTCGAAATTTCCCGGTAATTTCCGGTACTGGGTAGGCTCCAGTACCGGGAATTCGAAAATCCAGTTCAGTTCCGGTACTGCAAACCCTAGTGCAGATAGATTCGTAAGTGTTTCATTTCAATGAAACGTACGCGCGGAAACCCACAACCCCAGTCTAGTGAATAGTCATGAAATAATACAACATTATTTACTCAATCGTGGATAAAAAACAAAAAAAAATAGTTACGTTTACTTTACTTTAAAACAAGAGCTCACTCATATCATTTTAATGCTGTCATCGCTAGTAACTTCGAAATAATTATTAACAGGTGATCAATACAAAGCAATCGTATCTTCTAGCAGGTACTTGTCGCGAGTGCGTTACCCAAGCAAAATGTTGTGCTTTAGATAGATGAGACTATAACAGATAATTACTGTGTCATGAGGAGAAATTTGTTTACTAATAGCAAAATTTGTGTGAATTATAGTTTGTAAGATATTTGAGAAAAACAGATTTTGCTGGAGTAACGTTTGAAACGTTACCCTGGCAAAAAAGTAGCTTCAGCCCGAAACTAAATACATGAATAGATAGATTTTATTGCGTAGTAAATATTAGCAAGTAGCAAAATTTGTGTGTGTTATAGTTCTCGAGTAATTTAAGATTTTGCTGCGGTAACGTTTAGGGATTTCCCAGATCTCGAAAACAGGTCAAAGCATAGGTTTGAAAAAAATACCAATCAGAGACCTTAATTTGTTTAAATTTGTTTAAACATTAGTTTTTGAATTGGTTGACGCAAACCAATGTAATTAAATGGTTTCGAAAACACTTATTACGTCAAGAGTTTTAATTATTGTAGCTTTACACGATATGAAGCTTAAAACAAATTTGATAAATTTTAGACTGGTCGTACTTTAGCAATCGAATACGCAGTTCCCATAACATTAAGAAACATGGCTAACATTAAACAAATTAAAGTGATTCACGAACATTCATTCCTGTTTATTTCAGCTTTCAATTACGGCTATCATGAAAAATTAAACTAAAACAAGAATTTATTTGCTAACATTTACTACGCAATAAAAGCTATCTATTCATGTATTATCTATTTATGTTCCGGGCTGAAACGCCTTTTTTGCCAGGGTAACGTTTCAAACGTTACTCCAGCAAAAACGGTTTTTCTCAAATATCTTAAAAACTATAATTCACACAAATTTTGCTATTAGTAAACAAATTTCTCCTCGTGACAATAATTATCTGTTATAGTCTCATCTCTCTAAAGCACAACATTTTGCGGGGGTAACGCACTCACTTGTCGCCCGTCGCCGCATGTCGCGTCTCGGCCGCCCCGGGACGGGCCCAGGCGCGGGAAGGGCGTGCGATCGGGTGTCTGTCGGTCGGGCGCGGGGCGGAGGAGGGGCGAGCAGGGGCTCCTCGGCGCGTGCGACCCGAGTCGCGGCGCGGTGGAATCAAAGAGATTTCTAAAAGTAACTACCGCCTTTCTCGCTCGCCGCCGGCCGCCCGGCGCACGCCCGGATCCGCCATTTTCTATCAGTTCGGTTTCTTATGTTATCGAATGCGCACATGCAGTTTTTTAGTTCCGAACTTTCGAATTCGAAATAGTAAAATAAGTACTTACTGTTCTCGTGTTGGTGTGTTGTGTTGTGTGTTTTGTGTGTGTGAGACAGAGTAATTGCTCAGTGTTATCGAGTGAGTGATAAAGCAAAGCAATCTTACAAGATGCCTTGGCATGCGTTTAGTGCTCGGGAGTAAGTGAACATGCTTTTGTGCTACGGTATGGCCCGCGGAAATGCCTCTGAGGCGTTGCGGGGTTGGCATTAGTAATTCGCATCCCGAATTAGGAATTGATAAGGGTTGATTTTTGTAGGGGTTGGTTACCCCTTTCAATTGACACCCCCCCACCCCGCGGAGATGCCTGGTTTTTTTTTTACACGTGTTTGAAGTTACGTGTAACGGAACGTTATTTTACGTTATAGTAATAACTTTTAGGTTGTTTTATCCCTTATTTTTATTATTTAGTATTCATTTATTATTATTTATTATTATTCTTCATAAATATATTGTAAAAACAACAAACAAAATTAAAATAATTATTTTTATGAAAATAATCATGAAACGGAACGCATTTTTCCGCCATATTGTAATCGCTGTCGTGACGTGTCATTCCGTTTCTATGTGGTTTCTATACTATGCAGTCTCCACACAAGCAAAGTTGTAGTTTTTTCAACTTGGAATGAATAGTTAAAAATTAGTGACAGAACCGAATTAGTAAACCCCGACCTCACGTGGTACTAGTCTGCCCTACCCCTAGAGTGTATATAAAAGCCCGGAGGCGCGGAGGGAGAGCAGCCCCCGCGCGCTGTAATAAATCGCAGGCACCATGTGCGCCGAAGCGGCTGAGGCTGGTCGCCGCAGGCGACCAAAAAGCCGAAGCTGCGTAGGGGAACATGAAGTGCCTGCGGTTTGTTACGCAGGGGCGGAGGGGCTGCACTTCCCGCAGCGCCGGAGACGTTCGGAAGCCTAATATTCAATGAGTCGACTTGTAGGTTATTGACCTTCACAAAAAAAACTACAGGTTTCCGCGCCTAGGGGGTAAGGGGGAAGAACCCCCCCTCCCCCTCCCCCTCCCCCTCCCCCTTTAATACTAAATCGGGATGCGAATATCTAATGCAACCCCGCGTTGCGACTGTACGGAGTTGAACACCCCAACGCAGTTCAGCCCCGCGATCCTCGTGTGTTTAACAGAGCTGTACAGCGTTTGCTTGACCACCAGCCAATTGTGCCCGTCTCGGAGGGTGGTGGCGTACAAATAAGACTTGCCACCGAACAGGCTATTGCGTTCGTATAGGCGTGAGATCAGCAGCGAAGGTACTGCGTAGAAGGCCTGGTCAGCATCGAAAGACCAGTTGTTGAAGAAGACTAGGTAAGTACTTACTACTTACGGCAATCAAAAAACTGTTTTTATAAATTTTTGTTATGTTTCATTTAAAACACTTAAGTGTTATTTAAACTCAAATGTTTCATCCGAGCATCGAATTTCGGAAATTGGAATTGAGTTATAATGTACTACTAAGTTATCAAGGCAACGCAGATAAGTAGGTAATTAAGGTACTTGCACTATAGCGCAAACGTGAATCGCGGAAATCGAACCTAGCTAGGTCGTTCCGCTATTAATTATTGTCAAGAATTTGCCTTTCTTGAATCACGAAATAAGTGATTCGTCGTTAGCCATTTAATGTTCCCACTGCTGGGGCATAGGTCTTCCTTAAGGATAACCGCCCAGTGTGGGTTGGTAAATTTGATGAGAGGTTGACCTTAATGGTTACTCAGGTCTTCCTTAAGGATAATCAAGGAGACTGGGCCATGACCCTCCACGCGGGCCCAATGCGGATTAGAGGATATTGGCGACTGCAAATGCAGCCAGGACCAACGGCTTATCGTGTCTTCCGAAGCACAAAGTAGCTCGAGATACAAAGTATTTGGTTACCCATCCTCTGACCGGCCTGCGAATGATGCGGTTAAGCAACGTTCGCAGGCCGCGGCGCTTACCCAATACGCCATCGAGCTACTTTAATAAGCGATTACTTTGACAAAAAAAACTAAATTATGAAAATTTTAAAACCCAATAAAGAAACGAGTGGCCGCATAGTGGGTCGCGCGCGCGGCGCGCCGTGACACAACCACACGCACTCAGTTATACACGCGCGTACTGTTGTGTTGTAGCAGTAATCAGTATGTTGCTTTGGGCGACTTGGGGGGTGTTGCGCGCTTTACATTGCGTTAGTAGTGGATATTATTATTTTTGATCGATGAAAATGAAAGTAGTTTCCCAGCATTTATTTTTGTTAATATTACTTATTTTTATGTACACAATGCATAAATCGTGTATTCGTTAAGGCTTTTTTTACACCGTGTATAGAGGTCCAGTTATATATTTATATTTCATATCTAAACCAAAGTCAAAGTCAAAGTCAAAGTCAAAGATTTTTATTCAAATAGACTTATAGATAAGTGCTTTCGAATCGTCCAATTTTTTTTTTCCTACCAGCCATTCAGGACATCTTTTAACTGATAAGAAGAACGGCCGCAAGAAACTTATCAGCTTTAACAGAAGCAACAACATTTACAAAGGAACATGTCGTTGCCAAACACAAATCTACAATCTTGAAACATATTTAATATAAGAGGAAAATTTTCTTATACTCAGTTATTAGAATATTTTCCTTTTATACAATTACAATTACTACATTATTACATTAACACTTATATCTGAGTTATTCTTTTCAAAGATCTTTATATCATGAAATGATGGAGGAAATTTCATTCCATTAACATCCAAAATTTTCGTAAAATGCAGGTAAGAGCTACATCTGTCAGAGTTTTTGTCACATGGATAAAGCCCAGCTATAATACTCCGAAGGAAACAAAATTTATCATTATTCTTTATATTAATACAGCTTTTAGTATTTGCCACGCGAGGAGGTAATTTTATATATGTACCTCCGCGCAATGGACAATATCTATTTATATTAATTTCTAAATGATTGAGTGATAAAAATGTCCAACCAGACTCAGAGTGTTCAAATTCAGTAAGTTTTGTTTTCAATCTTTCAATAATTTTCTTTCGATATATTTCTTTCAATTCATTAATACTCGTATCATATAAAATTTCATATTTCGTATTAAACGATTTCAATTGCTTTTCATTCGTTTTCGGTAACATAAAGAACGCAAATAATTGAAATTGTATCTTAAGACATTTATGTTTTTGTAATGTAATTATTTTCATGATTCTATAAATATCTGTTTCATAATTAAATAAAAACTCTTCTGGTGTTGTATATATTTCATTTTCATTTTTGACATGATAAGTAATGACTCGGTTTTTTAATGCACTATTTACTATATAAATATTCTTAAATTCGGTTGCAACAATATTATTCATTTTATGTATCTCAGTTCTCAAATGATATTGATATTGTTTTCTGTTTAATCGTAAATCACATTTTTCGCATTTAACAACATTGTCATCACTTATTGGCTCTCGGGTATCGTTGATGTTAACAGTAAAAAATAAAAACAAAATAAAGTATTTGAATATGTTTCAATTAATTTTTAGAAAGTTATATATTATTAAGTATAAAAGATATTACATATTATTACAATATACAAATTTACTAACTAATTTCAAACAATACAATGATGTTGCTTTAGTATGCAACTGTAATGTGAAGACAGACGAGTATACCTACTACAGTTGCATACCAAAGTTGGATGTAAATGTGTTTGGTACACTTAGAAATTCCTTTCTAGCAGATTTTACCACATTTGCTAGATATTGCCAGAGCTCGGTATTAGTATCGGTTCTTATTTTAAGTGTTGATACAGAGTGTCGCCATCTATTTATTGGCAATATGTTTTCTATTTCTTCAGCACGATAGACCTTTATCTCGACATAGTGCAAGCCTGTCTTTTCAGGTAAAACTTGTTTAGAAAGGCCGGTTGCAACTTTGTTTGATAAAAACAGATTGCAACGCTGGTGGAGCGGTTACTAGGTGACGAACCAGACATCTCACCATCACTGTCGTCTCCAAAGAGATCCTGCGCAGTCACTCGAACCGGTGTGATTGGCTTGATAACGGGTTCCCTCTTCTTCGAGTGATGAGGGGTCGGAGCACGTTTCTTCGACCGATGCATGTGATCTGTGAATAAAATACCAAAATTATTAAAATAATGTTGAAGTCAAATTGTCATTAAAAGCAGTAATACTTATAAGTAGTCTTTTAAGTTTGTGCATACTATCTTGCATCTTTGTTAAGGTCACTATATTATGTCCCAATTTACTATGCACGCTAATCTGTTAAATAAATAAATAAACCGAGTTCTAACTTCCTACCTTGAATAGATTAAAAAGGACTCACTACCAATCACTAGCTCTGTATCTAATTTTATTGTAAGTAACCAATTGAAAGAGAAACTCATGTATAACTCAACTTTTTGTTTCTTTTTTATCCGTTCTTTTCTTCTCCATATTCACCTAGTCGTCCGATGGAGGGAAGACATCGTCTGCGAGCACTGGCATAGATCTCGACCTGAGAAACGATACACAGTATTAAAAAAGTTATATTTAAAACTAGAGAGATCTTTGCCCAACAGTGTGACACGATAACTACGATAAATAAATAAATGTTTTTTAATGATTGGCGAACTCTTGATACTAAAATTTAAAAGAGTAAAATACTTACATTTTATTTGGGTGTTCCAGGCAGATTTCCAGATGTATTGCTTAGTAGATTTGCTGTTCGCATGTGATAATTTTGATCCGAATTTCATGGTTTATATTACACCAAAATTTCATAGTGTGTGTCATATACTGATAGAATATTGTTTGTGTTTATTAGCTGACTATGTTAAAATCCATACATAGATCATGAAGAATCATCATTGGAAAAACTTATTTAGACAGTACACTCTCCAGCAAAAACATCGTATCTTGATCAATATCTATACTAATATTATAAAGAAAAAAGATTTGGTTTTTTGTTTGCATGGTACCCGTAATAGAGACTCGAGCAAGTTTGGGTATGACTTAGGTTCAAATGTTTTTAAGAAAATAAAGACACATGCCCCGACCGTTGCCCGAACTCAGAACCCAAGGTAGTGTTAGTAGTAAAGTTTATACCACCACACCAAACAGGTCGTCAAAAGTTAATTTATTAGACGATTATACGATTGTTACAATTGATAAACATAGACGAATCTTTTTTTTTTTTTTTTCATTTATTTATGGACGACCAACAAGGCATACACAAAAAACTTGGCTTAAAACATACACAGTTCACCTTAATCTAGACATAGTGTTGCCCTACTGAGAGGCTGCCACGGCATGCATCCAAACAAAAACAAACTAAATCATTCAATAAAATATTGTGTGCGATTTTCAACTTTAAAATATACTAATTAAAAAATATTAAATTATATAAATAAAAGCATTGCAATTGAAAATCATCATTATATCTTCTGATTCCCTTGGCGTTAAGGTGTAAACATGTCGGTAAGTAACAATCGTATTTAATATTAAATATATTAAACTTTTACTAACTATTCAACAAGACTATCATTTCAAATACTGCATTTATGTTTACAAACCTTTCCAACCTGGAACTATTCACCCGTGTCAAAAACGTATTCGCCACCATCGCTAGTAACTCTCACGTAAGTGGAAGACAGAAACCAAAGTCCAGGGAACCTCGGGATTTTAAATACTCAAAATAAACCGTGTACTACAATGTTCAAAAAAGTTTTACGAGGTTCAAAAGTCGTTAGAATAGAAATATATGATGCCAATCAATTCGATAGCGTTGAAAAATCTATATGCAACTGCACTGCGGAGATTTGTGTCCAACGCGTTGTAGAAAACATAGCTAGCGATGATATTTACTCTCGTATTAAAATTTTAATACATCTTATATGTGTGGGATTTAATATTCAAAACCCTTTGTTATTATAATATAGAAAAATGTTACCCAAAACTTGTATGTAAAACTAACTACTTGTATTAAATAAATAAATAATGAATACTATGTGTTGTTATTTTAAAATTATGACTATCTGCATTATGCTGTAAACTAATCACTCAAGGAATTTGCAGCAATTTTACATAATGAACATTCAAATTACTCTATCAAATCAATATGCAATACTGCATGAGTGAAAGAGACCACCTGACACACGACAATTCGCGACGGCTCTCTATTTATTCGGACGCATCTGAATGAATAGAGAGGTAAATAATTTATAATAACAAAGCTTAATGTCACTGAATCATTTCACAAACATGATCATGGATGGTTTGACGACTTTTGTATGGAACGGCACGTGCGTCCATATCGTACACTTCATACTTCACTGCAACCGTAGCGGCGAACACGAAACGTCCTACCTAGTACCTAAGTATGCAGTGCTCAGCACTGACTACCTTTTTTCGATGTTACGAAGTAAAGAGATTGCCACCAATCATTGTTTTGAATGGATGACGATATTAGTAAAATGTAAGTAATTATACTTGAATGGATTCAACCAAAATGAATAGAGGTGGGTGAATTGAGGTAGGATGTAGCGGATACTTGAATGGACTGTCAATTCAATCATAATGAATTGAGGCAGGTCAACCAATTATACACTACTACCACAGTATTTTTGCCTGGCGAGGCGATGACCCTAAAGAACGGATTGATAGTGATATGTCACAACGGGCATTAACCCACCTGTAATAGAACTTTTTCCATAAAAAGTTAGGGGGGTAGGGGGGTAATAAAATAGCCCATTGATCTATACATGAGAAAGACCTTCTGTGACATGACTCAACATTAACAATAAGTTGTTAAATGGTTATTAGGCAATTATAAATTTGTGTGCAGGCATTTATAAATAATCTGTTAGAGCTCCCATCACGAGATGGATCAATGCAATAACCACAAAGCAATAACATATTATTAAGAGATAAGTGATAGCAAGGTGTCTTGCAGAAGTTTATTTATGTATCGGAAACAAACAATTTATTTTGTATGTATACACATAAGAAACAAATGACTAAGCTCAATCAAGTCTGCAAAGAATACTTATTATAAATGGCAAACAAAGTATTTGTATTACTAACGGTTGTAGTTATTGATAACTTAAGTAAACAAGAATATAAACAAAAAATCAAATCACCTTCAATTTTATTGACCAATAGTTTTAAATAATTATTAGAATCATTAAACTTAACAGAGTTCAAATGTTTAGACATAAAAATAGAATAAAAATAATAATAACATTTTGAAAATCATTTCAATAAATTGAGTTGACCTATTTTCTCTAAGGAAAGATATAAACTTTGATCAAATTGTCCAAGAATTTGATTGTTTTATTATATAATGTTACATACTCTATTTACAATTGAGTCAGCAGCATAATTGGACTATTCAAAATAATTTATTTCCAGAACTAATTCAGATACAATGAAATGAAAGAAGAACAATTCTATTGTACAATTAACAATCATGTATATATATATATATATATATATATATATATATATATATATATATATATATATATATATATATATATATATATAACGATATTCTTTATTAACTATCTGGTCAGTGTGTGCTCTATATAGAGAACACTTTGGCGGCGTACCTCTCGGCGCCTATCATTAAGACAGCCCGTGCCGGGATGGCAGGGCTGTCGCCTCAAACAACAAACAAATGTGGGGTGTCCCCCAAATTGACGTATAGGTAGGTACTCCTAAATGTACCTGACAATATAATTAAAAAAGGGGTAAGTAAGTTCAATAGGGTTAAAAAGTTTGTATCGATTCTCATAATAAATCCTAGCAGGTAGGTAAGCTCTTGTGGCTCATATACCTACATTCGGTATGATTATTAAGTGATAAATTGTATCGAGAATTAAACCAAATCTCTCATTCCAGTAGAATGAGATAAAGGTTATTTTCTAAGATAAAAACTGTAAAGGAATAAATTATAACACAATACTTTTTCACCCTTAAATAAAAGGGATTGCTTACACAATAAGTGACAAAAATAGCTTCTAAATGGAGTAATGCAGTATTTTGAGATTCAGAAGATAGTTTGACTTTCGCACAAATCTTTTACATAAATTTGCAATTTCCAGGATTGCATAGCAGATTACAGTCAATTAATGTTCTCGTGGCTCGGTAACGTGTCACTGGCACGCTCAGCTTAGCAGGGTAAGCAAGACAAATCAGATCATATTGACACGTGATATATCTGATAATCTGCGTGATAATCTGCCCTCTTGGGACTATGATCAACGCTGCTGTCGATTACATCTTTCACCACTTTGTTTGCGTCGGAAAATTGCCGACATTAGCTTCCTTATGAACTTAGCTCAAGGTAAGATAGATAGTCCGGAACTCCTTAGTAAAATTAATCTGAAAATTCCAGCCCCAAATCTTCGTCAGAGATATGTTCTGCTTCGCATTCCCTTCACACGAACTAATTACAGAGCAAACAGTTATTTGGTTAGATCATGCAAGCTGTTCAACACTTTCAATTGTGAGTTTATGAATGATAGCCGATTGGATCTGTTTTGTAGCTCAATAAGGCACGTGCGTAAATTGATGATGGATAACTGCTTTTCAACAGCTAAGTAATGCTTAAATTGTTTTATATCATTTTTTTTCTATCTTCAAATGCTTATTTATCTGTTCATTTCACTTACCATTATGTAACTACATAGCTTTTATCTGTGGAAGTTTGTAATTAGCTTTTAAGTGCTTGCTTATTTACCTAATTTGTAAATACTGCTGTAAACTTCCCAAAGAAAATAAAATAAAATAAAATAAATAAAAATAAATATCAGTGTTCATGCTAGTAGGCCTGACGCCAGATATGCTCTTGTGGGTTTGGTGGAGAATCAAAAGGTGCAGCTTGAGAGTACCTATAATCTTCATTGTTATAGCCTCACATAAATAACGCCCCATTTGCTACTAAGTGGGGTATATAATGTAGTAACTATAGTGACAGTTTGTCACCACATCACCTATGATAGTTTCATAAAATGCCTTTTCCATTTACAGGCTTCTGTTCTGGTTTCTGGCTATTATCTGTACTGGAAGGCAGAAGCTGGCGCTTGCTGTCTTTTTCGTTTTGCTCCCCGTCTAGCATATGGGATAACACTTTTTCACAATGACGGTGCATGTATGTATATATTATAATAATTTAAGCTGTGCCGAGGAAATGGCTGATGAGCGCGTCGGTATGCGGTTTGCGGAAGCTGTTGAGGGTCTGTGAGGAGTATGCTTGTGGCCATGGATTAATATGTAATGCGAAAAAGAGCCATACATAGTCTTTGAGTGCGCCCGAGCGAAGTGTTCAAGAAATATTCCACCGGTTAAACTTAATGGTGTTCCTCTAGAAAGGGTTGAACAATTTAAATACCTGGGACGTGTGGAATGCAGACATGGACCGGGAGCGGAGGGCGTTGTCTGTAAGAGCAAATATGATCGCCCGCAGATTTGCACTATGCTCAAACGAGGTAAAGGTTACGCTCTTCAGAGCAGAGCATACTGTACTTCGCTCTACACGTGTAACTTGTGGGCTGACTAATAAATAATCAATAATGGCCATTCATTTAAAATGGCCCATGCGCTCATGGCCGCGCTTGACAGACTGATCGTATTCGACCACGTTTGTTAAGCAATGTTCGGTCCGGTCAGCCCCCGTATCGCGTAAAAAATATGGATATAGGCTTCATTTGACAGTTGAAGCTCATAAAATTATCTTATATGGTCATTTAACTGTCAAATGAAGCCCATGTCCATATCCATATGTTTTACGCGGTAGGGCCCCAGGTATCTGATAGGTGACCCTAAACTGGCATTACAACTGAGCGCTTCCGTGCTTCGGAGGGCAAGTTAAACCGTCGGTGCCGGCTGTTGTCATCTGATAATAACAGTCGTCAAGCCTAGTCAGAGGACTTAAAGGCGGCTTGAGAAACTCTGACACTAGACGTGTCCACTAATCCTCATACGATAAGAAGAAGATTTAAAATTGTTCCATTTGTAAGCTGTCTATTGTATTTGAGTAACGTATGAAATATGTATGTGGGTAGGTACACTCGAAGGCACTTCAAGCTTTACAGTGTACGAGAGAGCGTCCTTAGTTGCTCGTGATAGCGAAGGTTTTCCAGTACAGTCACGAAAAATGAGATGTAGGTATATGATACGTTAAATGTTAATAGTATGACCACGTGATTTGGCCAATGTGATTAAAACTATAAAAATTTATCACTTTACGAAAGGTATCTTTAGGTTAGAACTCTGACCAAAAGACGCGAATTATGTAATTAAGTGACAACTTTATATTTTTAAAAATAATATTTTATTCTACTTTACAATGTTGTATATATTAATTAAATCAAAAAATAAGAGACAAGTGAATGGTGAGAGTTCCTGATCGAATCTGCCTTCTCGGCGGGCATCGTATCGCCAGCTCCTCGGTCCAGACGCAGCATCAGCACATTCCATTGCAGCGAGTACTTGGCTGATACATAACCACTCCATCCCCGGATGGAAGTCCCTTTTTTCAATTTCTTGTAAAAAAGGGCTGGCTCGTTGTCTTCTCTACGGCTTCTGGCTCTTGGGTAGATCTGTACTTATTTATCAATTTCAGATATCCATAGTATATAAGTATAATTAATATAATGATGTATTATGGTGTCGTCCAATAGTAATGTTCTGTTGAATGTGTGGTTTCCAAAATTAAAGGTTTTTCTTGTAGGAATAAACTTTTCAATTTGTAGAGTTTATCCATATGTATCTCGTCCAGTTTCAGTGGCTGGTTCGTGATTTTTATAGTAATGTTTGTTAATTCAAATGACAGCAGTTTTACAGGGTGTCCTCGTAACTTGTTTTCAGAATTCTGGATACTATTCGTTTCAGTGACAAGTTTACATCCTTTAGGAATCTCTACCAGGTAAGTGCCTTGTATCGAGGTGAAGCTTTCTTCGGTACATATGGTGTTTATCTTCGTGACGGTCGGGCAAGTAATCAGGTAATTATAATCATCTATTTTGTCTATAAGTTCTGATGTTATATTGTGTTGGATTACATTTATATATTATTTTCTGTTTCAGGATCAAGGAGTATAAGCAATCGTCGTGGTTTTGCGTCTTCGTGAAGATCTTGTTTTTGCAATAATATGTGTTCTTGAATTAGGATAAAATTTCTTTATTACTTCCGGTGATAGGAACGACTGATTCGCTCCGGTATCAATGAGTAATTTAAGCGGAGGGTTCCGTATTTGTATAAACGGTAACTCACGTTTCATATGAACATTTATTTCAGTTATGTTAAGTTGGGGTTTTCTCGAACCTCGTGAAAATTTTAAGATTGCTCAGAGTTTTCTAGATTTTCAGAAATCTGGAATGCAGACATATCTGGGTTATTTTGGGATAATGAGTCATTGTCTCTTATATTTTCAATGTTACATTCGTGATTTAAACCATTCGTTTCTTGTGAGTTTAGTTCCTCAAAAATAAAGTTTGGGTCTCTACCTAACGGTTGGAAATGATTATTATTGTTATGATTCATAGGTCGCAACGGGATGTTTCTGGACTGATAAGATAAACCGCTCATCGGTTGAGGTGCTGAATTCCGTGGAGAATTTTGCATGTAATTATTATTTCTTTGAACAGGAAATTAGGTTTATTTTGAGAAAACTTTTGATTGAACTGTGGCCACTTTGGCCTTGGGAATCTAAATAGATTATTATTATTAAAATAAGAATTTTGTCTGTTTTGACCATAATTCAAACGATTAGCGTTATTAAAATTATTATTAAACTGGCGGAATTTAAATGGTAGAGCGGTTTGCTGAAAAGGTTTCGACATATTGTTATTCTTTGTCTGAGGTGGATGCGACTGTTGATTTCTAGAGAAACTTGTATTGTAAAATGATTTGTTACGATTTTGTAAATATGCAATATTTTCCTCTTCTTTTATCATTTGAATAGCACTAGGTAAATCGTTTGGCTTCATTGCTCGAATTGTAGAGCCAAGAGGTTCTTTTAAGCCGGCTAAAAATGTTTTTAACGTTTGTGACTTAAAACAATCACGTTTACATTGCTTTACTCTCGCATCGGCTTCATGCAAATTCACATAATTTATAATAGTAATTAACATATGCATGCATTTATCGTAAAATTCTGGTGCACTACAATTATCTTGTCTGAGGTTTACTAAATCGCAGTTAAAGAATTTTCGTCTCTTTGATCGGAGAAATGTTGCAATAATACGGTCTTGACTTAAGTCCAAGAGGAAGCGCCGTTTATGTTTACAACTTCCTCGGCTTTTCCTTTTAATTTTCCTAAAATACTAAACAATACCATCTGATTTTGGAATAAATCAGGTTGGTTTCTATCATAGTATTGAGTTAAAATAGCCTCTGATGTCGTTATAAATTTATGTAGTTGATTTGGGTTTCCCTCAAATTCGGGAACAAAGCCTATTGCTTGTCTAAACACATTTAGTTCCATTTTGCAAAACAATCAAAATTAATATTCGTATTTATTGTATAAAATTGTATCTTTAACATTATTCTGTATTGGAAAATTAAGCGATTTTAGTCCGTAATTTTCCTAGTCACAGTCAAACAAAGAACACACTAAAAACACAATATTAAATACAATAAAAATGTAGAGGAAGGAAATATTTTAAGGAATTGGCACTTACAGAATGATGGCCTGGATTTTCCACATTTTCTTAACACTTTTACGTAGGTTTCAACGAATTTCGATAATTCATTAATCCACAAGACTGCGCCAATTATGTAATTAAGTGACAACTTTATATTTTTTAAAATAATATTTTATTCAACTTTACAATGTTGTATTTATTAAATTAAAAAAATACGAGACTAGTGAATGGTGAGAGTTCCTGATCGAATCTGCCTTCTCGGCGGGCATCGTATCGCCAGCTTCTCGGTCCAGACGCAGCATCAGCACATTCCATTGCAGCGAGTACTATAAAATAAAAATAAAAATAACTTTATTTTTCCATCACAAACAGGGTTCTTACAATCAGTTAGTGTTATGTAGGTATTTATAACTATCTCCTATACCTGTGATGGACTGGTGCCTGAAATAGGTTTCAGCAGTAGAAACCTGAGCTACAGGTCGCCAGGCCCACCCAAGGACAAAAAGTAGGTACGTACTTGGCTGAAACATAACACGCGCGAGCTGAGCGAGCGAAGCGAGCGTACCTCGGCAGCGGCCGGCGAAGCGCCATTGACCAATTTCATTAAAAAGTACTAAAATATGATACCAAGCTCCCCCTGCTTCTATTGACGTTTTGCTAAGTCAAAAAGCTGTAAATATCGATATTATTGAGCGACTTCATTGAGCATTAATTACATTCATCAAAAGTAAGGTGCAATTATAAATAATGTGCGTTAAAAATAATTAATTAATCACTTTTACCTTTAATCATGGTAATTATTAATGATTGTTGGTAATTATTAATCATTGAAAATTATTAACACGGAAACAAAGCTCTGTCCACAAACTTTAATGTCTTTCAATATTGTAATGCGACGAGGTTGCTTAGCGTTTCTATGACATTCATTACACGTGACTGTCCAAATGTTGAGCCTGACGAGCTGTTGACTGGACATCGATACGAAGTGCGTCTTAACGTGTTAGTATTACAATTATGCGACAATAGGTATTTGGCTCTTAAATATTTAAGCATTCATAGAATACATTTGAGCAAATTAACGCAATATCATATTTACTCAAGTGTTTTATGTTTTGAGTTTATCGTTCCGATATAAAACTGAGTAAAAGTTTCTCCGAATTAGTGTAGCATTGACGGTTAAGTATTTTGCGTTGTAACGAAAATAAAATATGAACAAACTCGTGTTGCTCCTCCTCATAGCCTTGGTCGCAGTACAGATCGTAAGTGTTTCTTCGTACAAATAGATACCAAAAAATCTAAATTTCCCAAAAACTGGGGTTTTTCTATAAATTTAACTAGCTTCCGACCACAACTTTGTTGGTTCGTGGTTGTCCGTGGTTCTTCACTCTCAAATTTCTCTCAAACTTCGCACCAAACCAACTTCGCTCTCAAATTTAAGTTAAGCTATTTCAAGTTCACAACAGCGCTAATTCAGCGTAAAAAACAAGGAAGTTAAAACAAGTGATTAATACTGGGTAAAATATGTTTTGTATTTCTTTTTCAGAATGCTATGCCCGGCGCTGGTAAGGAAATTTTAAATAAACTATTTTTAATTACTTAAGTAATTTAATAAACTCTTAAAAAAGTAAATGTTTGTGCCTTCTGAGCCACGAGAGTTGGGTTCGATACCCATCCGGGAGAAAATTTTGTATGAATCAGATCAATATGAGAGAAGCTCGGTGGCGCATGGCGCAGTGGTTAGAGCGTTTGGCCTGCGTTGCAAAAGTTAAGCGATGTGGCGGGATGAGTGAACAAAAATTTATCATCGCGAACCCCACTATGCTTGAAAAGGCATACGTCTATCTAAAAACACAATGGTTTGAATATGTGTGTCATGTTTATTTGCACATGCGTTACGAGTATACCAATGACGTATTGTTTTAAATAATAGCAATTATTGTATTGTTAACGTATTGTTTTAAAGATCCCAAAAAAGATCCTAAAAAAGATCCCGCAGCGGATGCTAAGGGCGCAGCAGACAAGGCGAAAGATGCGGCTAAGGGCGCAGGGGACAAAGCCAAAGATGACGCAAAGAAACCCGACGACGCAGCGAAGGATGCCAAAAAAGGTAAGACTGCAGTGCTTAGTGACGGGCTTCTAGCTTCAACAGACTAAATTAATTAAAAGTTGAAATTACAGACCTATATCGAGATAGACGTAAAGAGCGCTTCAAACTGTATGAGAACCTAGCGTGTCGAATTTTTCGTACCTACGATGACTTCACGAGCGAGATTTAGTACTGTGGAAATGTTATTGACGAGCTGCAAGAAAGCACTGCACAACTAACCATTTTCGTTTCCGAGTGTCGCGTGTTTTCATGGCAATAGTCTCAAGCGGACTGACATAGGTCGGAAAACTTTGACCGTGGATCAAACTTCCATCATTATCATGACGGAATGTCCGAATAATAAAAGAACCGTAAGCACGTCTTCAGCATAAGGTAAATTGTTTCGTCCAGTATATTTTTGTATTGGAATTGATCCATGTCTTTCTATCAGCTTATCATGTCCAAAAAAGCACTCCTAAGTTTTCATATTTCCCCGCCATGCTTTAATGTCACTTTTGTGTACTTGTAGTCGAATGCACTATACGACGGACGGACGGCGTGCATATAGTTTTCCATTAGAATAAAACTGTTTTATTTTTGACTCGCCAAACAAAAACTTCTTTTAAATACTTACTTGTATTTTCTTTATGATTTCTTTTGTTATGGGCCATGTTTTAGCAACGATATAGCAGCGTTGGAGTTACAACTGTATCAACAGCTATCTTTTTCAAATTGATATCCAACTTACTTAAAAATGTGTTTTAGTGACCAGTATTACGCTCCATGCCTTGTTTATTCTTCTTTTTACTTGTAAGGTACATTGGCCAGCGAAACTAATGTTTTGACCTAAATATATATGATCATCTACATAGCCAATTTCCTTATTTTGAATAAAAATCTTTTTTCTTTACCCGTTAGTCATGACGCAAGTTTTTCTGAATTCATTTCCAAGCCGCTATCACTACTTCTGAGATCTAGAGTATGAAGCATAAACGATGATTGATAAGTTTTCGAAACGACAAAGAAAATATTTAATAATCCATTTAAAATTAATTTATTTCTCAACCTAGTATATATATCTATCTCAATGCATTTAGTCCAGCACTTCTCCAATGCCGTTACACCAGTTTGATAAAATGTTTTCTCCAACCCCTCAACATACTCAACTACGGCAACAATGACTTCATCGTTTGTTGAAAATCTCTGGCCTTTCTTCAAGTTTGGGAATAAGTGGAAGTCGCATGGGGCGATCTGGGGAATAAGGTGGATGCAGTAGCAATTCAAACCGCAATTTATTCAGGAGTTTGGCGACTGCAACCATAGACGAGTGTAGAGGCGCGTTCTTTCCATTGTTAAGAAAATTCACGACACAGAAAGTTCAAGATCCTGTCATACAAATTCCATAAGTTCGATCAAATCCAAATTTGGCGTTTTATTTTCTTTTTTTTTAAGTTCGTCGTTTTGGATACTTATCAATCAGCCCTCGTATTGTAGGTTTTTTTTATGAATGACGGGGAGACTCTTAACCTTCATCATACATGATGTTAAGTATTGATAAGGCTAAATATGGAAGCGAGCCTCTCCCGGAATCCTTAACCACTGAGGAACTGGCTATCTTATATCGAACTTCCAGAACACAACAATGCTGAAAACATTGTTGTTATGGCGTCAGGCTTAGATAAGATGTTGGTAGCTAGCCAGGCGGGCTTACAAGTCCTACCACCAACCAAACCGAATACAATATGTACCCCCGCTGGGAATCCAACCCGGGA
Organism: Chrysoteuchia culmella; assembly: GCA_910589605.1. Lineage (NCBI taxonomy): Eukaryota > Metazoa > Arthropoda > Insecta > Lepidoptera > Crambidae > Chrysoteuchia > Chrysoteuchia culmella. Next base: position 9,332,366 of record OU342647.1, on the reverse strand, counting down.
CCCCTGGGTCTGATACCGGTGGTTGTACCACTAGACCACAGAGGCGGTTAAAGATGTATCATGACTCTCTGTTATTGTTCGATATATATGTTCTAAAAGTGAATTGATAAGGTGATGTGGAATCGATCGCTTTGCCTGACTCCTCTTCTAAGTTTAAAAGCTTTTCCTTTCTTTTCTAACTTTACTTTCGCTTTTCCTTCCAAATACAGTTTTTGAAGTATGTTTATGTTCCGTTTACGCCTTGTTCTTTCAACGCTGTCCATAGCTTATCCTGTAATATTGTATTGAACTCCTGTGTAGTCGACAAAGTCAATATAAAGCGTTTTACTATATTTTAAGTACCTCTCAATAATCTGTAGTAATGTAAAAATAATGATCCAAAGATGAATATTTTGCTCTGAAACCGGCTTTCTCTTTAGGTTTTGTTGAGATTCAAGTTCATACTTAATTGTTAGTAAATATCTTGTACAGCGATTGTAACAGGCTTAATGGCCGGTAGTTATTTATGTTGTATGGATTGCCTTTTTTATAGGGCAGTGTTATAATTGATGTTTCCCACTATTCAGGTATACTTTCTTGAAACAAGATAATTATCTTGACTTGGCTCTACAAGTGATTTAATGATGTCATTTGTTATTTTTTCTTCACCTGAACTTTTTATTGTCTTAATGCTTGAATCGTATCTTTTACTTCGCTTTTGAGAATCGGGGAGACCTCAGCATTTTGAGAAGATGGTTCTTGAAGCGTTTGACTAGTTTCTTCTGTATGTATTCTACTATATAAGTTTTTATAGATATATGTAGCAATACTCATAAGCTTTTGTCTGTTTGTGGCAACTTTACCACTGTTAGACTTAAGATTAGATACCCAGTGCTTATTATCATTTATACATTTCTGTCCTCCTTTTACAGAGCTTCGGCTTTCTAATTCTTCTTCTAATATTTTGACCTTTATTTTTTTTGATTTTCTGTTCTGAGTCTATCTTTATCCTTATTTGTTTAAGTTTAGTTCTTTTGTTTATTACCCACGACGGCACGGAGACGGTATATGCGTTTGGGGTGAGAGGTTGTTTGTTTGTTTGTGCAAACCAATGTTGCCATTTATCTCCAAAACTACAAGCCAGATTTTTATGCGGTTTTCAGTGATAGGTTTAAGTTTGCTTGGTGCATGTTCTTAGATAGGTGTTACGGTGACAATTCACCAGGGGGCGCTGCAGTAAACATTTGTTTGTGCAAAGCTAAAACTGCTAGTTCTTCAAAACTACTAGTCCAATTTTGATGTTCTTCACGCTGTGTCTCGCCCACTGCTACTTCAGCTGAGCAATCCTTCGAGCGACGTCAGTTACTTTAGTTCTCCTACGGATCTCCTTATTTCTGATTCGATCACGTAGGGAAACGCCAAGCATAGCCCTCTCCATTGCACGCTAGGTGACTTTGAGCTTTTGTCTCACCCATAGTTAGCGACCACGTTTCACTACCGTAAGTCATCTTTGGCAACACACACTGGTCATACTTTCGTCTTTAGACACTGCGGTAAGTTGGACGCGACGATTTTACGAAGCTTCCCGAATGTTGCCCATCTGAGTTGGATTCGACGGGGGAGATCTCTTTCTCGAAGTTGGACTTACCTAACTGGACTGTCTGTCCAAGGTAAACGTAGTGTTCAACAACTTCGAGTGTAGTGTTTCCAACGTGGACTGAAGTGGGTACAACATGGGAATTTGACATGATTTTCGTCTTATCCATGTTCATCCTAAGACCCACTCTTTGGGAAGCACTACGGAGGTCTTCGAGCAATGTGTTTAGGTCCCTTCAAGGTCTCAGCCATAAGGACTATATCATCGGCAAAACGAAGGTGTGTCAGATACTGGCCATTAATGTTGATGCCGAGTCCTTTCCAGTCCAAGAGCTTAAATATGTCCTCTAACGCAGTTGTGAACAGTTTCGGAGAAATGACGTCTCCCCGTCTCACACCTCGTTGTAGTTCGATTGGATTTGTGCTCTGGTTCTGTAATCGGACCGACATGGTGGCATGTTCGTATAAATACCTTAACACCTCGATATACCTGTAGTCCACTTAGCACCTCTGGAGAGACTGCAGCACCGCCCAGGTCTCTATCGTATCGAAGGCTTTCTCATAGTCCACAAACGCCAATCCAAGTGGATCAAAGTGGGAGATTATACTCCTCCGTCTCCTGTATAACCTGCCGCAGCGTATGGATGTGGTGGAAGCCTTTTCAGAACCTGGGTTGTTCGGGAGGCTGGAAGTCGTCGAACCTGCGAGCCAGACGATTCGTAATGACTCTCGAAAACAACTTATAGACATGGCTTAGAAGTGAGATGGGTCTGAAAATCACCTCGCTTATGGAAAACTTTGGAGCTTATATTCCGCTCGAAAGCCTCTTTAATACGATTTGTATTAAATTGGCGAAGGTCGCTTGTCCGAGACTTAGAGATCTTGCCTATTTAGCTGTCTATAATTATGAGTTCTGAAGCCTCATTTCACGTCTCTGATCCGTGGGTAGAAGTGTCTAGTCGTAGAGTTTCTTTAATTTGGTAACGCGGGTCTTAAAGTACTTGGACCCTACCGTACGGACAGTATCCACCACCGTGTTGTGTAGATTGTCCACATCGATGCTGTTCTCAAGGGCTACGAAGCGATTTTGGAGCTCGAGTTGAAAGCTCTCGGGGTTTTGGATATGGGCCGGTAACGGTCGGAGCGTAGATTTTATTAGCGGCGATCTTTCCAGCTTCACGTCTGATATTCAATGTGCCACGTACCATTCGGTGATCGCTCCCCGTCTTGACGGTGTTGATCACAGTGACATCATTGAATTTTAACTTTTAACTTCGTGGCTGAAATGTCTTAACTATGGCGAAACAGAGTCCTTACTAAAAAGATGCATACCTATAGATAGCATAACAATCTGCATTGCATTGTATTTTAAAATATATATATTAAATATACGTATACTTTTAGAAACTTAAAATATTTAAGTTATTCAAAATATTATTATTATGTACTATGTGATAAATCTTTAATATTTATTTACGCTAAAATATTATATTATTGTTTATTTTATAAATATGAGTAATAAATTACCTGTAAGTTTTTATTCATATATTTTTTTGCTATTTTGTCAATTTCTTAGAATAAGTTTTACTTTCGAAATTAAAGATTCTAGTTTTAACACAGGTGTAATGTAGATTATGTTGAAGAGCGGCTCCTTCCCAACACAGGTTATTTTTAACTCAAAAGGAATACACTGTATTATTCAAAGTCTGTGTTTGTCAATAAAGATTATTGTTTATTGTATTGTTTATGGAATATTTGCTTTTTCGTCGACATGATAAAATCTACCTATCTCTTTTTGACTTTACCGTCTGGACTGATTCAGGTCCACTTTCGGCTTTCCGGATTTTTTAAGAAGGAATTCATCATGAACACGTTCTCCTTCTCCATAGTGTCTTGCAGCATCTGGCCTCCGTCATTCCGTTGCCCAATTCCAAATTGCCCTACTCTTAAATCATCACCGCAATTTATAATATTATTAGCATGGATTAGTGCAAATAGAAAAGTATTTCATGTCACAAAGTATTGTCAAAAATATTACAAAGCTATAGCGATCAAAGTCGTAGGTCTACTTTACATAATTTTTCTATTCAGATTTTAATCCCTTTTTCAAACCTTTAAGGGTTGATTCATGTCCACCGCTTCGGACTTCAAAATTGATGCCATTTTTGCAATCAAAATCCCATAAAATCTCAATAACGACGCCCATATCTATTTTAACATGATTTGCCCCTTTTTACCCCCTTAGGGGTTGAATTCCGTAAAATGGTTTGTTTATTTGTATTGAATAAAAAAAATTACTTTCACTTTGAAAATAAAGGACTTTTATCTTACACCATTTCATCCTTCCTTTTCATCCCTTTAGGACAGTTAAATGATTATTTTTATTCGTCAACCTGAACTACAAAATTTGAAAATCCTTACTTCAAAACTGACGAACATTCATACAAACTGACATCCCTTTTTAGTGCACCCCTAGACTAAGGAACCTATTACGATTTGGACTGTGCGTTGATATATTAGTCAGTCATTAAATAGACATGTTGCCTTCACAGTGCGTTGAAATCTGTGACGAAGACTGCATACATTGAGAATTGACAAGTAGGACAAAAGAATCGGATATAAAGACTTCCTAATTGTTACAATGCGAGCTCGTATGACATTATCTACTTCAAGTACACACATTAATATCATTGTTTAAACATCATTATTTATGTATTAATCTTTTTTTACACAGATGGCAAAGGATTTATCTCAACGGTGGAAAGCGTGGCAGAAGATATAGGTGAATTCGGACTAAAGGTCGTGAACTTGTTTGCTTCGTAATAATCATTAAAGATAACATAATAAAGTATTGCATAATATAACTATGTCGTCTTTCTTACACAATATCATGGATGTATAATATACTTACCTAATTACTTGATCAAAGGAACTTACATGTACGTGAAGTTCGATCTTAATTATCCTGGCTTCGTCGAAGAGATGTAAAGTGAACAATGTAGTCAGCTCTGCGCGTTTGTATTCACTTGCACATAGCCGTTTAGCATATAAGAAAAGAAAAAGCGAATCCTCCCCCTCTTAACTCCCAAGCGGCCAACCCCGCCACTGGACCCGAGCATCAGTTATTTATTTATTTTGTACATTACACTGAGTATGGTATGATAACTTGGAAAGTCAAGTAAAGGGCGGGTTGAGTGGGACATAAAATCTCTTCGACGAAGCCAGGATAATTAAGATCGAACTTCACTTACAGGTAAGTTCGTTTGGTCAGCCCCCTGATTATGAAACTTGTTTCAATCAACGTTTGATTGAATGTGCAGTCACATTGCATCTTACGCTTTTAATCAATCTCAATCACAATCTGTTAGCAACTGAGTTAGATAATCAACTAGCAGGTTTATTATATCCTGACTTCACCTTAAGATTTAAAGTGAACCATGTAGATAGAATGTTGTGTGTAAGAAAAATTACAAGGAAAAGGGTAGAAGCAGAATAAAAGAAGCAGAAAATATGGTAAAAATAAATCCAAACATCTGCTTAAAAAAATTACAAAACCTGTTATTTATTATTTATAGCAGAGGGTCCGGAAGCTTTAATGATGGCGTGGTCCAGGAAATAAAAGTAGGGCGTTGCAGAAACAAATTGTTCACAATTTATTATAATACAAAAAAGTGTTAACAGCAGTTAATAACAATAGATTAAAACGGATAATTCAGAATTGTCAATACAACCGTATTCACAGACCGGGCATTAAAGAAAAAGAGACACAGGGAAGAGAGAATAGAATCGTCCGTAGACAATTGACGTTTAGTTGATGCAAATACATTATAAGCTAGAGCTGCATGCATAGCTTTTACAAAATGTGGAGACAAAACTAAGGATAAAACAAGCAAATCACCTAAAATATAATAATGCTCTACGAGACACATCTCTATCATAAGTTATGACTCTAAGTATATTTTCAAATATACTAGAGATTACATACATTAACACACAATGCATACCTATGTAGAGACTCTACACTCAGCATTACGGCATAATAGCATGCAATAAAACATTTCAAACTCTACTGCATACTATCATGCCACTCGACATCCTTCCAATTAGGTAACGGCACATAGCGCAGATCAAAAGTATGATTATCTAACATTCATGCTATGTACAAATGTAGAATGCTTGTTTGCGTGTCTCAATGGTTTAGTAAGTGCATCAGCAATCATTCGTTCGGTGGGTAAGAACTTAATAGTTATATGATAATTTTGTACCAAGTCCTTTATAAAATGATACCTAATATCTATATGCTTAGTACGTTTATTGCAGTGTTTCCTCGTCTCTACTAGCTTATGTGCACTCTGATTGTCGTTATAAATAACAGTCATAAGTTTCATACACAAAACTTCTAACATAACGTTCTTAATGAAACATATATCTTTGTTGTTGCATGGGGCCAGCTACGTCTGAATGGATTATCTCTAGGGGTTTAGTTGCACGTGTAGCCTCGCCTGCGGGGAACGGCAAGGCAACTTGCTTCCCTAGCGGACAGGTCTCACACTCAAGGTTAGGGCACACTGAAACATTACTCCAGTTGAGTAGTAGGAAATTGGGCTTTCTGACTCACGGTCTTTCAACATAATTGCTCGCACAAGAGGCGTCGCCAGGCGCCTCTCAAGCGCGCTCTATAGTTGAATGATTCACTATAAACTGAAAACTAAAACATCAATTATGTTGAAAGACCGTGAGTCAGAAAGCCCAATTTCCTACTTTTACATCCATACACTGGATTTATGGAATCGTTTATTGTGACAGTTTCACATAAGCATAGGATGATTATATACCTAGCTAGGTTCCTTATAGATAAACATCAGCGATATTGTTCATAACCTATAGAAAATGAGATATAAAATGAGGTCGCGCACAAGAGGCGCCGCCAGGCGCCTCTCAAGTGCGCTCTATAGTTGAATGATTCACTATAAACTGAAAACTAAAACATCAATTATGTTGAAAGACCGTGAGTCAGAAAGCCCAATTTCCTACTTTTACATCCATAAACTGGATTTATGGAATCGTTTATTGTGACAGTTACACATAAGCATAGGATGATTATATACCTAGCTAGGTTCCTTATAGATAAACATCAGCGATATTGTTCATAACCTATAGAAAATGAGATATTATTATAGTAGTTAAGTAAATAATCCTAACTAGGGAACCTACTTTTAGCTCTCAGTTATAGTGAATAGTAGTACCTAAATTCCGAATTAGGCCTTGTTAAGGACTCAGCTTTCAGTGAGTGAATAATAACTGCTTAAAACTTCTGTGTTAGAAGAGTTTGCAATTTAGAACCTGCAATTCTGCATAAAACTATAATATTTTATTAATAATGATTATCTTTTCTCTACTAATGTTATAAATAGAAATAAGTTGGTAAGTCAACTGAAAACTAAGTCATGCTTAATTTAGTTCTGTATTGCATTAAGAAAGGGAAAATAAAACGGTAAAGATATAGCACACTTAATATTTATTAAGGAAATAATATTAAAAATACTTTTCTTTACATATTTGCTCAGTCAGTTTATCAATTATTTCACGTGCAGCTTTATATATTTCATCCTTGAAAATATTTTGAACGATATGCTGACAACATATTTCAGCGGTACATTTACAAATCTCCTCACTGTTAAATTGCTCCGCATCATAGATTTCTAACTTGATAATTTTTCGCCCCATGGCAGGAATTTTGATATAAGAATATGTCTCGTTTTCTTTGGTTCGCTTTCTTGAGACGCTTGATCCTTCACCATCTTGTTTTCCATAATTTTCTTGAACTTGATTAGGACGAATAAAATTAAACAGAGACTCGGTATCCTGAAATTAAAAAGAAATAAATAAGTTTGAGAGGTGAATACTAAATAGAAATGTGAACATTTTATTGCTTCGCGTTATAATTTAGTTTGCTTTCACAAATTATGTAGTTTAAGTTTTATTAAACTTACCGACATTGTCGTTTGATCTTCAGTTTTGAACAGATAGGCACACTTGCGATCACACTCAATAATATTTTAAGACTGTTAAAATACTGATGAACTGGTAAATTCCACAATTGTTTCTACAGCATTTTATTATAGCAAAAAATACTTACATAGAAACTGTTACTATGCGCAAACCTGTTAATCAGGTTAGCTACCTACTTTGTGTATGTTCAAACTGATATAGCATAGGTACTTGCTCTTTAAAATAAATTAATAAATAATACGAGGAAAACCGCATGATAATATTAGTATTACAAAGATATTGATTGTCTTTCTAATATAGACATTTTGCTGACATGCACCACGCGTCGTGAAGTGCGCGCACACACCAGCGTGTACCATATCGGGTAAGTTTCTTTCGTCTTACAACAAACTACCACTAATGCACCTCCTGAATCTATTTATAGGTCCTAATTTGTATCCCCCCGCCATTTGCTGCAATTTTTTGACCGATTTTACTACTAAGTGAATAACGTTATCGCGTTTTCTAATAACTTCAGTTTTAAAAAATAAGTGTTTTAAAAGAAGCAAGAGGATTAATCATGTAAGTATACAATTGAGTTTTACAAAGATGTTCTTTCTAAGTTACTAGATTTTCTCCATACATTTTCTGTGATATTTTAAATGTGAATAATATTTTAAAACAATATTTATAAGGTCGAGCAAACAAGAAGTACAAGCGCACTTGAGCGAGAGTAGCTCATCGAGCGATAGCAGCTCGTCAAGCAGCCGGGAGTCATCCCCCGAACGTGCGCCACAACCAGTGCCTGAGCCTGCAGCACATGAGCGGAAGAGGAAATACACTCACTCGCATTCTTCTAATAAAAGGTAACCATAATATATATTACTTACCTATATAATTTTCTATGGTTACATAAAATATTATTTTTATATTTTGAATAATTATCATAAAGATAGAGGTTTATTTATTGAATGCTATATTATACTATATTATTTTAGATGTTGAATTATACGTAATTCTTGTATAAGTTTTCAAGTGTGTTTATTTATTGTTGAAAAAACCGGAGCAATGAATTAGTCTGATTATTGCACGGGTTATAGTTTGAAGGCTGGAGCACTACATAGACTACTTTTTAGCTCTATGTAGTCCGCGCACGCGCTACCGCGGGCGGAAAGCACGTAGATTATATAATAAAACTAGTCACTAACCTACAACATTTTTATTCTAGAGCTAAACACGGGGAAACATCGAAGAAGAGTCAAAAGCATAAGGTGAAGAGTGATGAGCGTTTTGCACAACCACAATTTTTGAAAATCAAAAAGCCGGTACAAAAGATGAGCTTGTATCTTATTTGTGTCGTCGCGGATCTAATGGCATTTCCAAACAGTTCAATCCAGATATTGGAGGCTTACGTTTTGTCGATCTTAAGCTTCATATGTGTAATGAAATTGAAAGTATTTCACCTATGAACAGGTGGCGTCACGCTGTAGTAACATTGAAAACTAAGATAGATGACGACAATCCAGAATACCGTTATTAATTAATTATTGTAAAAAAAGTTAAAAAGAACTTTAAGGATTGTCCAATCACCTATGTTAGTACACCGAATCAGTAAATAGTAAAATATAATATTTACTGATTTTGTTATTAAAATAATTTCTATTTTTAACAAACAGTAGAACAACGGTGAAAAGTCCATTCTAGAATTATTGAACTGTACTTACTGAATTCTTAAGTTTTTGAACACTCACTATGACCTGTTCATAGTGAGTGAGTGTTCAAAAACTTCACGTTGTAGTAACGTTGAAAACTAAAATAGATGACGACAATCCAGCATACTGTTATTTGGTTAAACACAATCTGGACCTCTATACAGCACAAGTTTATTTAAACTTTCAAATTGACGATTCTATTCTCTCTGCCCTGTTTCTCTTTTTCTTTAATGCCCGGTCTGTGAGTACGGTTGTATTGACAATTCTGAATTATCCGTTTTAATCTATTTTTATTAACTGCTGTTAATACTTTTTTGTATTATAATAAATTGTGAACAATTTGTTTCTGCAACGCCCTACTTTTATTTCCTGGACCACACCATCATTAAAGCTTCCGGACCCTCTGCTATAAATAATAGGTTATGGCCGCCAGCACACCATGATTGGTATTTTTGGCCCTACCGTTTGATCGATTATGCAGAGTTGCTTTGGGCGGAGATTGACTGCTGGCCGCGATTATTGCATCAACGTTCGCTTGGCCGTGTTAATTCTGACACTCGTCGTGCCCCGCAACTTTTGTGGTCGTGTCTGCAACATCGTCGTCATGTCGGTCGAGGGAAATCCTGGTAGTGAAAATGTTTCTCACGCAGTGAATGGTATTGAGAAATTACGTGGGGCGGAGAATTACCCTACTTGGAAATACCTAATGAAAATGCTATTAACTTTTGAAGGCCTGTAGAATATCGTAGAAGGCACGGATACGGATGCCACGCGCGCGGGTCGCGCTCTAGCTCGCATTGGTTTGAGTGTTACGTCGTCATGCTATCAGCACATCAGAGATGCCGCGACGGCAAAGGATGCGTGGACTAACCTCAAAAATGTTTTTGAGAATAAAGGGCTTTTTCGTCGTGTTTTGCTTCTGCGTCAGCTTTATCGCATGGACTATAATCAGTTCAATTGCATGTCGCGATACATTGAAAATGTTATGAGTGTTGTTCACCAATTAGCTGACATTGACAAGACAATAGAGGACAACGAGATAGCTGAATTACTTCTAAGCGGACTTCCTGGTCTCAAACTTAGAAACAGCGTGCATTGACAAGTGAGCTTGTACGTGCTCGTCTTCTTCAAGAAGAATCTAGAAAGAAGAAGCCGGAGACTTTGGAGGAAAGTGCTTTTTTTTCTGGCTCGAAGATGAGACCTGTGTCTAGTGGAGGCGGTGCAGTGAAGAAAACCATTTGTCACTACTGTAACAAAACCGGTCACGTGAAGGCTAAGTGTTTCAAGTGGAAACGAGACAAGAAAAACGACAAGAAATTCAATCACTCCCTCCGCCATAATACCGCTGATACTCAAGCTACAGCTTTCTTTGTGAAGAGTGGTGACTGGTACGTTGATTCTGGATGCACGAATCACATGTGTAATGACAAGAGGTATTTTATAAACTATGAAGAATTCAATGGTCATCACAGCAATATTGTGCTAGCTAATAATGAGAAGATTACCGCTAAAGGGATTGGTGAAGAAAATCTGAAGGATTCTTTAACTGTTGAATAGGTATTATTTGTTCCTAATTTGTCAGCTAATTTATTAAGTGTTAGTAGATTAACGCAGAAGGGCTTTAATGTGATATTTAATAGACATAATTGTAATATTTATATAAAATTGAGAAATTCATAAATAAATAAATGGGATGGTTGTTGTCAAGAGAGGTCTTCGCAGAGTGTGCATTCTTCGATGTTCTTGTGTAATAGGCAAGAAATACAGAGTGCTAATGCCGCTGCTTCTGTACAGCCAGCTGAACTTTGGCATAAGCGTTTGGGGCATTTAGGATTTAAGGGAATGTGTGCTTTGAAGAATGGACTTGCAACTGAGTAGTAGGAAATTGGGCTTTCTGACTCACGGTCTTTCAACATAATTGCGCGAACAAGAGGCGCCGCCAGGCGCCTCTCAAGCGCGCTCTATAGTTGAATGATTCACTATAAACTGAAAACTAAAACTTCAGTTATGTTGAAAGACCGTGAGTCAGAAAGGCCAATTTCCTACTTTTACACCCATAAACTGGATTTATGGTGAGTGGTGTGATAGCTTCACATAAAAAACCTAAAAATACGGACAATTACAACTTAGTTCGTGGAAATATAGCGCGTTTGATATCCGTAAAAGTTGTTTTATTTCAATATCATTTATTCAGTCTAGGCTGTTACAAGCACTTATGAACGTCAAAGAAGCTATGCCATCGGTTCACAAACCCTACGGCGGGAGACCTTGTAACGAGAAGAACCGGCAAGAAACTCGTCAAGGGCTGTTTTTTTCTCCCTGTTTTATTTCATACAGAGTCGTCAAATTGAAAAGTGACCTTAACTTAACAGTAAGGTCAATTTCCATCACAAAAAAAAATACTAATTATAATATTACATTTTATGGTTATTGTAACCGTAAACAATTTTCAACTGGCAAAGAAAGACTTATCTATCATACATTACAACATTTCTCGCATTACAGATTACTGTACTGCAAGTTGTGAGGAACATACAGGTCAGTATCAATTTATTTTAGAAAAAAAATATTTAACCTTTAAGCACAACATTAAGATAAGCAGACTGAAGTAGACCCATTTCCGCTGGCGGCACCCGTTCACGAGCATGACGCATGAACCAGCCATCGCTTCGCTCAACCATATTTTAGGGAACGTAACGACCCGCCTCACACGACACCGCCGAAGAAACGTTTAAGTGAGCATGACGTACTTCAGGTACTTATGTTAAGCTGTATAAATATATATATAAAAAAATAACAACAGCAAAAAAAAGAAGATAAAAGTGCATTAATGTAAGACACAACCTACAATGTTAGTAGAAGACGCATCAGCTGGGTCATAATCACAAAGCATATTTAAAGTAAGTTAACAAAAAAGAATACTTTTAAATAATTGGAATAATTAGAAAACATTATTTATTTTTATTTATTCTGATCAAGCAGTGCCACGCGTCTTAACTTAAAGCAACATAAATAACATAAAATCAAAACAAACATATATATCTCAACACATTTTAACACAAGCAGACATGAGCAGACCCATCCCGCTGGCAGCACCCGTTCACGAGCATGACGCATGAACCAGCCATCGCTTCGCTCAACCATATTTTAGGGAACGTAGCGACCCGCCTCACACGACACCACCGCAGAAATGTTTAAAGAGAGCATGACATACTCAAGCTACCTGCGTTAAAAGTTTAATCTAACACATTACTAAACACTAATCGAATGACACGGCTACAGTCTCGTAAAATAAAACGAAATATTTATGACCAAGCTGTTTTGTCATTCAAGTAATCTTTTATAGTATAATATCCTTTCTTGAGAAGACAATCTTTTACATTCATCTTAAACTTTTCGAAAGGCAAGTCTAAAATATTATCTGGAATTTTATTATAAATAAAAGATCCACAGACCTTCTTTAATCGGTACCGAGGCATAATAAGTTTATTTCTATTTCTAGTATTACGATCGTGCAAATCACCATGTTTGGTATACAGGTTGATATTACGCCGTACAAAAAGAATACAATTTAAAATAAATTGAGAAGCAGCTGTCAGTATACCAATTCCTTTAAATTTTTCCCGAAGAGATGTTCTGGAACCCAGTTGATAAATGGCCCTTATAGCTCGTTTTTGTAGTATAAATATTGTATTAATGTCAGCTGCTACTCCCCACATAAGAATACCATACGACATGATGCTGTGAAAATAACTGAAGTACACAGTCCTAGCAGTTTCTATATCGGTCAGTTGTCTGACTTTTCTAACAGCGTAGGCAGCAGAACTAAGCTTGCCAGCTAGTATTGCAATATGCGGACTCCATTGAAGTTTACAGTCCATAGTTACACCCAGAAAGACTGTTGATTCTACTAAATCTAATTTTTCATTGTTCATAACAATTTCCATAGGTACTTTCTGAACATTCGGTAAAGAAAAAATAACGCATTTAGTTTTCTTTGCATTAAGCTGTAGACTATTATAATTAAACCAAGCCAGTACTTGCGAGAGTGTTTTGTTTACATCGTCAAAATCAGTTCTGTTCCTATCAATGTTAAATATTAATGAAGTATCATCCGCAAACAAGACAATCTCACATAAGCTTTTCGAAAAGAAAGGCAAGTCATTAATATATACTAAAAACAGAAAAGGGCCCAAAATAGAGCCTTGGGGCACGCCTAGTTTTATATTTGAGCCAGCAGATTTCACTCCATTAATATCAACGGTCTGAGTTCTGGAACTGAGATACGACAGTATTAACTTTTGGGTATCACCTTTTACTCCGTAATGTTTTAGTTTTAACAGCAGCGTCTGATGATCCACACAATCAAAAGCCTTGGATAAATCGCAGAATACGCCAAGAGCATTTTGCGACTTCTCCCAGGCTTCAAAAACATGTTTTAAAAGTGCAACCCCAGCATCAGTTGTAGACCGTCCCTTCGTAAAACCGAACTGTTTATTACGTAAGAGATTATTTAAGGTAAAATGTGCCAATAACTGTTCCAACATGATTTTCTCAAAAATTTTGCTTAAGACGGGTAATATAGATATTGGTCTATAATTACTTGGGTCTTCTCTATTTCCCGATTTGAATAAAGGTATTACCTTACTTAATTTCATTAGATCAGGAAAAATTCCATGTGCAATACATTGATTAAAAATGATAGCAAGAAAGGGGGCAATGTAACCTAGATTTTTGGCTGTATGTATAAATATGGAAATAAAAGACTTAAAAACAATTAAATATGAAGTTTTAATGAGACCAACATAAATAAAGAATAACACGTTATAAGATTGTAAGAAATACAGGGCGTGGGTATAATAATTATTTGCAGCTCACTTGTTGCACTGGCGGAAGGCCTTAAAATACAGTATTCTCACTGAATTGAGAGTTCACATATAAGAGTAATAAAGCTGAAGTTAAACAAATAAGGTATTTTAAAACAAATCTAGATATATGAGAGTACTAGCTTATCGCTATCCTTAAGTAGGTTCACAATGTATTAGATCAGATATAGGCTATTAATCAATAAGAAGTCCTTTAAGAAATACACAAGCGCACTCTAGATTAAGGCGGTAGATTACAAACCAAAGGTGAGTTATGCGGTATTATTATGCATATAACTAGGCTAAACTGATGACAGAAAAGAAGAGTAGAGATGAGTACGGGCGCCACACGTTTGTGGATAACTCACAAACGTGAATAGTATACGGAGGTGTAGTAAGATAAAATATAGGAACGGTTACACCTGAGATTCGTGCTCTGAGGAAGGCCTTCTGGATCCCCCGGTCACTCAAGGTCAAAGGTCAGCGAACGAGGGCTTGGCGATGTTGTAGTCTGCCCAGCAGCACTCGTTTCGGATGGGTGATCCCGTCAGAGTTAAAAGAAAAAAAACTGTCGAGGAGATAGAAAACACAGCGTTATGACAAAACAGTGACATAAATACGATGTTGTTAGACATGATTGCCGTTTAGCAGATAGACTTACCCGGACGTCGAGAATCCGAGGACAAATTTAAGAAATTGTGATATTCCCGGTGATGCAGTTTAGAACGCGAATATCGTAGTTACTCAGGGACGCCTGACACAGCGTATCAGAAATCTTTCAATCACTGTAAACAATCGCGCACACCGAGCTAGGTAGAAGTTCAGAGAAAGCGAATATCCTCACTGGAGGAAATCGAGTCCTATTTATATCTTCCCTTCCTTCAGCCGTTTAATTTCGCGAACAATCCACTACATTCCCGAGATCGCAAGAAAAAACCATACAGACTCGCATGTTTTTTGAAATCAAATAAAGGAAGATTGGTAGATTATAAATAGCTAATTACTCCCATTGTACATTAGATATTTATTAAGTTATTGATAAAAGTTTATAGAAACCATAGGTAATCCAATTTTTTTATCTGTGAATCCAGACGTGAAGGCAGGAAGCTACGTCATGCTAGATGTCACTTTTGAGTGCTATTGTGTGAACGAGATGACATGATGGTAATGCATTTTAGGTGTGATAAAGATGGAAATATACGTGCGACAGACTGCCACTATTTGACACTAGATAGCGCTTAAGTTTCGATGAAGTGCGGAATCTCGACGCTAGGTGGCTTTGTGAAAGGAAGAGATGCAAATAGCTAGACATAACTGCCAGAATGAGAAGGCGTATATATTTGGATATTTGTTCGTTGTATTAGTTCTGCTATTCCTCGCAAGATTGAGCTAATAGTCCGAGAATTATGATGTTTATGCTAATAAAATTAAAATGTCACACGTCAGATCGAACTGTTGTTTATTGACAAATTTAAGTCTACATAAGATGTAAGAAAAACTAGCAATTATTGCGTGGAATTGAATTAATGAAAATGTATGTACCTTGCAATGTGGGATGTATAAAAAAATGTTGTGTGATGATGTAAAATATTGGATAAAAAGGCATAAATAAAGGTTGGTATCGTCAAAGTATATTATGAATGTAACATATCAAAAATGATATGTTACAGCAATAGTGTAAATAATACTTTTAAGAACAGTAACAGATATGCCCCATAAATCAGTGGTTGTTTTCATTTTAAGAGATCTGAAAGCCTTTATTATGTCCCCAGCATTAATAGATCTAAAATTAAATAATGAACTACATTCAGATACATGTTTTTCAAGCAACGAGACTGCAGACGCTGGTGAAGAGTCCAAATCAGCGGTGGTTGCCAATGGTATGTTTACAAAAAAGTTGGCAAAAATATTAGCAATTTCTGTTTCCGAATTTATTAGGACGTTATTGATGTTAAGTGTGAAACTATTGTCACGTGGTTTAGATTTGCCAGTTTCACGTTTAATAACGTCTCATGTTGTTTTTATTTTATTATTAGAGTTTTTAATTTTTTCTTTATTATAGTTAGACTTTGCTATAGAGCAAGCCTGTTTCTACTTTTATAAATTCCTGTCGTAGCCCATTCGCAAAACTCTAATTTCTGGGTGCATTTAATAGATTTAGATTTAAAGTTATTATTAAACTCATTAGTTACTAATCCAAAAAGGTTCCCAAAAAATGCATCAGGATTATTATGCACATATGGTACTAAAGCTACTTTATCAGCTACATTATTTCTAAAATTTTCCAAACGCTTTTTTGTTATAGGCCTGCATTGTACAGTCATAGGTGCATCAATGATATCTAATTGGTACGTCACTTTTAATCCGTAATGATCGGATGTAATGTTTTTGACAACTAATTTGTCAACGGGATCACAATCGGTAAATATATTATCTATGCAAGTGGCTGAGTGGGATGTTACACTTGTAGGTTCAAAAAAATTATTGATTAAGTTAAACGATTTGAACAAGGTCAGTAGCTGAATACTTAATGTACAGCTTACAAGAATATCAATATTGAAATCGCCACACACTGCTACTGGTTTGTTTTTCAGATTTAACTTTTTTAACACATCCTCCATTATAGATTCAAAGATTTCAAAATTACCTTTCGGGGGTCGGTACACACATACTATAAATAAGTTTTTTAATTCTATACACGAGAGCTCAACATGGCATTCTATAGAAAGGTTCTCAATATCCTTTCTTACTTTATACTGTATATCATTTCTCACAAAAATTAAAGATCCGCCATGAATCGCTGTCTTCCTAGCTAATAAACTTGATAGTTGAAAATTGTTTACATTGCAAGACACATCACCGTGCTTCAGCCAGTGTTCGGTTATACAAATGATATGAATATTGTTATATTCTGCAAATAATTCTAATTCTAAAACTTTGCCAGACAAGCCCTGAATGTTTTGACATAACATATTGAGACAAGGAGGCTTGGCTGTTGTCTTATGCCTTAGTTTAAAGCTAAGCTTGAAACTTTTCTACTATTATTAGTAGAAGTCAAAGGAATATTAGTTAGATTCGACTTAGTTACACACTTTGTAACAGAGTCTTGTAAATTATAAGCTAATAAATTAGCTAACTTTATCCTATATTTTTTAGACAGATACATAGTATCTGGAGTCAAAGTAAAATTGTTAATAAAGATTCGTTTATTCTCATCCCTGTTTAAATTACTAGCATAAGGCAAAGCACTAATTATTATTCTGCATCCTGTGTTTGTTTGCAATGTCAGTAATTTATTTATACTTTTAAGTATATCCTTTCTTGTTAATTTGGAACTGTTACCACATAATATTACTAATGTTGTGGTTTTGTTTATTTGCGATCCATCTATTTTGGTCATTATTTGGCTAAAAGTCTGGCCAGGAGTACAAAAATTTATACATTTTCTGTCAAGTTTCTCACTAATAATTGAGGCAAAACCTTGACCTATCCTGTCTGAGTACATAATTGGTATGAAACCCTCTTACCAGTAAACAGCTCGGTTTCTCTCAATCCAATTTACCTGTTTCCTCTCTGTTTTGCTTAGCTCGTAATAAGGATACGGAGGTTTTATAAGAAGAACTTGTAACTGTTGTTTGTTTAGAATAGCAATTTCTTTTAGAATGAATTTATTATCATCTGTTTTAAAACCCTGTACATCTACAATAACCTTCATGATAATTTTCGAACTATTTTATTCAGAGGCTTGTATTCAAACAGACGATCGTTAATAATTAAAAAGTATGCTGTTGTATCATCTGGTAAATATTCAGAACATTAAATTTCTATTCGCACATCTACAGGTCCAGTTTTCAAATTATCGTTGTCTTGAGCAATCAATGATGAATAAAGGAGCCTTATTTTTAAAATTATCTAGATTGAGCAATGCCTTGGTCTGGTGAAATATTGTAATAAGAGTGACGGAATTTAGTGTACATATCGTAAAATATACTATATTTATTCTCATTGAACTTTAAATTCATAGATTCGTAGGGGTAATATTGCGAATTCAAAAATAATGTAACGTTTGTTAATTTACAATGATCAAACTCGGAACAGTCCAGATTTTTACTATTCTTTCTGTTTGTTTATAAGCCTAAAATCACATAACGAGGTTTTTCTATTTGTGAAGTAGTCTTTACTGACCATGAATGTTTACTGTTTTAGGCAATACAGGGTATTCATATAAATCCCAGTTTCTAAAAGCAACTTAAATAGGCTTATCTTTGTCAAGAAGTTTAAGCAGTGATAGTTTCTCATAATCCGAAACTTTAATATGTGGAACTCGCCACTGTATTTTTGTATATTTATTTTAATGTGATTGACATCATCTGGCAAAATGACACTATTCAATACGCTATGACCTCTGTTTAAAATAAGTTCATGCTTGCAGTTAATTATAATTTTCTTATAATCTTCTGCGAATCCTAATATTTTATCAAGGGGCACAACTGCGCGGAAACTATTATTAATCCTAATAGTTGCATTCAATCTCCATCCCCATATAGCTGCAACTTTGCTCTCCCCCTCATTCATTGATATATACGATTTCATACAAGTTGTTATGCCAGCATTTAACGCTATGTACCCAACATACTTGGTGACACGCTTGGTGTTCGTATTCTGAACTTTATAAAAGACTATCATGTTGCTCTACGTAAATGAAGACGTAATTGAATACTGTCTCCTCTGGAATCAATGTAGTTACCGTATTCATCTAGAATCTTTACACTCAGAGATGATATATTGTATCCACACGTGTTAAACCTGTTAAAAAAATTACGAAAGTCAATAAAAAATTTCTTCAGGCCCTAGGATTTAAAACATGAGTATTGTTGGAATAAATGATTTACCTCAATACGATAACTCAATTGAAAGCTATGAAATTCATACTTATAATCCTTACAATAATAATTTCAATGAAAATGATGAAATAAGAATTCCAATCCATCAGCAGGATATATACATATTACCATCGGCGAGTGCTATATATATTGAAGGAGATATACTACTCTATGATAAAGACGGTAAACATGTGCAAAAAGCTATTAAGCTCACTAATAACCCGGTTTTATTTCTATTTCAAGATATTAGATATGAGATGAATGGTATAGAAATAGACCGCATCAAAAATGCTGGCATAACAACTTGTATGAAATCGTATATATCAATGAATGAGGGGGAGAGCAAAGTTGCAGCTATATGGGGATGGAGATTGAATGCAACTATTAGGATTAATAATAGTTTCCGCGCAGTTGTGCCCCTTGATAAAATATTAGGATTCGCAGAAGATTATAAGAAAATTATAATTAACTGCAAGCATGAACTTATTTTAAACAGAGGTCATAGCGTATTGAATAGTGTCATTTTGCCAGATGATGTCAATCACATTAAAATAAATATACAAAAATACAGTGGCGAGTTCCACATATTAAAGTTTCGGATTATGAGAAACTATCACTGCTTAAACTTCTTGACAAAGATAAGCCTATTTAAGTTGCTTTTAGAAACTGGGATTTATATGAATACCCTGTATTGCCTAAAACAGTAAACATTCATGGTCAGTAAAGACTACTTCACAAATAGAAAAACCTCGTTATGTGATTTTAGGCTTATAAACAAACAGAAAGAATAGTAAAAATCTGGACTGTTCCGAGTTTGATCATTGTAAATTAACAAACGTTACATTATTTTTGAATTCGCAATATTACCCCTACGAATCTATGAATTTAAAGTTCAATGAGAATAAATATAGTATATTTTACGATATGTACACTAAATTCCGTCACTCTTATTACAATATTTCACCAGACCAAGGCATTGCTCAATCTAGATAATTTTAAAAATAAGGCTCCTTTATTCATCATTGATTGCTCAAGACAACGATAATTTGAAAACTGGACCTGTAGATGTGCGAATAGAAATTTAATGTTCTGAATATTTACCAGATGATACAACAGCATACTTTTTAATTATTAACGATCGTCTGTTTGAATACAAGCCTCTGAGTAAAATAGTTCGAAAATTATCATGAAGGTTATTGTAGATGTACAGGGTTTTAAAACAGATGATAATAAATTCATTCTAAAAGAAATTGCTATTCTAAACAAACAACAGTTACAAGTTCTTCTTATAAAACCTCCGTATCCTTATTACGAGCTAAGCAAAACAGAGAGGAAACAGGTAAATTGGATTGAGAGAAACCGAGCTGTTTACTGGTAAGAGGGTTTCATACCAATTATGTACTCAGACAGGATAGGTCAAGGTTTTGCCTCAATTATTAGTGAGAAACTTGACAGAAAATGTATAAATTTTTGTACTCCTGGCCAGACTTTTAGCCAAATAATGACCAAAATAGATGGATCGCAAATAAACAAAACCACAACATTAGTAATATTATGTGGTAACAGTTCCAAATTAACAAGAAAGGATATACTTAAAAGTATAAATAAATTACTGACATTGCAAACAAACACAGGATGCAGAATAATAATTAGTGCTTTGCCTTATGCTAGTAATTTAAACAGGGATGAGAATAAACGAATCTTTATTAACAATTTTACTTTGACTCCAGATACTATGTATCTGTCTAAAAAATATAGGATAAAGTTAGCTAATTTATTAGCTTATAATTTACAAGACTCTGTTACAAAGTGTGTAACTAAGTCGAATCTAACTAATATTCCTTTGACTTCTACTAATAATAGTAGAAAAGTTTCAAGCTTAGCTTTAAACTAAGGCATAAGACAACAGCCAAGCCTCCTTGTCTCAATATGTTATGTCAAAACATTCAGGGCTTGTCTGGCAAAGTTTTAGAATTAGAATTATTTGCAGAATATAACAATATTCATATCATTTGTATAACCGAACACTGGCTGAAGCACGGTGATGTGTCTTGCAATGTAAACAATTTTCAACTATCAAGTTTATTAGCTAGGAAGACAGCGATTCATGGCGGATCTTTAATTTTTGTGAGAAATGATATACAGTATAAAGTAAGAAAGGATATTGAGAACCTTTCTATAGAATGCCATGTTGAGCTCTCGTGTATAGAATTAAAAAACTTATTTATAGTATGTGTGTACCGACCCCCGAAAGGTAATTTTGAAATCTTTGAATCTATAATGAAGGGTGTGTTAAAAAAGTTAAATCTGAAAAACAAACCAGTAGCAGTGTGTGGCGATTTCAATATTGATATTCTTGTAAGCTGTACATTAAGTATTCAGCTACTGACCTTGTTCAAATCGTTTAACTTAATCAATAATTTTTTTGAACCTACAAGTGTAACATCCCACTCAGCCACTTGCATAGATAATATATTTACCGATTGTGATCCCGTTGACAAATTAGTTGTCAAAAACATTACATCCGATCATTACGGATTAAAAGTGACGTACCAATTAGATATCATTGATGCACCTATGACTGTACAATGCAGGCCTATAACAAAAAAGCGTTTGGAAAATTTTAGAAATAATGTAGCTGATAAAGTAGCTTTAGTACCATATGTGCATAATAATCCTGATGCATTTTTTGGGAACCTTTTTGGATTAGTAACTAATGAGTTTAATAATAACTTTAAATCTAAATCTATTAAATGCACCCAGAAATTAGAGTTTTGCGAATGGGCTACGACAGGAATTTATAAAAGTAGAAACAGGCTTGCTCTATAGCAAAGTCTAACTATAATAAAGAAAAAATTAAAAACTCTAATAATAAAATAAAAACAACATGAGACGTTATTAAACGTGAAACTGGCAAATCTAAAACACGTGACAATAGTTTCACACTTAACATCAATAACGTCCTAATAAATTCGGAAACAGAAATTGCTAATATTTTTGCCAACTTTTTTGTAAACATACCATTGGCAACCACCGCTGATTTGGACTCTTCACCAGCGTTTGCAGTCTCGTTGCTTGAAAAACATGTATCTGAATGTAGTTCATTATTTAATTTTAGATCTATTAATGCTTGGGACATAATAAAGGCTTTCAGATCTCTTAAAATGAAAACAACCACTGATTTATGGGGCATATCTGTTACTGTTCTTAAAAGTATTATTTACACTATTGCCCCCTTTCTTGCTATCATTTTTAATCAATGTATTGCACATGGAATTTTTCCTGATCTAATGAAATTAAGTAAGGTAATACCTTTATTCAAATCGGGAAATAGAGAAGACCCAAGTAATTATAGACCAATATCTATATTACCCGTCTTAAGCAAAATTTTTGAGAAAATCATGTTGGAACAGTTATTGGCACATTTTACCTTAAATAATCTCTTACGTAATAAACAGTTCGGTTTTACGAAGGGACGGTCTACAACTGATGCTGGGGTTGCACTTTTAAAACATGTTTTTGAAGCCTGGGAGAAGTCGCAAAATGCTCTTGGCGTATTCTGCGATTTATCCAAGGCTTTTGATTGTGTGGATCATCAGACGCTGCTGTTGAAACTAAATCATTACGGTGTAAAAGGTGATACCCAAAAGTTAATACTGTCGTATCTCAGTTCCAGAACTCAGACCGTTGATATTAATGGAGTGAAATCTGCTGGCTCAAATATAAAACTAGGCGTGCCCCAAGGCTCTATTTTGGGCCCTTTTCTGTTTTTAGTATATATTAATGACTTGCCTTTCTTTTCGAAAAGCTTATGTGAGATTGTCTTGTTTGCGGATGATACTTCTTTAATATTTAACATTGATAGGAACAGAACTGATTTTGACGATGTAAACAAAACACTCTCGCAAGTACTGGCTTGGTTTAATTATAATAGTCTACAGCTTAATGCAAAGAAAACTAAATGCGTTATTTTTTCTTTACCGAATGTTCAGAAAGTACCTATGGAAATTGTTATGAACAATGAAAAATTAGATTTAGTAGAATCAACAGTCTTTCTGGGTGTAACTATGGACTGTAAACTTCAATGGAGTCCGCATATTGCAATACTAGCTGGCAAGCTTAGTTCTGCTGCCTACGCTGTTAGAAAAGTCAGACAACTGACCGATATAGAAACTGCTAGGACTGTGTACTTCAGTTATTTTCACAGCATTATGTCGTATGGTATTCTTATGTGGGGAGTAGCAGCTGACATTAAAACAATATTTATACTACAAAAACGAGCTATAAGGGCCATTTATCAACTGGGTTCCAGAACATCTCTTCGGGAAAAGTTTAAAGGAATTGGTATACTGACAGCTGCTTCTCAATTTATTTTAAATTGTATTCTTTTTGTACGGCGTAATATCAACCTGTATACCAAACATGGTGATTTGCACGATCGTAATACTAGAAATAGAAATAAACTTATTATGCCTCGGTACCGATTAAAGTAGGTCTGTGGATCTTTTATGGGTCTAGGTATACGTATCTATAATAAAATTCCAGATAATATTTTAGACTTGCCTTTCGAAAAGTTTAAGATGAATGTAAAAGATTGTCTTCTCAAGAAAGGATATTATACTATAAAAGATTACTTGAATGACAAAACAGCTTGGTCATAAATATTTCGTTTTATTTTTCGAGACTGTAGCCGTGTCATTCGATTAGTGTTTAGTAATGTGTTAGATTAAACTTTTAACGCAGGTAGCTTGAGTATGTCATGCTCTCTTTAAACATTTCTGCGGTGGTGTCGTGTGAGGCGGGTCGCTACGTTCCCTAAAATATGGTTGAGCGAAGCGATGGCTGGTTCATGCGTCATGCTCGTGAACGGGTGCTGCCAGCGGGATGGGTCTGCTCATGTCTGCTTGTGTTAAAATGTGTTGAGATATATATGTTTGTTTTGATTTTATGTTATTTATGTTGCTTTAAGTTAAGACGCGTGGCACTGCTTGATCAGAATAAATAAAAATAAATAATGTTTTCAAATTATTCCAATTATATAAAAGTATTCTTTTTTGTTAACTTACTTTAAATATGCTTTGTGATTATGACCCAGCTGATGCGTCTTCTACTAACATTGTAGGTTGTGTCTTACATTAATGCACTTTTATCTTCTTTTTTTTGCTGTTGTTATTTTTTTATATATATTTATACAGCTTAACATAAGTACCTGAAGTACGTCATGCTCACTTAAACGTTTCTTCGGCGGTGTCGTGTGAGGCGGGTCGTTACGTTCCCTAAAATATGGTTGAGCGAAGCGATGGCTGGTTCATGCGTCATGCTCGTGAACGGGTGCCGCCAGCGGAAATGGGTCTACTTCAGTCTGCTTATCTTAATGTTGTGCTTAAAGGTTAAATATTTTTTTTCTAAAATAAATTGATACTGACCTGTATGTTCCTCACAACTTGCTGTTCAGTAATCTGTAATGCGAGAAATGTTGTAATGTATGATAGATAAGTCTTTCTTTGCCAGTTGAAAATTGTTTACGGTTACAATAACCATAAAATGTAATATTATAATTAGTATTTTTTTTTTGTGATGGAAATTGACCTTACTGTTAAGTTAAGGTCACTTTTCAATTTGACGACTCTGTATGAAATAAAACAGGGAGAAAAAAACAGCCCTTGACGAGTTTCTTGCCGGTTCTTCTCGTTACAAGGTCTCCCGCCGTAGGGTTTGTGAACCGATGGCATAGCTTCTTTGACGTTCATAAGTGCTTGTAACAGCCTAGACTGAATAAATGATATTGAAATAAAACAACTTTTACGGATATCAAACGCGCTATATTTCCACGAACTAAGTTGTAATTGTCCGTATTTTTAGGTTTTTTATGTGAAGCTATCACACCACTCACCATAAATCCAGTTTATGGGTGTAAAAGTAGGAAATTGGCCTTTCTGACTCACGGTCTTTCAACATAACTGAAGTTTTAGTTTTCAGTTTATAGTGAATCATTCAACTATAGAGCGCGCTTGAGAGGCGCCTGGCGGCGCCTCTTGTTCGCGCAATTATGTTGAAAGACCGTGAGTCAGAAAGCCCAATTTCCTACTACTCAGTTGCAAGTCCATCCTTCAAAGCACACATTCCCTTAAATCCTAAATGCCCCAAACGCTTATGCCAAAGTTCAGCTGGCTGTACAGAAGCAGCGGCATTAGCACTCTGTATTTCTTGCCTATTACACAAGAACATCGAAGAATGCACACTCTGCGAAGACCTCTCTTGACAACAACCATCCCATTTATAAAGCCCATTAAAAATTTTGCAAGAGAAAATAGGGTTGCCATGAATTTCTCAATATTATATAAATATTACAATTATGTCTATTAAATATCACATTAAAGCCCTTCTGCGTTAATCTACTAACACTTAATAAATTAGCTGACAAATTAGGAACAAATAATACCTATTCAACAGTTAAAGAATCCTTCAGATTTTCTTCACCAATCCCTTTAGCGGTAATCTTCTCATTATTAGCTAGCACAATATTGCTGTGATGACCATTGAATTCTTCATAGTTTATAAAATACCTCTTGTCATTACACATGTGATTCGTGCATCCAGAATCAACGTACCAGTCACCACTCTTCACAAAGAAAGCTGTAGCTTGAGTATCAGCGGTATTATGGCGGAGGGAGTGATTGAATTTCTTGTCGTTTTTCTTGTCTCGTTTCCACTTGAAACATTTAGCCTTCACGTGACCGGCCTTGTTACAGTAGTGACAAATGGTTTTCTTCACTGCACCGCCTCCACTAGACACAGGTCTCATCTTCGAGCCAGAAAAAAAAGCACTTTCCTCCAAAGTCTCCGGCTTCTTCTTTCTAGATTCTTCTTGAAGAAGACGAGCACGTACAAGCTCACTTGTCAATGCACGCTGTTTCTAAGTTTGAGACCAATGCATCATACTCCTCAGGAAGTCCGCTTAGAAGTAATTCAGCTATCTCGTTGTCCTCTATTGTCTTGTCAATGTCAGCTAATTGGTGAACAACACTCATAACATTTTCAATGTATCGCGACATGCAATTGAACTGATTATAGTCCATGCGATAAAGCTGACGCAGAAGCAAAACACGACGAAAAAGCCCTTTATTCTCAAAAACATTTTTGAGGTTAGTCCACGCATCCTTTGCCGTCGCGGCATCTCTGATGTGCTGATAGCATGACGACGTAACACTCAAACCAATGCGAGCTAGAGCGCGACCCGCGCGCGTGGCATCCGTATCCGTGCCTTCTACGATATTCTACAGGCCTTCAAAAGTTAATAGCATTTTCATTAGGTATTTCCAAGTAGGGTAATTCTCCGCCCCACGTAATTTCTCAATACCATTCACTGCGTGAGAAACATTTTCACTACCAGGATTTCCCTCGACCGACATGACGACGATGTTGCAGACACGACCACAAAAGTTGCGGGGCACGACGAGTGTCAGAATTAACACGGCCAAGCGAACGTTGATGCAATAATCGCGGCCAGCAGTCAATCTCCGCCCAAAGCAACTCTGCATAATCGATCAAACGGTAGGGCCAAAAATACCAATCATGGTGTGCTGGCGGCCATAACCTATTATTTATAGCAGAGGGTCCGGAAGCTTTAATGATGGTGTGGTCCAGGAAATAAAAGTAGGGCGTTGCAGAAACAAATTGTTCACAATTTATTATAATACAAAAAAGTATTAACAGCAGTTAATAAAAATAGATTAAAACGGATAATTCAGAATTGTCAATACAACCGTACTCACAGACCGGGCATTAAAGAAAAAGAGAAACAGGGCAGAGAGAATAGAATCGTCCGTAGACAATTGACGTTTAGTTGATGCAAAGACATTATTGCATACAGCCTAATAAGTGGTGTAATACACTATTCTTAACATTATTAATAATTCTTATTTCAACAATTGACAACATTGATTAAATTATGAATCAATTCCTCTAAACTTTTAACTACGCCCTGCATAAAATTAGAATCCAAATACCTACTGCGATTACTGTGACCAACCAGCAGCTTTCCGAATGGCGTCGACAGTAGAATCCGACATGACACGGAGATTTCACCGCGTAGCGCGTGCTATGAGCACTGAAAATATAGGTGTCTACAAGGTGTCGACACCACTTTCTTCAATCATCTGTTTAAGAGGATTGTGTAGCTGTAAATTTTCATACAAAAAGCGATAACGTTTCGCCCCCTAAAACATAATCCAATTTTGATATTTTTTTTACATGTTGGATTTTTTAACATGTTTATATATTGGATAAGTGCCGTGTGATGACGACCTAAGAATACAAGTGTCACCACTTAATTACATGCCTGGGAGGTCGTAAGAGTCGACTAAGAGGCTCGACGCAATGAAAACCTGTGCGAGAGAAGGAAAACTTGAAACAAACTCTCTACCAACCCGTCTGGCCAGCGTGGTAGCAGTAGGCTAGTAGCCTCCTATGAACGCCACAATATGCGTGAGCTAGGAGAGGCCTATGACCAGCAGTGAAAGTCCACAGGCTGATGATGGATATTGGATAAGTAGGGCCGTACGTTTTATTTTAGCTTATAACGAAATTTATTAGCATCTCAATATCCATATTTTTACTAAAACAACTACCTCGAGTTCGTGCGTTTAAATTTATTTAAATTTAACCTAACCGAATTAGTGAAAGAGAAAATCGTACAGCCCTAGATTTACATACAAAAAGCGATCGAGGTCGGAGAAAATAGCGAGTGCCAGTAACGGAACTCCCCTGGGACTATGCTTCTTATACACGGGATGTAATGCAACCAGTATGTTGTTCGCCCTAATCCAGACGTCCGAAGGCGGTTGAGGGTCGTCCACGGGCAACGGCAACTTCTAACCGATCACCAGGCAGTGGACGTCAATATAAGGTTTGGTATGGTGAGGGCTATTTGGATAACCCCGACGTAATTCCTGAAGAAGCCAACAACATACAAATTAGTATCAGGATAGATAAACCCTGGTACTGCCACTAGTCTTGTTCGAGCGATTATTACTGCGCGGGCGAAGCCGGTGCCAAGCACTAGTTTAGCATTGATATGTATACGGAGTGAGCATATGAAATTATACTGGGATGAAGTGGCAGTTATAAGAAAGCAGAAACGGTTAAAAAACTAACTTTTGGCATAAGTAGGTAATTGCTTGTAGTTTACTTACAAACACTATAAAGTAAAAACTCAAAAATTACGGCTTAAGCATTGAATTCGTTAAATCGCTAATTGTTACTTTAAAAAAACTAAACTTAACATAAAACAACACTTTTCTACAATCAATTAAAATACACATACAAGTTGAATAACAATTACAATAACAGACATCGCTATTCACAATAACGAATTCAAGCATTTACGGTTTCAAATTCACACCAAGGCATAATAGGCGGAAGAAATACAAACTACAGCGGTATTTGCACAACTTACCCAGTACGGGATCAACACAAACACTAGAAATTTTGAATTAGTTGAAAGTAACGTTTCACAGAGGTAATTTTAAGCGGCAACGATTACGCCAGGATGATAATGCAGGATTTTTATTAAGAGCGACACTCGTGTGCTCTCAAACAAGTTTGTAACGTGCCTGTACTTTTTTTGCGGCTTCTTTGAAATATGTTTTTTTTTTAATATAAATCCCTAGGATCCAGAAAATTCGGGAAGGCAAACCTAGTCAGTTATATGGTTCGGAAAGGACTTTTTTAGTATGTGGTATTTATTTTACAAAATTCTGGGACTTCAGGGTTTAAAGGTCGGGGTGACGCAAAAGGGACTACAGTCATATTCATAAGCACTTTTAAAAAAGCCGTCCCTGGCGCTTTTTTAATTTATTAAACACAATAAAGCTTTTACGTTGTTGACAAGCGCACCAAAAATCGCTAGGATTTGTCCGGTGTGCTGTGAGTACGTAATTTAATTCACATATATCTCATAAAAAGTACTTATAAAAAGAATAAAGTTATAAAAAGAATATAAGAAAGAAGGTTAATGTTGGTCTAATAAGCCGATTACTAATTATACATTTACACATTGAGTTTGTATAAGTGACAGAATTTTACATAAACATAAAAAGGAACAGTGTAATTACTTACATTAAAAAACTGACATCACACACTATCAAATTATCTTATGTTAAGTTCATTTACAGAAATGCTTCAGTATCTACTACAATACCACATTGCATACATCTGTTTCTTTTTCCACAATAGGCGTTCGTTCGTCAATTTGTTATAAATACGACAGAACTATAAAATTCTATAAAAATCTACTAAACTAGAACTATAAAATAACTAGAACTATAAAAGAACTATAAAATCGTGGAAATTTTAATTTGACCTTGGGGACGTATAATGGACGCAGTCTACGGCTGGACGAAAGCTTGGTCGAACTCGAAGTAGAACTGGAGAAGATACGATGGCACGTTCTGGGCCTGTCTGAAGTCCGAAGACAGGGAGAGGACACGACAACTACAAAATCTGGGCATCTGTTCTATTTTCGAGAAGGAGATCAACTCTCCCAAGGTGGTGTAGGCTTCCTCGTTAACAAGATTCTCCGTGACAACGTGTTGGAGGTGTCCAGTGTGTCGACTCGGGTAGCGCACCTCGTACTGAAACTGACCAACAGATATTGTCTGAAGGTCGTGCAGGTATATGCGCCAACATCGACACACTCGGAAGATGAGGTCGAGGCCCTATATGAGGACATCACAAAGGCCATACATTCTACCACCAAGACCCACTTCACCGTTGTCATGGGGGACTTTAATGCCAAAGTAGGAGTACAGGAGTGCGGCGAATGGACCATCGGCCAGCATGGCTATGGATGTAGAAACCACAGGGGGCAAATGCTGGTCAACTTTCTCAACATGCAGGGGCTGTTCTGTATGAACATCTTCTTTAGGAAGAGGCTCCAAAGAAAGTGGACCTGGCGAAGCCCCGATGGTAAGACGAAGAATGAGATCGACTTCATCATGACAGATAAAAAGCGTATATTTAGGGATGTTTCAGTGATCAATAGGTTTAACACCGGTAGCGATCACCGACTACTACGAGCTACCCTAAATATAAATTGTAAGTTGGAAAGAAGTCGTATGATGAAGTCCGTTCTTCGTCCATCACTGCTCCAAGTCGAGCAAAGTGCCGAAGCATTCCAACTGGAGCTCATAAATCGATTCGCGTTACTGGAAACTACAGGCAATGTTGACAAGGACCTCGAAAGGGTGGTAGGGACTATACGCGATGTGGGTACTAGGCATTTCAGAGGAAAGCGAGCGAGCCAGAAGTCCAAACTTTCAAGCGAGACACTGGAACTGTCATCAGTTATCAGTATATCGACGAGAAACTCCTGAGGATGCTCTGTCAGACCCCCAGTCACTCCATAAGAATATCCGGAGATTGGTTAGACGAGACCTCCGCAGCTCCAACACACGCCTTATCTATGAGGCAATAGAGAAAAATCGGGGGTCTAAGGTCTTTGCCAAGAGACTGGGGAGGTCACATCTGACAAAGGTAAAAACCTCGGATGGCAGAACCGTCACATCAGTTCCGGAAATTCTCGATGAAATTGAAGGATTCTATGGTCGACTATACGCGTCGCAAGCCTCAGAGCCTTCGCCCGATGCAAACGATCCCAGAGCCACGTTAACACGCCACTTCACCAAAGACTTCCCAGACATAGACGAAGACGAAATTGTGGCGGCTCTCAAACAGCTAAGTAATGGGAAGACGCCTGGCGAAGATGGAGTAACCTCTGAGCTTCTTAAGGCAGGAGGTAAACCTGTTCTCCAGGAGCTCAAGGGTCTATTTAACTTTGTTATTGCTAATGGTGTTACCCCGGAAGCGTGGAGCAGGGTCGTGGTCTCTTTGTTTTTCAAGAAAGGAGATAAAACGCTCCTTAAAAACTATAGACCGATAACGCTTCTGAGCCACGCCTACAAGCTGTTTTCGAGAGTCCTCACAAATCGTCTTGCCGCAAGATTTGACGCCTTCCAGCCACCGGAACAAGCCGGGTTTCGCAAAGGCTATAGTACCGTAGACCATATACACACAGTAAGGCAGGTTATACAGAAGTCCGAGGAGTATAACCAGCCATTGTGTTTAGCATTTGTGGACTACGAGAAGGCCTTGGAAAACCTGGGCTGTTCTGGAGTCCTTGCAGCGATGTCAAGTCGATTGGCGGTATGTGCAGGTGCTGAGAAGCCTTTATAATATGGCAACGATGTCCGTCCAAGTACAAAAACATCAGACCAGACCTATCCAGCTGCTAAGAGGCGTGAGACAGGGAGATGTCATATCTCCGAAACTGTTCACCAACGCACTGGAGAGTATCTTTAAAACACTGGATTGGAACGGACTGGGCATCAATGTTAACGGCGAATATCTCACGCACCTCCGGTTTGCCGACGACATCGTTTTGATGGCGAAATCGCTGCAGGATCTGCAAAAAATGCTGCACAACCTTAACGCTGCATCTCGAAGAATCGGTCTGGATATGAACTTGGAGAAGACCAAGGTCATGTTCAATGAACATGTCGTCCCAGAGCCGATTTCTGTCGAAGGAACAACCCTTGAAGTTGTCCAGGAGTATGTCTACCTCGGGCAAACAGTGCAGTTGGGTAGAGACAACTTCGAGCAGGAAATCACCAGAAGGGTGCAGCTAGGTTGGGCAGCATTTGGGAAGCTGCGTCATATCTTCTCGTCACCACTACCACAATGCCTGAAGAGCAGGGTCTTTAATCAATGCGTCCTACCAGTCATGACCTACGGAGCCGAAACGTGGAACATGACGGTGAAACTGGCCCACAAATTACACGTCGCTCAGCGAGCTATGGAAAGGTCGATGCTGGGGATCTCGTTAAGGGATAAAATCCGAAATGAGGTCATCCGGCAGAAGACCAAAGTGACGGACATTGTCCGTCAATGTAGCAAACTGAAGTGGCAATGGGCTGGTCACATCAGTCGTAGAACCGACGAGCGTTGGAGCAGACGGGTTCTCGAATGGAGACCACGTCTCGGTAAACGTAGTGTAGGACGCCCCCCTGCTAGATGGACCGACGACCTGAGAAAGGTTGCGGGTAGTGGCTGGATGAAAAAGGCGGGAGATCGTGTCTTGTGGCGTACCTTGGGGGAGGCTTACGTCCAGCAGTGGACTGCAATAGGCTGAATGATGTTGATAAAATTCTGTGGACAGGAGGGAGATAGTACAACAGTGTAGCATGCACAATTGGAGTGAATGTGAAGGAAGGCAGACTCGCGTCGCGGGAGCCGGCACTAGTCCGTTCTTTATCTATTTTAGGCCGTAATGGTATTTTTAAAAAAAGGGTCCAAATTATTTAACAATCGAGAAACTACATATTGAGAAGTACTTTCACCATAACTGCTGTTGTTTGTAGCTATTGGAGTGATTAATTTTTGTTTAGTTATGTGACGCGTATTAATTTTATATTGAATTTTATTCTGCAAATCTTCATTAAAAAATTTATCTTTAAATATATTAAAATGGAATTTATATCGATACCTTGGGGCGTAACCACCAAAACACGACTTTTCAGGAGAGCCAAAAAACTAAAATTTAAATTTTGTATTTATCACAACTTTGTTGTTATTGATCCTATAAATATGATTCTTACACCAAAAGTCGTAAATTTTTGATGTGCATAATGTTAAAACATAACATTTGAAGAAATATTTGTAATTAAAAAGTTAGCTGGTGAATACGCCCCACAAAATCCAACATGAATGTCTTTTATGCCCCATAAAATGACTGCTGCGTTAGTAACGCTGTCTTTTATGCCCCATAAAATGAGAACGTTAGTAACGCAGAGTATAACTACCAACTTTTCAAAATGAAAACTGTAGTTTTTATCGATCTGTTATTAGTTATTTAACTTTTTGGGTTTATATTTGTAATATAAACCCAACAATCTTCAAAATATTTTTTTTTATTATAGTTTTTTCGTATATTATGTGTAGGTGTAGTTTATTATAAGTAAGTATTTGTAGGTGATTTGATTTTAATCGTGTTTTTATTTGTTAATTTTTAGTGTATTACCTTACCAAAAAAAGTACAGCTGTTTTTTGCTTTTTTTTAAATGATTTAGTTATTATAAAGAAGTAAGTACGCTTTTTAGTTTAGTTAAGAATATTTTTAGTTTGAAGTCGGTTTTTTGTTGTGTTTAAATTTTTGTTTTATTTTTTATTTTTTAGTGGTAATTAAATAGTCTGAATATAGATAGAGCTAGTAAACGTGCTGCTCACATGAGACAGTGCCGATTATCTGAAACAGACGAAGCTCGAGAGAAACGTCTATCTCAACAGAGGAAATCTACCTCGAGGGCAATTTCAAAAGAGACATAATGTTGACTCCGCCGAATAACTTGTCATTGTTTTTATATTCTTGGAGTCTTAGGTGGATAATCCTAAGGTTCTCGTAAGAGACCATAGAAATTTCGTCTATTATTAGCCAACGAATAGCAACATATTATGTTGCCCTAAGTTGTGTCAAAAGTTTGGAAGGCATAGTTTTATCAGATTTGGACGCCAACAAATTATTAAATAGACCGCATGACGACAGATCATTGACGGAAATGACGAGACTGCGAAATCTGTCTTCCGACAATGAAGTTTAGTTTGCTCCTCAAAATATAAAAGCTCCAATCGTATAATAAGACCGTAAATTACTCTGTCTCAAACTACCCTTAAAGTAGGTACATAGTTTCATGGTTATATCATTGTAAATGACGAACTTTCATAAAAATTACAACCCCTATTTAAACCCCTTCGATCCCGTTGTTGCAATATGAAGTATTTAAATTTTCGTTTTGTCAAACTCTTAAATACAAAGTTTCATGGATTTATCTTTGTAAATGACGGATTTCCATACAAACTTCCATCCCCTAATTCAACCCCTTTCACCCCTTTTTTCGCAATATAAAGAATTGATCAAACCTTTCCTATATATCAAATGCATAAATAGAAAGTTTCACGGTTTAATCTCTGTAAATGACGATTTCATACAAACTTTCATGCCCTATTTCCACCCCTTCCACCCCTTTTTTCCGGGATTGAAATGGGACCACACGGCAAGCACTAGCTTTCAAATAAAAAAGAAACATCAAAATTAGTCCACCCAGTAATAAGTTATGAGGTAACAAACAGAAAAAAAAATACAGTCGAATTGAGAACCTCCTCCTTTTTTTGAAGTCGGTTAAAAAGTGCAATCCCAGGGGTATGTCCATGTTAATATATATGTTTCAGTGTGAAAGTCAGTTCAGTTTCAGTTTCAGTTTACCTATTCTGATCACTAGATATAATTGAATGATTATTCGATTCGATCCGATACCCACTTAAGAGTCTAGTCTAGTCTAGCGAATATACGGGACCTATCAAATTGGATTGAATGGATTTATACAATGCAAAAAAATCCACTCAATTTTTGTATCGATACAATAGCATTCGTCCGTTGGCGGATCGATACAAATGCACGAAGGATCGAATTGAAACAAATCTTAAGATAAGTAGTTGTCTTTAAGTTAGAGGTATGTAAAATATTAACCAACATTTATTAGTGGCAAGAATGTCTGTACTGTGCCCTCCGAACGCCGTTTCTTGTTGTTCAATCATACATTGAACGAAAGCAGTATTCGCCTGGATCCGGAGCGGTTATAAAAAATAATGTACTCAACATTAAAAATAAAACATTTACAAATTTAAAAAAAGTTAAATATCTGTTTTGTACCATAAGTACAATTTTGATGAACTAAAATTCAACATCTTTTATTATCTTTTATTTCTTATAAAAAAATTAATTCGATACTGGATCGATAAAAAAGAATCATATCGAATTGACAGGATCGATACATCGTACAACGATTATTTGCGATCCAGGATATCGATATGTCACCGTCTTTTTGCAATAACCGATTGTTTGTAAATAATCGACTGTATTTAAAAACTGCCGAATAATTATAAACAGGCCGTACGATTTACAATATAACAAAAATGTTTCGCTTTACAAATCTTAAAATGACGGTGACAGATACAAGGCACCCGGATCTTACAACCTCAATTAAATGACCTCACCGCTCGGTAATTACATCACCAGCAGTGTGGTGTTTTCTTCACGAGCGGCATGGCATACTTGGCCTATAGTAGACTAGTATTTATCAATATACTATTATATCACACTAAACCACAAATATAACTAACGATGTATATCGATGTTTAAGCTATAACTAAAAGGAATCTGATATTTTATCTGTAGTTTATACTAACATTAACAAAAACAGTCTTAAGATTTTTTTCTGATTCACAAATAATATTTAATAGATTTACTTTTTTCTATTATAGAATTTTAAACTTTCGCGTTCCATTATAATTATATATTAAAACAACTGGACTAAAACGCGACATTTATTATGTAGTACAACTATGTACTTACAGCTTGACGTTTCGGCTATGTTGCAATAGCCGTGGTCACAAGCAGACTGGCGGTGCGCAGCGTCGTCTGTTCGGGCGGGCTTGGAGATCTTCAGCCACGATAAAACTCGCGGCTCACACTTGTTAATCACTGAATTCCACGCTGATGACAATTTAAATCCGTCCTATCGATTGAAATTTTTTTACTTCTTGATTTCAATCGCTTCTTGTACCATCCTAGTATGATAATGACGATCGGTGGAGAGGATTTTAGGATCATGTAACTCCATCCAATGATTAATACCAGCTTCTAAAAGATGTTCAGCTACTGCGGATTTACTCGTCTGTCGATTTTTACGGAGGACCTATAACTACGAGTCCGAGTATAGTTTTACCGTTAGTAATAGTTAGTGTTCTTTGGTTTTGCTCTGACACATTGAGCAACAACAGCATAATATCATATAATATAAACGGTTATATATGTGTATCATCATCCAGTTTGCTATTTCAACAAGGTTTCCGAGTTCGTCGAATTTTGGCGTGATTAGGGAGCTTCTTGGGATTTTTTAAACATCAATACTTTAGCTAGAGACTGCGATTGAAATTGAACAGCCAACGGGTTCGCCGGGCATCAATCGATGATACATTTATTTTACATATTCTGCCGTAGACACAGTATTGTTTTGGTCGCGTGGAGGGGCCGAATTCTATAGGGTTATGGAAATACGCATACAGTATTTACTCAAGTGTTGGATACATTGAGTTCGTCTTGCTGATATATAAAAAAAGGAAATAAAACAGACTAATTAGTGTAGCATTGACGGTCAAGCATTTCGGAGTTGGAGTAATAAAATAAAATAATAATGAACAAATTCGTGTTGCTTCTCCTCATCGCCATGGTCGTGGTACAGAACGTAAGTATTTCTTCGTACAAATGCCACCATATATCAATTCGTTGAAGGGTGCATTTAATTTTCGACAATTTCTAAATTTTTTAGGGTACTAAACCTCTAAAGAAAAAAAAAGAAACCCTTATAGGATCACTTTGTTGTCCGTCTATCCGTCCGTCCGTCTGTCCTAAATTAAAACCATATAATCAGGTCAAAAGTCTGTTGAAGGGGTAAAAAAATGAAACTTGTAAATTAACGTAAAAGAAAAGATAGGACCGTTTATGTCGCAAAAAACCAAGATTTCGACACCCTTAAAGGAATTAAAGTCAAAGGGTAGGTACTTCCCGTTGACCTATAACTATAAAATTTGGCAATTAATATCGTGTTTTACTACGAATACAAGAAAAAATCTAAAAACTATACATTTGTAATTAAATCTTAAAAATATAGTCGATAGTTTCGGAAACTGAATTTCGGGAAAAAATCAAACTTTAACATTAACGTTAAGAAAGGTAAAGACATTTATGCCGCAAAAACGTATTCATCAATCAAGGGAATCAAAATTCATAGGGTAGCTCCCGTTGACCTATAACTATGAAATTTGGCAAGTAATATCGTCTTTTACTACAAATACATGAAATAATAAAAAAGCCATACATTTGTAATTTATTGAAAACTGAATTTCTTGAAAAACTCAGGAACGCGTTTAAGTATCGAGTTGAAATTAGGTACCTACAAATTTGTGCGGAACCCTCGGTGGGCGAGTCCGCCTCGCACTTGTCCGGTTTTTTCCGGGAAAAAATCTGAAAATAATACTGCTAGATTCGATTCCTGAACTATTTATAATATTATGTATGTTAAATAGTTCAGGAATCGAATCTAACAATTATTTTTTTCAGTATTTTTCCCGAAATTTAGTTTCCAAAACTAAAGACTACTTATATTTTTATGATTTTAGTAATTACAAATGTATAAATTTTAGATTTTTTCCTGTATTTGTAGTGAAAGACGATATTATTCGCCAAATTTCATAGTTCTAGGTAGGGCATGGCGGTATTAGCTTGAAATACCGGTATTTTTCCTGTATTCATTTTTTATTCCATACCGGTTTCCCGATTTTTCGGTATTTTTTCGATATTCATTAGGTTATTCTAAAAATTGTTGCTGATTAAAATTAAACACGTATTTTTATAAAAATATTGATAATTGTTAAATAAACAAATAAAATTATAATTTTTCAAACGATACAAACTACAATGTTTACAATTTTATGAAGATAAACTGACAATGAAATAAAAAAAAATACAGTACGACAATGCTTATAATGAACGTGGCAAAAAAGAACTAACATGAAACGTCATTATTGACAATAAATTATAAGCCTTGTAGCACGTGCAACAAATCTTTTGTTGAACGTGGCAAAAAGAAAGGTAATTTTTTTCAGATAACAGCGCCCCCGTTCACGGTTTACCGGGTTTTATAAGAAGGAGGTTATCATAAACAGGTCCTCCCTCTCCTTAAAGTCGGCCAGCATCTGGCCTCTGGCTCTCCGTTGCCCAACTCCTAATTGGCCCACTCTCAACTCACCACTGTTTCCCCAGCTTTGCATTTAAGTCCCTCTTTACAAAACAGTGGTGGTGAATGGTGTTCCGATGGTCTAGTTTTGAACAAGGGACTTGTTAGCGATGAAACAGACACCAACTAGGGACTGTTGGTCGCAGTTCCGGTAGTATAGCAAGTTACACTAGCCACAATAAAAAATTATCAAGTCCTCTCCCTCTCATTGGATTTCAGACAACCCTATGATATTTATATATCAGTGTAACCTGCTAATAGCTTCTTCTAGCTCGGTCAACTTTGCGTCAGTTCTCAGTGTGCGCGTGTTATATGATGCCAGGCGCAATTATGATCGTTAGCTCAGCAATACCGTGAAAAATCAAACAAAATATAAACAAACACAATGGATACTACAACAAGCTAGAGACAGCGCGCGCGTACACGCGTGTGTAGTAAAAAGAGAATAGTCTGATTAAATAGATGAGTGTGAACGTTGCACGGCTCGGATATTTTGTCGCAACATGAGCGCGGTCGGCCAGCTACACGTTGAAGACAACGGATTGGATTGACTTAGCTTAGCCTAGTTTAACATTGCAAACAATTGGATTGCAATTGCATTGTAAGTGAATGAGTCACTTAGGTTTACGTGTACAATAAGTAAGACTGTATATTAAAAAGGGCGATTGATAATATTTGGGTCCATCATCAGCCTGTGGACGTCCACTGCTGGACATAAGCCTCTCCTAGCTCACGCCTATTGTGGCGTTCATAGGAGGCTATTAGCCTACTGCTGCCACGCTGGCCAGACGGGTTGGCAGAGGGTTTGTTTTAAGTTTTCCTTCTCTCGCACAGGTTTTCAATGCGCTGAGACTCTTAGTCGACTCTTACGACATCCCAGGCATGTAAGGGAGTGGTGACACTTGTAATTTTAGGCCGTTACCACACGGCACAATATTTGGGTAATATATT
This sequence comes from Chrysoteuchia culmella, assembly GCA_910589605.1. Taxonomy (NCBI): domain Eukaryota; kingdom Metazoa; phylum Arthropoda; class Insecta; order Lepidoptera; family Crambidae; genus Chrysoteuchia; species Chrysoteuchia culmella. The sequence continues at coordinate 9,293,481 of OU342647.1, read as the reverse complement.
TTAATATCACTAAATTCAGCGATATTAAAATACTTTTAGTAAGAATACCGGTATTAAAAGAGTTCACTACCAGTGTTACAAAATAATTAAAAGTTTCGGTATTACCCGTTTTTCGGTATTAACGAATACCGGTATCCCTTGAGAGTGTCGAAATCTACGTTTTTTGCAGCTTAAACGGTATTTTTATTTTTTTCTTTTTTCACGTTAATTTACAAGTTCGGTTTTTTTGCAGCTTCGACAGACTGTAGACCTGAATTGAATATATGCTTTTAATTTTGACTCGATACCTTCACGCGTTCTCGAGATAAACGAAGACAGAAGGTTCCATTTGTTTCGTTTGAGGAACGGAACCCTAAAAATGGTCACATTAATTATACCTCATTTACTGAGCAAAAAACCATATAATATTAAATTGTACACCGCTATAAAAGCCGTTTCGTTGTTAACTGTGGCGGAGGAAGCAAAATAAAGTCGTTAGAAAATTTTCGGAAAAAACGTTATAAGTTTTTTTTTTTCATCTTAATCGATAGTCAAACATTCTTCGAATGCGAGAATATTTCTCTCATTGATGAAGCGACGGTGGCCAACACCGTAGAACGGTGAATATACTAGAAAAAATTGACGTGTCCTCATAGGTCTCTGTAGCATAATTGGTTAGTGCATTGGGCCGGACTCCCAAGGATGCGGGTTCGAATCCCGTCAGGGCGAAATGAGACTAGTTGCTTTTTCTAGTATATTTTCTTGTTTAATATTTATGTTATAAGTACATGTTGTATAAAGTATTATAAATTATATAAGAAACAAAAACAGAACCTTACTACATATATTATTATAAAATGTTGCGTTACGACTACTATTTTGACGTATTTGACTTTCCGACTCTGCGGCAGCAGTTTTCTTTTCTATGTTCCTATACTTACGTGTAAAATAGAAAAAAGATAGTGATATTCCCATTGTTATTGTTTCTAGTAGAAAAATTGAAAAATGTACGGCAAAATAATGGTCATAACGCATAGAAAGGAAATTGTTACCAGTATTTTGACGTACCCCCCCAACCCCGCAACTCCTCACTTGCACCCGCGCTGAGCCTCAGCTCTCACTAGTTCTGCCTGCACACAACACGAGTATATCGATAGATTTTCGCAGGCCCGCAGAAATTAAACGATCGCGAAATAAACTCAAGATGAGGTTGCAAACCTCATCTTAATACAAACATTTGCCCTTATTGGGATTCGAACCCAGGACCTCAGAATTTCTAACCAATTAGACCATATTTCATTTCTAGGCTATTTTCAAATTTACCTTAATAATCAGTTCAGTCTTAACGTTTTAAGTACTTTGTTTGTTATGATGTTCATTATTTGTGAAATAAACCTCAAAATATATATTTAAACAAAGGTAATACCCACTAATCCCTTGAATTAATTTCTTAGAACGGCCGACATAGGACTTTCGCTGCATGACATTACTATTGCGTGGCGGGGAATTACCGATGAAGAGAAATGCGATACCGAGACGAGAGCCTACGTTCTAATATTTCATTTAATTATGATCGATTCAGTCTAGACTCAACTTGTTTCGTTTCAAGCTAGTTATTTAGCGTTCTATAATATTTATTTGTTTTCATAATATGTCTGTCCATTCGCAATCAAAAGTAGTTTAAAACTCTGTTTTTTTTCTTAATGTTTTTAATATTATTTAAAACATTTTTTAAACTGTGTCTAACCACATAAGAAAAATCATTGATTTATTTAAAACTGTTTTAAAACAACTTGTTTTAATCATGCGAACCCTGGTCAGTAGTGCCGCGGCAGTCATCCGAAGCCGTCAATGTAACGTACCTACGTGATACACTGTTTTCAATTTCTCTAATTTCCGTTCATTTATTTAATTTTATTCTGTTATGCCTGAAATTTCGTCAGTTAAATGATTATTATGCAGAAATGCATATTTGAATTCAACCTTAAAGCATTATTCAATATTCTTTCATTTTTATTTAAAAATACCTAGGTGTCCCTAATTTCCTTCACCCTATTCCGTTACGGTAAAACGTGATGACAAATACAATACTATAACTTTAGTTTTTACTATTTTATTTTGCTACAAATGAATATGAATATAATGAATTTGTCATGTCAAATTACTTTACTAAATAAAAAATCCAACTTTAAGATGTATTTCTTATTCTTATTTCACACAACCAGTTGTTTTTCTTTTGGCCATTTACATCTGAAGAATTTCGTATGTCTTATTCAAATTCATAATTTATTGAGCAATTATGAATTTCTTTTTTTTTTATTATCGCCACCGCGAATCTAATTTTCGTCACGCGCAAAAATTTATCGCTCCATAAATCCAAAACTAAATGGTTTTTTGAAGTGCCAAAGGTACACAATTATATATTTTAACGTGTTTTTCTAGTTTTATCGTCGGTTCAAAGAATTTTATGAAAAATAAAAATCATGACGAAAATTATAGGAAGAAGGCCTTGTCCGCGTTGAACGGTTTGTGAGAATGACCGAATTAAAAAATATATATTATGAAAAGGTATGCGAGTAAAATTATTTGCCCCAAACAAACGAAATGGTCGAAAATTGAAATTTTTGCTATTTATACAAAAAACTGTCAATTATAGAATCTGGCATTTCTAGAATCTGATATTCTGTATAATCTGGCATTGTCGACTAAACGGAATTCAATCGATTAATTGATAATAATGGAGCTTGGCGGCGTAGTGTTTCGCGTGCAGTTCGCGTGAGGTTTGGCAATTTTCGCAATGGTCAGTCACAGGATGGGTGACCTAAAACTCACTATCTCAAGATCCTCCGTCCTTCGGAAGTCACGTTAAACCGGTCGTTAAAGCCCACCAACCTGATTGAGCCCGCGTGGTGAGGTGGGTCATGGCTCATGCTTCTTATCCATCTATAAGGAAGGTGTGGACCCAGCAGTGGGTGGGCTGATGTCGAATTGATATTTGGCTAAATTCGATATTACTTGTTTTTTCTACTTACTCTGGAAATATATAACTAATATTTTTTTATTGTTGTGTGAAGCTATAAGCTATTTTTTTTTCTATAGCATTACATAAATCCTTGAGATTTTTCTATTATAACTAAATGTTTAAATCACATTTTTTTTTGTACAGTCTACAGTACAGTCTAGTCCCGCAGTTAACGCCACACCAAAATGGTAAGCATTACTTAAATTTATTATTTTATACGTACATTACCTATACACATAAACAAAGACGCAAAGAGCACTCGAATCTTGATGTTTGAACATTTGTAAATCTGAAACTACTTATCGTATTTGAAGAAAACAAACAGAGTTCAGTCTTTATACGTGTAAATAGGGTTGCCCGATGACCCGTATTTTACGGGTTACCCCGCTCCAGTATTTTTACTAATTCAGCCAAAAGCTGGCTGGCGAAACCAAATGCTGACGTTTTGTCAGGCTCGCTGGCGGAAAATGAGGGTTTTTTGACTTTGTGGTTTAAAATCGCCATTTAAAAATTTTTTGAACATGCAAATATTTTTTTACAATTGCTTTTTAAAGTGAAGAGTGCTTAAAAGCTGCTTATTTAAACAATAACTATAAAGGCAAAAAATAAAAATATCTTCTTAAAGCACTACTGTTTTAATTGTCTCCCGTAAAAAAAACAAGCCCCGTATTTTAGACGTTGGTAACCTTAAATCAGGAAGAGGCAGGTGGCAACGCTACGTGTAAGCTATACTGTAACAAAGTGTCAAGCTATTTAATGAACCTGTTGTTAATCCCTATGCACCATCGATAATTGTATACTTATATCACTGTGAATGTCCGATATTGGGGAATGTTAACAAAAACCAAAAATTATGAATTAATAAATTAACAAACAAACTCCATATTTTCAATCCTAGTTTTAATTAAGGAAAGAAGTTAGAACTTACTAGTTTTATCTTAAAACTATATACATAAAGTAGTAAATTCTAGTTATCTTATAACTGGGAAATTTTAGCTTTAACAAAGGCAGTTAGTAAAAACTTGTTTTAATTAGAGAAAACGTGTTATAATTAGAAATCGGTTTCAACTTTAACATAAAAGTAACCTATATTATTTTTAATTATTATGAAAATCAGGGTGTTGTCTTGTTTTTCATAATATTTCTTGCAATAATTTCATTTGCCATAGTGATCCTCGGTCATAATATTCGTTTGCATTATTCTCATTTATACTAATAATGCATGATATAATCATTTACTAGCTATAACTCTCAGTTGCCATAAAATGAGATGCCATATTAACAAATGCAATAATTATTAGAAACTATAAATATCATTCGACATTATCTTTATTTGACATATTAATACACGTCTTATAACGTTTATTTTTAGCTAACTTTATGTAGATAACCAACTAGTAAAAAACGAATAATATTCAAAACCAAATCAGTTGACCCCGACTGCCCGTAGTCTTGTATGGCCCTTAACCCTAAAGTGTTATTTAGTTCCGCGAAGTCGCGGAGGGGTGAGGCGGCCCGCGTGCTGAGGAGCAGGTGGCAATGAGCGAGCCGCCGCGGCTCAGGCTCAAGCCGAAGCTGCGGTGGTGAGCGAAAGCCATCTGTGACGATAAGTACGCGTGGGACCGCCGGAACCCCGCAGCGCCGGAGCCGTGACAGAAGACTTGAATGTTGCATGCCTGCATGCATGCTGCATGCCTGCTTGCATGCTGTATGCCTGCTTGCATGTTGCACATGCCTGGCTGCTTAATGCATGCTGCACATGCTTGACTGCATAATGCATGTCTGCCTGCATGGGGGTTTGCATACAATTCTAGTACTTAAAGTCAATAAATAAATAGTCAGTATAGGTTTTATGGTAAATGATTGTTATGGATATTAAATATATTGAAAATGAAATGTATAGCAAATAAAATTATGGAATAAAGTAGTTATGGCGATTGATTGATTAAGAAAAATGAAATTATAGCAATCAACTTTATGTAATTTGATAGTTATGGCAACAGAAACGTTATTTCTAATAGAATTATGGCAAATGAAATTATGTCAAACGAAATTATTGCATTTGAAATTCGTGTATACATTAGTAAACCGAAAATCAGGTCATACGTATTTTGTTAATTGATGTATTTTTTTGATTTTATAAATAGGTTTCTAGAGGCCACAGGCGTTATAGACATTAGTAACAAATTATTGGAAGAAATAAATGCAGGTATGTATATTTCTGTCCCCATCCTCCTCCAACGGCTGGAAGCTAGCGGAACCAGAGGTAACTCACTCGCTCTCTTTGATAGTTAACTTTCTAAAAGGACTCAACGCGTTAAAATTGGTAAGTGTATACTCGTACATACATCAAAAAAAGATTGTGACCACTTAATGATTTTCATACAAAATACCTGTTTTCATAGAGGGATTACATATTCTCATTTTTAATTCGACGGAATTCTGACAGTTCTAAGTGTGGCCATTGATAAAACGTTCCCGTCAAAACCGGAACAAATGTGAATGAATTTAAGCGAAATAAAAAAAATACTTTGTTTAACTAAACTAAAGGTTTCAATTAGAAAAACTTAGTCTTAAAAATTTACCTAACACTTTAAAATAGAAATCCGTTTTTTTTATGTGAAATTATCGAAGTTGCTACAATCAGTACGGAAGCTATTTTTCTTTTACTGGAAACCCTGACCACTATACTGCCTCAATACACAGGTAAAAAATGTTTGATACGAAATTCGTTACTGTTTTTTTTAAACAGTATATATTTATAATGATGATGACGGCGACGATGATAAATATGAGAAAAAATATTGATTCATCAAGCCGTATTTGTAGAGTAAAAAAGCTCTAACTACGTAATAATAAGTAGTCACGTCGAATTTCACATATAATATAATTTGAATAAGAATAGCAAACTGTTCAAAACAAGATTGACATAAAATAGAGTTTTTTTATTATTTTTTTATTATCACATCACTATCTAGCCCACGTTAAGTTTCATGAAGAACTTGTGTTATGGATACTAGATAACGGATAAACATACTTTTATTGTAAATACATACATAATATACATATTAAACACCCAGACCAAGACAAATAGACATGTTCATGCACACAAATATTTGTCAAATATTTGTCTTGTCCGGGGATCGAACCCGGGACCTCTGGCGAAGAAGGTGGGTTTAGTACCCCTGCGCCAAACAGGTCGTCGATTATAATATTATATTTCTAAAATCTGGTGTTTATAGGCCTCGGTAAACAATTTCAATTTATGGCTTTAAACTAACTATTTTAAATTTATTTCCCTCGGCGAATGTTAATAGAAGGTTAAAACTAAAAGTTAACGCGGATGTAGTATTCCTACCTGTCCAACGTTTGCAAACGAAGATGATAGGTCTAATAGTAGAATTTCAGGAACGCAATAAAAAAAGCCTTGCCTCGGAAGAACAGTACCGAACTTATAATTACGTCTTTATGAATATCTTATGTATAGAATTTAAAATAACAAACTCCGCACACAATAAAAAATAGTCACAGGGCTTCTAGGGTCGCGCGATGATGAAGTAACCGGTTGTTTGTTACCTTAGGGTATCTGGATAAAGTAGGAATTCAGGACATCTTTTAACTGATAAGAAGAACGGCCGCAAGAAACTTATCAGCTTTAACAGAAACAACAACATTTACAATGGAACATGTTTTTGCCAAACACAAATATACAATTTTGAAATATATTTAATATAAGAGGAAAATTTTCCCATATTCAATTATTATAATATTTTCCTTTCATCCAATTAATAATAGTTATGTTTTATGTTAGTATCACATCCATGCATTTTGGTCTTTTAAATAATCATCTACCTTGTAATAACCTTTGCTTAAGAGTGACTTTTTAACATATATTTTAAATTTATGCAAAGGCAGCTCAATCACTTGTTGTGGAACTTTATTAAAAAAAGCTATACCTTTCCCCAAAAACGAGCGTCTACATTTTCCAAGTCGAAATCTTGGAACGGCAAGCTTATTCTTATTTCTAGTATTATAATTGTGGACATCGCTATGCTTAATAAATAAATCAAGATGATCCTTACTTATACTATATTATCATAGATGTATTGTCCCGCCAAATCTCTCCGTCGAAGGTTGTAAATGGCGCGCACAGCTCTTTTTTGAAGTATAAAAACATTTTCTATATAAGCTGCTGAGCCCCACAACAACAGGCCATAAAATAGAATAGAATAGAATGAAAATATTTTATTAGTCTCCTAAACACAATAGAAATTAACAAAAAGGTTACAAACAAAACATACAAACAATATTAATTAATAAAACAGAAAGGAAAAAAAAAAACACATTTTAACAGAGACTAATGAGGACCCTGCCTCAGCGATGTTGCTGTGCCGTCCAAAAAACTGCACAACACGCTGTTATTCTGGCAGGGCCTCGGGAGAGATTTGGTTACATCACAACGTGTTCTATACTAAAAATTATATAAAAAAAAAAGTTAAAAATAAACTATTTTTATGCACTATATTACATCCATAGTGGTCTGTGGCACATGTCAATGTCATGAAAATGTGTACTTGATTGACTGATGTGACATAATAAGTAACAATAAGTAAGTGAAGTGAAGAAAAAGATGACCACGTCTTTGTTCGTTTCCACATTGCCTTGCCACGTAGTCGCCACGTGTGGCCTGAGATTGAAATTAGCAACTAACAGGGGAGACAAAGTTATAACCATTGCGATGTCGGTCGTGAAGAACAGTAGTTTATGTTTGACTTTTACCTTTGTGTATAAGCTTGGACATTACACTATGAAAATAACTAAAGTAAACTAGTCTTGCCGTTTCAATATCAGTTAGAGCCTTATTTTTCTTTATTGCGAAAGCCGCAGTACTAAGTCTACTCGACAAGGCTTCAATATGTGAATCCCATTGTAGCTTTGAATCCAATGTAATGCCAAGAAATTTTGTACTCTCAACTAACTCTACTACATTCCCATTCAAATTGATATGCATATCGACCTTCACTACATTAGGGTTAAGAGACATATTATTACTGTTGAACCACTGTGCGACTTGAGAGAGAGCACTATTTACTTCGTCAGAACAATTGTTTCCTCTATCAATTAAAAAAATTAAAGATGTATCATCTGCAAATAGTACTGTCTCACATACATTACTCGTGTAATAAGGGAGATCGTTAATATAAATTAAAAACAGCAAAGGGCCCAATATTGAACCTTGTGGCACGCCCATAATAATGGGGGTTCCAGTAGAAGCAATATTATGAACAATTAGTTTTTGATTTCTATTGTGCAAGTATGACTGCAAAAGGCTAACAGATTTTAGAGACACCATAATGTTCTAGCTTCTTTAAAAGTGTAACGTGATCAACGCAATCGAAAGCTTTAGACAGGTCACAGAATATACCAATTACGTCTTGCTTGCCCTCCCAAGCCTCAAAAATATGTTTGAGGAGTGCAATGCCAGCATCAGTAGTATTTTTACCTTTAAAAAAGCCGAACAGATTGTTATGACGAATTTGATTTATTGTTAAATAGTCTAATAATTGAGAGTATATAATATTTTCAAATATTTTACTAAGTGCCGGTAATACTGAAATCGGCCTAAAATTTGTGGGGTCACTTTTGTCACCCGATTTAAAAAGAGCAAAAGGAAGTAAGCAGGTCAGTGTGGTGAGCGAGAATACTTTGCGCGTTGATATGCACTAGGGATAGGAAGTTGGACTTTTTATCAAACACCCTAGACAGTTTAGTTTCCAGAGGTTCCGAATCTGAAGTAGACGAAATACTTTCTTCAGCACTTTCATACTCGTCAGAAGAGCAAGAGAAGTATTCCTCATTCAAAATCATCGATATTTAGTATAAAATATATTAAAAATATATATACCTATATAAATTAGAATAAAAAAAAAACAAAAATTAAAACTAAATAATATGAATTAAAACTAAATAAAAAAAAACCACGTACCAAAGTTGACTGACAGTTCTCTCCAACTTATCCAGAACACAAAAACAAAAGACCGGCAGTATTACAATTCAGAAATAAAGAAACTAAAACAGTAAAATACACAACAACAACATGAAACGAAACGTAATCCGCGCAAAAGCTAGAGTGCCAGAACCATGAAATGACAATCGAATTGACACATAACATTTACGGACTTTGAAGTTGACATTACCATGACACTTGTGAAATGTGGAGAAATAAAAATATTTTGGAAAAGTTTTTCGGTTAAATATCTAAAGAAAAAATGAACATACCTCACAAAAAGTTAGTACGTAACCCGACCAAATTAAAAGTGCAGCATAGGTATTATGGTAAACGATTATTTCTTTGGTCTTGGTTGCGAATGTTGCGATGCATCGGCCGGTTGGTTGGGATTGGGAAACTGCGTGATGAGTTGCTGCAGCTCTGCATTGGAGAAGATCTTCTTACGACTGCCATCAGGAAGAAGAACAAAAGTCCAAGACTTTCGCTTACCAAAATGTTTGCGGGCTGCGATAAAGACTTCCTGCCTAGACTTAGTAAGAAACTCAGAGACGGTCACATCGGATCCCTTCAGTAAGGTCTTCTAATTCCACACCAACATACGGGACTGCATGGATGTGAACCGAACGAGAACTGGGCGAGCCGACTCCTTTCTCTTCACACCAAGCCTGATACAGGATTCGATTGCTTCCGATGACCTATTTGTTTTTGTTGACCGTTTGATACCACTAGTAAGGCATTTTTTATTTATACCATTTAAGGATACTTTGATTTTAGTTTTTATGTTCGGAAAACATAGATTATATAGCAGCTTGAACATGCTATAAAAGTTTTCAAATGCAATAGTCATATTAGGTTCCGTGTATACATCAGTCCATTGCAGGGTAATCAAATGATTATGAAACTTGAACATATTTTCTAGATGTCTATCCTCTTTTTTCATTTGGTCTAGAGTATGATGCACCTATGCTATATCCGTATAAATTTATGTTATGTTCACTGCCACGTTTTATAAAGGTTTCACTGAAACACAGTACGGCAAATTCTTTATTTTTATGGTTAAATAACTTTATTTCTCATAAGAATTACATATAATTCACTTACTGAGAAACTTATATAAACAAAATTCATAATTTAGCATTGTCAATGAGCGTACTTAAACAGATACAACAAAAAGTCACCATGTCGAACGTGATCGAATACGATCAGTCTGTCAAGTGCGACCATGAACGCTACAAACGCCGATGATACATCCATTATTCTTCTTGGAGTACATAATTCAGCAGAAAAGGGTCTGAGGCAAATAGCAGAATGGCTTAATCTTAGCCTTCTCACCTTATAGTAGGGGAGCCCACGATGCTAAATAGGGATTTACTCGAGCGTCATAGAGACCTATTGGGTTGCAAAGCTTAGATGATAAAAAAAAAAATGTTATATAATGTACACCTTTTCATCGGTGGGGGGAGCGGCTATAGATTTTCAAATATGTAAAAAAACTGTTGCATGGACATACTCGAACGCGTCAGATATTGATAGCATCAATGTCCTACGTATTTTTTTAATAATTTACGTATGTTAATCAGATCCTTCGCATGATGCGGGTGGTAGTACGTAAGGGTTGAAAATTTTAAAAAATAATTAATCGAGCGAGCACATTTTCTAAGGGGGTTTTAAGTGAACCTAAAAAGTGACAAAAAGTCAGGTCCCAGTTTAATTATTTATTATAATAGTATATAATTTAATGATTGTATACTAACGTGTCCTGGACCTTAGTTGACATCTCTTACACCATCACACACGTTATCTCCACTAAAAACATGAACGCTTCATCACAACAACTCCTCAATAGTTTGAACTTATGGAGCGGTAGTTTGTTTCAGTGAAATATTGATTGCCGCGTGGTTGATTAGGTTCTGTTTAAGAAAAGGGTTGACCGTCGCCTTCGATTGAATTATTCAAATCGGTTCATAAATGACAGAGTAACAAACATAAAAAATATACAACTGAACTGATAACCTCCTCCTTTTTTGAACTCGGTTAAAAATACGTATATCCGGTTGTATTTGATCTGTACAATTATCTCACACTTATCTTGGTAACTTTATGCGATTATATTATAATCGCATAAAGTTACCAATTTTCTTACGTACAAGCGTGGCCGGGCTGGATCGCATGCGCTGTAGCCCGGCCACAAAAAATGTGTTATAACTGGTAAAATACTGCGGTACTTTTTTTTCTCTTGAGTACCAGAAAGTACATACTCTTACAGATATAAACACCGCCTATTTGGGCGTTGTGGCCGGGCTAGGTTGAATCACACCCAACCAAAAATACATATAACAAAAATTTTTATCCAAATCCGTTCTATAGTTTCAGAGATTACCGCGTTTATACAAACAGACAGACAAAAATAAAAAAAATAATATCGTAACGTATTCCTTGTCTGTTTTTACGTCTACCCCAATTAGGTAGTTGACAATAGGCCTATCCATTTTAAGCATAAACTTAAACCTACACGATAAAGTGAGCACGCCAGCTTAAGAGCAAGATATATCTGCCATCTGTCATCGCAAGTAAACAGTACTCTGGAATAAAAACACTTTAAATTATAACCTCAATAATAACAAATTGCATAAATTAGTGAAGAAATCCACTCACAGTTACATAATAATACATATGTCATATTGTTATACTCGCAAAATCATCACGGAGTTACCAGATAACAACAACGAATTGGATTACGCCCGTGGTGTCACTAATTGTGAGATCTTTTCGTCGTACAGAAATTGGAAAAAACAGCACTTGATATGCAAAGCTTTGAACACTTGAAATGTACGTATTGCACATTATTTAATCACAAAAAATCGAAATTTTCTACACTGTATTAATAAATAACAGTTACAATTCAAACAGCTGTATGAAATCACGGATCAGCGACAAGTTATTTTGCGTAGGTCGGTAAATACCTATGTCGATAAGGCAGCACAAACGCAAACGTCAACACGACACAAGTGATATCTCTCGACAAACAAGTGTAAACTTTTGACATAAGTCATCCGTTCAGAAATCAATACTGTTTACATTCCGATTCGTTACACGCAGGACATAAAGATTAATTATTAGGGCGCCTACACCTATTTGTGCAAAGCATTCAATCCAAATATAGTTTTCTCAAATGTTCGCTGTGCAAAAAAGCTTATGACCTTACATGTTCAAATAAAGAGAAACTATTATTTTTAATGGTTATATGTCGAAAAGACTCGTGGATTTGCAAAGTTTGTACCCGTCCAAATGCCCCTGAGACGAGAATTAGCACACCAACTATTAAAAACCGACAGCTTCAAGTATCAAACATAATTATACTCCTTTACTAAATAAAATAGATAGCATAACGGCAAGCAAATATAACACCTGTATAGGTGATCGGAGCTACACAATTCTTCTACATCGGAAAATCACGCACAGAAAGTATAATATAGCCATAAGAAATTCCTTTGATTATTTTACCGATGAATGTGATTATAATAGTACCAATTACCGAAGCGACACCTTGAACAGTAGTTGTCCAGAGGTGAATATTGATGTAAAATATAAACATGAGTTGGAAGAGCTGAAAATTAGAATGGAACACGAATTGAAAAAGAACTCGAAAGTGCGCATAGCGAAATCGCTAACTTACTTTAAGATAACGGCAGTTAAAAAAAGCAAATCAAAAACAATTCTTTTCAAGTAAAACAGTTTCGGAATATATGCAGATCTACGCCGAAATCAAAGTTAAAAGAATGAAGAAAATATTCCTAATTTATCAGAATCCATAGATAAATGCGATTCCATTACAAAAATTAGAAATTGTTCATATGAAAAAATTGAAGCGTATATAGAATCTCCAAAGAAAAAAAGTTTCATAGATAGCTCGACGCAGATTGGGATGGAAAAAAGTATAATGGAAAAGACAGCTGATAAAACTATATATATATATTAGGCGGATATCTATGCAAAGGTTTGGCTTCAGCTCTGAACCAATCCAGAGAAGGGACACAATAATATGAAGAGCGCAAAATAAGGTCTACTGTCAAACCTAATACTCAATGTGAAGATATACTTCAATCTTGCAACTTGAACACTAAAAAATCCAAGCTGGAGCAGGAAAATCCAAGCTCTATTTTTCTGTACCCCACAGACGAACAGGAAGTTTACAAGTTGATAATGTCATTGAATAATAAAAAATCAGTAGGGTTTGATGACATTAATACAGCTTCTTTAAAAGCATGTGCAAAAAATATTAGTAAACCATTAAGCTACCTAATCAATTTATCATTTGAGACAGGGACTTTTCCGACTGCACTGAAACTATCGATTGTCAAACCTTTATTTAAGAAGGGAAACCCAAAGGACATTAATAACTTTAGACCTGTAACACTTATATCAATATTTTCTAAAATTTTTGAAAAGGCGTTATCTATACGTATTAATGATTTTTTAAAGAAACATGATATACTTCATGAACATCAATTTGGCTTTCGAAAAGGAAAATCGACTACATTAGCTTGTTTTAACTTAATGAAAGTTGTTACAGAAAGCCTAAATGAAAAGACTCCTGTTGTAGCTGTGTTCATAGATATGAGCAAAGCTTTTGATTTTGTTGATCATTCTATACTCTTACATAAATTAGATAAGTATGGTGTAAGAGGGGTAGCAAATAATTGGATAAAAAGCTATCTCGAAAATAGGACACAATGTGTAGAAGTTTCTAAAATAACAGAACACCAAAAAATACCAATAAAAGAAAACTTTAGGTCATCATATAAAATTAATGGGTGTGGAGTGCCACAAGGCAGTATCCTCGGCCCACTTTTATTTTTAGCTTACATAAATGACATTGCCAATGCTACAACCGAAAAATGCTTTTTATTCGCTGACGATACAACACTTATTATTACAGACAAAAATAAAGTTACATTACAAGATAAAATAAATAAATGTTTAGACGATACAATGAGATGGTTAAACGAAAATAATTTAAATATAAACGTACAGAAGACTAAAATGATAAAATTTAGGACATACAAACAAAATGAAATAAAATTGAACATAACTTGCAATAATGAACCAATTTGTGACATAGAAACAGTTAACTTTTTAGGCATTACAATCGACAGGCACTGTAATTGGAAGGCACATATACACAAAGTATGCTCTAAATTAAACAGATTCACTTTTGCGCTTAGGCGCTTAAGACAGACAGTATCAATAGAAGCAGCTATTAGTGCATATCATGGTTATGTCTCATCAGTACTGAACTACGGATTATTGTTGTGGGGTAACTCAGTAGACGTATTACTAGCTTTTAGATTACAAAAAAAGTGTATCAGGGCCATATGTAACGCTTGGAGCACTGATAGCTGTAAGCCGCTATTCAAGCACTTGAAAATACTACCTTTAGCGTGTATGTACATAAGAACAATATGCATATTTGTAAGGCAAAACATAGATTATTTCCCTAAACATTCGGATGTCTTAGTACGACAAACTAGACATAAGGAAAGATTGTATTTGCCAAAATGTAAGCTACAAATGTTTAATGCTCAAGCAATTATTATTTTCAATAAATTACCTGACGAAATAAAGAATTTGCCATTCCAGTTGTTTTATAAAAACATAACAGACTGGTTGCTGGAGCATTGTTTCTATACAATAAATGAATATTTAGAACGGAAATAATGCCGTATTATATTATAAAATAAACACTTAATTTACATTAATAATAATAATTATGTATCAGTCTACAAATTTAATTAATGTATTATTTAGTTTTTTCTGACATGTTATTTTTCTGACATGTAAACTTTAATTTTTATATTTGACATTTTTGTAATGATAACATTTGACATTTAAATAATTTTGTAATTTCACTATTAATAATCAATTGTATTTTTTATGCATGTACTAATTCCTACGCTTTTTTAATGGCAGGAAATGTTTGCACTTTATTAATTGTACCATCTTATACAATACCATTTTCTAAGGAATAAATGATTCTGATTCTGATTCTGATTCTGAAAAAAGATGACTGGATAATTGTTAGCGTCGGTGAACATGACAAAGAAACTGTTTACAGAGCTAAGCTTCTTTATAAAAACTCATAGCCAGTCAAAAATTATTTTGTTAAGCACAAAACACAGCATGTATTTTAACGAAACTAGACTCGATATGACATTAAATATGTAGGTATAGCACAGTTTTTGACCATTGTAAATATCTAGACTTAAGTAATGACAACAAATGTCTACATAATGCCTGTTTCAAAATAAACATCTTAATTGACTCGTTATACTATGACAAAACATATTTGTGTTGTAAAGGACTAAAAACGAGGATTAAAAATACTTTCTCAACAAAGCCAATTATCAACAAAACGCAGTTTAAAAAAGGAACAATTCCTTTTTATTTTAAACCGGCTGTTATCGTAAATAATAATGTTCCCAAATCTCTTGAGATCAAATCAGTGCAAAAATTAATCACACATTATTTTCCATCATGCATAAAAGTACATCCTCCTGCTATTAATCTTCAAAAAAATTGTTTTATCGAACCTAACAACGCTTTTAGCATATTCCATCAAAATATTGCAGGTTTACTCAGTAAAAAATAACTTGTTGAGATTACGATGGAGGAACTAAAAGATAAAAATAAAGAATTTGAAGTACTGTGTTTCAGTGAAATCTTTATAAAACGTGGCAGTGAACATAACATAGATTTATCGGGATATAGCATAGGTGCATCATACTCTAGACTAAATGAAAAAAGAGGATAGACATCTAGAAAATGTGTCCAAATTTCGTAATCATTTGATTACCCTGCAATGGACTGATGTATACACGCAACCTAATATGACTATTGCATTTGAAAACTTTTATAGCATGTTCAAGCTGCTATATAACCTTTGTTTTCCGAAGATAAAAACAAAATCAAAGTACCCTCAAATGGTATAAATAAAAAATGGCTTACTAGTGGTATCAAACGGTCAACAAAAACAAAAAGGTACCTGCGATTCGAACATTATTAAAAATCCAACATCTAATTCTAAAATAAAATACCTCAGTTATTCCAAACTCTTGAAACAATGCATAAATAAATCACAAAAACTGGCAAAAACAAAATATCTCATGAAATGCAAAGCTTCTTGGGATGTCATTAAGGGTAAATCCTCATTAAACTTTATTAATGCTAATATAAATAAAATTACAGTTAATAATGAAGTTTTATGCAATCCCACTGACATGGCAGATGCTTTTAATAAACATTATACTGACATCAATATCAATTCAAATAATAAAATAATATTTACATTAAAATTCAATCTAATCATGCTAGCCTATTCATACACCCGACAAATGAAGATGAAATTATTAAAATAATTATCTCACTTAAGTCTACGAATTCGATGGGTTTTGTTAGGCAGAAATTCCACCTATATTGAGTCACTTAATTTACCTATCCTTTAATCCTTTACAACTGGTATCTTCCCCGAGCCTCTTAAAATCGCCGTAATTAAACCTGTATTCAAAAGGGTACACGAGACAACCCATTGAAAACAACAACGCCATTTGAAAGGGCGATGTATAATCGTAATTATCAATTTGCCAATAAATTTGCCTTGATTAAAGGCAAGGCAAGGTCTGACCAGTACAGGTTTCAAAAGGGCAAATCGACATCCCTGGCAGCGTTCTCGTTAATGAACAAAGTGTTCATTCATATGGATAAACGTAGCCATGTCACTTCTGTATTTTTTGACAAGAGCAAGGCCTTTGACCTTGTGCCGCACGATAACCTACTTCGTAAATGTGAACTATATGGATTAAGAGGCATAGTAAATTAATGGCTTTACTCTTATTTAACTGGAAGAACACAATACGTAGAAATTACAAATATAGATAATAATATGGAAATAAAGCAAATCAAATCAATGCCAAAAGCAAAAAATCTTGGTTTACCACAGGGAAGCATACTGGGTCCATTATTATTCTTACTGTACATAAATGATCTCCCAGATGCCACGAATTACCACTGTACACTTTTTGCTGATGACGTATCTGTTGTGATACCATGTAATGACACTAAAAAATATAATGACGAAGCTAATGATACAATTTATAATATAATAAACTGGCTAGAAAATAATGAATTGAAAGTAAATTTAAGCAAAACGACATTCATCCAATTTATTAATAAAAACGGTAGAAAACATAATTTAACTTTGACATTTAAAAATTAAATAATTAAAGAATCTTCACAAACCAATTTTTAGGTTTAATAGTCGATGACAAATGTTCTTGGAAAGATAAAATCATATAAATAAATTGTGTACCAAAATAAATTCGTTCGCATACGCCTTATGGAGGTTGACTAGGATTAGTAGCAGACTTATAGCTATCCAGGCATATCGCGGATACGTAGCTAGTTTGCTAAGATATCATATTCTCCTTTGGGGCAACTCATGTCACTCAAACCAAGCGTTCATAGCCCAAAAGCAATGCATTCGAGCTATTTGCAACATTGATACCCTAACATCTTGTTGGCCATTCTTCAAACAGCTTAAGTTATTGACAGTACCATGCATGTACATTTACGAATTAAGTGTATTCACCAAAACTAATCCTCATTTATTCACAAGGAAAAAGGAACACTGTAATTTCAATACTAGATATTCTAATAAATTAATTTAACCACTTAAAACAACAACTCGTTACAAACACGCGTATAATATGACTATAAGCATATACAATAGATTGCCTGATGTTCTCAAGATTTTACCTATAAATGCTTTTAAAAACAAACTGAAGAACTGGTTGGTTGAGAACTGTTTTAATTCAATCGATGAATTCAATGACTTTTTAACAGGCGACGGTAATTTTAATTTTAATTTTATTTTTAATGACAAAAGAAATTAATTGTAATATTAACAAATAATGCTATAAAGTAAATAATAATAATGTAATTAATTATATTTGCATGCCGGTATCTGGAGAAAAGTGTGCGGCTTCACATACCTACATTGTAACATCTTTTATATTTACTACTTTTTAAGCAAATAATAACATATTCTATTCTATTCTATTCTAAGATGAGCCGTAAGCTCAAATAGGTTCCTGTACATTCCGGGTTTCAAGTTATTTGTTACTTTTACTGAGACTTGTGATGTCTGTAATTTCTCAATTACAAAACAGATGAAATATTTACACAGAGGTCGTACTTTAAAGATTGTTCGGTAAAAAAATAATTAATGAAATCGGACTACGCGTTGATAAGTAGGTATTCTGTGGCGTTGACTTATTTCAACCTAGTAAGTACACATTAGACTTTCATCGTCTCTCTCAAGGGAACCTTGCTGAATTTCGGGATGAAAAGTATCATATGTCCTTTTTTTCCTTTCCAGAGGGAAATGCCCGCGCTTACCTCCCTGTCCGGGGAGACAGGTAGGTTATGCGGGACTCGAACCCAATAACCCCTGATGTTTCGCTCCACGCGTTGGCGGAGACTGTCGGGTTTGGGGTGACAGTCACCGGGCCTTCGCCCGCGTGTAACTTTTGGACACACCCAACGGTAAATCTTATTAACGGGAGGTCCTCCCTGGGCGACGGAATTCCCCGTTTCGCCGCCGACCCCCATTTAACCTAAAGATGGATGAGACGATCGAACTGCCATGCCGCCTCCTCCCCCTCAACCGCCTGCGGCGGAGACGGACTGCATGAACATCCTCTTCACGGACCCGTTCCGCCGCCTCCTTCTGCAAGAGCACCTCTTCACAGATGAAGACTACCGCCTGCCAGGATCTTTCACTGTCCTACATCCGACTCACGACACTGGACAGGGAGAGATCCGGCCCTACCGCTGCCACGAGATTCTGTCGCTGCACCGACCATGCAGGACACACCTCGAGTGTATGCTACGCAGTATCTAGCACAACATCGCACCCATGACACTTTGGAGTCTCCTCCCTCTAAATTTGGTGCAGGAACTTACCAAAACAGCCATGACCATTAAAGGACCTGCACCAGGCGGTAGGTTATCGTCCCCAGTATCATATGTCCTACCTCGTAGTTGGTATACACTCAAATCATGCCAAGTTTCATTTGAATCCATCCAGTAGTTTCGGAGTGATCCAAGGTGCAGACAGACAAGATAGATGCGCGGCCAAGATACAGATAGGCAGACAAAATTAAAAACTTTGCAGTTTTGGCTTCAGTACCGATTACAGAGTGACCCCCAAAAAAAAAAAGACGGGTTGCACTCCGGGAGTGCCGGCAGAAGTGAAAACTTGATTATTAACGTTGAGCATGTTTGATATTTTGGAATGGTTAGGGAATAATTTTGCATATTATTATTAATAAATAATAATAATAATAATAATAATAATAATAATAATAATAATAATAATAATAATAATAATAATAATAATAATAATAATAATAATAATAATAATAATAATAATAATAATAATAATAATAATAATAATAATAATAATAATAATAATAATAATAATAATAATAATAATAATAATAATAATAATAATAATAATAATAATAATAATAATAATAATAATAATAATAATAATAATGATGATAATGATGATGATGATGATGATGATGATGATGATGATGATGATGATGATGATGATGATGATGATGATGATGATGATGATGATGATGATGATGATGATGATGATGATGATGATGATGATGATGATGATGATGATGATGATGATGATGATGATGATGATGATGATGATGATGATGATGATGATGATGATGATGATGATGATGATGATGATGATGATGATGATGATGATGATGATGATGATGATGATGATGATGATGATGATGATGATGATGATGATGATGATGATGATGATGATGATGATGATGATGATGATGATGATGATGATGATGATGATGATGATGATGATGATGATGATGATGATGATGATGATGATGATGATGATGATGATGATGATGATGATGATGATGATGATGATGATGATGATGATGATGATGATGATGATGATGATGATGATGATGGTGATGATGATGATGATGATGATGATGATGATGATGATGATGATGATGATGATGATGATGATGATGATGATGATGATGATGATGATGATGATGATGATGATGATGATGATGATGATAATGATAATGATAATGATAATGATAATGATAATAATAATAATAATAATAATAATAATAATAATAATAATAATAATAATAATAATAATAATAATAATAATAATAATAATAATAATAATAATAATAATAATAATAATAAACAAATTTATTAAATTTATTAAAAGCCTAAACGAAACAGTAGGCCCAGGCATACATTTTCGCCGCGCCGTAGAGAGGGGATAGCTGTCTACTCCTACTGTCCATCCGTCCTACGCTTTTTCGATCAGGTCACGTGTCCTGACGCGAGTTTAAGATTTTATACCCATTACAGAAAAAGTGCTCAACGCCGCTAAAGAAGTTTTCACTTCAAAAATCAAAATATCTTTAATGTACAGAATTGGACCTGTTACAGTTTATTTATATGTATAGAGATAGTTTAAGCTAAAAATTAATACCTCTCACTTAGCGACAGGGAATTTAAACACAATCTAGAATAATTATTAATAAATACTATATGATATTATGATTACTTTTAACAAAATACGTAGTGTATTACATAAAAATCACCTTTCTGCTTTTTTATATTTTCCATCCAATCTTAGTAATCATGCACTAAGTTATAGTGGTTGAGTAGTACATGTTTATTCAAAAGGAATATAATAAACCTGTCGACAAAAAATTACTAAATTGACCGACTAAAAATCTATTATAGGTTGAGTTGCGGAAAACTTGGTTAAGGTATGTTAGATTGGCGGCTAAGTCGCTAACCTAGTATTCTCATCGCACAAAAAGTTTTTAGACGATCGGTTAATTACTACCCTCTTCAAAACTTATTGTTATTTCCATGTCAAAGGGAATCTTAATCCTATAAATTAGTCTTTATCCATTGGGTAACACTTTTTTCAATTTTACCACGCAAAGCCGAAGCCGTTTAATAAGTATGCACACTGCAGAAAAAGACAGATAACGCCATCACTCTCAGTAAGTATGTAGACAAGCCAATTTCACTAGCTTGCACAATGCAATAAAGTGTAAGCTAGTGAAAAAATAGAAAGGCCAATAGAGATCACTGGTAACAACTGATTCGCAAGCAAATTTCACCATTTATACAATGCAATAGAGCTGTAGATAAGTATATCCAATTCATCACTTCATAGTGACGAGCTCGCTTCGGGATTTTGACGGTAATATGCGCATATTACTTAAAAAACGCGTATCTATCTCGTCGCTCTTTAGTTGACGTGGTAAACACGGGTTTCTAGAGAATTTGTATTTGATGAGGCGCTGTAATCCCGTCTCTAATTCGTCCCCTCTGGTGCCCACATGGATACGGGTTTTCCGAGATTGAGAGTTAAAAAAGGCGTATCGATGTCGTCCACTTCGTGGGGACGCGACGCGAGCCTCTCTCGGAACCCGGAATCCTCGATCACTGAGGAACTGACGGCTATGTTATCTCAACTGCCGGAACACAGCAATGCTGAGAACATTGTTGTTTTGGCGTCAGACTTAGATAAGATGGTGGTAGCTAGCCAGGGCCCTTATTCACTATGACCACTTAGATTCCACACTTAAACCTTACCACGCATAAACCCCGTCAATATCGTATCTTGTCACGGTAAGGAATCTGGTCAACTCTATTCTGTAAGTCCCACCGCGCTCCAAGACACCTCCAAGACAAATTGTCTTTGGTACGTTATGAAGTCACGAGTGCGTTCGAAAACTAAACTTAAAACTTTAAGATTTTAAATTTATTACTTGCAAAATTTAATTTCACTAACAATTAACCGTGATTTATTATTTTTATATTAATATTTAATCGTTTATATCATAACAATGCAATTTTAGCAATAACAAAGAAAAAATATTACACAATAATTTAAACATACACGCAGCAAAACCAAAACGTTCGAACGTTTTTGAACGTTTCTTTTTACTTTTTTATTTCTTGTTATCGATTTTTACAATGAAAATTAATTGATTCAATTTTGTCTGTTTATTATATGTTTATTACAAGAAAGAAATAATAATACTTAGTATTTCAATGGAAATATATACATACACTTCAAAACATTAATATTGTACCTACGAGTATATTTTGTTTGAAGAATTTTGATGTACTTGGCGGTATTTTATTTGAAGCGATTTGTTATTGTAAGTACCTAATCGTTTGTTACTCCCAAAAATGTTACAAGTTACTTGCCTTATAATATCTAATTTACTTACATAACCCCTAACATATGTCTTTTGCATTTGTTCCAGATTTAAAAGCGATGTAAAACTAAAACATCTTACTTCATTGAAATCAATTTGTTTAAAAATGTGATTCACAAGTTCATTCATAAGTGTAGATCAAGAATGGTCTTCGGTAGTTGCGTGCAAAATACTTACATAAAAGTTCATAATAAAATAGTTTTATAGTTACATGTGGTTTAATTCGATACAAAATTTACAAAATCTTAGTAATAGTAAGTAGATTATAATATAAATAGCTGACACTAAATTTCACTGAAATACTTAAAGAAAGAGATGGTGTTTAGAAGGTCTTTGGCCTTAGGTACGTTATAGATTTATTTAAATTGTTTTTAGCACAAAAACAATAAAATTCTTCACAGTCACAACGATTCCTTGCAGATTCCACGTTGATTCCACGCGTTTCTAAAACGTGGAATTTTTGACAGTTCAAACCACGCGCAAGTCACGTTCATATCACACGGTTTCATTTAAGTGTCATAGAGAATACGAAATTTGAAAATGTCGTAACCATGTACGATATTGGCGTGGTTTTGAAGCAAGGAATCGCAAAGTGGTCATAGAGAATAAGGGCCCAGGCGGACTTCCAACAATTCCTACCACCAACCGAACCGAATTTCACAACGCATGCATTAATTTTACGAAATTTACTTTCACCATGCATGACAATAGTTTCGTAATGTAAATTCAACTTAACGCAGTCTTATCTGTAAAAAAATTGAGTGTTACATCGATAAACTACTAATTTTTTTGCAAACGGTACTTTCGCGTCTGAAGTTAGCTAACAGCCTGTCCTATTCTTATTTGAACGGCATTAGGAACTCACCGACACATCTAACCGCCCAACCCGTTATTTTCATACAAACATGCTCACTTTGCGACTTTTTACATTAAAAATTAAAATTTATTTCTGCAAAGATCTGTTTGCTGTTTAATGCTAATGTTTAGGTTAAGCATTCTATTGTCCAATGGACACTTTAAAAATATAACTTCCCGTTTCCAAACGCAAAGCATTACTTTATGGCTACATGACATTGTATGGAATGTGATGAAGCATTCATTGAACTTTTACGGATTTACGTAACTGCACTCTAATGCATTTTAAAGTGCACTTAAATTCGTAAAACTTTTTTAATTCACTGATGAGTGTGCTAATCAAGCATTCTTTGTTCTGCCTTTATGGACAAATGTTATAGTTTCGGTAGGTATGTACACATTTAAAATGATAATAATTGGAGAGTCGAACGCATAATTCTTTACTTATGTACCTAAGTAACTATTTTTATGTTATTAATTCATAGGTATGTAATAATAACAATATTTTTTTTACAGCTGGCAGAGGTTTCTAAGCTCCATTGCAATAAGAAGTGGGTAAACTATTTACAGCTTTGAAACTCAATAACACTCAAACATAACTTATTAAAGAAATGCCTAATACAACATTGTCTTCTTTCTTACACAATATCATTGACACGCTGCACGCTGCAGAAAAGATAGAAAAGAAACACTATAAGTGGTTAACAAGTATAATTATAAGTATAAGATATTACAAGCTCAGGTGTGGGTTCACGGGAATCTTCGATTGGTGGCTCTCGCGAGGGCAAGAAGGGGACTTAGCTTTGGCTTTGCCTAGAGGAGGCAGAAGCGGAGTCCGACGTAACGGACTACGTTCGCACGGTGTTCAGCCTCGGTAGCACGGAGGGTAGGCTCGGAGTGGTGGTACGCACGTAGTCTCGGAGTGGAGTTGCTCCGGGGTAGGCCGGAACAGGCGAGCGCTCGACAGGTAGGTGCCGAGGTGGTGGAAGGCAAACGAAGCAGGTGTAGATGCTGGATACGGCCGTAGTATGAAGAAAGAGAGAGAATTTCACCGGAGATGCGAAATTTATACCAAAATCTATCCAGAACGTTCTTCAAAAATTAAAGTGGGAGATAAATCATAAATTCTATAGGCGAATAATGTTTAGTCTAATGACTAAACATTATTCGCCTATAGAATTTATGATAGACAACATGAGGATTACAAGACCGATCTACACATGGTATTTTGTCTATGGCCGAAGAAGTAAGGAATATTAAAGATTACAAAAACATAATAATTATACATAGAAAAATATGTAGATTTTTCTATATATAAATAGTTAAAATGAAAAGAAATTAATTTTTGTATTCTTATTCACTTGGCCGAAATACGAAATCTCCCAGCCGTGAAGTTAGCAATATCGAGGGAGGGTACGCAGGAATATTTTGTGAATTAACTACCATCGTGAAGTTTTATCAAAACAAAATAAAGTAAACAAACAAGTTAGAATGGTGAAGTGAATGGTTTTTGATTGAATTAAGTTAAAAGTAAGTACTAGATTACGATTTTTTAGAACCGTTACATATCCCTCTCTTTAGAGTAGGATTTTGGCTAGTCAAAATCCACTAGGAAAAAACTCACTAGAGAATAAGCAAGACTTTAGAGAAATAGTCATCCAGAATTATACAGACTATTAAGAACATCAACCACTGCAAAAGAATACCCCACAACATTGTCGAGAGATATCGACAATAACAAGACGTTAGTGGTCTTGGTAGTACCTAGGACTACGGAAGTAAGGCAATAGAGTGAATTTCAATCGTTTAGATTGACTGAAAAAAAAGATACAGTTGGAATTGTCAGCGTTTAAGGGATGCTGAGATTCCATACAAGACTAGATATTAGCAAGAGATAAAAATATATAAAAAAACAATCAACAAAAATTTAATAAAGTTAAAAAAAAACGTTACTTAATTTAGTTAAAACAGTATAAATAAATAAAGGTTTTATATTGCTTTATTTTATTTAAAAAAAGCTGTAGAAATAGTTAAAAAAAATATCAACTATAATTATTGACTTTAAAATCTTTGATATGCCAAGAACCAAGATTTTTACCATTCATATCGACCAATTCATAGACCAAGGGCGACAATTTAGTTTTGATACGACATTTAACATATTTAGGAGCAAGTTTTTTAGAAAATTGCTTATCTTTGTCGCTTTGATAATAAGTTTTACGCCAGACAATATCACCGACGTTGAAATCAAAGTTTTTACGACGAAGATTATAAGGACCACAATTACGTGAATAAGATTTTATTAAAGTGCTTTGTACCTCATCGAATATTTTCCTAAGTTTTCCAGTATTTTCAGCATAGTTATACCTATCTGTGAAAATGATGTTGTCGGTTAGATCGACATCAACATAGTGAGATCCACAAGCAACTATGTAGCTCTCTACCGTAAACAAGAAATGATGGTGTATACCCAGTGACTTCACTTACTACAGTATTGAGAGCGAATTGAATTTTGGGTATATTGAGATCCCAAGTCCGGTGATCATCGATAATAAAAGTAGAAACAGCCGTCATTATTGTTTTGTTATAGCGCTCAACAGTATTCACCTACGGTGTATATTTAGGTCTATAACGTACATTTGGTATTTTATATTGAGCGAAAATATGCTGAAGTTTTTGGCTAACAAACTGCTTACCATTGTCCATCAAAACGGTACTAGGAATGCCATGAAAAAGGAGTACTTTCTCTTTAAGTATAGTAGTTATTACGTCGGCAGTTGCTCGACGTATAGGAAATAAAAGCGAATATTTAGAAAAACAGCAAGTGACAACAAGCAACATAGTATTTAGCTTCCTTGATGGCGGCAATGGACCAACTAAATCGACACTAATCATTTGGAATGGTCTAGAACATTCAATGGTCAACCCATAAATTCTAGAGTGGGATGATTAGCGTGTTTGTGAGAGTTACAATCATTACAATTATTTACATAGTTAGCATCATGTTTATGCATGCCAGGCCAAAAATAATTTAGAGAAATACATTTTAAAGTTTTATAAATTCCTAAATGTCCTGCAGTAGGATTCCAGTGGTTAGTAACAACGATATCGTGTCTGGAATGTTTAGGAACTTTTTCCTTCCATTCAAATTCCCTAGCTAAAGGATTTAAGGATTTTCTGAGACGATATAGTTTGTTGTTAGAAATTTTATAATTAGGAAAGGATGTAGGAGAGGATTGACAACCATAAAATATCTCCTTATACCAAGTATCAGATAAAGGATCTGATATAGGAGATGAAGATTGGCTGGCACTATCTATAGCCGCTACAGGCACAGCGCGAGATAAGGCATCTGGCACGACGTTATCCTTGCCACGTCTGTGTTTGATGTCAAAATTGAAGGCTGAGAGACGAATAGCCCATCTAGCTAGACGACCTGTAGGGTTATTAATATTTAAGAACCATTTTTAAGAGTTCCGTAAAGTAAAGAGTTTTAAGAGTACGTAAATCCGTAAAGACAACAAATTTATTACCATGTTGTCCAGGTAACACCGCCAGTGTTCTATAGCAACAATTACGCGCTCCGTAGCGCTATAGTTCCGTTCTTGGGCCGACAAAGATTTGCTCATATAGGCTACCCTCTTTTCGCCGTATAGAATCTGTATGAGCACAGCCCCTATTCCAAAATCGCTAGCGTCGGCATGTACCTGGAAAGGTTCAGAGTAATCCGGACATGATAAGATAGGAGGTGACGTAAGACACTCCTTAAGTTTATTAAAAGCGACATCTGCTTCCGGCGTCCAAGCAAATGGAGGTGCCGCTTTTCCTTGAGAGGTAAGTTTATTCAATGGTGCAACCAAAGAACTAAAATTAGGGGATAATTATAAAACGACGATACTAAGAAGCAGTGCCTAAGAAACGACGAACTTCCTTCCTGTTGCTCAACAAAGGTATTTGACACGATTATGACGTCATCAACAAAAACATAAACTTTATTTTCAAATGAATTTGAAAATAAAGTTTATGTTTATGATAAATTTTAAATAGAAAAATATTGGAAAAAATTAACTCGGCCACAAGTGAATTCTCAGATGTGAATCGAACCCATGACATTATGCTCTAACCGCTGAGCTACCGAGACTTGCGAACCACCGCCCGTCGAAATTCTCCAATACTTTTATATTTTTAATACTTTGTAGGCCAGCGTTGTCACATCAATGCTAGGAATATCCTTGCATTCGAAAGAAACATCTTTTCAGGTGTTTAACGTTCGATTAAGATACAACAGCCAATAATTTAAGATTTTTTATTTTTGAAGTGAAAACTTCTTTAGCGGCGTTGAGCACTGTTTCTGTAATGGGTATAAAATCTTAAACTCGCGTCAGGACACGTGACCTGATCGAAAAAGCGTAGGACGGATGGAGAGTAGACAGCTATCCCCTCTCTACGGCGCGGCGAAAATTATGCCTGGGCCTACTGTTTCGTTTAGGCTTTTAATAAATTTAATAAATTTGTTTATTATTATTATTATTATTATCATTATCATTATCATTATCATTATCATTATCATTATCATTATCATTATCATTATCATTATCATTATCATTATCATTATCATTATCATTATCATTATCATTATCATTATCATTATCATTATCATTATCATTATCATTATCATTATCATTATCATTATCATTATCATTATCATTATCATTATCATTATCATTATCATTATCATTATCATTATCATTATCATTATCATTATCATTATCATTATCATTATCATTATCATTATCATTATCATTATCATTATCATTATCATTATCATTATCATTATCATTATCATTATCATTATCATTATCATTATCATTATCATTATCATTATCATTATCATTATCATTATCATTATCATTATCATTATCATTATCATTATCATTATCATTATCATTATCATTATCATTATCATTATCATTATCATTATCATTATCATTATCATTATCATTATCATTATCATTATCATTATCATTATCATTATCATTATCATTATCATTATCATTATCATTATCATTATCATTATCATTATCATTATCATTATCATTATCATTATCATTATCATTATCATTATCATTATCATTATCATTATCATTATCATTATCATTATCATTATCATTATCATTATCATTATCATTATCATTATCATTATCATTATCATTATCATTATCATTATCATTATCATTATCATTATCATTATCATTATCATTATCATTATCATTATCATTATCATTATCATTATTATTATTATTTATTATTATTATTATTATTATTATTATATATTATTATTATTATTATTATTATTATTATTATTATTATTATTATTATTATTATTATTATTATTATTTTTATTATTATTATTATTATTATTATTATTATTATTATTATTATTATTATTATTATTATTATTATTATTATTATTATTATTATTATTATTATTATTATTATTATTATTATTATTATTATTATTATTATTATTATTATTATTATTATTATTATTATTATTATTATTATTATTATTATTATTATTATTATTATTATTATTATTATTATTATTATTATTATTATTATTATTATTATTATTATTATTATTATTATTATTATTATTATTATTATTATTATTATTATTATTATTATTATTATTATTATTATTATTATTATTATTATTATTATTATTATTATTATTATTATTATTATTATTATTATTATTATTATTATTATTATTATTATTATTATTATTATTATTATTATTATTATTATTATTATTATTATTAGTATTATTATTATTATTATTATTATTATTATTATTATTATTATTATTATTATTATTATTATTATTATTATTATTATTATTATTATTATTATTATTATTATTATTATTATTATTATTATTATTATTATTATTATTATTATTATTATTATTATTATTATTATATTATTATTATTATTATTATTATTATTATTATTATTATTATTATTATTATTATTATTATTATTATTATTATATTATTATTATTATTATTATTATTATTATTATTATTATTATTATTATTATTATTATTATTATTATTATTATTATTATTATTATTATTATTATTATTATTATTATTATTATTATTATTATTATTATTATTATTATTATTATTATTATTATTATTATTATTTATTAATAATAATATGCAAAATTATTCCCTAACCATTCCAAAATATCAAACATGCTCAACGTTAATAATCAAGTTTTCACTTCTGCCGGCACTCCCGGAGTGCAACCCGTCTTTTTTTTTGCGCTTTTCAATGCTATTTTTATATATGAAAATATAAATATTTAAAATTTATCATAACTATAAAAACAGCATTGAAAAATGCAAAAAATCAAAAATCATAATGTTTACGTTTTTAAAATCGGCCCATAAAGCAAATCTACCAGTCTTTGCTGCGTAGCGGGTGCATTAGTTAAATCGAAGGGTATAGATTTAAATTGAAAGGTTCCCCTGCCAAAAGGCGGCGTGCTTTCTCCTTTATTATTTTATTTTTTTATTAATACCATATCCCGTGATCTTTCTTCTTCCTACCATTTGTATGCAGACGATCTTCAAATCTACTATCAGGAACGCTCTGAGAACCTGAGTGATGCCATTCAAATTATGAACGAAGATTTGATCCGTATTTTAAATTGGAGTAGAATGTACGGTCTCAAAATTAACCCTGACAAGACACAGAGTATAATTATAGGAAGTCCTTATTTTATATCAAAAGTCGACTTCAAACAGTTGCCCTCAATCGTTTTTGACTGAACTCCTGTTCCTATCGCTAAAAAAGTGAGAAATCTGGGAATTTTATTCGACAGAACGCTGTCGTGGGCTCCTCAGGTGGCGGAGGTTAGTAGGCGTACGTTCGCTGCGGCGGGGTCTCTCCGACGCTTACGTAATTTTCTTCCAACAGCTACCAAAATTACCTACTGCTGCCTATTCTTGACTATGCAGATACATGCTATCCTGACCTTACTTCTGATCTACTCGAGCGTCTGCAAAATTTTTCAATACGTATATGTATTTTATTGTATATCTATTAATATATTAGATAATATGTTATTTTCTTTTAATTTGTTTGTTGCGCACCAACTACCCTCATCCCTTCTACCAGTTTTTGTGTCATATGGGTTGCCTGGAAGAAATCGCTGCTAAGCGATAAGGCCGCCCTTTGTACAACAAAACTTGTTCAATGTTGTTTCTTTTATCCGTGTATTTTCTGTCTGTGTGTGTGCAAATAAAGTGTTATAAATAAAATAAATAAATAAATAAAACAATCTCGTAAACAAAATCTTTAATATTCCAAAATAACGGGGATGTGTACGTCGTGTATCTTATCTTCCTTCCTAATACAAAGTTACAATACTATACTAATTTCTGTTAGGTACTTCCCACACCTCTTCACCTTTTTATTGCAAAAGAGGCGAAAGCAGGCATGTATAGAGCCAGCATCAATGGAAAAGTAAACTGGCACTC
The DNA here is from genome assembly GCA_910589605.1 of Chrysoteuchia culmella. Taxonomy (NCBI): domain Eukaryota; kingdom Metazoa; phylum Arthropoda; class Insecta; order Lepidoptera; family Crambidae; genus Chrysoteuchia; species Chrysoteuchia culmella. The sequence continues at coordinate 9,262,680 of OU342647.1, read as the reverse complement.
TCAAGCACTAAGATCTCTACATGGATCAGTACTTGAACATGATCTTTTGGCAATGACAACGGATGTCATGCTCCCACTGTGTAACTTCACCAGATATTACTCAGTGGAGATACCTCGCAGGGAAGAGTGGTCTGCAAATCACCTTACCTGTAAGGCTGGAAGCTTAGTTTGGTTCACAGACGGCTCCAAAATGAATGAAAATGTAGGATGCGGAATATACGGCGACAACCCTCGATTCAGTAAGAGTGTGAATCTAGGCAAACACGCTACCATATTCCAAGCAGAGGTATACGCCATCATAGAATGCGCGGAGGCCAACCGCCAACGAAACTACATAAATCAAACTTATCTTCTCAGATAGTCAGGCAGCCCTTAACGCTATCAATTCAAATGTCATACATTCGAGATTGGTGAAGGACTGCGTCGATAAGCTGAATGAGCTGGGACAACAGAATAAAATTATTCTGAAATGGGTACCAGGTCATTCAGGAATCATTGGCAACGAAAAAGCTGATGAACTTGCAAGGTCTGGAGCTCAGGGCCACCAGCTAGGTCCAGAGCCTTTCTGTGGTATCTCAAAGGAACAGGCCATGCAACTTCTCAAGGGCAACCTACTTGGTGAGTCAAAAAAATACTGGCTAAATCAACCAGGATTAGTACACGCCAAATCCCTTATCGAAGGCTATTCGCAAAAGCAAACTGCTGAACTCCTAGAACTCAGCAGAGCAAATATAAGTGCGATAGCAAGAGCCTTAACTGGACACTGCAAACTAAAAAGACACCAATTTCACATGAAATTAAGTGACACTGACGTTTGCCGTTACTGTGGATTAGAGAGAGAAACACCCAAACATCTCCTATGTGACTGCGGACCCCTAATTCACAAACGCAGTATCCACATGGGCCGGCATATAATTCGGCCAGAGGAACTAAAATCTCTTAGAGCTAGGAAGATTTTAGACTTCCTGGAGGCCGCCAGGCTAAAAGAGATACTATAACAAGGTGGCGAGTTACAATAGATCTTATAGGTCGCAGTGACTACAGTTCCAGCTGGAGCTGCATAGCCCCTATATCCTGCAATAATAATAAATACTTCCCACAAGCTTTACACCACACTTTACACTTATAGAATCAAAACAAAACATCTTTCTTTAAAAATTTTAGAGGTTATGTCAAATGTCACTGATTGAAAAAGTAAACAAAGCCAAACCATAGAATACATATCTTAAAACCGTACCAAATTAAAAAGCAGTTCCTTTAGTTTATTCGCTTAATAAAAAGATCTTTCTTATATTATTTAGGTTATCTCAAGGTGAGAACATACAGCCAACATAAGAATGTTGTTAACCGTGGGTAAACGGGGATGCAAAGTAAGATGTCTTTGAAACTCACACTCGCTCTTTTACACTATACGCCGTACAGTGTGAAAGAGCGAGTGCGAGTTTTATATGCCTCCGACTTTGCTTCCACGTTCACTCACCGAAAAAATATTCTTATGTTGGCTGCAAGTTGTCACCTTGAAATAACCTAACTAATTTAAGAAATATCTTTTTATTAAGCGAATAAACTAAAGGAGCTGCTTTTTAATTTGGTACGGTTATAGGATATATAATCTATGGTTTGGCTTTGTTTACTTTTTCAATCAGTGACTGAGTGACATTTGACATAACCTCTTAAAAAAAATTCAAAGAAAGATGTCGATACCTCCTACGTCAGTTGTTGTTGTAATTTTTTTTTAATTAGTAGTAATTTATGCATTCACTGTGAAAAAAAACTAAAACACGATTTTATAAAGAATTTTTCAGGCGTAAGTTGTTGTAACTTTCGAACGACAACGGACTAAAACGTTGTATGTATAGTCCTTCGCAACGGCTTACGCTTGATGCGGGGTGGGGAAAATTGCACGTTCGCGGGTTGTATCAGCCACATACAACAGACCACGCCGGACATGAACCGCCACAAGCGTGTTGGGCGCGCCAAGTTTTTCTAAAAAATACACCTTTATAATTGAACTATTTCAAAACTTATAACAATGAAACGTACAGGTATTATAACAAGAGGGCGTAGACTATGTGATTTGGTCAATAATACGAGTTAACAAAGCAGCAAGTCTATTTCACCAATTGAAAATAACGATGTTATAGCAGATGAAATAGAACCTAACATTGTTCCTGATCCAAGCCTTCGAAATATCACTGCTAAGTTTCTATTTTGTATTAGTTCATCAGCATTAATTAGGATACTGATACTTTTTTTGGTGATACCAACCTAAAATGTCGTATAGATTACTTACAACAGTATACGTGGTTATGCGAGCATTAACAAATGTTGTATATATTAAATACAACATTATACGTTGTTGGATGTCCAATAAAAATGTTGTATGTAATACATAGAACATTTTACGTTGTCATTGAAATAAAAATATATGTTGTATGTAGTAAATACAACATTGAACTTCGGAAGTTGATATTATAAATTCTGTTGTATGGTGTATGCTATAAGAATAGTCATTGCACTTTTAATGAATTTCTTATCCATCACTAGCAGGTGTTCTAGTTAAATCATACCTAATATTTTACGTTGCTATTACTTGTATTTTTTGCTTAAACTTAATGTGGTATGTCAAAAGTATTTTTTAAATCTTGTCTTATTATAAGTAATAATTAAAGTGCTATAAGCGAATACTACCCTATTTTTACCCCCACTCCGGCCAGTTTCTATAAATAGCGCGCGCAACGGTAACGGAGCACATTTTGCTATCGGATCTCTGCGCGGACGGATCTCTGCTCGAGTTGCTGTTGGGTGACGTTATTTTTATTTTATCTAAGTCTTATTATTCTCATTTAATGTGATTATTGTGACCGTGCAATCTCTTAATTAATAAAGTTAATGTTTTTGGTTATTTTGTTCAATTTGTATTTTGAAAAGATAATTACAGTGTTTTGTGTCGAATATTGTTTTTTTTAATGCTTTTCCACTTCTGGTGCTAAAATCAGAAGTGGGATAAAGAACCTGTCTAGATAAATCAGCCCACGTGTAAGTAATTTTTGTTTTAAATTGAGGTTAGATTGCATTCTCACATTTTCATATTTGTTTTGTTTTTACTTACTTTTGTGTATTAGTTGAATATGGTTAGATCAAGGTCATGCAGCCGTCAACGACGAAGCTCTCGGAGTGTCTCGAATGATCGATATAGATCGAAAAAGCGTCGTTGTCATGATTCACGTAATAAGTCCCGTGATCGTAGTCGGGATGGCTCGAGGCACTCTCAGACTAGCCAGAAACGGCGACGTGATCTTCACAGCCGTTCTCGTAGCCGTGATCCGTCTGTTTCGAGCGATAGGCATCGACGCCGTTTGCGTCGTAGGGATAGAGATTGTTCACGAAGCATTTCTCGTACTCGGTCGCGATCTCGGTGTCACTCTCGAAATAACGTTCGCAAGTCCCGATCTCGCTCGCGTCGCCTTTCGCGTCATCGAGACCGACCTTTGCATAGTAGACATACTGCAATTACTAGAGTTATTAGAACGCCAAGTCCCATGCTTTTGAGTGATTCGCGTGCGGTCCATTCTACGGGGTCTGTCCCTCCGCCCTCTGAGGCATCCACACTCGCTCATGCTCTGATGCAAGCAATAAAAACATTACAACCGACGAGATCTCAACACTATTACGTGTCTAACTTCGATCCGTCAATAAATAACATCGAGGCATGGTGCGAGGAGGTGGATCGCGCCAGGGACGCGAATGGATGGAGTGACCACGAGTGTTTGTCTCGCGTGGCGTCATGTCTGAGGGGTGATGCTAAGGTTTGGTTGGGCGAATGGGTGACGAACGGTAGGACGTGGTCCAATTTTAAAAAGGAGTTTAAGCCCCTCTGCCCAAGCAAACTAGACTACGCAAACATCTTGTTCGAAGCGATGAATAAGACTTCAGATAAATACGCAACGTACGCGGAGTACGCGCGCCGAACTCTGTTACGCCTTAGAGTAGTTCAGGGACTTAGTGACGTTTTGAGAACGCTTATCGTCATACGAGGCATTGACAGTCCCCAAATTCGCGCGGCGGCCGCCAACGCCGAATTAACGCCCGATAGCATTGTTTCTTTTCTATCGATTTATACAAAACCGAGTAAAATTAAGACCGATAAGCCTGTCAATTCTAAAAAACCTATTCATCACAGTTCTAATATTCGTTTTGGTCCAAGATGTTTTAATTGTGGCTTGAGAGGTCACCTCGGTAAAAATTGTAAGAGTCCAAAATCAAACATCGCGTCCGTTTCTTCTCAACAACCGAGTGTCAGTAATTCATGCACCTTCTGTAAAAAGCAGGGACACACAGAGGACACCTGTTTTGCGAAAGCACGATCAAAGTCTCGCAACCCGCGTAATGTTAACCTTTGTTCTCATCAAGTCGATCACAAGAATAATAATGACGTAACGACTGCGGTTATAGATGGTGTGCCGGTTGACGTACTAATCGATAGTGGTGCCCTCGATGTTTCCCTGATTTCTTCAGACGTTTTAAAATATATCTCGTGTCAACCAAAATTAAAACGTTGCGTTTTGAAAGGTATAAGTGACAAAGAAATTGTAACTTCTAATTATGTGACCGTCACTATAGAGTTTAGTGATATCTCTATTGAGGCTGATCTTATTGTGGTTCCATCATCGTTTATGAGTACTCCTATCATTATAGGCACGGATGTTCTGAATCGTGATGGTATCACCTACGTAAGAACTAAGGATAGGCAATACCTAACTCATGCTGACATTAGTACCTGCGTTAATTACATCCAGTCGCAGGATAAGCTGCCGGTGAACACGCCTCTGCAAGGCAATGATTTAGATAAGCTTATGTTGGTCATAAATTAATTTTCGAAATTTTTGATATCTGGCACTGCCGCCACGACAGTTAGGACAGGTGAAATGGAGATCAAACTCACTAGTCCAGTGCCAGTGGTTTACCGGCCGTACAAACTCTCCTATCAGGAAAAACTCAGAGTTAGGGAGATAACTAAAGATCTTTTGGATAAAGGAGTGATTAGGCGCTCTAACTCCGAGTATGCTAGTCCTATTATACTCGTAAAGAAGCGTGACGGTTCCGATAGGCTCTGCGTTGATTTTAGGGCACTTAACCGGATCACAGTGACGGACCGTTACCCGCTACCCTTAATCGACGATCATATAGATAGGTTAGGTAGTTACAGATTTTTCTCAAGCCTTAACATGGCAACTGGCTTCCACCAAATCCCTCTTAAGGAGAGCAGCATCCACATTACTGGCTTCGTCACACCCGAAGAGCACTTCGAGTATACTAAAATGCCTTTTGGACTAGCCAATTCTCCGATCGTATATCAGCGAATTATTAATGATACCTTGCGAGAACTTATAAATGTAGGTAACGTGCTGGTGTACGTCGATGACGTGCTCCTCATGAGTAACACCATTGACGAAGGTATTGAGTTGCTCCGTAAAGTGTTAGGAACCCTTACTCAAGCAGGCTTCTCCATTAACCTTCAGAAATGTTCTTTCTTGGTAGCCGAGGTAGAATATTTAGGCAGGGTAGTAAGTCAGGGTCAGGTTAAGCCGAGCCCCCGTAAGGTTGAAGCTTTAGCTAACACTACTCCCCCAGAAAATGTTAAGCAAGTTAGACAGCTACTTGGTCTCGCTGGCTATTTTCGTCGGTATATAAAAAGTTATGCCACCTTAACTGCTCCCATTGCCCACATAACCCGTAAAGGTGTTAACTTTAATTGGACCCCTCAGTGTGAGACTATTCGTCAAGAATTAATTAAAAAACTGACTAGCGAACCAGTTTTAGCTATCTTCGATCCTAGTCTCCCGACCGAGGTTCACACAAACGCCAGTAGTGCAGGCTATGGTGGAGTTCTCCTCCAGGCTCACCAGGATGGTAGGAAACACGTAGTGGCCTATTTTAGTAAGGTCACCCAAGGAGCTGAAAGTAGGTACCACTCCTATGAATTGGAGACCCTCGCGGTCGTCAAGGCATTTCAAAACTTCCGTCACTATCTTGTTGGGTTAAAGTTCGTAGTGGTAACCGACTGTAACGCTTTGAAATCCACGGAACGTAAGAAGGATTTATTGCCGAGGGTCGCTCGTTGGTGGATATACCTTCAGGATTTCCAGTTTTCGATCGAATATCGAAAAGGAGTTCTCATGCCTCATGCAGACTACCTTAGCCGAAATCCCATTAGGGTCAATCAAATCGCTAGGCCTCGCAACTGGGCTCAAATAGCTCAGGCGGCTGATACTGAATCCCAAGACCTTATTCAGAGCCTTAACGATGGCAAACTAGATCCTACCCGATATTCGGTACAAAATGACCTTCTATACTACAAGTATACACCAGTTGGCGAACAACCACGTCTGCTATGCTATGTTCCGAAAGGTCATCGCCTCAGTCTCCTTAGAGCCTTTCATGATGAGCACGAACACATAGGCGCCGACAAGACGTTGGATCTTATATTGCACCACTTCTGGTTCCCAGGGCTTAAACAGTTCGTCTGTAAGTACATATCTCATTGTTTAATATGTATCTCTCAAAAGAGAGTTCCACGGGCACCTTTACAAAATATCACTTCATGGGCGAAGCCCGACACCCCATTTCACACTGTGCATGTTGATGCTCTTGGCCCTTTACCTATATCTGAAGGATACAAGTTCGTCCTGTTGATAGTTGATGCATTTTCTAAGTTTACCTTGCTATTTCCTATATGTCGACAAGATGCTATAGAGCTTAAGCGAGTTATCACGCAAGTTGTTTCATTATTTGGGGTACCTAAATTGATGGTAGCTGATAAAGGACGTATGTTCGAATCAAATGAATTCGTGTCCTGGATAACCGAACTAGGCTGTGACCTTCATTGTATTACACCCGAAATGCATCACGCTAACGGGCAAGTCGAGAGATATGTTAGGACGGTTTTAAACATGTTACGCATTCAAGTGAACCACAAAAATCTCTCTTGGTCGGAAACATTGTGGAAGTTACAATTAGTGCTAAATATAACGAAGCAGAAGACCACACAAGCTTCGCCGCTCAACCTGCTCATTGGAACTGATGGCACCACTCCTGTCATACGGTCACTGGTGCGAGATATTGCAGTTGAAGGTTCAACTCCCAACCGGGAAGCTCTGCGTGAAATCACCAGGAGCAGAACGCGTCAACTGTTGGAAGACAACAGGAGCAGACAAGACGAGCGTGTTAACCGACGAAGGCAGGTGCCGCGTCAATTTAAAATTAACGACTGTGTATTCGTAATCAAGTTTTCTCAGTCAACAGGAAAACTCGATCCAGGCATGCGCGGTCCCTACAGGGTGACTAGGGTGTTACCCATTGGACGCTATGCTCTTCGCCTAATCAGCGGTGGTTATGGCAAGACGACGCAGGCTGCGGCTCAACACATGGTGCCGTGGCAGGGCGAGTGGTGCCCCGAGACTTGTGCTGCGTTCTTCGAGAGTGAGTCTAACTTAATGGCGTTTGTCGCCTTGGATGAGTCCAGTTGGATGAGTCCAGTTGGGTGAGGGAAGCTATGCAACCCGAGCGTTTGTCGCTACACCCTGGCGTGTGTCGCCTCAGCGCTTGGTGGGCCCCAAGTTTGCTGCATAGTTTAACCAGATGGTTAACCTATGGTGTGTATGTGTTAGTACGCGTTGAAGACGCGATTGATCAACCCGTCGGGCTGTGGTGTCAGCTGTGGCCAGCACAGCGGCGTCTGTCTTCTCTGCGAGGGAAGATCCAGGCCGGCTCAAATCAAAAGTCCTAGGCGTGGTTTGATATCTTTAAAGAGACGTCTCTGCCTTATTTTAGAACGATGAATGTGAGGTTTTCGTACGATGAGTGTGCTAGCTGAAGGATAAATAAAATAAATGATGATCGTAAGAAAGGATGTTGGAGTGTAAGGATGAATGACAATTTTTTTTTTAAGTTAGTCAACAAAAGCTTTAATGCAATATTGTTTACAGATGAAGACGAAAACGATATCCTTACTGAACCCCCAGCATCTACATCAGCCGCTACATCTTCTACGCCTTTGCAAGAAGATAACCAGGACGATCTTCATTCTGCACCGACGGTATCTTCCTCTGCAGCCGCCCCTTCTAGACCATTGCCAGAAGAGGATATGGAAGAACGTCGTACACGCCGCGAGCAGTGTCTCCCCGTGCAGTCGCACCTTCTATGCCTCTACTAGACGAGGACATGTAACCTCATCTTGGGAGCGCCATCAGCGAGTCTTGTATCGAGACGCCACAACGTCAGGAGAGGCCGTATAAGCGAATACTACCCTATTTTTACCCCCACTCCGGCCAGTTTCTATAAATAGCGCGCGCAACGGTAACGGAGCACATTTTGCTATCGGATCTCTGCGCGGACGGATCTCTGTTCGAGTTGCTGTTGGGTGACGTTATTTTTATTTTATCTAAGTCTTATTATTCTCATTTAATGTGATTATTGTGACCGTGCAATCTCTTAATTAATAAAGTTAATGTTTTTGGTTATTTTGTTCAATTTGTATTTTGAAAAGATAATTACAGTGTTTTGTGTCGAATATTGTTTTTTTTAATGCTTTTCCACTTCTGGTGCTAAAAGTGCTCTATCCTGACTGACTGACACAGTGACTAGGGCATCGAAACTCGGTTCAATTTTGGAAACCCGGGTTTTCGGGTCTAAGAGTGATCAAAACCCGGGTAGACCGGTTTTTCGAGCTTTTAGATCTTTTTGACATAATTTTTATAAATACAAGAAACTGTGTTTATTTATCGATTACAATTAATGATATAGTACTTTCCTAATTTCTTAAACAGTTATAATGTTCAAAATGTCATATAGATTGTTTTCCTTTAAAAAATATTTAAAACTATTCTTAAGTAATCTAGTATTTTTTTAATCACAGGCTTGCAGAGATTATTTTTATATTAATTGTATTATTTTGGTGACAATCACTTGGTTAACAATTACTTATAATAATATCTTCAAAATATTTTTTTTAGTATCACAAACTATTTTAAAATTACTAAAACTCTTCTCTAATCAAAAAAAATTTTCGCATTAACAATTATTAAGTAATAAATATAACTAGTCTTCTATTCTACTATTTGGATTCATAAATATAATTTAAATTGCAGTCGATTGGTAATAATCGGTTCTTTATCTTAATAACTAAAATACTAAGTAAAAAGTAAGTAAGTAGTTATACATTTGACATGTTATTTAAAGACAAGAGACAAATTAGTTGACAAGCACCCTCTGACCATCTGACCACATTCTAAAAAGTGATATTTATAAAAAATAACTACTTAATATCCATGTTGGATATATCGTAATAAAAAAACCGGCCAAGTGCGAGTCGGACTCGCGCACCGAGGCTTCCGTAAAATATTTTTTATTATATGATGTAACTAAAAATTTACGGTTTTCGCAATTTTTCCTTTATCTCTACTATAAGACGTTACTTCGTACCAAATTTCAAGATTCTAAGTTCACGGGAAGTACCCTGTAGGTTTTGATAAGAGTCTCCCCGTCGTTAATAAAAAAAAAAAAAAAAAGTTTGATTTTTTCACAGCTCCAAGGGACAGTAGACCTGAGTATTAGATATAAATTTCAGTTTGATACCTCCACGCGTTTCTGAGAAAAACGGTCTTGACAGACGGACGGACGGACGGACGGACGAACAACGAGTGATCCTATAAGGGTTCCGTTTTTTCCTTTTGAGGTACAGAACCCTAAAAATAACAGAAATCTTAACTGAATTATTAGTAATTGGAACGTAAAAAAATTAGGGCATCCAAAGTTTTGTCACTCAAAGACGAGCGCAATCTATTGCAGACAATTCCAACCGAAGAAAATATACGCTCCGGTTCGACACTAGTAGGTTTTTAAATGTTCATATGCCAGCGATAGGTAACACCGTCGCTCAAAGAGTGCCATTTCTATCCTCACAGTAGTAAACAAATCGTTTGAGTCTGCAGGACCTGCTGATCTATGCATGAACTTTCAAATATGATAGATAGTGACTTATTTGATAACAACTCAGATATTGCAACAGATTTTAATACTACACATTTTGAAACACCGCATCCTTCCCCTACTTGTAGTATCAATCACTTGGATTACGACTGTGATAATGATTATTGCCCATATTACATACAAAAGGAAAATTTATCAGCCTTCGATATTTCACCTCAACCCTCACCGGTATGTCTTTCTAGCTGCTCAACGAATACAACAATGAAAACTAGTCCACTGTCAGATATTTCAAATAATAGTCCAAGCACGTCAACTGCCAACCGCCGCCGTCAATCAAGGAAAGATAAAGGTAATGTAAGAAAAAGACATTTTAATGAATGGATAGATAATAAGAGATTTTTTTTACGTAATTTAGGAAATGAATATATATCGATAAAAGGTAAAATACAACCAAGTAGAAAGATGGGCCCGCCATGTTGCTGTCGAAAGAAGTGTTTCTATAAATTAAGCGAAGAAGATAGAAAGAAGATTTTTGACAGTTTTTGGGGTTTAGGCATTTGAGAAAAGCAGTGGATGTATGTGGCTAACTCAGTTAAGAAGGAAATTAAACGAAAAATGTATTCAAACATTACTATTAAACATACCTTCCTGGAAAAAGGGCATACCTAAGCAGAGGGAGACAGCGTTCACGCTGTAATAGAACGTTCGTCTAAAAATAAACTTATATATACCGTGCAATTTTTTTATTGACCCAAGCTTAAAGGGAAGGTCATGTTAAGTGTTTAGAATAAAATGAACAAGGATTTTTTTTTTAATATTTTAATTTTTTAATAATTTGTATTTTTATATTTTATCGACAATCATTCGGATATAATACCCAAACAACACCAAAAATAAAAAAAACAAAAGCAAAGAACAAATTAAATAAGTAAAAATACTAAAACAGCTGATCGCCGGCGCGGTAGGTGCTCGGGCGGTCACTAGCCCGCGGCGCGACCTGAGACGAACCCCGTAAAAGTTCAATCGTTTGTTTATAAAATAAATTTTATAAAAAAAAACCTGAATGTAAGTACTAATTACATACGTTGAACATATGAAGACCGCTGACGCCGCACGTGCAAGTAGGCTATACCTAAATGTTGCAACATGAAGGAAATGCTGATGCTACGGAACGTGGCCGCTGTCGCCGCGTGCCATCATCGAGGCCATCCGCCGGCACGTCACCGCCCTCACTTTTGCATCTAACATCGATCGGGTCACTTAGTTTAATTAGCAGTAATTTTTGATTGTAATTTTTATTCTAATTAAATTTATATTAAAATAATTTCGATTTTTTTTAAGACCTGCGGCTGCGACCTTCGTAATTGGCGCAGTCGGTAGGATATTCGCGGTCGGTTTCGCGCTACATCCAGGAAGATTTCCGTATTCGCACGAGCCGCCCGAGTGGCTATCAAGTCGCGCACCCGAATATCCGAACCTGGAGGAGCAGCCAACGGGTCCAGTATCAAGACATCGATACGCCGAAATCGAAATGTTCATGTGAGTACACTTGAATCGCTCTCGTGTTGCCTCCTTTTCTATTCATAAGGTCCCTTTATTTTATTCACCATTTTTTACCCTATGCAAGTTAGGTCCGGCGATTCTGCTTCATATCAGCAGTCTCGCAGGAGAGAATTAATTGATAGTAGTAGATTTAGTAGTTTAAATAGTATACCTGAAACTATGGAAAGGAACCCAGACGTTATCCACAAGGCCTTACGCCTTGTTCCTGACTTTGACGGGAACGCAAACGTTCTAACTAGGTTTATAAGAATTTGTGATCAGTTGTGTAATGAATTTCTGAGTGATGATCCAACTAATCAATTAATTAATTTATATTTGTTAAATGGTATATTAAACAAAATTACCGGTCCTGCCGCCACTATTATAAATTCAAATGGAATCCCCGATAGTTGGATTGGCATAAGAAATACTTTAGTTAATAACTTTGCAGACCAAAGAGACGAAACTGCATTATACAATGACCTTTCTTTAGCTAGGCAAGGTAATAGTAGCCCCCAAGAGTTCTATGACCAATGTCAAACACTGTTTAGCACGATAATGACCTATGTCACACTCCATGAGACAATAGGAACCACTATCGAAGCCAAACGTACGCTTTATAAAAAATTAACCATGCAAGCGTTTGTACGAGGTTTAAAGGAACCACTTGGATCTCGTATCAGATGCATGAGGCCAGAAACTATAGAGAAAGCTTTGGAGTATGTGCAGGAGGAACTTAATATCCTTTACCAGCAACAGCGCACTGATAATCAGCCTAGACCTCAAGTGGGATTTCGCCCACCACCTGCCATGCCTACAGGTTTCTCAGTCCCTAAGCCTGTTAATTTTAATGCACCAATTCATAGTTTAGCAAATCAGCCTATGCAGCGATTTACGCCGCAACCGCCAGCGCAAAGGTATGTCCAACCGCAATCGCAACCATTTAAATTCAATAATAATTTCCAACAGCGAATGCCATCTCGCACTCAGCAGATGTTTGGTGCACCGCCGCCTCGTTATAACCCCCAGAGTAATAACTTTAGGTTACCACCTAGGAATCAACCCCAACTCTCGAACCCAAGACCTATGAGCGGAGTACAGCATTTTATACCAAAGGCTTTACCCCCTACTCTGTCGGGACACGATTGGCGTAGATTCGGGAACCCTCCCCCGAATAACTATTTTAAATCGCGAGAAATTAATTTAAATGAATGTGCATACTATGACGACTCATACTATCAAGACTATTACGACACAGACTATTACAATGACGTAAGTGACTATAATTACTATGACACGACTTATGACTATGACGACAGAGTTCAGTTTTACGAACCTACAACTAGCGCAGAGTCGAATGACGAGCCACAAGCGTCATGTTCAAATTCTAATACGGAGTCGGATTTTCAGAAACCGGGCCCGTCAAACAAATTAAGATAGAACTTAATCTACAGACGCAAAGACAGTTACCTTACATCCAGGTAGCAAATCCACCTTTAAAGCTATTAATAGACACGGGCGCTAATCAGTCGTTTATCAGTCCGGAATGCGTAGATCGATATTTTACTAACTTTTCTTTAAATCACGATCCATTCGAAGTTACTAATGTTCACGGTACAAGTCGCAACGAGTATTCTATCACAGTGCCAACCTTTTCTGAATTTAATAGTCAAGAGCTTATCAAGTTATTCGTATACCGTTTCCATGATTATTTCGACGGTCTTATTGGCTTAGATTTACTAACGAAATGGGAAGCGAAAATTGATTTAAAAAATCAATCGCTAACAACACAATACGCGGTCAACCCTATTAAATTATATAACTCATGCAATGTGAACCTTTACGAAGATATTATCCCGGCAAAATCGTCTAAATTAGTTCGTATCCCGATAAACGCCCCGGATGGCGATGTATTAGTAAAAGAGCAAGTTATCTGTAATTGTTTTATTCAAGAATGCGTAACATCTGTTAAAAATTGTCGCGGAATATTAGAAATATATAACTCGACCGATAATGACGTAATCTTTTCGTTAGACCAGCCAGCGCAAGCGGAGCTCTTGAATATCGAGTGCATTCGCACCGAGCCGCCGCCTACGTCACGCGCACGCGACGTCTTATCGCGCCTTAGAACGGATCATATGAACGCCGAGGAAAAAGCTAATATCGAGGCTTTATGCTCATGTTACTCCGACGTATTTTATCTAGAAGGCGAGCAATTAAGTTTTACGAATAAAATAAAGCATTGTATTAACACGACCGACGAGATTCCTATTTACACCAAAAGTTACCGTTATCCTTTTGTACACCGTAATGAAGTTCGCGATCAAATATCAAAAATGTTAGAGCAGGGTATAATCAGACCTTCCACTTCAGCATGGAGCTCACCCATCTGGGTTGTGCCCAAGAAATCAGATGCGTCGGGAAAGCAAAAGTGGCGCATAGTTGTGGACTTTCGTAAGTTGAACGAAAAGACTATCGACGATAAATACCCCATCCCTAACATAACTGACATCCTTGACAAGTTAGGTAAATGTATGTATTTTACAACTTTAGATTTAGCGTCAGGTTTTTACCAAGTCGAAATGAACGAGGCCGATATTCCGAAAACTGCATTTAACGTAGAGCACGGACACTATGAATTCCTGAGAATGCCTATGGGTTTAAAGAACAGTCCATCGACATTCCAGAGAGTTATGGATGATGTTCTCAGAGGCCTTCAAAATGACATATGTATAGTTTATCTCGATGACATCGTCGTTTTGGGTACCTCTTTACAGGAAGCCATTAATAATCTTGAAAAAGTATTACAGAGGTTACGAATGTCCAACTTTAAAATTCAAATGGACAAGTCGGAATTTCTCAAATTGGAAACTAACTATTTAGGACACATTATAACGAGAGAAGGTATAAAACCTAACCCCGATAAAATTACCGCTATTGAAAAGTACCCTATTCCAGAAACTACTAAACAGATAAAGCAATTTTTAGGTCTTATTGGCTATTACCGTAAATTCATTCCCAACTTTGCCCGTATAACAAAACCGTTGACTAACTGCTTAAAAAAAGGTAAAAAGATTACATTAGATTCCGATTACGTCAATGCATTTAACAAATGTAAGACTCTTTTGACGAACGACCCTATACTACAGTACCCTGACTTCACTCGTGATTTTTTACTGACTACAGACGCATCCAATGTTGCTATAGGAGCCGTACTATCCCAAGGGCCCATAGGGTCAGATAAGCCTGTTTCTTTCGCGTCACGAACTCTCAATGATAGCGAAGTAAACTACAGTACAATAGAAAAAGAACTTTTAGCCATCGTTTGGGCTACAAAGTATTTTAGACCATATTTATTCGGCCGTAAGTTCAAAATTCTCACAGATCACAAACCATTGCAATGGATGATGAATCTGAAAGAACCAAATTCACGATTAACTAGATGGAGGTTAAAGTTAAGCGAATATGATTTTACCGTAATGTATAAAAAGGGTAAATGCAATACTAACGCCGATGCTCTGTCTAGAATCGAAATACACAATGAAGAAATAAGTTCAGTAATAGCTAATTGTTCAGAGAAACCACCATCTTTATTATCTAATTCCGAAACAGAAACAGTACATACAAGTCACGAAAATCCTATTTTAGAAGTTCCGATCACCGATGAGCCATTAAATAAATTCCATCGACAGTTGCACATCACTATCGTACCGGACGTAAAACGTAGGGCTGTAATAACGAAACCGTTCGATACGCACACTCGTATAGCAATACAAGTGAGCGAAATCAACTTAGAAAATGACATAGTTACTGCAATAAAAGAATATGTTAGTCCTAAAGTTAAAACAGCATTGCTTTTAAATCCTCCTCTTGCTATGTATTCTATCATACCTATAATTCAAGAAAAATTTAAGAGTTCATCTATGAATCTCATCTTAACAAAATCAGAAATAGAAAATGTAAAACAATACCTTCGACAGCAAGAAATAATTCGTAATTACCACGATGGAAAAACAAACCACCGAGGTATTAACGAATGTTACTTAGCTCTTTCAAAGAAATACTTTTGGCCAAAAATGAAGGAACAGATAGCAAAATTCATAGGTGAATGCACTATATGTGGTCAGGCAAAATATGATAGAAACCCCGTAAGACCCCAGTTTAACATAGTACCTCCAGCAACTAGACCCTTTGAGACTATTCACATGGACTTATTTACTGCCCAAAATGAGAAATACTTGACTTTTATTGACGTGTTCTCGAAGTATGGTCAAGCTTACCTACTTAGGGACGGTACAGCATTAAGCATTTTACAAGCATTATTACAGTTTATTACACATCATGGTATCCCTTACACTATAGTGACAGATAACGGAACAGAGTTTACGAATCAACTATTCTCTGAATTCACTAGACTTCATAAAATTAATCATCATAGAACTTTAGCACACTCACCAAATGATAACGGTAATATCGAACGATATCACTCGACTTTACTCGAACACCTTCGCATTCTAAAGTTACAGCATAAGGACGAACCGGTTGTGAATTTGATGCCTTACGCGATAATTGCATATAATTCATCTATACATAGTTTTACTAAATGCAAACCCTTTGATTTAATTACAGGTCATTTCGATCCGAGAGACCCCATTGACATAGACCCTATTCCACATTTATTACAACAGTATATAAGTAACCATAAAGCTCAAATGAAGACGGTCTATGAACTTATTAATCAGACTAGTTTAGAAAATCGTACATCTCTCGTAGAAAATAGGAATAAAACCCGGGAACCTGAGATAGAGTACACCCCACAACAACAAGTTTTCATTAAAAATCCCATGGCTTCCAGACAAAAAGTCGCCCCTAGATATACACAGGATACCGTACTTGCCGACTTACCTATACACATATATACATCTAAGAAACGCGGTCCCGTAGCTAAGAATAGATTGAAGCGTGTGCCCAAGAATGCTAAATTGTTACAGGATTCTGGTGATTCTCGTCCAGACAGCAAGCCCACAGGAGATAAGACTTGAGACACTCGACGATGGACCTGGACTATTACCGTTCAAGTTAGGACCGACTAAACTTACAACTCATTACCATACTTTCCTACAACGTATTCAGTTAGGTGACATTGAAAGTAAACTAACTAAATTACAGACACAAGTAGAGACTTTTAAGACTAGACTTCCTAACGATACCTATATGTTATATGAGTTGCAAATAAATTATCTAACTTGTAACAGTCCAAAACTGCACTGTTATTGTATTCCAAATATTTCTCTATATTTACATAAAAAAGTTTGAGACTAACCTTATTTATCGTCATCAGAAAATTCTATAATGTCTATATTCTGTAGATTCACAGCACAGCACCATTTATATGGTAAATCTTTGTGAAAGTCCAAAAAGTAAACATGATATTTATGTTCCAAATATTTCTTGTATTGACAAAAAAAGATTGAGACAAACTTTGTTTATCATCTTCAGGAAATTTAAGATAATGTCTATATTCTATAGGTTATTGCACAACACGATTTATTTAGCAAAACTTGATATTCAACGAAAACAATAATATTGGCTTTATAGGTTATAAAAAACAATAACATAGGTTTGACAACGTCAGATCAGTCATATTAGATAGTGGCGCCGGGGTGACGAAAGTAGAAACTAATAACAAGACACAGTTCCTTTAATAACAATCCTTCTGTAATATTAAGGTAATTTACTAAATTATCGTTACAAACTGATATTGAATTATAGAATAAACTATCACTATAAATTAATCAAGTTAAATTAAATCAGAACCTAATAAGTAGCGTCATCGATCGATCGCCATGGTGACGTAGGATGTCATTGTATAAACAACAAAAATCTTTATTATAATGATGACTTTTTAGGATAGATTGTGCTATCTAACTTTAACTATAACTTCGACTTTAACGAGGAAAACGTATAGGATTCGGTTCGAGTTAAGTTCGCTTAAGGTTGGCTGGAATAACCCGGCTTTTAATATGTCAAAATTTGAATTTGAATTTGACATTAGATTATTCGACTAACCAATCAGAGTTAGCCAATAGCGAGACGGTAAAAGTTTTTAAGATAAGAAAAAAGAGACGCATCTTGGAGGGAACATGGATAGTGACTAAGTGTTGCCAATTTCTAGTTGCTATGCCAAAAATACCCATATGATTTGTCTGTCTGTTTGGAAATAATAGTTTTAATGTATACAAAATAGTTGAAGGATAGGATAGTTACTTTAATCAGAATTCAATAATAGGCATTTTGATGAACTAAATTAAGTAGATTTATGTCATTCTTGGAAAAGCAAATTGAAATGATTAATTAGATGGGATCTAGACAAAGTACTCACACGAATTATTGATCTTGAGGAAAATCAATATATAAATCGCGTTATTGATAGTTTACAATAATAACTTATTAGTATAGTTATTACATGTAAATTCAAATTCAATAAGTATCATTTATTTAGCCTGGGCTTTTACAGGTACATATGAAAAGTAGATTTATGTCATTCTGGGAAAAGCAAATTGAAATTATTAATATGGGATCTAGACAAAAGTAGTCATACGAATTATTGATTTTGAGGAAAAAAATATATAAATCACTTTATTGACTAGGTTACAATAATAACTTATTAGTATAGTTATTACATGTAAATTCAATATTCAATATCATTTATTCGATCTGGGCTTATACAGGCACTTGTGAGAATGAAGAGGCCGCGCCATCGGTTCACAAACCCTGTAAACTTAGAAATTCAGAGATTAATACTTTATTTATAACAAACATTAAGATTGTCGTGTGAAAAAGGGGATTTTTCTGTAATAATTAGAAAATTATAAAAGGGCATAGTGAGAACAATGCTGAAAGCATTGAATAATTTGACAAGATAGGACTATGTTACTGATCATAAAAGTAAATACGTAACCATATAGTAATATATGATAAAGTTTTATTATTCACGGATATAAAATTTACCCTAATATTTGGGAAGAGGGGAAAAGTTTAGGTGTGGCATCCATGAAATGTAGGTGCGAGGCTTAAGAAGACGCGTCTTGTTAGGGAATTTGAAAATAGAACGAAAATGTTTTAGGTGACGCGGTGTTAGAGGGGATGCGTGGGAATGGCTCTATATAAGGGGCACTTTTCTTAGATAGGGTCTCTTAGCATCATCGCAACTGACGGGTGAAGACGGACCCCCGAAGCGAGAAAAGACGCCAACTTTTCTCTGTAAGAAAGCATCATTGAAATAGTATATCTTTAAATCAAGAAAACATCAAGAAGTCAGCAAGATAGTGAAATTCGAGGTTTTGACGCTAGGCCGCAAATTTCCTCGCGATCTTTTGCTAGAAATGCGTTAATCTGAGCTTAACTGGTATAATTAAGTTCATGATTAAAGTATATAAATTTTGTTTGCGAAAAACCACAAAGTAATGTAGTTTATTCCCCAGTAAATTCATAATTGATATAGTTAGGTCTGCCCCGGAATTGATGTTAGTGTCAATAGGAATGGCATAGGTTTTGAATAGGACTGCTATCGTATTGTCAGGGTCTTCATCGGTTGTATGGGATCATAGTTTTCTTCTCTCTTTCATACTTATCTCTATAAGATGTCAGGGGAGGAGCGGCTGTGATGTTATGCGATTTGTTGAGGATTATGATAATTTAGTTGCAGCCTAAGCATATAATGTTAGCTTTGTGTCTCGAGGGGAGATTTGTCAAAACCTGGGGGGATTAGGTCAGAGTTTGGCATTATGGTGTGTCAAGCGGGCATCTGCTAATAGATAGCCTAGAAAGCCATATGGGAAAAGCGTGTGTGAGATCGGGACGTGAAAGCTAACGGTCCGAACGGCGTGGGGTAACCCGTCACGATTCGATGTCTATGATCACGTTTTTTCCATGCCTCTTTTGTTAGGGCGTCGGCTCTGTTCCCTTCCCAAGCAGGGCTGACCACGTACAGGCTATAGGAGGTATTAGGAGGGTCCCTGCCCGAACTGTACAGCGTGGGGCGACGTTGGCTGTGGTAAGAGCCAAATTACAAGCATAGGAATCGATTTTAGTCGTTGGTTAGGCAGGTAAAATCACGATTAGGGCTTTCGCGCCAAACATCGCGGTAAGCGTCATAAAAGATGACGAGAAAGGATAGTTGATAGGCCATCAGGTATAAGAATGGGTTGGGTAACTTGGGAGCCATTAGGCTTCCTCAAGATGGCCGAATTGTTAGCGAAAAATTAGTAGAATTGATAGGAAAATGTCTGGTTTTGTAGGTCATTATTAGCATCAACAAAATGGCCGCCATAGGCAGCTAAAGAATTGTAGAAATATTAAAATGGTTTTAAGATCTGGGTTGACGACTGACAACGGTACGCTGAAACTACTATACAGGACTTTAGGAACATCTTCCTTTTTGGAGTCGGTTAAAAATAGATTCTCCTAATTGAAACAAAAGTAGTATGAGTGAAAGTTTGCAATAAGCTTCACAAGTAGGTAGCATTTATGGGATTGAAAACAAATAAGAACGGGTCGGAAACATTGTGGTGATGTGATAGGATAAAATGGTGATCAAAAGGGTCCATAGGATTTATTGTGAATGGGCTAATATTCTGTATCTGATTCCAATCAGATGTGTTTTGACAAAACCAATAGTGCTAAGTGAAATCTAGGAAGGATATTTAATCAATGATTATATTAGTTAACATCTTGTGCATAATTGTGTTGACTTTACTTAGTTTCAATACTAGTTACAATTATTGTCTCAGAGTTAGACAAATTCATTCTCTAATTCCTGTCATGATGGTGGACAGTACTTACCTTTGTAGTAATGGTTAAACTATTAAGAAAACAAATCTTTATATTGAGTTGGTTATATGAGAAACTTTGGAATAGACTACTGTTTATAATTGAAATAAACTGTTCTAGTAATCTTGAAGGTGTACTGCAGTAAGATCTAGGTGAATGAAGTAGCCTGCGTTTCTATATAAGCTTATGCTAAGGACACGGCTTGGGAACGCAAGATCAGAGCTAGAGTGTACTTTTACAATTGTTGGAATGGTGATAAATAAGGGAACAATTCTTTAAGTATGTACTTACTATAAAAGGTATCTATTTATTCAGTGAATAGAAACATTCACAAATAATGTTTCACTAACAAACTCAATTGGAAGAAACAACAAATAGAATCCTACTTGTAATTGAATTCAACAAAAGATAAGTCTATTCAGCACAATTAGTGTACAGGTTAGTGTTCTTTGAGAGTCAAACTAATATTGCTACCAACTTGTAGTGACCCATTTTTAAGTTTAGCTAAAAGTGAGATGTGGAAAGCCATTTGCCTTATGGCATACTTTTGAGTCTTCCTTCAGAATCCAGATTTGCCAGTATCCCTTACTTTGTATGGATTGTATTGTTGAATCCATTCTGATATAATGTTAATCAGCAAAGAATTAGAAATAAACATATAATAATTTAAATTCAATTTTATAACTCAGCTGCCACAGTGGAAAGAGAAATTCTTCATTGTGTAGACTGGTAAATCGCTTGAAAGCACTCTGCTTTGTCCTCTTTTAAATGATTGTACTTGGTCAGACTGACAATGACTGTAGACCTTAGAAAAGTACTTAAAATTTCTATTAAAAATATCCAGCTGAGGCCGGAAGAGGATTGACCCGTCTGGAGTCGAGATCCATTGTATTGAGCGGGGAGGTGCTCGTACCTAGCCGGTAACAACTTAAATGCACTAAGATATAGATAACAAATAAACTCATAATTGGTTGCAGTAATTGACTCTCCATACTTAACTCCACAGTGATTATAACTTCATGTTTCACAACTTACCTCTTACCACTGTAGTATACTTCTAAAAACTTAAATAATGATTCTTTACCTAATTTAAATTTACTAAAACAGCTGTGAGGATCGGGGTATTTTAGTATACTTTCTTAGGTTATTCTAGAATCTAAGTCCTTTAATTGTCATAGGTAATTTCTTTAGGGCTATAACAACATTTAGGAAAATGTATAAGCTTATAAGTAGGATCATAAGAAAAGGTTATAACTTAATATCAATTTTCATGGACAAACCATTAGAGTAACTTTTATTCTTAATTGTTAGTTTAGTAAAGTATCGGTTATAATAGCAGATATATTTAAGCAACGATAGGAAAAGTTAGTATTCATTATTAGGACATTAGGTATAGTATGCTAGTTACAATGCTGAAAGGATTTGGGTATGCTACGGAATACAATCAGGGAAAACCACTAGAAATCATGAGCCCTTTCAAACTATACAAGAGCATATTAAGAAAGTAGGTTTTAAATTAAGGTTAGGCTAGGATAAGCAAAAATTTAAACAAGAGTAGATTCTAGAGTATAGGTTTCATATCTTATAATTTTAGTAAGCAGGGTTCGGTACATTTTGGTGCCGTGACCAGGATTATATTTCTTTATGATTTTATAAGCAGTTTCGGGGTTAGTACATTATGGTATAGCCGTGACCAGGATTATTAGTAAAAAAAAAAAAGAATACATACATCAAATCTTTTTAATAAGTTAGTAGCGGTTAGTATAGCTTATCGAAGCTCTTGTTTAGTTCTGGAAGTGAGTGGCTGTCTGCATTTCAGTATGTTACAGTCACATTTTGTTGCAGTGAAGCGGATAGGCTTGTAACTAGCTTGCAATAGGTAGCATTTGTTTACATAGTTGAAGCAATTTCCTCTTTTAAATAGTTCCAGTGTTTTGTTTCACATGTAAGGTTCTTTGAGAGTGATCTGTAAGGGTTCAACAAACTGGGGGTCGTTTAGTCCATGTATTTGATTTGGTTATGTCCTGAAATGAGAGAAATTTTGTATTTTCACACAAAAGGTTAGGAGTACAATCTTCTTTTTCATTATGAATGGTTGCTTTGTTTTAACACACAGTACCATAAAACATAGTTTAATGCACAGTCCCGCAAATGTCATGTAGGTAGCTTTAACACGGTTGCGATTCTAAGCGATTTTAGTACGGCGGCGCCGGCGTTCAGATAAGATAATAGCAAAGCACAGAGAACTAGATATAGATAGGTGTAGGTAGATAGAAACACGATAGTAGAAACTAGGTTTGACATTTCAATTTATGCTAAGTTGAAGTTTTTCTTTCAAGATGTCAACTCGGATAGGCAATGACATTAAACCATACAGCCATAGACTCAGTATGATAGGTTGAAGTAAATTTAAATTATTTTATGGTTTATTTTAGTGAAACTTTGAAGTTAGGTAAGTAGTTCAAGCATTTCGGTACCATAAATTGATCCAATCATAATTTTTAGGTCCTTTATTCAATAAAATAATCAATAGTCATGTCTAATGGGAGTTAATAACTTGGGGCTAAAAGCAATGACTACACTATTACGTAATAGATGTCGCTACTAGTAATTTGTGTTGTACCATTCTGGATAGTTAACTCCAATCAGGCCTTGTTTAACCGGTTAATTTTCATACTTAATCAGCAGAAAGTACATAGGAAGCGCGTTATTATAAGGTTTGGTTCTACCTTAACTTTAAAAGTATCAGTTTCACGAAGGTGCGAAATTAAAAGGGCTTTGAATTAATTGACTGTTTTATAAAGGATTTCCATAACTTTCAACTACAATACTTATTGAAACCTGTATAGAGGTATGATAGGACGATGCAAAATAAGTAGATAAGGTTCTTTTCTCGACTTAGGATCAAACCGGTTTATTTAGGTTTTCGAAGCGCTTTTATTCCAAATATGTTGGGAAAGGTTTATGTAAAAACCATTATCAAAAACCTTTATTAACTACTATGTTTTAAACCGGTTCCCAAGCCCTGACAAATAAAAACGGGATTATGAGGTTATGTGTTAGATTTGATTGAGGATTAATAGGTACTAGTAAGATTAGAATAGTAAAAGGCATTTTCTAACCCAAGAAATTCACTTAGAAATTGTGTGTAATTTATAGGGAATCTTTTTAACAAGAATAAATATCTGATTATTGGGCTAATTAAATCTTCTAGTAGGATAGTGGAGGAACACAGTCTCGATAAGTCACGTTAATATTTTTATTACATAATAAGTTATTAGTAATATCATAGTTTAGATAGTGAAACAGTCAGTTATTTAGACTTTAATTTTATAAGTTTTCGAACGAATAACCATAACGTCAAGTTGACGGTCTTTTGTTCTGTGACGCTGGTAGTAACGAATACCTAATCTGTGGCTGTGACCTGGACTGACTGATAATGAATGACATTAGTTTTTTTTCGCTGTTTATGTTTTTGTTTATACCGGTAAATCAGTTTAAATTATAAAGAACAATTAAAGAATTTTTATCGTGTCTGACTGACAGTGATCGAGGATGTGTGGATGATTAACTTTTAAGCGATTATTTTGTATAGCTACTGCTACCAAGACTTTGAACTTTTCTTTTGTGGACTTTTCAATTATCTTCTGGAAAAAGTTTTCCAATGAGTGTGGTGAGTGTTTGAACTTTTGTGAATGTATAACTAGATCCAAATGATTAGGTTAACCTCTTACTTTTCAAGTAAGAGAATATTTTTATAACTTAAGGTCAATGCAATGCCTACATCAAACTTCATAGATAGTTTCAAAACTTTAGAGATTGTTAATTGAATGATTTATGGAATTGAAATCATCATTGCAAATTCAATTGCAAAGTTTATCATTAATGGTCCGGTAGTTTGATAGGAAAGTCTTAGTTCATAATCTGATTTGAATAAATCATTATTTATCTAAGATAGGATAAGATATTTTACTTGAGATTGAAACTTGTGATGAGATAGAATGAAATAAAATTAACTTTTTAACGATCAAAGTCGGATGAATGATTGTTTATTATTATGTCACTTTTCTTAAATACAACTAATTAATAACTAGCAACCTTAGTATAGAATTAGGAAGGATATAATAGTATTTTAAATTTCCATAAGCTTGAGTAAAGTTGTATTCAGGTATATCTAGTAGGAAGCTTTGAAGTATAAGAATTTTTTGCCTTTGCAATTAATCGGATAACTGAAAAAAAAAAAAGATAAGTTTAGAATCTTCTAGATTAATATACTTGTGGAAAAGGATATTTGTGATAAGAGTTTCTCTACTATTTAAAGAATAGGGAGAGGGGTCTTCTAAGAAAACTTTTAGGATCACTTTAGTTTTGTGTACTTTGAATGGTTTGTGAAGTATGATTTTATAACTTGTCCGTTGCTCTCCAAGTAAAAGTTAAACAATAATTTTTTAACAAGAAACAAATAAGGCAAATTAGAAACTTTACATTGAAAGATTTAATGAGTAGAATTAGAAGTAGTTTATTAGTAAACATGGAAAACATTTTAGGCTTGTCTTGAGGTAATTTATGAAGGACAGGCACTATTTGTTTATCCTATGTTTCTCGTGGCTGTAGGATTTGCAACTTATTGTTAGATGTTTTGTTTAGGATAACTTTTATTTTATTTGACACATATTTGTAGTAACTAATAATTACAATATATGTTCTTTGGATAGTGATGTGAATTAGAATAATGATGTAGATAGGGTTATTGATAACACTTATCGATATTTAAGTTAGGATAGATTAAATTATTGCAGTTATAATATTTTATAGGAATAGTAAAGACTTTTAGGACCTTTAGTAATGACAATTCTGGACTTAGTTTTCGGGTAGTGATTTTATCGGAACTTTAGGATACAAATATTTTCAGAGTTTTAGCTATAACTAGTAATTTTAGTATCAAGGCTATAAAGATATTAACAACATGATAAAAAAAAATGGGGTCGTGAATTAATTAGTCAAACTTTTAAGGTCTAGTGATAGATTTCAAACTTAAGTGGAATTATCAAGTTATTTTATTTAGATACTATGTTACAGAGGGGTCAGTTCATAACTTCGGTTAACTATTTTATAAATTAATCTTTATGATATATCTATTTGAGGAGAGTTATACTTGTGTTTGGCATTATTAACATTTTAATAATATCTAGTTGAAATCTGTTGTAGGACTAATTATCAAAACGTTTTAATCATTAAAGCAATGACAAGACAGAATGGTTATCGGGATTATAGTGCGTCTGAATTTGATTTCGTTCTGATCTGCGTTTTATATAAAACTAAATAGTTAGACAATTAGATCGATTATTGACTGAAGTTAGTGATTGACAAATTACTGAAATTAATTTAATTCAAATTAATGGTTTCATGTTGGGTAATATAAAACCAAGTCGATAGGATTACTATGTTTTAATTGTTTGAAGGTCTGATAGCTCAGGAATAGGTTAGCTGGATTTATGTACCAAGGGGAAGTAGTAAAAAAACAATTTAGGATTTCACTGTAAATTATTAAATTATTAAGGTGAGCTTAATTAAAATAGACAAGTTACAGAACAAGAATTTTATTAATTTGTCGTTTAGAGAAGGTTGAAACTTTTTACGGGGGGCTAAAGTAATTATATGTACAGATTATAAAGCTTTAATATTTGTAAAGAATAATAAATTGTATAAGGCCAGGGTAACTAGATGGATAATTTTCTTTCGGGGGGGTTTATTATTAAGAGGTAGGTACAACTACTAAAAGGAAATCTTTACGATTTTCTAAAAAAAATATTCATTAAAAAAAAAAGTATTCGACTTTCACGATTCAAAATTCAAAAACTTTAAATTAAAAAAAAAAAATGAAATTCAATAATTCGAAATTCAGTTTGTAAAGCGGATGATGTGAATAATTAAATGACTCAAGTTAAATCTGACGTGCAATTGTCAATGATACTTTTAATTAAATAATTATTAAGCTTAAAAGAGAAGTATTACAGAAGGAAATCTAAAAATATAAAGGAATATATACACACTTATTGTGTACTAATCAAAATGCGTTGCGTAGAGATGCGTACTAATCAAAATGCGTGGCGTAGAGATGCGTACTAATAAGATGCGTTGCGTAGAGATGCGTTGAAGATGCGATGCGTAGAAAGGCGTACTGATAGGGTGCGTTGCGTAAATTCATACTCTTGCGTAATGTAAGTGAAATGCATTTCGATGGGTTGCAATTTTGCGTAGAATTTCATATGGTGACAGTCAGCGTATTTATATCAAACCTTTATAATATAATTCAAAATCTATTCGACTTTAGTTAAATAACTTTGTATTCAGGTTGTAGCTATGATATAATCTTAGGTGGCGTGAAAGAAGGCTAGAGAATGATGATAGTGATCGTTGCGTTAAAGAAAAGATGAATAGAATAAGAATCTAATCTAGATTACTAGAAAAAAAAAAAAGATTCAATATGGAGGGCCTTGGTTTATAACATACGTGAAGCCTGATTACAACCATTATTATTGACCCAAGAGATAAGACCCGCACACGAACTTTTGTTTAACAAACTTGAATTTTGTACAGTGGGACTTTGGTGCTAGGTTAAATTAAAAAAAAAAGGGTACGAACTATGTTGATGTTTGTAATGTCCCGGTGTGAACGACTGTCCAAGATTCATACTCCACAAGAAGCTAAGAGCTATTTTTAAACCCGGCAACTGCACACTCTCCAAGGTGATATTAGGGTTGTTCTAGAATCTTAAGTAAGCTTTTGGAAATATAGGGACATTGTATATGCTCACCCCTATCCGGCAGAGTAGGCCCTGTCGTGTAGAAGGAGGAGTACGGAAATGTGGAAGGGTGCTTCGGGCGGATACGTTGCGTCCAACGCCATCTTTTCATAAGGTTAGAAAAGAGCGTATGTGTCCGGGTATGTCTATTAGGGACTGTGGCCTCACAACCCATACTTTCCATGATCTTGTACGACTCTGGTGTTGGATATGCATAAGTCGGAATTGGCAAAAGCAATAAAAATACTTAAAATTCGCTTAATAATTTTTGATATTGTCTTGGTTTAAATACACTCTACAATCTTAATTTCATTTACACTAGGGCTCACCCAACAGTTCTTTGATTTTGGGAAAATAATAAAAGATAGGGTTATAAGAGGGAGAAAAGGGGGGAGTTTATATATATAAATATATCATGAGATAAGAGTAGAAGAGTGGAGATAAATATTTGAGAATTGAGTAAGAAAATTCTACTCCGGATCCAATACGTAGTATTGTCACCTATGAAGAATTTTGGGGTCGAGCTGTAACAGTCCAAAACTGCACTGTTATTGTATTCCAAATATTTCTCTATATTTACATAAAAAAGTTTGAGACTAACCTTATTTATCGTCATCAGAAAATTCTATAATGTCTATATTCTGTAGATTCACAGCACAGCACCATTTATATGGTAAATCTTTGTGAAAGTCCAAAAAGTAAACATGATATTTATGTTCCAAATATTTCTTGTATTGACAAAAAAAGATTGAGACAAACTTTGTTTATCATCTTCAGGAAATTTAAGATAATGTCTATATTCTATAGGTTATTGCACAACACGATTTATTTAGCAAAACTTGATATTCAACGAAAACAATAATATTGGCTTTATAGGTTATAAAAAACAATAACATAGGTTTGACAACGTCAGATCAGTCATATTAGATAGTGGCGCCGGGGTGACGAAAGTAGAAACTAATAACAAGACACAGTTCCTTTAATAACAATCCTTCTGTAATATTAAGGTAATTTACTAAATTATCGTTACAAACTGATATTGAATTATAGAATAAACTATCACTATAAATTAATCAAGTTAAATTAAATCAGAACCTAATAAGTAGCGTCATCGATCGATCGCCATGGTGACGTAGGATGTCATTGTATAAACAACAAAAATCTTTATTATAATGATGACTTTTTAGGATAGATTGTGCTATCTAACTTTAACTATAACTTCGACTTTAACGAGGAAAACGTATAGGATTCGGTTCGAGTTAAGTTCGCTTAAGGTTGGCTGGAATAACCCGGCTTTTAATATGTCAAAATTTGAATTTGAATTTGACATTAGATTATTCGACTAACCAATCAGAGTTAGCCAATAGCGAGACGGTAAAAGTTTTTAAGATAAGAAAAAAGAGACGCATCTTGGAGGGAACATGGATAGTGACTAAGTGTTGCCAATTTCTAGTTGCTATGCCAAAAATACCCATATGATTTGTCTGTCTGTTTGGAAATAATAGTTTTAATGTATACAAAATAGTTGAAGGATAGGATAGTTACTTTAATCAGAATTCAATAATAGGCATTTTGATGAACTAAATTAAGTAGATTTATGTCATTCTTGGAAAAGCAAATTGAAATGATTAATTAGATGGGATCTAGACAAAGTACTCACACGAATTATTGATCTTGAGGAAAATCAATATATAAATCGCGTTATTGATAGTTTACAATAATAACTTATTAGTATAGTTATTACATGTAAATTCAAATTCAATAAGTATCATTTATTTAGCCTGGGCTTTTACAGGTACATATGAAAAGTAGATTTATGTCATTCTGGGAAAAGCAAATTGAAATTATTAATATGGGATCTAGACAAAAGTAGTCATACGAATTATTGATTTTGAGGAAAAAAATATATAAATCACTTTATTGACTAGGTTACAATAATAACTTATTAGTATAGTTATTACATGTAAATTCAATATTCAATATCATTTATTCGATCTGGGCTTATACAGGCACTTGTGAGAATGAAGAGGCCGCGCCATCGGTTCACAAACCCTGTAAACTTAGAAATTCAGAGATTAATACTTTATTTATAACAAACATTAAGATTGTCGTGTGAAAAAGGGGATTTTTCTGTAATAATTAGAAAATTATAAAAGGGCATAGTGAGAACAATGCTGAAAGCATTGAATAATTTGACAAGATAGGACTATGTTACTGATCATAAAAGTAAATACGTAACCATATAGTAATATATGATAAAGTTTTATTATTCACGGATATAAAATTTACCCTAATATTTGGGAAGAGGGGAAAAGTTTAGGTGTGGCATCCATGAAATGTAGGTGCGAGGCTTAAGAAGACGCGTCTTGTTAGGGAATTTGAAAATAGAACGAAAATGTTTTAGGTGACGCGGTGTTAGAGGGGATGCGTGGGAATGGCTCTATATAAGGGGCACTTTTCTTAGATAGGGTCTCTTAGCATCATCGCAACTGACGGGTGAAGACGGACCCCCGAAGCGAGAAAAGACGCCAACTTTTCTCTGTAAGAAAGCATCATTGAAATAGTATATCTTTAAATCAAGAAAACATCAAGAAGTCAGCAAGATAGTGAAATTCGAGGTTTTGACGCTAGGCCGCAAATTTCCTCGCGATCTTTTTCTAGAAATGCGTTAATCTGAGCTTAACTGGTATAATTAAGTTCATGATTAAAGTATATAAATTTTGTTTGCGAAAAACCACAAAGTAATGTAGTTTATTCCCCAGTAAATTCATAATTGATATAGTTAGGTCTGCCCCGGAATTGATGTTAGTGTCAATAGGAATGGCATAGGTTTTGAATAGGACTGCTATCGTATTGTCAGGGTCTTCATCGGTTGTATGGGATCATAGTTTTCTTCTCTCTTTCATACTTATCTCTATAAGATGTCAGGGGAGGAGCGGCTGTGATGTTATGCGATTTGTTGAGGATTATGATAATTTAGTTGCAGCCTAAGCATATAATGTTAGCTTTGTGTCTCGAGGGGAGATTTGTCAAAACCTGGGGGGATTAGGTCAGAGTTTGGCATTATGGTGTGTCAAGCGGGCATCTGCTAATAGATAGCCTAGAAAGCCATATGGGAAAAGCGTGTGTGAGATCGGGACGTGAAAGCTAACGGTCCGAACGGCGTGGGGTAACCCGTCACGATTCGATGTCTATGATCACGTTTTTTCCATGCCTCTTTTGTTAGGGCGTCGGCTCTGTTCCCTTCCCAAGCAGGGCTGACCACGTACAGGCTATAGGAGGTATTAGGAGGGTCCCTGCCCGAACTGTACAGCGTGGGGCGACGTTGGCTGTGGTAAGAGCCAAATTACAAGCATAGGAATCGATTTTAGTCGTTGGTTAGGCAGGTAAAATCACGATTAGGGCTTTCGCGCCAAACATCGCGGTAAGCGTCATAAAAGATGACGAGAAAGGATAGTTGATAGGCCATCAGGTATAAGAATGGGTTGGGTAACTTGGGAGCCATTAGGCTTCCTCAAGATGGCCGAATTGTTAGCGAAAAATTAGTAGAATTGATAGGAAAATGTCTGGTTTTGTAGGTCATTATTAGCATCAACAAAATGGCCGCCATAGGCAGCTAAAGAATTGTAGAAATATTAAAATGGTTTTAAGATCTGGGTTGACGACTGACAACGGTACGCTGAAACTACTATACAGGACTTTAGGAACATCTTCCTTTTTGGAGTCGGTTAAAAATAGATTCTCCTAATTGAAACAAAAGTAGTATGAGTGAAAGTTTGCAATAAGCTTCACAAGTAGGTAGCATTTATGGGATTGAAAACAAATAAGAACGGGTCGGAAACATTGTGGTGATGTGATAGGATAAAATGGTGATCAAAAGGGTCCATAGGATTTATTGTGAATGGGCTAATATTCTGTATCTGATTCCAATCAGATGTGTTTTGACAAAACCAATAGTGCTAAGTGAAATCTAGGAAGGATATTTAATCAATGATTATATTAGTTAACATCTTGTGCATAATTGTGTTGACTTTACTTAGTTTCAATACTAGTTACAATTATTGTCTCAGAGTTAGACAAATTCATTCTCTAATTCCTGTCATGATGGTGGACAGTACTTACCTTTGTAGTAATGGTTAAACTATTAAGAAAACAAATCTTTATATTGAGTTGGTTATATGAGAAACTTTGGAATAGACTACTGTTTATAATTGAAATAAACTGTTCTAGTAATCTTGAAGGTGTACTGCAGTAAGATCTAGGTGAATGAAGTAGCCTGCGTTTCTATATAAGCTTATGCTAAGGACACGGCTTGGGAACGCAAGATCAGAGCTAGAGTGTACTTTTACAATTGTTGGAATGGTGATAAATAAGGGAACAATTCTTTAAGTATGTACTTACTATAAAAGGTATCTATTTATTCAGTGAATAGAAACATTCACAAATAATGGAATTAAAGTACTACTTAACTTAAATATATTAACTTGGTTTCACTAACAAACTCAATTGGAAGAAACAACAAATAGAATCCTACTTGTAATTGAATTCAACAAAAGATAAGTCTATTCAGCACAATTAGTGTACAGGTTAGTGTTCTTTGAGAGTCAAACTAATATTGCTACCAACTTGTAGTGACCCATTTTTAAGTTTAGCTAAAAGTGAGATGTGGAAAGCCATTTGCCTTATGGCATACTTTTGAGTCTTCCTTCAGAATCCAGATTTGCCAGTATCCCTTACTTTGTATGGATTGTATTGTTGAATCCATTCTGATATAATGTTAATCAGCAAAGAATTAGAAATAAACATATAATAATTTAAATTCAATTTTATAACTCAGCTGCCACAGTGGAAAGAGAAATTCTTCATTGTGTAGACTGGTAAATCGCTTGAAAGCACTCTGCTTTGTCCTCTTTTAAATGATTGTACTTGGTCAGACTGACAATGACTGTAGACCTTAGAAAAGTACTTAAAATTTCTATTAAAAATATCCAGCTGAGGCCGGAAGAGGATTGACCCGTCTGGAGTCGAGATCCATTGTATTGAGCGGGGAGGTGCTCGTACCTAGCCGGTAACAACTTAAATGCACTAAGATATAGATAACAAATAAACTCATAATTGGTTGCAGTAATTGACTCTCCATACTTAACTCCACAGTGATTATAACTTCATGTTTCACAACTTACCTCTTACCACTGTAGTATACTTCTAAAAACTTAAATAATGATTCTTTACCTAATTTAAATTTACTAAAACAGCTGTGAGGATCGGGGTATTTTAGTATACTTTCTTAGGTTATTCTAGAATCTAAGTCCTTTAATTGTCATAGGTAATTTCTTTAGGGCTATAACAACATTTAGGAAAATGTATAAGCTTATAAGTAGGATCATAAGAAAAGGTTATAACTTAATATCAATTTTCATGGACAAACCATTAGAGTAACTTTTATTCTTAATTGTTAGTTTAGTAAAGTATCGGTTATAATAGCAGATATATTTAAGCAACGATAGGAAAAGTTAGTATTCATTATTAGGACATTAGGTATAGTATGCTAGTTACAATGCTGAAAGGATTTGGGTATGCTACGGAATACAATCAGGGAAAACCACTAGAAATCATGAGCCCTTTCAAACTATACAAGAGCATATTAAGAAAGTAGGTTTTAAATTAAGGTTAGGCTAGGATAAGCAAAAATTTAAACAAGAGTAGATTCTAGAGTATAGGTTTCATATCTTATAATTTTAGTAAGCAGGGTTCGGTACATTTTGGTGCCGTGACCAGGATTATATTTCTTTATGATTTTATAAGCTGCGTCGGGGGTAGGTACAAACTAATAAGATAGAAAAGTCCTTTGAGCAATTGACTAGTTTAGAACCTAGCCGTGCTAAAAGAGGTTTAATTAATACATTTGGATCCGTAATAAAGAGCATAACCGGTAACTTAGATTACAATGACGCGTTAAAATATGATAACGCAATAAATGCGCTTCATAGTAACGAGGATAAATTAGCATTTGAATTAAATAATCACATAAGTTATAGTAAAGAATGGATGACAAAACACTTTGGTATCATCTCTCAGATAATAGAAAATCAGAACCTTATAAATAATACACTACATTTATTATTAGATAAAAGTTATCTTAGTAATTCTAGCCTTATTAAATATGCAAAGTTCGCTCAGTTACTAACTATAATTAGTGAAAATGTAGACGACACTTTCGTTGAATTAAATAATATAGAAAACATACTTGCATTCATACGTACTTCAAGTACGCATCATGCTATGCTTAAAGTAGATATCTTACGTAATATGATAGATAGGTTAAGGCAGTTATATAGTAGTAAAAACATATTAGATATACAATTACGGGAATTTTATGATGTTATAAAACCCGCTTTTTATTATAGTGATAGAGATATTATGTTAGTATTTAGAATCCCGATCGTTAGCGAAGAATATTATAATTTATATAAATTATCAGTAGTACCTAATAGGAATCACCAATCCATTATCCCTTCCTATCCCTTTATGGCAACCAGCGAGTCCGCATTCGTGTACATAGAGGCTGAATGCCCGAAGTTAAGTAACGGCTATCTCTGTGAAGAAGGAGTGAACCACCAACTTCGCACCGTACCTGACTGCATCCAGCATCTCATCTCAAAGCAATCTCTGGAGAAAACCTGCAAACTATCATCCGTCATTCTACATAAAGAAGCAATGGAAAAATTAGATGACCAACACTATACCATATCCCTGCCACACGAAACAAAGGTTCAGCTATCCTGCGGAAGAGAAGATTACACCCAGCTTCATGGAAGTTACCTGGTCACCATCCCAATGAAATGTATCTTACGCACGCCCGAGTTCACCATCATAAATGATAACGACGAGGTGAAAGGACAACCACTCAAGATCATGAAAATTCCTGATTTGGACATGCGAGATGAAGAACCTACCCATATCAATCTGCGATCTATCGATTTAAGAAGCCTCCACCACATTCAAGACAAGATATTACTACAGAATCCCATCAAAATCCCGGAGCAACCAACCGACATAGTATACCATACCACTATACCTTTCTACGGCGTACTATTCGGTGCAGCTGTACTAGCCATCGTAGTCATGCTACGACGCTACGGCTTACTACGATTTAAGAAAAATGACGTCATCGAGCCAGCCACCTCAGCCTACCATCACTACGCACAACCAGATCTCCCGGAACCAAGAAAGCCTGGAAAATCAGAAGATAAAGACATGCCAGCAACATTTGCTCTCAAAATTCTCAAATAGTTGCTAATCTGAGGGGGGAGGAATTACATACGTTGAACATATGAAGACCGCTGACGCCGCACGTGCAAGTAGGCTATACCTAAATGTTGCAACATGAAGGAAATGCTGATGCTACGGAACGTGGCCGCTGTCGCCGCGTGCCATCATCGAGGCCATCCGCCGGCACGTCACCGCCCTCACTTTTGCATCTAACATCGATCGGGTCACTTAGTTTAATTAGCAGTAATTTTTGATTGTAATTTTTATTCTAATTAAATTTATATTAAAATAATTTCGATTTTTTTTAAGACCTGCGGCTGCGACCTTCGTAATTTACTTACAAGCAGCTAACCTGGTGTTTAAGGTAAATAAACAGTGTATGTAAACTGTCCATCAATTTCGGCATTATTCTCAAAATCCTATTTTTTTTTTTATTTACTCTTGATGTGCTTAGAAGTTACGCACAGGAATCTGGGATGCATACAAGCAAGCGCCAGCGACGGACGCGAGTACATAAATCGTATCGTGCCGCTCCGTTTCTTAGCAATTCTTCCGCTCAAATGGTACACCTACAGACTATTGTAACATTTAATAAATACATTTCGCCCTTTTTTACTATAAACTAATAGTACCTAGGCAGGCAGCTGCGATACTGAAATAAAATTACTGTTACGGATTAAAATGCTCACAGGTTTATAATACATTTAAATAGCAAATTGGTGTTTTAGAGTTTGGATACATGTTTTTAATCAAAGTAATAATAAAAGACTATTCAACGATTTGTATAAACGATGAGCCTACCCTTCAATAGCTATGTGACACGTCGTCAGATACTTCTTTTTGAGTGTATTAAACATTACTATACTACGCTTAGTGTTATTTCATAAAATAACAAAAACCTGGATTCTTTAGTAGTAGTATAAAAGTAAGATTTAAATAAAACCAAAGACATACAAAACGAATAATCTAGCATACCCAGTGCTAGCGCTCCCGCGCATAAATGCCTGCCGCCAGAATTGTTGTCTAAATTGACGGTCTACAAATACCTGATGAGTGTGATTGAGACTTGCGCTTGTGTGTACAAAATTCCAATAAACTGACATGCTTAATAAATAATAAATTTGAACGGACTAAGATTTGGAACTTAGCAGCAAGTAACTTTCATAACAAAATTATTTGTTATGAAAGCCCATAGCCCGTATATTACCCACATAGCTGTTTGAGGGTGGGTCCAAAACTAGCTTCATCCTATTCAATAAAAAAGGGTGGGTCCAGAATTGGCACCATCCTTCCAAGGAATAATTTAAATTAATTTGAATTCATCAACAAAAATAGGTACAGCATTTAAATACACTGTTTTTTTAAACAAAACGCGATTAATTACTTAAATAATGTTTTATTTCAATAATGGTACCCACAAAAAAAAAAAGTAAGATGCATTCTTGTTCTCTTCTAAAAGTCATAGCGAAATTAAAACTTTCAATCGTTAATCATAATGCAGTGTAGGTGTACTGATTCTTTGCGTTTTGCCGGTGCGCCTGCCGAAAGGCGGCACGGGGCGGCGGCATGACTTTGTGTCAAAGTACCACAGTGATCAAAAATTACCGTTCTTATAAGGGTGCATACATACTTTTCGATGAACTGTGTAAATTCTGTAATTCAACTTTACTTACTAAAGATCAATCTCGAAAATAAAATAATTTATTGATAGACATTATTAGACACAAGCGGCCGCCCGCGGTTTCATCTGCGTCGTTTTCGTTCCCGTGCAAATATCGGGATAAAAAGTATCCTATGTTCTACTATCTCTGTGCCAAATTTAACTTTTGTTACCCTTTCACGCTTAAAGAAATCTTAGCGTGAAAGAGTAACAAACCAACAAACTGACATACTTTTGCATTTATAATATTAGTAGGATTTAAGCAAAAGTAATGGTACGGGTTTGTTTTTGTTGCTCAATTTGCAATTTGCAGACCATTATCCAAAGTCGGACTAGGGACAAAGAATACTTTCCCCCATTGAAACAGAACCACGTGGACACAGCCACTGGATTAAATATCTAATAACAATAATTTTCGTTTAAAAAAACATGTGAGTATATCGCAATGCTATCTGCATTTAGTCAATTTTTGATAGTTGTTTTTTTTACTTTTCTTAGGTACCTATTTTACTTATCACTATCCGGCTATCCGCCCTAGAGAATCATAGTTAAAGAAGAATACGATACTAGTAGAAGAACTAAAACTCTAAAATACTTTGTTGATTTGATATTTATTCAATTCGATATGAGTTGAATGAACAGTGCGGGCCAAAACTTAAGATGTACTTAGTGTGAACTAGGCCTAAAGCACAGAATAAAAATAATTATATCGCGCTCTGATTTTATTTATTCAGTTTGCATTTGCATGTTGCTCTTGCTTGTCGCGCGCGTTTGCAAACATAAACATGCAACATTCAGGGAAAAAAAGTCATGATTTAGTTATTATTGCATTAGTTCGTCATTCCAAAGCCTGTTAAGTGTGATGGAATGTTATCACCTTTCTAGTGTTATTAATGAAGGAAGTGTTGAAGCTTGAAGGAGACTCGTTCGACATTAAGTATGTAAGTATTTAAACTGAACCTACACAGTTTAGATTTTAAATTGGTATTTCTATTTTATCTCGAAAATCGTTTGTAATTATGAAATTTTTTGCTGATGTTGGTTTAAGATAAAACGCAACTTTCCCGCGTAAGTAACAGTAGGTAGGCAGTGAGATCGTTAAGTTAGAAGTGTTTGTTTGACTATTTGGGTTACGTTTTAATTTAATAAGTTAACAAAGGCTAAATATGATGATCTAATGAGTCTCTTTAACAACGGAATTATTCCATCCACATGTTATTGATTATATTTGAGCCACATTTATTGATTTGAAAGCCTTTTTATTATAATTTTGATTTATTATTTTTTATTAAGTCCAAAGATAGTTAAAATGGCAATCATTATTACACATGGTTACCTGATTTCTAATTGTCCTAAGTTGATCTCATAGAAATTATAAGATTTCATAAGTCATCTCATTTTATATTCCTTTATTGTATATTTTTAGGATTTTAGTTTAATTGTTTCTAAAGAAGAGTGAATTGCGTTTTTACGTTTCTAAATACTATGATTTTTATCACCTAGTTATTACCTGTTTTTGTTTGCAAAAATGTTCGTTCTATGTAACTTGTGTTCATAAGTTCATTAAAATATTCTAAAAATATCTAGTATTATGTTGTTAATAAACAAAAATAAACTTTGGCTTTGATAACATTTCTTTTTTATTTCTTAATCTACAATTTTCCCATATGCAATAATACACACTGAAATTTTTAATCTTTGTATATTGTAATTGTCACATACAATGAAATTAGTCTTAAAACTTTCAGTTTGTATTGTTGTAACTATCATATAGAACAACGAACGTAATATAAATTCCATAGTATAATATTGTAAGTATGAGATGCAACAACTGAAGAACTCTAGATTCCGCAGAATAATGTTATAAGTATTAGATGCAACTACTGGGCAGCCTTTATTCCGCAGTAAAGTGTTGTAAGAACTATATCTCAGAAAATACATATATTTTCCTAATTATCTTTTAACATAGCCAAGAATACTCTAAATTATACTTATATACAAAATTTTAGAAAGATATGAAAACAAATGCAGTATTTAGGCTAATTTGAATCTTTAAAACGCTCTACTGTAAAATTGTAGTTTTGGAGATACAACAACTTACGTGGGAGGTATCGATGTTTTGTTTAGATTTTCTATTCTAAGTGTAAAGGGTGGTGTAAAGCTTGTGGGAACTGGGAAGTAACAGAAATTAGTATAGTATTGTTACTTTGAATTAGGAAGGAAGATTAGATACACGACGTACACATCCCCTTTAATTTAGTATATTGAAGATTTTGTTTACGAGATTGTTATAAAACCAAGACGAAAGTTGTACACGAGAATCTAAAAGATTTCGATAATGCAACCAACATCAATTGCCCGCCGCCAAGAAAGATACCTACAAGATGCGCACATCTCCTTACTACTAAATCAATAAATTGATTGTTGAAGATCTTGCTTACGAGCTTGAAAAAAACAAAAGTTGTTCCAAAATTCTGTGATTTCGTTATTACCTACCTACCTAATTTAAGGAAAATATACGATAATATGGACATCTCCTTACTTATTACATAATATCAATCGTTGGATTGTGGAAGATTTTGCCTATGAGATTGATAGAAGGAAATTGAAGAAAAAATACTGTTCGTTACTTTGCACCATAATTTATTTGATTGTTACTATAGATTGATTGATAATTTGATTTGATTATGAGATTGCCATAGATTGGTAAATTTGGCTGAGTATTGTTATTGTAAAATAATGGAATAACCTACAGTGTACATAATAAACCAAGTTTGTATATAAATAAAAAACTTTTTATAACAAAATTAAAACCGACTTCAAAAAAACTAAAAAGCAAAAAATATACCTTTTGGAGTCGGTGCCAGCCAAGGCAAGAAAAATAAAATAGTTGGACCGCAAAGTAGAATGCCTTGGCTAGCACCGATTTTTATAAAATGTTTTTTATTTCACAAGTTTTAAAGGTAGAACAGGTCTCGTACCTACGCTAATAACCTTATGTCAACTCCTCATTACCTTTTACAAAGCTGCTTTTCCCGGTGCAGGGACGTTACTTATTGAGGGTTTATAGCCTATAGGTATGTTGGCGAGGACCAATAGCTATTTAACAAAAAAGTTTCATCAAAATCCGCTCAGTAGTTATTGCGTGAAACTTCAGCTCGAACAAGAATCTAACAATTACCTGGATGATATAATTGTTTCATGACTTCCATGACATTAGGCCCCATATCTCCGAAGATTATCATCGGATCTCAATGAGACTTATATGGGACCAAATTGACAGTGTACCCGATCGAACAAAAAAACAACTATTAAAATCGGATCACCAACACCGGAGTAATTGGTATACATACATAGGACAAAAAAAATACGGGTTGAATTGAGTACCTCCCTCCTTTTTTGATGAAGTCGGTAAAAATCAGTTTTATTACCATTGTTTATTACACATTCTTCTTTTAAAGATACATTATGAAGGAAAGTACCTACTTAAAGAACAAAGACAATAATTATAAATATACTTATATTTCATAAAATCACGAAAATAAAATAAATGCAGTGTTTAGGCTAATTTTAATCTTTAAAACGCTCTACTGTAAAATTGTAGTTTTGGAGATACAACAACTTACGTGGTATCGATGTTTTGTTTAGATTTTCTATTCTAAGTGTAAAGGGTGGTTTAAAGCTTGTGGGAACTGGGAAGTAACAGAAATTAGTATAGTATTGTTACTTTGTATTAGGAAGGAAGATTAGATACACGACGTACACATCCCCTTTAATTTGGAATATTGAAGATTTTTTTTACGAGATTGTTATGAAACGAAGACGAAAGTTGTACACGAGAATCTAAAAGATTTCGATAAAGCAACCAACATCAATTGCCCGCCACCAAGAAAGATAATTCTACAAGATGCGCACATCTCCTTACTACTAAATCAATAAATTGATTGTTGAAGATCTTGCTTACGAGCTTGAAAAAACAAAAGTTGTTCCAAAATTCTGTGATTTCGTTATTACCTACCTACCTAATTTAAGGAAAATACACGATAATATGGACATCTCCTGACTAATTACATAATATCAATCGTTGGATTGTGGAAGATTTTGCTTATGAGATTTTTAGAAGGAAATTGAAGAAAAAATACTGTTCCTTACTTTGCACCATAATTTATTTGATTGTTACTATAGATTGATTGATAATTTGATTTGATTATGAGATTGCCATAGATTGGTAGATTTGGCTGAGTATTGTTATTGTAAAATAATGGAATAACCTACAGTGTACATAATAAACCAAGTTTGTATATAAAAATCAGTTTTATTACCATTGTTTATTACACATTCTTCTTTTAGAGATACATTATGAAGGAAAGTACCTACTTAAAGAACAAAGACAATAATTATAAATATACTTATATTTCATGAAATCACACAGGTTATTTATCCCAGTTTAATTCAAAACTTGTGTTATGGGTACTACTACTACTAGATGATGGATTAACTACTATTGTATTTAAATAATCAACATAACTTGAAATGTTCATGCACAGAAATTCTTTTAACAACTCTAACAATAACTTTATAATTGACGACCTGTGACTGTGATGCATAGATACTCTGCCTTCTACGTAGAGGTCTTTGGTTCAATTCCCACACAAGACAATTTTTTGTGTAAATGAACATGTCTATTCGTCTTGGTGTTTAATATGAATCTTATGTAGTTATAAGCAATGTTTATCCATTATCAATCCAAGTATCCATAACACAAATTCTTAGAGTCTTACTTTGGGCTAGAAAATTAGTGTCATTGTACAATTATTATTGTAAGTTATGTTTACTGGTAGTTATGCCTTGAAATAAAACAATTTAATTAGCTTTTCAGAATCTTAATTGTCAGTCAGACTACATACGAATTTATATTTAATTAATGTCTATTAACATTTGTTTAATAGAAAAAGCTAGCTAGATCCAAGTTCATCTTCAAGATTAATGAAATGGTTAATCTCATTTATTTAATCAACCTGTGCACAATACTTCTTGTTAGTCAACATCTAATGTCATGTATAAGCTATGGTATAGACATAAGACTCCATTGCTTGATGGTGATTAAGCAGATGTAGTCATCCATGATAAGAATCCACTAAACCTAGAAATAGACAAAATATTTAAAATGGCACTTATGTAAAGATAAAAATTATTACCGACACCAACAGGTTTTTCATTACAATACAAGTCATAAGTTAAGTTACCACCAAACTTAACATTTATCTACTTTATCAGATAGATGATGCTCTTTACCTGAAAGATTTTTCCTCATTAATCTATAGGTAATGAAGACGACCTGTTTGGCGCAGGGGTACTAAGCCTGCCTTCTGCGCCAGAGGTCCCGGGTTCGATCCCCGGGCAAGACAAATATTTGTGTGCATATGTCTATTTATCTTGGTCTGGGTGTTTAATATGTATATTATGCATGTATTTACAAAAAAAATAAAACCATATCACAAGTTCTTAATGAAACTTAACGTGGGCTAGATAATTTTTGTGTTTGTATGCAATTATTTATTTATTTATTTATAATTAGTTGAATATTAAGTTTAGGTTGTCTGCTTCTTGGGATGGAAAACTATCTTTTAAATTGTAATAAGTAGGTATATCATTCAATGAATACAATGACCTACTTAATAATGGCATTTTTTTATTACTTACATACAACACAAGACAAACATTGTTTAGAACTACCTAAAATACCTACTGCTGATTAACACTCAATTATCTCGGTCTTGCAGCAGGAGTGGAAGCAACTTTTATATAGGTATTTAATAGGATATATTAATGTAAGTACCTGCATGTCCAGCCATTACACTGGTCCTTCTCGTCTAGTACATGATATATTATAACATTGTCATGATTTCATGATGAATACTATTGGATTGGAAATCAGTTGAATATAGTTTTAATCACCTATTGTAGGCGACACTATTGCAACTCTTCGAACAGTAAGACATACTCTTGAATATTAAGTTCTTCCTCCAAGACTAATGAAATGTTGAATCTCATTTATTCAATCAACCTGTACATATACCTACTTCTTGTTAGTCAACATCTAATGTCATGTAAAACCTATGATATTATAAACATAGACTCCATTGCTTGATAGTGAATAAGCAGGTGTAGTCATCCTTGATCGGAATCCACTGAACCTAGAAATAGACAAAATATTTAAAGAGGCACAAAATTATGATAAATTTTAAATAGAAAAATATTGGAAAAAATTAACTCGGCCACAAGTGAATTCTCAGATGGGAATCGAACCCATGACCTTTGGAAATCCGGTCCAATGCTCTAACCGCTGAGCTACCGAGTCTTGCGAACCACCATCGAAATTCTCCAATACTTTTATATTTTTAATACGCTGTAGGCCAGCGTTGTCACATCAATGCTAGGAATATCCTTGCATTCGAAAGAAACATCTTTTCAGGTGTTTAACGATCGATTAAGATGCAACAGCCAATAATTTATGTTTTTTGAATTTTTGCATTTTCATTATATACTTATATATTTTTATACTTAAGATAAACATCTGCACCTTCGCATCTCATACACAAATTAGATTCTTTTACATAAGTGTTTCTGTTAAGTAATTTATTTCCACAGCTACGTTTGATTTCAGTAACTTCGTTTTCAAAACAAGAAGCAAATTCATTACAAATTCCATTTACGTTACTACTACAACTGTTCATGTTTTTCAAAATCATATTATCTATGTCTTTTTTGTTGTTTCCTAGTAATACATTTATTCGTTCCCATAATTTTCTAATATTGTTTTTACAGTTCTTTCATATTTATTTCTAGCTTTTACAAACAACTTGGTACATTTATTACGAAACTTAGTGTATTCCAATCGCTTAGCCATGTTTTTAACGTCGTTATTCCATATTTTAAACAATCTATCTCGTTCCTCAATAAGTTTATTCATGCGATTAGTCACCCACGGATTATAACCCCGATTACTATTTATTGCTGCTTTTTCATAAGAGTTCTCATAAATTTCATTAAATAACCTAATCATGGCCATATACATTTGAACAGGGCACTCATATGATTATAACTCGTGAAAATCAGCATTGAGTAGTTGCTCTTTCACCTTATTATTATCTAAAACGCGACGAGTCATAGGTGTCGATAAGGCCTCAGGCTCATTCGCACGAGCGGCGGGCGACTGAGCGTTTCGCAGATGTGGATATGGTTGGGTTTAATTGAATTGCTGCGGTTATGTAATAATGATCAGAAGTTTTTTGCGTGATTATTGCGGAGTGTATTACTGAAGAAGGTGATTTGATAAAAATGTGATCCAAACATGATTCAATTAGCTTGCACGCTACTATTTCTCTTCTGGTTACTCCACTAATACATTTGTTATAACCGAATTCACATAATAAAATCTCATAGGTAATTACCGAATTGTCTTTCTTGTTTAATAAATTAATATTAATGTCTCCAATAAAAATAGCTTTACATGAATTAGGCAATTTTTCTAATAGCGTTCTAAGTTCTATAAGAAATTGCTGAAGTTTGTTTTGTTTTTTAATTTTGGGTGGTCTATAAACACAAGTTAAGTAAATTGTTTGGTTTTTATAATCCACTTTAAGAACGACGCACTTAGCCGCCACCATGGCCGCAGCCTCTGGAATGCAGGCAGGCAATCAGAATTTCTGTTCTGTGGATGAACACCAGTACCCCTACCCCCTTGCGCCCCTCCCGCGTATAATTGTACATATCTAATCCGGGAATTTGAAATAAGGATAAATTATTATAATTCACATTAGGTTCCGTTATTACTATAATATTTCATTTACTTAGGCAATCGTTTAGTGTTATTAGGAGTTCACTAAAGTGTTTATTAAGGGATCTTATATTAATGGTGTTTATAAGGGATCTTATATTGGTGATAGGAGCTCTGTCAAAAGTTATAGGTCCATCTCCATATTATGTGTTTTCGCAAAACTTTTTGAGTCTCTGGTTTACCCAGTATTGTCAACGTTACTCAAGCATACTATAATCACACAACAACATGGTTTTGTAAAGGCTAGATCTACCGCAACCAATCTTGTTTCTTTCGTTGAGGATGTCACAGGAGCACTCGACTGCGGTGATTCCATCGATGCTATATATACAGATTTTAGTAAAGCTTTTGACAGAGTAAATCACGTTCTCCTTGTTAAAAAGTTAGAAGCGGCGGGCGTTTCTGGTTCCCTGTTGTGCTGGTGCAACTTCTATTTGCATAACAGAAGGTCGTCAGTTGTGGTTAATGGTTACTCTTCCTCATCTTTCCTTGCAACCTCGGGCGTTCCACAGGGCTCACACTTGGGCCCTTTGTTCTTCAATGTTTTTATAAACGACATTCGGTCTTGTTTTCGGTCCTCAAAATATTATTCGTATGCCGACGACCTCAAACTCTTTAGACCGGTAAATTCGGGTTCTGACGTTGCTCTACTGCAGGCAGACATTGACAACTTAGTATCCTGGTGTAGTAGGAATGATATGACGCTTAATTCTGATAAGTGTTTTGTGATCAGATTCACGAGAAACAAGCGATTACT
The DNA here is from genome assembly GCA_910589605.1 of Chrysoteuchia culmella. NCBI lineage: Eukaryota > Metazoa > Arthropoda > Insecta > Lepidoptera > Crambidae > Chrysoteuchia > Chrysoteuchia culmella. The sequence continues at coordinate 9,217,982 of OU342647.1, read as the reverse complement.
GCAACGTTCCTACCATTTGAATGACAGAGAACTGTTATATGTTTGATATGTGTACATTAACTTTTTTTTTTTTCATTTTTTAATTGTAATGTTAATGTTAATTGAAGTTAATTTATTATAATTCTCAATTGTCAGTTCCGATCAAATTATTTTATTTTATTTTATTATATTACATTTTGACATTTAAATTTAACCTTTTTAATAATTGTATTGCATAAATTACTCTATTATTTATAATTTTAATTCTTAATTTTCAATTGTATGATTAACATGCATGTGTGCTCGTAATTCACTCTTATCAATTTTTATTTTTCATAATTTTATTTTGTTTGTTGTTTGTATTTAGTTTGTTCTCGTGTAGCACCTATAATTAAGATTGCATTTAGCTCGGATCCCTCAAATCGTTATATATTGTATTCATTTCAATGTAAATCTTGTTGGTGTTAAATAAATAAATAAACATGCATTATATTTAAGTCTATAGAATCATAACTAAATGATGAATACCATGTATTGAAATTACGGTGACATAACTCCTTAACTAAGTTATTAGAGATATAATTACCGCGCTACGCGTAAACTGAATGACAAATTCTCCTTTTCCGAGCGTGTGAGGTGAAAAATAATATACGCAATATAGGATAAACATTTTCTAGTCCTACTAATATTATAAATGCTAAAGTATTTCAGTTTGTTTTTATGTTTGCTTGTTTGTTCCTCTTTTGTTGAATAGATTTGGGTGAAATTTGGTAAGTAGATACTTCATGTAGTGGACTAACATTCGTCAAAGGGATTAACACATAGGCTAATTTTTAATCCGATATTCCGACGGGTACGGAAACCACGCGGGTGAAACCGTGAGCGGTCGCTAGTTATTTAATACATTTTTAAATCACTTATTTTTTCTACGTTTTCATAGTGGCGTACGTAGACTGAAGATGCATCTCCTAGAAATCTTTAAAAATATTGATTTATTTATTATTTAAAAAATATTGACCTATTTCCAAGCGCACCATTTAGGAGTATTTGATTTCGTTAGCGCATCTAAAAGGTGTGCTTCGACGAACAGTTTGGGTGCGCTTCATTGGGTGCGTGCGCCTCAAGGAGGTCTCGTAATATGTCATTCCGATTTAATACGCAACCTACCTACATAAACACATAAATATTGAAATAATATTCAATTTCGTAAACAAAGAACACACTAATGTATGCCGTATTGCTATCATTTTAGGTAAAAGGAGTAGGTAGGTACTTTAGGTAGGTTTGTTCTTATAACTTTTTAATATTGCATTTTACAATGCTATTTTTATGTGATAATTTTTAATCAAGTAAATATACTAGAAAAAAGCAACTCGTCTCATGTCGCCCTGACGGGACTCGAACCCGCATCCTTGGGAATCCGGCCCAATGCACTGACCAATTATGCTACAGAGACCTACAAGAACACGTTGAAATTCTCTAGTATATTCACCTTTTTCTACGGTGTTGGCCACCGTCGTTTCATCAATGAGAGAAATATCCTCGCATTCGAAAGAAACATCTTTACACATGTTTGACTATCGATTAAGATGAAACTGCCATCTACTTATAACTTTTTAATTTTGCATTTTACAATGCTATTTTTATGTGATAATTTTTAATCAAGTAAATATACTAGAAAAAAGCAACTCGTTTCATGTCGCCCTGACGGGACTCGAACCCGCATCCTTCGGAATCCGGCCCAATTCACTGACCAATTATGCTACAGAGACCTACGAGAACACATTGAAATTCTCTAGTATATTCACCTTTTTCTACGGTGTTGGCCACCGTCGTTTCATCAATGAGAGAAATATCCTCGCATTCGAAAGAAACATCTTTACAGATGTTTGACTATCGATTAAGATGAAACTGCCATCTACTTATAACTTTTTAATTTTGCATTTTACAATGCTATTTTTATGTGATAATTTTTAATCAAGTAAATATACTAGAAAAAAGCAACTCGTCTCATGTCGCCCTGACGGGACTCGAACCCGCATCCTTGGGAATCCGGCCCAATGCACTGACCAATTATGCTACAGAGACCTACGAGAACACGTTGAAATTCTCTAGTATATTCACCTTTTTCTACGGTGTTGGCCACCGTCGTTTCATCAATGAGAGAAATATCCTCGCATTCGAAAGAAACATCTTTACAGATGTTTGACTATCGATTAAGATGAAACTGCCATCTACTTATAACTTTTTAATTTTGCATTTTACAATGCTATTTTTATGTGATAATTTTTAATCAAGTAAATATACTAGAAAAAAGCAACTCGTCTCATGTCGCCCTGGCGGTACTCGAACCCGCATCCTTGGGAATCCGGGTCTGCAAAGTCTACCTATAAATAAATAAATCACAAAGAGGCAACCCTAGCTGCTTCAGAAAGAATACGAGTTACGTGATAGAAAGAGACGCAAATTGTAGGTGAATAAAATGCTAGGCATTTAGCGCAGTGCGACGTGAATTGGACTTTATTGCGTCGTGAGCTAGACTAGCTATTTGTTTGATTGGAGTTGCGAAGTGAACATTCTGTACTTGTACTATTAAGTATTCTGTGCTAGCAGTCTATTGCACAGTTCCATTGGATCTGAAGGTGTGTAGTCCGACTAGCAGAGAATCTTGCGCACGTCGTAAAGAACTTGACTTTCTGAAATCAATACTTTCCTTTAAGTTTGAAGAGACAATTAAATTTATAGTCAAAATCGAAAACGACAATTTTTATACCTATGATACCGAGACTTAAGTCTCGGTAGCTCAGTGATTAGAGCATTGGACCGGATTTCCAAAGGTCGTCGGTTCGAGTCCCATCTGAGAATTCATTTGTGGCCGGGTTGACTTTTTCCAATATTTTTTTATTAAAAATTTATCATAAGTAAGTATAAAAATAGCAATGAAAAATGCAACAAAAAAACAAAAGAAAAAAGGTTTTGCAATAAACTATTGAGTATTGAGTATTGAGTAAGTATTTTTCTGGTAAATAAAAATCACAACTCACCTTAGTTGTGATTTTTTTATATCCACTGAGTCTTACAATTTATTGTATAAAGCATTGTAACAAATAAAAAAAATGTGTATTACACGAACCTCTCTTTTGTATAGCATCGCAGATTTGCGTACACGTAGAAAACACTATGCAAGCTGTACTAGTCGAATCGACGCCCCCGCTCAACGGTAGGAAGAATCCGCCCTGTCCTGACCGCCGTAAATTGTCCCATAGCCAACAAGCTGGCCCTGTAGATAAGTATTTAAATAAAGTAACTTAGGTCCGGTTGCTTGTATATTATGGTGAAGTTAAAATTTAACTGTTGTCAATTTTGACTTCGGTAAAAAATAATACGTCGGTTATCTTCGCATTCAGTCGCACATAATTATTTTACGCGACGCAAAAATATTTTATTTTAAATAAATAACCTAAAAACGGTAGGTAAGCGATAACTACAAATTCTACTAATGTCAAAAAATTTAAACCACCCCCACCCTGTCGGTTATTTTGACTGCCGTTAAATCTGTAATTTGACTGCTCGTTAAAGTAACTGCTGCTTCAACAACGCTTTTAAATTTGTCTACCGCCCGGTTAAATTTACTTTAACCATAATTTACCCTAAGTTGGCGTATTCTGCTCTGTACATTACGAACTGTCCAGCAATGTGTGTTAAGGTTTTCAATGCACTACCAAATGGGTTCAAATCATTCCCAATGGCAAAGTTCCGTAGGTCAGTGAAGCTATGGCTACAAGAAAAATGTTTTTATTCTATTGACTATTATTTTAATTACTGCAAACATATAATTAGACAAGATAAAGAGTATTTCGGACTGTGCTAATGTATAGTTTTTGTGTATATGACTTTGTTTTATGTAGATTATTTGATTTGATTTTATATTTTTAATTATATTCTTGACATTTGCATGCCGATTTGGCGAGTCATGAATGGACATTTTATAAATATCTAAGATCTGTATTGTATTTTACCATGTTTCTAGTAAATAAATAAATTGATTGATTGATTGAACCAAGCTACGAGCAACCGGACCTTAGAATGTTACTTTATAATTGGTAACTTAGCACCATTCACCAAAAACTTCAAAACAAAAGTTTTCTAAAAAGCCTGTAGTCTTGAGGCATGCCCCTTCAGCCTTTCACACAGCCCTAAAATTATTAGAAAGTGCATAAAAACCACTGAGTTTTAGAATCTGTACAACTCTCCCGTGTGAGCGGAAGTAACTATCTATGCGTAAAGCTACAAACCTATAGGGATTAACCAATGCCCGTCAGAGATGGTCCTTTTTCCCGAAAATTATCAATGTTATTTTTGTCCTCGTTCTAAATAAAACATTGGCAAAATCTCTTGTCCTATGAGAAAAGTGAATTAGAAAGTTTACATGGACGTTGCGTCTTCAAATAAATCTGTGATATGTCGCTCGCAATAGCGGCGGTTTTCGTAGTGCAAATGGAAAGTCTGACGAGCTGTTGACTGATGGTCTAAAAAGGGCACAAACGCAATATTGTTAAGTGAATTCCCTAATAATTCATTTAATTGTTTATTTTTTATGTTATTCTGTGTAACAGAATTTACTTTTAGTTTTGTGAAGGCAAGAAAACTTACTAAAATTCCATAGGAAATAAACAAATAAATAAATGAATTGTCAGGGAATTCATTAGCAATATTGCTTTACCGCCTTTTTCGACCCTCTCGACATTGATAAGAAGTGCGTCTTTAGCGTGACAACAACAAATTATGCTACAAAAGATATTTATTTCTTACATTAACACATTTGAGCAAATTAACGCCATACAGTATGCGTATTTCCTTAAACGTGTTGAAATCGTTCTCTCCTCGCGAGCACTTCAGTACCTACCTACGATTTTGGAAATCAAAATATGCCGCGTTTAAGATTATCGATTTCAGCCCCTTCAGTTGACAAAATCAACACGGTTTTGTTCTATAGTTTGTGTTACAATATAACTCCCAAAACAGTATAATATGTCGTAGAATAATTTGATAAATGGAACTTTCGCAAAAATCGTAGTAATCGTTATTGCAAAAACGCCGATAATGTAGACAATGGTGACGACAGTTGTCAATCTTACTAGTGTTTTCACGAAAACACGAATTGCGTTAGTTATATTGAATATCCTTAACTTCGGTTGGCTTTATTGGTTGCTGGTCAACTCTTATTATGATTGGTTCCTATAATCGAACTCGTAATAAGGTGCAGGAGAATAACAGCTCCAGTGCGCCCACTTTATGACAAAGTAAAAATAGTGACGTGACAAAATAATCGTTTGTTCAATTAACATTCAGTTGAAAATTGGTAGTTGTAATGATATTACAAAGATGATATTAAATTAACGATTGGGAATGTAAAGTGTAGGTTTTCACTCTGAAATCAATGAAATCATAAATCAGTTATATTATTAGTGTTGTTGTGCTGCCAAATATCATCAATTAATATGTAAGAGTTATACAAGTTTTATTTCAACATTTTTCGGTCCTTACGGGATGGGATTAAATATTGTGACTGTAGGGACTTTAATCTAACATTTAAAATTTGTAGAAAGAGAAAGGGACAATACGTACATAACTATCGCGGAACTGAAAACGTTATATAACTTAATGTAAAACTTGGAACAAACCCTCTACCAACCCGTCTGGCCAGCGTGGTAGCAGTAGGCTAATGACCTCTGTTGAAGAATGTATAAAAACTCTTTGATTTTTCATAATTATTTTATTATGTCGTAATGTAGCTATCGAAACTCTTTGGTGTACCTAAGTAACAAAAAAGAAATGTGTCAATTTAGTGTGATTGTCTTTTGTTTGGTTGGAAAAAATATCTAGCCGTATTTTTAGTTGAAATTGGGAATAAATATATATTTTAAGTGTTAATTGGGATATTTATTTACTGCAAAGAACAGCCCCACAAGTTTAGAGCTCCCATACGCATAGTTTGCCTTAAAGATATTGGTAGAGCTAAAATACCAGTTTTACAACCTCCTATGAACGCCACAATAGGCGTGAGCTAGGAGAGGCCTATGTCCAGTAGTGGACGTCCACAGGCTGAGTGTGTAACTTTTTGTGTCTCATCAAAAGTTACAAATAATATGACCTGTTTTGTAGAATTTTTCTTTTATGATTGGTAGTTATCTGCTGCTTGTAATTGTGCCTTGAATTAATTAATAAATATTTTTTTAGCATTACCTTCCGTAAAAAACATGGAATCGGGTAAAAAACAGTTTAAGTAAAACTTAAGTTTGATTTGGAGTAAGGAAATTTATAAAAAATAAGTCAAATAACAATTATTTTAAGTTTTCTAGAAATTGGAGGACTCTTATTGAATACTCTTCTCTAATTTATAGTATGGATGAGCATATCGAAAGTATGAAAATACCACGTGGTCCAGTTCAACTTTGTTTTGAAGTTAGGAAATACACTCATTTGCAAAAAAAACGGGCGGTTTTGATTTTCATTCATCTTTAAAAAGATACAATACCAAAAAGGTTTCAATCGTTTGTACACGTTACTGGCCCGTTTTAAAAATGCTGTGGTATTTAAAAAAGTACGCTCTAAATTCAAATTTTCATTTGATGCTCATTTTTACAGAAAACCTCTTTTTATCCTACATTTTTGGCGCGAAGTTCCAGAAGTTAACATCGACTTTCATAACTTTTATTCAATTTTTATCAATTAATTTCATATCCTTGACTGTTAAAGCTTTATTTATTGCTGTTTGGCTGTATCAAAAATGGTAGATAAAGTGGTAAAAGCTACCAAAATTATCGCGCTGCTTGAAGAGGGTTGCAGCCAATGTTTCGTGGCTAGGAGGCTAAATGTTAGTCGCTCGACAGTCCAAAGGACCTGGCAGCGATATCAGGAGACTGGTTCCGTCGAGAGAAGGCCTGGTTCTGGAAGAAAACCATGTACCTAACCACGGGATGATCGTTTTCTTGTGAGTCGCGCATTGAGAAATCGCAAATCTTCGTATGTGGATATTAAGAACAACCTCCAAGAAGTAAGAAATGTGCATATTAGTCTATCGACGGTCAGGAGGAGGCTTCTCGCTGCCAATATACGCAGTCACCGCCCGGCCCGCGGCCCCAAATTACTCCGTGAGCACAGAGTTCACAGGCTTAGGTTCACTAGAAATTGTGAATCATGGACTCAAGAAGATTGGAATAGGATTTTGTTCTCTGATGAAGCCAGGATATCTCTGTTCGGTGAAGATCGACGTCGGCGAGTGCTAAGAACGCTTTGCAGAGGCATGTTTCGAAGAAATCACACCTTATGGTGGGGGCTCTGTTATGTTTTGGGCAGGAATAAATTCAATGGATCGTACAGAGTTAGTCTTCATTGAAAACGGCTCACTGACTGGGCATCGATACATAACGGAAGTTCTAATTCCTCATGCACAACCCGCATTGGCCGCTCTAGGTGAATCCTCGATTTTTATGGACGACAATGCTCGCGCCCACCGATCCCGCGATGTTAATGCGTATGTGCAAGAGGTCGGCATTCGTCGTTTGGATTGGCCAGCTCGAAGTCCCGACCTCAATCAAATAGAGCATGTCTGGGACGTTCTGAAACGGCGTGTGAGATCAGTACACCCGGCTCCGCAGACCATCAGAGAGCTGAAGAATGTGATTACTGCGGAGTGGGAACGTATTCCGCAAGCAAGTATCCGGGATATACTCGCTAGCATGTCCAGACGAATTCAAGCTGTGATTTTAGCTAGAGGGGGTCACACTCGATACTAAACATTTATCTGCTTTTACTTTATTAAAGAAAAACAAACAAAAAACTTTTTTATTTTTACTTCATGAGTATATGCACTACTAGCGAACATACAGTACTAGCGAGGTTTAGCATTATTTCCCATAAATTGTATCTAAATTTCATGAAATACTGATGAAAACGATTATTTTCTTATTAATTTACCAAATTGTGAGGATAAAACTACCTATAATTATCAAACAAAGCAATATTAACATTTGAAATGGTTCATTGCTTAGGTGCCCGTTTTTTTTGCAAATGAGTTTATATTTCAAAAAGGGTTCGAGTTCGTCGACTTTTGGCGTGATTAGGCAGCTTCTTGGGATTATTTAAACATCTATACTTTAGCTAGAGACTGCGATTGAAATTGAACAACCAACGGGTTCGCCGGGCATCAATCATAATATTAACATAACATTAACTTACATATTCTGCCGTAGACACAGTATTGTTATGGTCGCGTGGAGGGGCCGAATTCTATACGGTTAAGGAAATACGCATACAGTATTTACTCAAGTGTTGGATAAATTGAGTTCGTCTTGTTAATATAAAAAAAAGGAAATGAAACAGACTAATTAGTGTAGCATTGACGGTCAAGCATTTCAAGGAGCAAGGAGTTGAAGTAATAAAATAAAATAATAATGAACAAATTCGTGTTGCTTCTCCTCATCGCCATGGTCGTGGTACAGGACGTAAGTATTTCTTCGTACAAATGCGACCATATAATCAATTCGTTGAAGGGTGCATTAAATTTTCGTCAATTTCTACATTTTTTAGGGTACCAAACCTCTAAAGAAAAAAAAGGAACCCTTATAGGATCACTTTGTTGTCCGTCTGTCCGTCCGTCCGTCTGTCCTCGTTTATTTCGAGAACGCGTGGAGGTATCGAGTTGAAATTAAAAACATATAATCAGGTCAACAGTCTGTTGAAGTGGTAAAATAATGAAACTTGTAAATTAACGTAAAAGAAAAGATGGACCGTTTATGTCGCAAAAAATCAAGATTTCGACACCCTCAAGGGAATTAAAGTCATAGTACCCTATGTTCCCGTTCCGTTCCCGTTGACCTATAACTATGAAATTTGGCAATTAATATCGTCTTTTACTACGAATACAGGAAAAAAACTAAAAACTTTACATTTGTAATTAAATCATAAAAATATAGTCGTTAGTTTCGGAAATATTCACATTAACAATCTATTTACGCTCTGAAAAAATCAAACTTTAACATTAACGTTTAGAAAGGTAAGGACATTTATGCCGCAAAAACGTATTCATCAATCAAGGGAATCAAAACTCATAGGGTAGCTCCCGTTGACCTATAACTATGAAATTTGCTATGCCCTTGCAGGGCGTCACATGTTTACTTAAATATTACTGTATCATCTCGTTATATAATGTGACTTGCAATAAATATATTATTATTATTATTATTGGCAAGTAATATCGTCTTTTACTACAAATACATGAAATAATCAAAAAACTATACATTAAACCATAAAAATATAGGTAGTCTTAGAAACTGAATTTCGGAAACTCAGGAACGCGTTTAATACTATACTGGGTGTAAATTGACCCTTAACGAAAACGAAAGTTTCGTATTCTATCTATTATTACGAAGATTTTTTTGTAAGGAACCATACCTGGGAAATCAATAGTTACGGTATTATTGACCAACAAAGTGACAAATCTTTTTGAGACTTTTTGATAAAATCAGTTACTAAATTACATTATAAAACATACCTATTAATAAACTTCATGATTTTCTTGGAATTCCTAACGAAAAATGCATCTGAACTTGACGAGCCGCAATGAACTCCAAATGCTCGCAAAAATACGTGTCGCGCGGCGGCTACGCAGCGTGCGCACACACACATTCGCACGATCAGCTGTTCCGGTCAACCACTGCTCGCGGTCGGTCATCCGACGCCCGCCCGTTTAAATCGTTGTCGTTGTCTCAGCCACATAACACCTACTGCTAGGTATAGGCCCGTTTAAATACACACCGACAATTTTGTAGATAATTCAATAATAATAAAATAAAGTAACCTACTTTTCACAATTATTCAAAATCTCCATTTTTATCTAGCTTCTTACTTTTTTACACATAAATTTTCATCCGTGTCCAACAACTTTTTCGGCACTAAACAAATGCGATACGAATAAACAACAAAAGTTGTGAGAAGAATAAACCCGCCACGGGCAGGAGCCCAACCCGCGCTCTCAAGAGTTGGGATAGGACGCTCCCATCAACTAGACCACCAAGGCACAGCCGCGGCGACGCGCAAAGCACGACGGCTTGTCCTTTAGATCTAATCGAATTTTACACCCCAGACGTTTTAAATTACTGGTAGAGCTCGATGACTAAGTGGGCAAGAGCCGCGGCCTGTGAATGTTGTGACTAAGCAACGTTCGCAATGGTTGGTCACAGGATGGGTGTCCAAATACTTTCTATCTCGAGCTCTTTCGTTTGTGCTTCGGAACGGTAGGCACGTTAAACCGTTGATCCCAGCTGCAACGGCAGTCCCTTCAATACGTATCGGGCCCGCGTGGAGTGTCATGGCCTAGTATCCTTAACTATCCATAAGAAAGACCTATGCCAAAGCAGTGAAGACATTTAATGGCCGACGACAAATTACACATGATTCTTTAATTTTACCAGGATGGTTTAGGTAGGTATTTTGCATTTTACGATTAAGTAGGTAACTACCTAACGTGTCCAACAGGTTTCTCGGCACTAAACAAATGCGATACGAATAAATAACAAAAGTTGTGAGAAGAATAAACCCGCCACGGGCAGGAGCCCAACCCGCGCTTTCAAAAGTTGGGATCGGACGCTCCCATCAACTAGACCACCAAGGCACAGCCGCGGCGACGCGCAAAGCACGACGGCTTGTCCTTTAGATCTAATCGAATTTTACACCCCAGACGTTTTAAATTACTGGTAGAAGCTCGATGACTAAGTGGGCAAGAGCCGCGGCATGTGAATGTTGTAAATAAGCAACGTTCGCAATGGTTGGTCACAGGATGGGTGACCAAATACTTTCTATCTCGAGCTCTTTCGTTTGTGCTTCGGAACGGTAGGCACGTTAAGCCGTTAATCCCAGCTGCAACGGCAGTCCCTTCAATACGCATCGGGCCCGCGTGGAGTGTCATGGCCTAGTCTCCTTAACTATCCATAAGAAAGACCTATGCCAAAGCAGTGAAGACATTTAATGGCCGACGATAAATTACACATTATTCTTTAACTTTACCAGGATAGTTTAGGTAGGTATTTTCCATTTTACGATTAAGTAGGTAACTATCTAAGTTATTTTTAGATTAAAATCGAACATGTAAAACTTAAATGCGATAAGATAAGAAATAAGTCCCATCGTGACCACGGCCCCTGTAAAGGTGTCGAACCGTCGGAAAACAAAACCTAAAACAAAACACAATAATCTCTTTTGTGATCTGATAACTCTAATAAACGTGCAGTTAGATTCGTAAGTGTTTCATTTCAATGAAACGTACACGCGAAAACCCACAATGTCTAGTGAATAGTTATGAAATAATACAACATTATTTATTCAATCATGGATAAAAAAAATATCATTTTTCAGTTACGTTTACGTTACTTTAAAACAAGAGTTTAATCTTTTTAATGCTGTCATCGCTAATTACCTACTTCGAAATAATTTTTAACAAGTGATCAATACAAGGTACTTGTCGCGAGTGCGTTACCCAAGCAAAATGTTGTGCTTTAGAGAGCACAGGTTCAAAGCACAGGTTTGAAAAAAATACCAATCAGAGACCTTAATTTGTTTAAATTTGTTTAAACATTAGTTTTTTAATTGGTTGACGCAAACCAATGTAATTAAATGGTTTCGAAAATCAGAAAAACGTATTTGCTAGTAAAATAGTACACTTTTAACCAAACAAATAGCTGCAAAAAATACCCGTGGTAAACACTTATTATGTCAAGAGTTTTAGTTATTGTAGCTTTACACGATATGAAGCTAAAAACAAATTTGATAAATTTTAGACTGGTCGTACTTTAGCAATCGAATACGCAGTTCCCATTACATTAATAAACATGGCTAACATTAAACAAATTAAAGTGATTGAAGAACATTCATTCCTGTTTATTTCAGTTTTCAATTACGGCTATCATGAAAGTTTAAACTAAAACAAGAATAGTACAACAATTCTCTGAAAAGCCGACCAAATTGTAGAGGTCACAAAAAAGCGACCGCACCATACATAAGCGTTACCACCTTAAATGGACGGGATAAGACGAATGTTTTGTTAGTACAGTTGAGTACAAACGTTTTTGATAAAAATCTAGTCTCGCTATAACTCGAGAACTATTGGGTCGATTTAGCTGATTTTGTTTTTAAAATGTTTGTCATGATCCATGAAAGATTTAGACGGTGAGTTTTTTTGGCATGTTCATTAAATACCTTATTGCAAGTGTGACAAGGCTTATAATTAACGCGGGCAGAGGCGCTGCACAATGACGTTTGAATCACGTTCATTATAAGCCTTGTCGCACTGAACTACATTTTAGAAGACAAGACATAATGGTTAGACAGCAGAACTAACGTCTTGACAGTCGTAACGTAATCATGAAGTTATAGGTATAGGTGAAGCTACACGAATACCTACTTGAAGCTAAAGTTTATGTACAGTACGACACAAAAGAGAAGAAAACGGACTTTTGAGGAACTTATTACCAACTTCAATGTAAGGCAAAATGACGATTGTTAAGATAGTAATTCTGCTGTCAAACTTTTAGCGTCTTCATAATAAATAGTTTTTTTCATATTAAGAAGTAGAAATAGTGAAATATTTGCTAAATGGTTGCTAATTATTGACTAGTGGTCCCCCATTATTTTCTACTCATTTGTGTCGCACTGTAGAGTTATCTCACTCTCTAGAAAATTTGATAGTGAATTTATAATCTGTTTATGTGTTACTTAATTTCCGACACAATGTAATATTGTTTTATGGAATAAATGACTTATGACTTATGACTTATTGATTTTACAACAACCCAAAATTCTAAAAAACACAAACAAAATCCCATATTTATGTTGAAATTTATGTTTTAAAAATCAATACAAATGGTGCATTTATAATTTCTATCTACCTACGTGGCGGTGGAAGTATTTAGAATCCAAGATACGCTACATAAAATTTTGCTTCAAGTAGGTATTCCGAATGTTAGCTCCACCTAAACCTTCATTGTCGTAATACTTGTTTTGCATAACGTAAAATCTATTATTATTAAATCTATTAGTACGAATAACGCTTTTCTCCATAACTGTGCAAAACATCGGATAATAAACAGCTGATTTGCGTAGATAGCCCGTACGTATGGTGCGGTCGCTTTTTGTGACATCTACAATTTGGTCGGCTTTTCAGAGAATTTTTGTAGAATGTTTTAGTTTAAACTTTCATGATAGCCGTAATTGAAAGCTGAAATTAACAGGAACGAGTGTTCGTGAATCACTTTAATTTGTTTAATGTTAGTCATGTTTAGTATTCGATTGCTAAAGTACGACCAGTCTAAAATTTATCAAATTTGTTTTTAGTTTTATATCGTGTAAAGCTACAATATCTAAAACTCTTGACGAAATAAGTGTTTACCACGGGTATTTTTGCAGCTATTTGTTTAATTAAAAGTTTACTAGTTTACTTGCAAGTACGTTATTTCTGATTTTCAAAACCATTTAATTACATTGGTTTGCGTCAACCAATTCAAAAACTAATGTTTAAACAAATTAAGGTCTCTGATTGGTATTTTTTTCAAACCTCCGCTTTGAACCTGTGCTCTCTCTGTGTGAAAGCACAACATTTTGCGAGGGTAACGCACACACTTATCGCCCGTCTCGCCGCATTTCGCATCGGCCGCCCCGGGACGGGCGCGGGCGCGGGAAGGGCGTGCGTTCGGGTGCGTTCGGTGTCTGTCGGTCGGGCGCGGGGCGGGAGGGGCGAGCAGTGGCTCCTCGGCGCGTGCGACCCGACTCGCGGCGCGGCGAAATCAAAGAGATTTGTCAAAGTAACTACTGCCTTTCTCGCTCGCCGCCGCCCGCCCAGAAACCGCCATTGCTATGTTCTATCAGTTCGGTTTCTTACGTTATCGAATGCGTACATGCAGTTTTTTAGCCCCGAAATTTCGAATTCGAGTAAACTAAGTACTTACTGTTCTCGTGTTGGTGTGTTGTGTTTGTGTTGTGTGTTTTGTGTGTGTGTGAGAGAGTAATTTTTTGCTCAGTGTTATCGAGTGAGTGATAAAGCAAAGCAATCTTTCAAGATGCCTTGGCATGCGTATAGTGCTCGGGAGTATGTGAACATGCTTATGTGCTATGGTATGGCCCGCGGAAATGCCTCTGAGGCGTTGCGACTGTACGGAGTTGAACACCCCAGCGCAGTTCAGCCCCGCGATCCTCGTGTTTTTACCAGAGCTGTACAGCGTTTGCTGGACCACCAGCCGATTGTGCCCGTCTCGGAGGGTGGTGGCGTCCAAATAAGACCTGCCACCGAACAGGCTATTCTTGATGTTATGCGTGAAAACCCTCGTTTAGGCGTGAGAACAGCAGCGAAGGTACTGCGTAGAAGGCCTGGTCATCGCGCTCGGCATGTAGTATCACACATGACAGTGCACAAAGTATTGAAAAGGGACAGGCAACGGCCCTATAAAATCCATCGGGTTCATGCACTCGTTCCAGGTGACGCGCAACGCCGAACAGCCTATTGCACGTGGGTCCTTAGGCAAAACATTAATTTTGTTAAGAACGTAATTTTTACGGATGAGTGCACGTTCACAAACAATGGCCTCTGGAACCGAAGAAATTCCCATTTTTGGTCTCGGGAAAATCCTTCCCAAACTCAAGAGACTGGGTTCCAGACGAGGTGGAAGCACAACGTCTGGGCTGGAATTATTGGAAACCAGATTTTAGGGCCAGTTTTCTTGCCACCTCGAATGGACGGGTCTGCTTATTTGTCCTTAATAAATGGATACGTAACAGAAGTGTTGGAGAACATGCCACTAGCACAGTTACGACAGACGTGGTATCAGCACGACGGCGCCCCCCCACACATTGTGAGACCGGTTCGAGAGCGGCTCATGGAGCTATTCGGTGACCAGTGGATCGGAAGGCACGGTCCGCATGCATGGCCTCCGCGGTCACCTGACTTGACCCCTCTGGACTTTTTTTTGTGGGGATATGTCAAAGACCGTGTGTTTGATAGTCCTTGCCAGACGGCTGACGAGATGCGGCAAAGGATAATTCAGGTCTTTGAAGATCTTAAGCAACGGTCGGTTCGGGAAGGCATCCTAGAGCGTGTGCATGAACACACCGTGAAACGGGCACGCTACTGTCTCCACGTTGGTGGGCGGCAGTTTGAACCGCAGCTGGTCAGCATCGAAAGACCAGTTGTTGAAGAAGACTAGGTAAGTACTTACTAACTACTTACGGCAATCAAAAAACAGTTTTTATAAATAGAAAAATATTGGAAAAAAATAACTCGGCCATAAGTGATTTTTTTCCAATATTTTTCTATTTAAAATTTACCATAATTATAAAAATAGCATTGAAAAATGCAAAAATGACAAAATCATAAAAAAAAAGTTTTTTATAAATTTTTGTTATGTTGTATTTAAAACACTAAAATGTTATTTAAATTCAAATGTTTCATCCGAGCATCGAATTTATTAAGACAACGCAGATAAGTAGGTAATTGACGAACTTGTACGATGGCGCAAACGTGAAACGCGGAAATCGAACCTAGCTAGGTCGTTCCGCTATTCGGGCGGCCAGCCGTCTGAACCACTAAGCTATCGGGCAGTTATAAATTATTGTCAAAATCTTTTCTTGAATCACGAAATAAGTGATTCGTCGTCAGCCATTTAATGTTCCCACTGCTGGGGCATAGGTCTTCCTTAAGGATAGTCAAGGAGACTGGGCCATGACCCTCCACGCGGGCCCAATGCGGATTAGAGGATATTGGCGACTGCAAATGCAGCCAGGACCAACGGCTTATCGTTTCTTCCGAAGCACAAAGTAGCTCGAGATACAAAGTATTTGGTTACCCATCCTCTGACCGGCCTTTGCAAACTTTGCTTAACCGCAAGATTCGCAGGCCGCAACGTTTACCCAATGCGCTATCGAACTACTTTAATAAGAGATTACTTTTGACAAAAAAAAACTAAATTATGATAATTTTAAAACCCAATAAAGAAACGAGTAGTGGCCGCATAGTAGGTCGCGCGCGCGGCGCGCCGTGACACACACACACGCACTCAGTTATACACGCGCGTACTGTCGTGGTTGTGGCAGTAATCAGTATGTTGCTTTGGGCGGCTTGGGGGTGTTGCGCGCTTTACATTGCGTTCGTAGTGAATATTATTATTTTTAATCGATGAAAATGAAAGTAGTTTCCCAGCATTTATTTTTGGTAATATTACTTATTTTTATGTACACAATGCATAGCTCGTGTATTCGTTAAGGCTCTTTTTACACCGTGTATACGAAGTATATAGTATTAAACGCGTTCCTGACACTTAAGGGAATCAAAATTTATAGGATACTTTCCGTTGACCTAGAACTATGAAATTTGACAAGTAGTGTCGTCTTCTACTACAAGTACAGGAAAAAATCTGAAGATATTTGTAATTAAACCCTCGGTGGGCGAGTCCGACTCGCACTTGTCCGGTTTTATTTTAATTAAATAATACTTATTTTTATTGTATATAGTATTTTTTTAATAGTCTTCTGCGCAGAGGAATGCTTCTGATTCCCGGTTTCGATTCCCAAACAAGACAAACTTACCATTAAAATTAAAATCAATTTGATTAAATGCCAGTCAGTTAAATGATTACTATGCAGAAATGAATCTTTTAATTCAACCTTAAAGCATTATTCAATATTCTTTCCTTTTAAAAATACCCTGGTGTCCCTAAATTCCTTCACCCTATTCCGTCACGGTAATACGTGAAGACAATTATACCTACAAAGCCTACTAACTTTAGTTTTTATTATTTTATTTTGCTGCAACATACATAGTGAATGAATTTGTCATGTCAAATTACTTTACTGAATAAAAAATCCAACTTTAGGATGTATTTCTTTTTCTTATTTCACACCAGTTGTTTTCTTTTGGCCATTTACATCTGAAAAATGACTTATAAGCTGTATATATGTTTTTTTTTTTATTATCGCCAGCGCGAATCTTATTTTCGTCACGCGCAAAAATTTATCGCTCCATAAATCCAAAACTTAATGGTTTTTTGAAGTGCCAAAGGTACACATTTATATATTTTAACGTGTTTTTCTAGTTTTATCGTCGGTTCAAAGAATTTAATGAAAAATAAAAATCATGACGGAAATTATACGAAGAAGGCCTTGTCCGCGTTGAACGTTTTTTGAGAAAGACCGAATTAAAAAAAATTATTGAGAAAAGGTATGTGAATAAGATTGTTTGCCCCAAACCAACTAAATGGTCGAAAATTTAATGCACCCTTGAACGAATTGAAATTTTTGCCATTGATACGAAAATCTTACAATTATAGAATCTGGCATTTCTAGAATCTGATATTTTGTATAATCTGGCATTGTCGACTAAACCGAATTTAATCGATTAATTGATAATAATGGAGCTTGGCGGCGTAGTGGTTTGCGTGCAGTTCGCGTGAGGTTTGGCAATTTTCGCAATGGTCAGTCACAGGATGGGTGACCTAAAACTTACTATCTCGAGATGGGTGCTTCGGAAGGCACGTTAAACCGGTCGTTAAAGCCCACCAACCTGATTGAGCCCGCGTGGTGAGGTGGGTCATGGCTCATGCTTCTTATCCATCTATAAGGAAGGTTAACCCACTGCTGGGTGGACCCAGCAGTGGGTTTGTGCGGGCTCCTGGTCCGGCAGCACTACAGTCGCCGGGACTTCGAAACCGCCGCACTCATTTAGTAATAGCAAAATGAAATAAAAGTAACGTTCTACAGGCGACTTGTTTTATTAATTTAAAGTAAGTAACTGGAACAAAATGAAAATACATGGATATAGCAAAAGTCCTAGTTATAAATAATCTAAACAATGAGTAAGAAAGTAGGTTGTTATGCTTACCCCAATACACGGGTTCCTGATATATTAGTAATAATTATGAAGGGACAACTTTCTTCATCCACACAACTTTAGATAAATAAATATGGTTCTGTTAAAAGAACTCTGTTCAGCTTGATGGTTTTTGTAAGATTAAGTTAAAATGAGCTGAACAGGGTTCGTGGGACGGAGAAAATTTAGACAGAACAGATAAAAATATAATTTGATTTCCATAGAGTGAAACTACAGAGTTTCCAGCCATTATGGAGGTTTTATCCATCCATAAGGCTAGAACAAAATGGCATCGTTACAAATGGCTGATGTCTAATTGATATTTAGCTAAATTCGATATTACTTGTTTTTACTTACTCTGGAAATATATAACTAATACTTTTTTATTGTACAAAACTAAATGTGTAAATCAGATTTTTTTGTACAGTCTAGTCCGGCACTTACCGCCACACCAAAATGGTAAGCATTACTTAATTTATTATTTTATACGTACATTACCTATACACATAAACATAGGTAACAATATATATCCCTTATGCCTTAATTATTATATCACACATGCCCCCCCTTCCCCTTCCCGTGGGAATATCGGGATAAAAAGAAGCCTATGTGTTAGTCCACTACTTGAAGTCCCTACATACGAAATTTCATCGAAATCTGTTTAGTAGTTTTTGCATGAAAGAGTAACAAACAAACAAATAAACAAACAAATGACATATTTATACATTTATAATATTAGTAGGAAGTAAGATTAGTAGGAAGTACGATGCCGGGTTGGTGGAGCATCACCATCAGCAAGGTGCGGCTTGAATGTGTCATCACTTTCATGGGTGAATATCAGATTTTGTTTGAAATTTTCTTATGGCGCATGTTTTTATAAATATTTTCAATAAATGAGATTAACATACCTTTTAAACGACTAAATTCCACGTATACATATGTTATTTCTCCTTAAACTACATCAGGAGTTTTTAAGTTTTAGCTACGGCATTTCAGATTAAACGAATTTTTAAAATATTTTGTCACTGGAAGTTGACAGCGGTAAACAACCTTAAAATTTTCCTCGCTGTTAGGAGGTGAAAATTTGTGTGTGTTGCGCTCGGCAGAAAAGTTTTTAGCGTAGCTTTGAAAACTTCGCTACGTTCGTGGTTCAATCCTAGAATCCTTCGCTTGCTCAGGTTTCAATGAAGGAAACTCGCCGCGAAATCCAACTTTCCAACCTTGCATAACAAATAATTATTAAAAAATAAGTAAAGACCGTCTTCACATTGTATTGAAAACGAGTTGATAATCTCCTTCTTTTTTTAAGTCGGTCGAAAATAAGCCTTTTAGAGTTGGTGCCAGGCCAGCCATGGCAAGATTGGGATTAATGCAACACTTTTAGAATTATATGCCATCATATAGTACATAAAAAAAACTGTGTTTTAATATTTTCCATATCTATACTAATATTATAAAGCTGAAGAGTTTGTTTGTTTGAACGCGCTAATCTCAGGAACTACTGGACCGATTTAGAAAATTCTTAGACCGTTAGAAAGCTACATTTCTCCCGAGTGACATAGGCTATATTTTATCCCGATATTCCCACGGGAACGGGCACTACGCGGGTAAAACCGCGAGGATCCGCTAGTGTGGTAAATTTCCAGAGATATATTTTTTTTTTTACTTTGAAGAGTGTTTAAGAGCTGCTTATTTAAACAATAAGCATACAGCGAAAAATAAAAATATCTTCTTAAAGCACTACTGTTTTAATTGTCTCCCGTAACAAAAACAAAAACCCATATTTTAGACGTTGGTAGCCCTTAAGTCAGGAAGAGGCAGGTGGCAACCCTACGTGTAAGCTAACAAAGTTTCAAGCTATTTTATGAACCTGTTGTTAATCCCCTTGCACCATCGATAATTGTATACTTATATTACTATGAATGTCCGATTTTGGGGAATGTTAACAACAATCAAAAATTATGAATTAATAAATAACAAATAAAATCTATATTTTCAATCCTAGTTTTAATTAAGGCTCGAAGTTAGAACTAAGTAGTTTATCTAAAAACTATATAGCTACTTACATAAAGTAGGTAGTAAATTCTAGTTTTATTAAAACTAGGAAATTTTAGCTTTAGCAAAGGCAGTTAGTAAAAACTTGTGTTAATTAGAGAAAACGTGTTGTAATTATAAACCGGTTTTAACTTTAACATAAAAGTAGGTACCTACCTATATTCTTTTAAATTGACAATCAGGTGATACGTATTTTGTTAATTGATGTTAATTTTTAATTTTATAAATAGGTTTCAAGCAGCCAAAGGCATTGTAGACATTGGTCGAAAGCTAAACAAAACGGCTGCTCAAGTATTGGAAGAAATGAATGCAGGTATGTTCATTTCTGTCCTCATCCTCCTCTAACGGCTGGAAGCTAGCGGAACCAGAGGTAACTCACTCGCTCTCTTTGATAGTTAACTTTCTGGAAGGACTCAACGCGTGTTTTTTTTTTTGTTTTTAACTGTATATGTTTATAATGATGATGACGACAACGACGATGATATGAGTGAAAAATATTTGCTAATTAAACATTTATTAGGAAAATTTTGTTCTGCTACACCTTTTTTCCATTTAGCCTTTTAAAAAGTTGGTAAATAGAACTTCTTTCCATTGAATGCACAAACTGTGGTGAATATACTAGAAAAATTCGACGTGTCGTCATTAGGTCTCTGTAGCATAATTGGTTAGTGCATTGGGCAGGATGCGGGTTCGAATACCGTCAGGGCGACATGAGACTAGTAGCTTTTTTCTAGTATATTTTCTAGTTTAATATTTATCACATAAAAATAAATACTTGAAATTAGTAAAATAAAGTAATTTTGAACCTACTCTAGAAATCTTTTTTAGCGCAAATCAAAATCGAACCAACGTCGAAAATCAGTATACCTACCTAATAATTTTTGACATTCAATCTCGATCTCAACGCGATCCCGTCAAGAGTTGGTCCCCCTGATGTTAAGTAGGTATTGATAAGGCTGAAAATGGAAGCGAGCCTCTCCTGGAACCCGGAATCCTCGGTCACTGAGGAACTGACGGCTATCTTATCTCAACTGCCGGAACACAGCATTGCTGAGAACATTGTGGTTATGGAGTCAGACTTACATAAGATGGTGGTAGCTAGCCAGGCGGACTTCCAAGAAATCCTACCACCAACCGAACCGACTTTCACAATGCATGCATTAATTTCACGACACTAAAAATTTACTTTCATCATGCATGACAATAGTTTCGTAATGTAAATTAAACTGTAACGCAGTCTTATCTGTAAAAAAAATAGTGTTACATCGATTGACTGTACTACTTTTTTGCAAACGGTACTTTCGCGTCTGAAGTTAGCCGACGGAGCGTCCTATTCTTATTTAAACGGCATTAGTACACTCACCGACTCATCTAACCGCCCAACCCGTTATTTACCTAAACATTCCCATACAAACATGCTCACTTTGCGACTCTTTACTTAAAAATGATATACGTCTGCAAAGATACATTTCTGCAAAGATCTGTATGCGAATGATTAGGTTAACCATTCTTCTGTCCAATGGGTACTTTAAAACAGTTTTAAATATCACTTCCCGTTTTCAAACGCAAAGCATTACTTTATAGCTACATGACATTGTATGGAATGTGATGAAGCATTCATTGAAATAAAACAACTTTTACGGATTTACTTAAGTGCACTATACATATAGGTAGTGCATTTTAAAGTGCACTTAAATTCGTAAACCTTCTTTTATTTCATTAATGAGTGTGCAAATGTAATAGTTTCGGTAGGTATGTACGGGTGCCCTTTTAAGTTATAATGTCTTTTGGCATAACAGATTGGGCATAGGTATAAACTTTTCGCATAAATTATAATAACCAGAGTTTTATGAATGTAGAATGATTCCATCAGCATAATTCTTACTTACTCTAATTTCCTTTAAAATAATTGCAATGACCATAAAATTAAAGGGCATAATTGTTATACGTCTAAAGGCAATTTATCAAAAAAGACTAAATGCATAATGTTTTTATCCATAACTATATCCCCTATAACCATCAACAATTAAGAGTAAAAGTAATTATTTAAGTTAGCGTATTTGGTAGATAATTAGGTCCCGATACCGACCTGCCGTGGTCACCTTACCGTGGTACTTGTATGCCCAATACTAGAGTGCAATTTAAAACCCGGAGGCGCAGAGGGATAGCAGCCCACGCCCGCCGTATCACTTCCCGCAGCGCCAGAGACGTGTATTTCCCATTTGCATGCTTGCATGTTTGCTTGATTGCATGTGCTTGCTTGCTTTGCTTGCATGCTGGCTTGCATGTTTGCTTTGCATGCTTGCTTTGCACGCTTGCTTCGCATGCTTGGTTGCAAACCTTGCTTGCTTGCATTGCATGCTTGCTTGCTTGCTTGTTTGCTTGCATGCTTGCTTTGCATTTGCATGCATTGCATGTATGCAGTGTATACTGTTAACATTAAAGTATTTGAAATATTTTTTAAAATAAAGATTGATATGCCAATAAAGGTTATGATTAGTAATCATTATGGTGAAAACATTTATGCGAAAAAAAATACTGAATAATAATTAACATTCATACAAAAGAGGTTATGGGGAAAAAAGTATGCGATATGATTTATTCTGTAAGAACGTTATGCGAAATGATGAGTATGCCAAAAAACGTTATGCAACTCTAAAATATGTCTTTCTGTTTTATGTAACCGAATATGGACCCGGTATATACTCATTCAAAATGATAATTGGACAGTCGAACGCATAATTCTTTATGTAAGTAACTATTATTATGTTATTAAGTCTTAGGTATGTAATAATATCGTCATTTTTTTTCAGATGAAAAAGATTTAGTAGCTTCATTGAAAGAAGATGTGGATAAACATAAAGCGCAATGGAAAGCTTTGGAAATCAATATCACTAAAACATAAGTTATTAAAGAAATGCCTAATACAACTTTGTCTTCTTTCTTCCACAATATTACTGTTTTGCATTCCAACAAAACAGATATTATGAGATTGACTTATTATAACAAACAATTGCTAAAAAAAGTGTAAGGAAACTGCCAGAGTCAATTTGTACCAATATGTTTGGGTGAAAAACGGATGGATTTTTATGAGAAAACACGAGCTTACTCCGAAGATACCAATTACAAGGGAGAAGGACTTATCAAAGATTACGTAAAAACATTTTTATCTAGTTAATATTTTTTTAACTTGTTTTTTCAACATAGAGTAGTAATTGTTTCTCGTATATCTTTAAACCGTGTAAACAAGCATTTAATCTTCAACATTACTTACAACTCCAATAGATATTATCATCCTGTCTATTCTAACTATTTTCTTAATACTGTGGCGCAAAATAACGTGTATCGGGACTTGTCAATTCTTATCCGTACAATATTAATAATGTTGTATTTTCTTTCAATTTGTGTTACTACAATGGTTAATTGTATTATAAACATAATATATTATACTGCACACTACAGAATTACACGTCACACTTTAACTATTTACGGAAAAATAGCATTTTCTTACCATAGTACCATTATTTACGTATTTATTTTTACCAGCCTGTTCATTGATTTACGTGATGTTTTAGAGTATGTCATTATTGCGGGATGTGCGAGTCCGTCCTATGATATGTTTATATTTAGTTTAGGTAGGTTTTTAAAGGCTTTGAAGCTCGAGGTACCAGAATAAAGTCTCCAGCAATTTTGATTCCTTGCAAAGATTGTAATCATTAATACATTAATTTACCTTTTTCAACCTCACCATAAGTTTCTGGATAACTTGTTTAACTTAGTCTGTTACTTTCCTTCAAAACTGTCTTTTGAACTATCTGGATTGAACTATAATTGTGATTCCGAACTTGGAATTTATGGAAAACCGTGTGTCGGTTTTGATAAAGTGATGCTATCACTCTGTTTAGAATATTCACAAAAAGTCTGGACCTCTATTTTTGAATCACTCGTCACGCGAGTGGCGAGACGAACGAGGAGGCGATCACGCGGTTAGCGATCTTGCAAGCGTAAACTTAGCACGCTTTTCGCTTTGCCCCTCGCGCGCTCGCGTTGGGAGGCGGTATTACAGGCGAAAAGCGAAGCTATGTGTATACGTGCAAGTGCTTTACGGAATACGGAAACTTAAACGTCGCACGAAAGTCAGTAGAAGCCTCGAGACGAGTGAATCAAAAATAGAGATTTGACTAAATGGCGAGATGTGAGGGTGCTCTGTTTCAGTTCCATTACTATCGTATGTTTGACGAACGAGCTGTGAATCCTTCTTCATCACCTGATGAGGTAGAAAAAATCGACGATAGTGCGCGAAACGCGCACTTCTACCGATGCACCATCTCGCCGTTTTCGTCAACTTAAGGTAAAAAACTTACCCACCGGTCTGTTTCGCAGCAAATATTCTTAGTTTTAACTTCACAATAGGTGAAAAAACTGTATTTTACACAATTTTTTTGGTAAATGAAAAATTTTGCACGTTACCGGTAAAATCTAAAAAACGCTATGACAAGTGACATTGACGTTCGTCGAATGACAGCTTTATGACAAAGGTATGGCAGATCATTCAGCCTAGTGGTAAGTGAAAGAAAATGTTTATATGAAGATAAACTAGGTAAGTGAATATTATTTATTCGTTTATCCGGTGATCTGAATCGCGCTTCTTCAACCAGCGCTATGTGTTTTAGAAACACATATAATATCATATTATAGCTATATAGCAGTGGAGAAGGGTCCATACATGTCGATTCCTATCGGCTTCCCTTTTAGAAATCTCACCCCAGCAACCCACCATACAGTTAAGCCCGTCACACACAATGAAGATATTATTAAATATATCTTATCTTCGACATATCGGTAGCCATACATTTCATTGGACCACCACACACAATTAGTATGGTATAGTCTGTCTCAATCCAATTTAATGAAAATGTAAACAAAGACGCCATTATTCCGACCATAGTCTATTTAGTGATGTGGTAAAAATTAGACATTAGAAATAGATCAATTAATTGATTGTTTCATTCGATTAATTGAATACTATTATGTTGGAGCTTCGCGTTAGCGTTAGTGAAGAGTTTTTAGTTTATTACTTCTAAAGCCTCGGGAGTTGGCGGTGTTCATCGCGATTATAGAGAAATAAAAGGCTTATTTGAACCGAGTAAAAATTACTCATTTTTTTAATTTCACATAAACACATCATCATCACATAACAAATTGAAAAGTGACTTTAACATAATATATGTAAGGTCACTTACCATTAAAAATTTATCATAAATATTAAAACAAAAAAAAGAACCCGGTAATCATAGCAGTAAATAATTTTCAATATTTTTTTTTATTTTTTTTTAGTTTTGGCTTCTTCCGTTTTCCACAGAAATTCCGCCAACGTCCCGTAGTGTAATTTTCAATAACTTAGGAAAGGACATAGACATAGACATTAACTTTTGTTTACTTTTTTTTTATTTTTTTTTTCGCGTGGAAATACCATAAAGAGACTGGTAGAGTGCTAAATAGATACGTCTCCGCGCGGTCAAAATCGAATACTAATATTACCATAACCTTAGGGTCCTTTCACACGACGTTCTTTCTGCGTTAAAAATATATTTTCAAATTTAAAGTAAAAAGTTGTAAAATAATTTTCTAAATCATATTCATGAGATTACACATAAATATTCTTTGATTATCATTTAAGTATAGTCGATAAAACGGAACGTTTTTCCTATGTAGGCATACCTAGGTTATATAGAAATTGTGAAAATGTTGCTTTAAGTAAAATGATTCTACTTACGGTAAAGTAGCAATGACATCGTTTCGGAATTCCGCTATGTCCCAGCCCTAATGGACCCGAGAATATACTATTTTTTTTATATTTGAGATTTTTGTGATAATTTTTAATAAATACAGTGATATTTTATCTTCGATAACATAACATCAATTCATAATCGATATAATTGAACAAATAATTGAACTATCTGTTAGACATTTTACGTCAGCGACCACAGCTTAGACAATATTTTTGCTTCGATAAATAACCTCACTTTTCTTCATAAATTTTTCGACTAATTTTAAAAATGTTAAACAAACTACAATCTTTGGAACAAATTAGTGAGATATAAGTTGAAACCTTCTAATTATTAAAATTATATAAAACATTAGGAATGTGTTTTTAAATCCATTTATTGGCCGAAAGTGTGAGAATTTTTAATGAAACATGTTTGTTTACATTTTCATCAAATTGGATTCAGACAGAGTATTGTAATATATATTTCACATTCGAGTATCTTAAGATACTGACCGATATGTGAAAGATATCAGTCTTAACATACCAACGTCATCTTGAGATATTGAAATATATATTATCATAATCGGCGAAATTTCTCTTAAGATACACAACAGAATGTTCTATCCATATATTACACTATGTACAATTCACCTCGCTGTTTTTTGGTTCTTATGTGGTGTGGTCCTCTACCCAGATTTTAGGATTTTTACTTCTTGATGCAACATAATAATCGAATTCACTGGTCCATTCGTCATCAGACGAGCTGCCAAGTAAGTTTAGCAACAGCCAGTTTTGTATCCGTTTCATCGCTAGAACTAAACACTCTAGATAAGGAACCAATCCGCCAACTCGCAAGACACTTTCTGATTCTGATAGAATGATGCAGTTGCGATATATTATCGTGTCTTAGCTGTGTGTTAATTAGTTAGTAATTAGATGCAAATGTAACTAACTGCCGCCCGCGGTTTCACCCGCGTGGGTCCCGTTCCTGTGAGAATATCAGGATGTAGTGTGGTGTGGTGCACACGTCATGTCGATGACGTATCGAAATGACTATTGTTTTTATTATAAATTAATATTCTATTTTCTTTAAGGTAAACATGTAATTGGATACTTTACTAAACAACCTAAATGTCATTGTAAGATATTAACGTATTGACCTACTTAAAAATACTATAAAAACCCTGTTTTTCTCTCAATAAATATGCAGTTAAAACTCGACTTTCCTTGTGTTATTTCGTCTCCCGACGCCGCACATCACATGGCGACCCTGCCAGTCCACTGCTTCTAGGCAGTGCTGGCCGTATGGGTTCCGTCCGAGCCCCAGTCGTATAAGAGTCGCGGTACGCGTTAACAACGTGAAATTCTTCAAGACCGCAAGAAAAACTACAACAACCTTTCATAATATGGGAGGACAGTCATCAAAAAACGAAGACAAAAAAGAACAAATCACATTGCACAGAATGGTGCAGGAAATAGTGCAGCACAAAACATAGCAGAGAAGCACGTCCCATCCTTGGTATACATGGTTGCTTTTTGGTAACAATAATGTCCGTCATATTCATATATCTGGCCTGGAAGAAGTTTAACAAGTGCCTCACGAAGATGATTGAGCGCCAAGCGGATGCAATAGTGATGCGAAAACAAGATATGGTATAGAGCCAAGGGGAAAAAGAAGATGTTCCGTGTAGAAAATTAGTACTAATAGGTATAAATAGATTTATTATTTTATTGACTATTAAGTTTATTTAAGAATTATTAGTTGCTGAAGTATTTTTTTTTATTATTATTATTTTGAACAAATTATAACGAAGCTATAAGAAGATATCAGAAAACTAGGTCCAAAACGTAGGAAAGAAGCGTTAGGTCTAAAGAAACTTGAAGAGGTAGAAACTTTGTATGAACAAATAGAAAAATATATCTCTCAATATAGTAGTAAAATAGAAAAATCAGAAGTATCGGTAGAAGATAGTAAGTTAATTCAAACTTATTATATAAAAATAACGGATACGTACAACAAAATATTAACTTATTACGAAGAGGAAAAAGAGGAAAAAATTGCTTCAAACGACGGTTTTGATTTAAAGACAGCAGTCTCGTTACTGCCAACCATGAATGGCTCAGCCGTCACAAACCAATTAATTGACGCGGTAGAATTATATTCTACGATGATCAAAGACACGGATGCACAATTTTGTGCTAAAAACAAGGTTATCACAAAGTGCTAAATTAAGACTATCAGGTACTTATGGTAACGTGAATCACATTTGATTCACGTTACCATAACCATTGTTGATGACATAAAAATTCATCTTCTAACCAAAAAATCGGACCCCATTTCAAAAACAATTAATGACGGTTAAACAAGGAAATAAGACAATAGTACAATTCGGTCAAGAAATTGAAGGTATTTTCGTAAACCTTAAAATTTCACAGGCAAACGGTAATACGGAGGCCTATAGTGTTCTAAAGCCCTTACATGAGAAAACGGCTATTAATAGATTCGCACAAGGATTACGAAACGAAAAGCTGAACACAATTATATCAGCACGTGATTATTCGTCATTAAAAGACGCGATTCAAGGTGCAAAAGATGAAGAGGTGTCAATGACCCCTTCAACAAATCCCGAACAAATATTTTATGCGCGCGGAAAAGATTGCAATTGCAGGAAACCATTTAACGGAATGTACTACAGAAATGTAGGAAGGTACCCACGGTTTGCAAATACAAACTCGAGTTTCTTGTCTAAAACGAGAAAACCTTTCCAGCAAAGTAAGCTGCGCGGATAGTATAATGTAAATAACTGAAATTTCAGTCACGGTAGAAAACAAAATAAAAATATTAGACAATACCAAATAAATGCGGCAGTTGAAAAATCTGATAACACTATGATGACAGCTTACAGTTTTTTCGAGAGTGGCAACTACATTCTGACTTATTATCATATGAATTCAGTTCAATTTTCAATAAAAAATAAAACTTACGTATGATTGATCGACACAGGTGCGTCAATAAGTGCTATTAAACGTGACTTCGCACTATCTACAGACGAGAACATTACGATACAGTACGATTCGTTTAGGGTAGTAATTAAACCGCCTTCTTTTTAATAGCATTATGCGCCTTAAAAAATCTGCATTGCATTCTGAATTACTAAGTCAGACGCTACTAATGCGCGTCCGAATAATACTGTCTTGACCACTAGTTATCTCCTATGTGAGCCACTATAAATCTAACTCATCATGGTGGTTATTATTTAGCATCTAAATTTGTAACACACATTCAAGTAGTAAACTTCTAAAATATTAATTATATGAAACTAAAATAGTAACTCTATTAGCTTCTAATTTTATAACTTAGTGCGTTTAAAATATAACTCGTCATACATTAGTTAAACGTCAAATATATCTTAAAATTATCATCAAATACTATTTGAAAGCAACTAATATTAGTTAGGAAAAAAAATAACTTTTTATTAAGACATTTCTATTTAATATGTAATTAAAAGATAAGAAAAATAATAAACCATTATTGGATTATTAATGCTGCTCGCGCTTTGGTTGGCCTTCCACGCTTTCTTTTTAATCCAAGCGGTTGCGCTTTTGCCGCTAATGGTGGGGTCGCGTATTTCAGTCTGATTGCAAGACCTATCACATGCTTTCAGATGTTTTTGCGATAAAAGTCTGGGCAATCACAGCAACCAGTAATCCAGTTGCTCTCGAGTGTTTGGTAGTGTAACGCTCCAAGGTGAAAAAAAAACTTTTTTGTATTCGTCAAATTGGTTGAATTTTTTCTCAGCTTGATTATTTTTGGAGTCTTTGCATGGAATCAAATAGGTGTTGCTGCCTGGTGTCGATTGTACAACTTAAATTGGTATCAGTTTTAGCCCATTGATATCCAGTTGTCCAATCAGACAACTGCAATATCGCGAAGGGCTGTTCTGTTGCTTGTTGTGACTAGCTTTTGATCATCTCCTCTGCCACCACTAAGAAACAAGACAACGTCATAACTAATCGAAAACTAATAAATGACAGACGAAACTAAACAAAATACAAACGCACGAACGAACACACAGTAAACAAATACGCTGGTCAGGTTGGTAACTCGTGCCAAATTTAAAAGAGGCTATTTTCACGATATTAGAATTATGATGTATCATTTTACATGCGAAGTTATAATTATATGATTTTGCTTATTGAAGCTTTAAATTACAGTTTTTGAGGAACTTGTGTCGATGCTGTAAAACTTAAAATAATGTAAAGTTACAAAATCCATGGCGGAGTTAGTAAATTACGTGTCAAGTTATTCATCAGAAAGACAAGTTAAAATAATTGTTGATCTTTACTTGCCGCTTTGTTTAAAATATTTAGTGGGCGTTGTAAAAAAGATGAATTAGTTTATTAGGAGCTAATATATTTTCCTGTAGTTTGGTTATAAAAAAAGAAGTTTCACTACAACTAGCGACATCTGTGAACGGCATGAGAAGTAAGGGTATGTTTCCAAAAGTTAAAAAATAAACAATGGACAAAAATAATCGATTTAAAACAATCGTGAAATTGATCTGATCACTATAAATATAAAAACTGTTTATAGTGGTTGTAAACGAAAAATTCAAAAGAACTAACAATAAATGTGTAATGTGTGTACCTTAAATATTTCTTCACAACAACTAGCGACATCTGTAAACGAGGGAGCTCTCAAAAGAATTGGAATGTATCAAAATGGAATCTGTATGCAGTAAGTGTAAAAAGGAAATAACCAAAAGCGATTTTATAAAATGTACAGATTGTCAACATTTATATCATTTGGATTGCACTAGTATCGCAGAAAAATTATTTTACCTTATGTCAACCGAAAACAGAAAAAAATGTAAATGTGATACATGTACATACAAACAAGTGCCTATAAATATTGAGGAACCGATACAGATAAATATTCCAACAGAAAATTCATTCGAATCACTAAATTCTGTAACATTCTATGAGGACAACTTTGTCACAGTTAGAAGAAATAAAAAACAAAAGTCTTTACCTAACTTGACGGAATCATTTTTGTCTATGAATGAAACAGCCCCAGACACACAAAGTTTTATTAGTTTATTAGATGCGAATAATTGTGAAAACCAGATGGTATATGAATTGAAATTGGAAATAAAAAGGTTGAAAGCTGAATTAAATACTGCGAAAAAGGAAATCATAAAATTAAATGATGTCAATACTGAATTAAAGCAGAAGACCCGAAACCAAGAAGAAATTATAACTCTATACCAAACTATTAATGTAGATGAAAATAACGACAATAATAAAGCAAATGGACCATATATATCCACTCCGCTCAAAAAATTCGAAATGGTGATTAATAAAAACAACAATGAGAAACTCTCAAAAAGTGGAACCAAAAACAGTCAACCAAAGACAATACCAAAACTTTGTCTAATTAGCAGCATAGATGGGAATAAAACCTCAAATATTGTAAGAAATAACTTTGAAGAAGACTACAAATGCTGTCATTACCGTACTCCTGGAAGTGGCGTTGAACAATTATCAAGAGGGCTACAAGATAAGCTTCAAGATTTTACCGTAAATGATTACTGTGTAATAATAATAGGAGAGTCTGATTTTAACATGTCGAAGGACTATAAAGAAACAATACAAATATTGAAGCAAAGAATTCTTGCAGTGCAGCATACAAATGTTATACTGTGTGTACCTACGTTCAAGATTAGACCTTACTCCAATATTTTCAATAAAAGAGTTGAAATATTTAATCAAATATTATATAGAGATAACCAAATTCACGAATATTGTTTTTTATTAGATTCAAATAAAAATCTTGAATACTCAAACAATATGTTCTCGAGATATTCAGGGAAAATAAACATTACCGGTATTAATATTGTGCTGAATGATCTCAACAGACTCATATTATATATTGCAAGAAATACGTATCAAGTTTTAAACGAGGTTGGCAATGAACACTGTGCTTCTAGCTCTAATATAATTGCAGAGGAAAATACATCTTCCTTTCGTCCCTTTACAGAGCAATAGTGTTGACATGCAACCATTACTCATAAAAAACAATTTAAATATATTTCACCAAAATACACAAGGTTTAAGATCTAAGCTTGGACAGATAGAGATTCTATTATCATTACAAGATATTGATGTTTTATGTTTTAGCGAGACCTTTCTTAAGAGTTGTCACGTAAATATTCTTCAAATACCTGGATATAAAGTGGCTGCCTCTCATTGTAGAAATAAATCAAGAGGAGGCGTTTGCATATATGTAAAAAATAATATAAATTTTCAATTGTTACAATCTACTGAATCTTTAAGTATGGATGTTAACTTCGAATGTTGTGGTATCTTGTTACCTGAATTAAACTATATAATCATATGTATCTACAGAACACCTGATTCAAACTTTGATGTATTTATTAAATCACTAGATTTATTGTTACATAAAATAACAATCCGATCTCAATATTCGAAAAGAAAGGTTATCATAACTGGTGACTTTAATGTTAATACATTGGTAAACAGTAAGCAATGTTTATTATTTAAAAATACTTTGCTAAAATATAATGTACAGTTAACTATTCATGAACCAACTAGACTGAAAGCATGCTTAGACAACATAATAACTAATTTGAGAAATTATAATTCAAAGGTACTGCGCTTAGGTTTATCTGATCACTCAGGTCAAATGATTAGCCTACCATGTCACCAGGAGTTTGTTGAAAAATACTGGTTTGTAAATAAAAGAAATGTTAAAAAGCACTTAGAAATATTTTTAAATTACATATCTCAAGTAAGTTTTTCAGAAGTATATAAATGTGATGATGTTAACTTAGCATATGAGAAATTTATTAATATTTTTAAATTGTTATATGACTTATGTATTCCCAAAAGAAAAGCCAGAGTCTCTTATAAGAAAAAAACAAACTGGCAAACACAAGGTATATATCGAGCGTCCAAAGAAAAAAGGGCATTACATAACAAAATATATCTGAAACGAAACATTTCATTATTACCCCACTATAAAAAATATTGTAAAACTTTAAAATCTGTAATACGTTTAGCGAAACGAAAATCGAACATTTCATTTATTAAGCACAGTACAAACAAAAATAAAGCCACATGGGATCTAATAAAAAATCAAACTACCGTGCATAATACCTTTAAAAGTACCATAGATAAAGTTATCGTTAACAAAAATGTCGTTACTGATGTGAACAAAATTGTTAATTTGTTTAACGATATTTTGTAGCAACAAATAGTTGTAATAAGGTAAATAAACAATATCCACTCCCGTCTGCAAATTGACATAGTATTTACTTAAAACCAGTGGATAAACAAGAGTTGAAAAACACCATAATAGGGCTAAAAAATAAAAAAAGCTGTGGCTTAGATGAGATACCAATGCAAGTAATTAAAAACTCTCTAGAATATATAATTGATCCTCTTGTTTATATTTTGAATTTAATGCTTCAAACGGGTATATTTCCTGATGACTTAAAAAAGGCAAAAATAAAACCACTGTTCAAAAAAGGAAGTAAGAGTAACGTAAGTGATTATAGAGCCATAGCATTGTTGCCAAACTTTTCAAAAATATTTGAGAAAGTAATATATAAAAGATTGTTGGATTTTCTAAATAAATATAATTTGCTACATAAAAATCAGTTCGGTTTCCAAAAAAAGAAGTCTACTACACACGCAATCTAAAAAATACTTACAGCTGTATGGGATTCGTTGAATAATAAAACGCCTTGCGTTGGTCTCTTCCTTGATATGTCTAGGGCGTTCGATTGTGTAAAGCACGATACGCTACTACGTATGTTGGAAAATTTGGGTGTACGTGGCTTAGGTCTAAATCTTTTAAAAAGCTATTTGCAAAATAGAAAACAAGTCACTGTAATGGATAATTTTAACAAAAATAGTAAATTTTTTGAAGAAATTCAATCACAGCCTAAAGACGTCATCCTGGGTTTACCGCAGGGAAGCATACTTGGCCCTCTTCTTTTTCTAATATACGTAAATCAGCTACCAAATGTTACAGAAAATCTGTGTGTTATGTTCGCTGATGACGCTACTATTTTCATTCCAAACCCATCCAGAGACATAAATGACGTTGAAAATAATATTAATCAAACATTGCAAAATATTGTACAGTGGCTAAATTCAATTCATTTAAATGTAAATTTGTCTAAAACAAAATTGATTCAATTCAGAAACTATAAATCAAACACACTCAAATTAAACATCAAAGACAATGACACCAAAATTGATGAAGTTGATGAGATAAATTTTCTTGGAGTAAATATAGATGCTTACTTGAATTGGAAATCACACATCGCAAAAATAAACAAAAGAATATCCAGCAATTGCTATGCGCTCTCGATACTTTCCGAAACAACTTCCACAGAAGTGGCTAGGGCTGCATATTTTGGCCAAGTTTATCCATTACTAACTTATGGCATCATATTTTGGGGAAACTCTGTAAATGTCGAGTCAACCTTCATATTACAAAAAAGATGCTTACGTATAATTTACAATTTATATTCTACAGACACCTGTAGAAACATATTTAAGGAACATGGTTATCTTACCTTGATTTGTATATACATTTTAGAAATTTCAGTATTTATTAAGAAAAATAGTAAATAAAGCCTCTAGTCGTTCAAATCTTCGTCATAGATATAAGTATGATATTGTTGTACCAAGGAACAACAACCAAATTTATTTTAAAAGTGCTTTTAGTTATGGTATCAAAATATTCAATCACCTGCCTACTGAAATTAAAGCCTTAAGCTTACCTACGTTTAAATTTAAATTAAAGGCTTGGTTGTTAAAAAGTCCTTTTTATAATCTGGCTGAATATTTTGATACAAAAATGTATAGGTATAAATTTCTTGTAAATTTAATTTTAAAAGTATAAAGTTCTGTTATTATAAAGTTACTTTATGTTGCAGTTATTTTATGTTGCATATCCGTTATGGGTATACTGTTGTGTCTTTGTTATGCATTACTACCTGCAAAATTATGTGTACACAGTATTAGCAATAAACGATATTCTATTCTATTCTATTCTATTCTAATCACGTGGCCAATTAAAAATTCTGTGGCTGTACTTATAATTTCCCATTCGTTTATACCTAGAGAGCATAACAAAAGAATCATTAATCATAAATTTCATGTTTTTTTCCAACTTACCGTTAAATGTAGATGGAATAATTGATCAAGACTTTTTTTTTAATTATTAATTTTATAATTTTTTAATTTTGCATTTTACAATGCTATTTTTATGTGATAAATATTAAACAAGAAAATATACTAGAAAAAAAGCAACTAGTCTCATGTCATCATGTCATCATCCCGTCAGGGCGACATGAGACTAGTTGCTTTTTTCTAGTATATTTTCTTGTTTAATATTTATCAAATACTAGAGGCCGGGCGCGGTTTCACCCGCGTGGTTCCCGTTCCCGTGGGAATTTTGGGATCATTTATAGCCTATGTTACTACTTGGGGTCTAAGGATTCTCTATACCAAATTTCGTCAAAATCGGTCCAGTACTTTTTGAGTTTATTCGTTACATACAAAAATACAAATCTTTCCTCTTTATATATAATATTAGTATAGATAAATGTGTTATAAATTTTGAAAAAGAGATAATTACTTTAAACCACAATGACCAATTCTTTATTATACCTTTAAACTTGAAATTGAACAACAGAGGTATAAATCAAATAAAAATACCAGCACGGTGTGAATCGGTTATAAAATTATCTAATAATTACAAAGGTGATTGCGTTGTTTTGTCAAGTGAAATCGGAGAAGGAATATTTGTAGCAAATACCATAACGCGGTGCTTGAATGGAAAAATTGCTATTAAAATACTAAACACTCGTGACGAGGATGTAATTAAACAGCTTCACTCCACAGATAAGACCCTTGAATAACTATTTTTGTTTTTCTTTTGAACAACGTCAAAACGATGCAGATAGAGTGAAACTATTATTTTCGCTTTTAAAGTTAAATAATTTAAACACAGAAGAAAAAAATACCATTGCCAGTATATGTGCAAAATTTGCCGATATTTTTCATTTACCGGGAGACTCCATAAATACAACTAACATAGACGAACAAAAAATACGTTTAAAACCAAATACTTCTCCAGTTTATAGTTAATACGGCTTACCTCAGGTACAAAAAGCAGAAATAAATAAACAAATAAAACAAATGTTTCATGATGACATTATAGAAGAGTCAACATCAGAATGGGCAAGTACATTGTTACTTGTTCCTAAAAAGATGGATTCAAGCGGAGAAAAGAAATTGAGATTGGTAATAGACTATAGAAAGGTTAACGAGGTAATTGAAATTGACAAATTTCCGTTACCGAATATAACTGAAATATTAGACTCTTTAACTGGTGCTATGTACTTTAGCACGCTAGATTTAAATCACAGTTATTACCAAATAAAATTAGAACCAGATAGCATTTGTATACTGCGTTCATTGCGGATAAACATTACCAAATGAAACGATTGCCAATGGGTTTAAAGACAAGTTCGAATGCGTTTAGTAGAGCAATGATTATAGCTATGTCTGCTTAATTATTTACAATGTATAGTACACTGTTGCGTGTATAATACGCAACCGTGGTATTTTCACTCTCGAGACTGGAGTGAGGGTGTGTCTGGTGGTCTATTCGCAGGACTGGGCTCAGGCCCTGTGTTGAATTCACCATCAACGACGCCAAGAACAGACCACGGGATACACCGTCGCCCCAGACACGATAGTGTTTTGTTTACATTTTTTTGTGGCACTGATTTTAGTGTTACTAACCGTAGGTTCCTTGCGCACCGAGCTATTTCATTGCAGAATCATTCATTACACGTATTTACCAAAGTTTTAGCGTACATTCCGTAATATTTTGTTGTTTTCAATATTTTCACAATAACAACTACCAGTGTTATTGTTTTGAGTGGCTTTGACATTGACAGCGAATGACATGACATCTGACGTTTTACGTTTCGTAACAGGCAATAACTTAATGTTATAAATCACAACTTGCTGTCTTTGTAAAAGTTACTCATTGCATATTTATTGCTATTGTCTAATGTTTTTTAATATTGTAATGGTTTAATTTACTTTCAGTATGTCTTCTGTATTTATTAAAATACATTTCAATTAGTTGTAGAATAAAAAATCTAAATTCTTTTTGTGGAAAATTCTGGAACAATATATCATTGTCTTTGGTTCGGCTCGTCTATGGTCGCCGGTGACGGTGACTTGCCTTTTTTTTCGATCCTCGGTGTCGGTCGATACGACATAAAATATTGGAAGCAGAAAATTATATTGGGATCGTCCGATCCGTTGTTGGAGATGAGGTGGTGATTGTCCAAGATATGGCCTAGTGCCAATATATTTTTATGTAAATTCAAGAATTTTAATATGGAGCGGCAGGTGAGTTTTTCATACCGTTTCGTCTTGGTTGGAGTCCCACGCTTCATGGTGGAACTTCTTGAGAATTATCGTGTGCTCTCTTATTTTGTTTCAGAGAGCCGCTCCTTTGTTTTAATCCAGAAATTAAGTTATTTTATTTGCATTTCTGACAACTTTTCCCGGGCTGATGCACATGTCCCCTTGATGCAGTGTGTCTCGTCTCAGGCCACAGAATATAGAAGTGTTCTCCTCTGATGCATGGGAGAGTGAGTGCACCAACACCTTGGAGGATGGCTGCGTAAGCTAACAACGAACTCCGTATGTTTTTGTGTACTTTTTGTTTGAGAATTTCATCGACATGTAAAACAGTTGTATTAATGTAATTTTAATATAGAAGTAACTTAGGATTGTACATTTAGCTTCAGAATAGATTCATGGAAGGACGCTTCCACTGATTCTTGTTTCCACAGGTCATGACCAAATAATTTACCATGTGTTTTTGAGTACCCACATGTAACTTTTATTCTTTAACTTTTAATGAGTTTTATTAACAGTGCCCATGTTTTCTGCTAATAATGTTTAGAAAGAATTGTTTGTAATTTTAAATAATGACAGTGGTTTTAAATCAATATACATAGAATTTTTGTCAGAAATGTATCACTTTGTTTGATTTATTCCAACACTCCTGTGTTGGTGGCGCCCTCTTTAGAAGTAAGAATTAGAACCTTTTAGTGAACTAATCTCAATATTTTCTTTCCGAGTGTAACAGCCATCAAGGTAGAACCCACGCACACTCCCATGAGTCTCGTGCCCATCTGAGCTAGCTGAGCAGACCGCATCTTGGAGGCAGTGGGTGTTGAATAAACACGGCTGTCCCCAAGTGCGTAACATAATTGGCGCCCAACGTGGGGCCCGGTGATGAGACACATTGTTGGAGGGTTACTCCGTCCGTCGTTGTTCATCATTTGGTATCTCGGATATCGAGGTTAGTCTTCGCTTATCTTTGTTTTTTTTTTGTTTGAGAATCTTTCATTGTTAGAAATGGCTTCAGTGAAAATGAATTTTTATCACTTGTTGAGTGATGAATTAAAATATGAACTCTTAGTCAGAGGTCATAAGAATTTGAGAAAAGTGGATGAGATGCGAGCTAAGCTCTCCTCATTAACAAGAACTGGTCGTCTTGCAGTGACTATTAATCCTGCAGATTTAAGGCTGGAATCAGAATTAGAAATTTGTGAGAATAAAATCAGCGACCTTGTACAGTTAACAACTGCTGAGCCGTTGACCCCTTCTTGTCGAGATAGAATTATTTCTCGACTAACACATGTCAAACTTAGATTGTGTCGCCTCACATCTAAGGATGACAAAGTTTCGGAAAGGATTTCCTCATTAATAAAAGAATGTGATAACACATTTAAACTTTTGAATGTTGATGTGACAGGGGAGATGGGAGTTTGCTTCGCTGAGGATAGCAGCGTGCCCAGTAGTGATGAGCCGCGTCCGCAGTCGTCGGTTCCGGCTGGTCACACAGCAGCAGCAACAGCCATACAAACAGGTGAGCTGCAGATCACTATCGACCCAACTCGTAACGTCTCTAAGTGGAATATTAGGTTCTCTGGTAGGGACAGTAAGATAACTCTGCATGCTTTCCTAGAGAGACTAGAAGAGCTTAGGATAGCTAAGAACGTTTCAATTAACGAACTATTTAGGGGTGTCTCGCAACTTTTAGAGGGCGAAGCCCTAGAGTGGTACCGTTTCTACGGTAGAGATTGTGCCAACTGGGAAGAGTTTGCCTACCTTCTCAAAGAAGAGTTTTTGCCGGCTTCTTATCACCGGAAAACACTTAAAGAAATTTACAATAGGACACAACACCCATCAGAGAGTGTTGTCTCCTACATATATGTAATGAGAACATATTTTAAACGTCTCGATAATCCACTACCGGAATCGGAACAAGTAGGCATTATTAAAGATAACCTTGCGCCTTATTATAAAGCCAAAGTATTTTGTGACACTTTTGCGAGTGTAGCAGAGCTACGTGCGCGGTGCAAAGTCCTGGAGGACTTAAAGGCTGAGTGCTCCGCTCACGTCAATCCCTCCACTCCCGCGTCTAGTTCGCTACATCCGGACTTGTGTTACAAGACAAAGAATTATTTTTCAACCAAGAACTCAGTTTCAGAAATTGATAGTAAAAATTTAATTTGTAAGAAGTGCCAAAGGAAAGGTCACATTGAACAAAATTGTAAATTTAATAGAACGATACACTGCTATGGCTGTGGGAAAGTTGGGGTGACGCGACCTCAATGCGACTCCTGTAGAGCACGCCCTAATTTAAACTGCGGGGAAGCCTCACGACCCGGAGAAACTTAACCCAGAGCCAGAGCAGCGGTCCAATTAAAAAACGTAATAGTAAAATTTTTAGAAATCAGAATAAGAAAGTTAAATTTTCAGAAACTAGGGAAGGCAGAGTCAGGGATGTTCAGGTGGAACCAGAGGCAATAAATACACTAAGCGTAAACGAAGCGTATTTCAACCCCATGCCTGGTGATGCCAGACCATACTTGACTGTGTCGATCCTCGGTAGAGAATGTAGGGGTCTCTTGGACTCCGGTGCAATGTGTAGTGTAATCAATGGCTCTGCTTTTCGTACCCTAGCCGTGTATGGGGCTGTGCTCGATACCTATGAACCAGCACCCACAATAATCACGGCAAACGGTTCGCAAAGCACAGCTGTTGGTTATGCACGCTTGCTTGTAGAATACAACAACTTAACTCATAGAATAAAATTTTTAGTAATAGAAGAAGTTAAAACACCTATTATTTTTGGTATAGAATTTTGGAAAATTTTTAATATTGGAACAGAAATTTTAAAATTAATTGAAGTAAATAGTTTAACTAATCAGAATTTTGTAGAATCAGGTACTCTTCAAACTAGTGCAGACTTAACGCCTCAACAGTTAAAACAGCTTAATTTGAGAATAGAGAGTTTTAAAAAATTAACATTAGGTAACACTTTAGAAAAGACAGGTCTTGTTCAACATGTGATCAACACAGGAGACCATCCACCTGTGAGGCAGAAATGTCACCAGTTTTCACCTGCGATGCTTCAGGTTGTACATAAAGAAGTTGATCACATGCTGAAAATGGGTGTAATAGAGCCTTCTAACTCTCCATGGAATAGCCCGTTGGTTATTGTAAAGAAGGCCAATGGAGAACCTAGAGTCTGCCTCGACAGTAGAAAATTGAACTCGGTTACTAAGTTTGATAGTTATCCTTTACCTAATATAGATTTCATTCTCAATAGTCTGCGAGGAGCTAAGTATATGACATCTATAGACTTAAAATCTGCTTACTGGCAGGTAGAGCTGGATGAGTCTTCGAAAGAGAAGACAGCTTTTAGTGTACCTGGGCCCGTAGACAAAGTAACATCGTTATGTAGCGAAACGATAATTCGATTCGTTATTGTCTATATTCGCCAATTAACTTGCGGTAAGACCACGTGATTTAGCGCGGCTTGTCCCAATCCGCCAATCCCATACATTTAATTCTTTTCGAACTTCGTTATCGTTTTTCAATTGTTACTTTGGCTAGGGGCCCAGGTCGAGGACTGTTCCAATTTAAGAGAATGTGTTTTGGTTTAAGTACAGCGGCTCAAACTTTACAAAGATTGATGGACCGACTGTTCACCGCTGAATTTCAGAACTCTGATTTGACCTTATCAGTTTTTACTTACTTAGATGACATAGTCGTGGTAAATAGGGGTGATTTCGCTCAACACCTGGAACTACTGGACCGCGTATATAAGAAATTAGAAGAGGCTAAATTAACAGTAAATATTGAAAAGTCTCATTTTTGTAGAAATGAACTTGATTATCTCGGATACAAGGTGGACCGAGATGGACTAAGGACCAATCCAGAAAAGACGAAAGCTATTGTTGGTTTATCAACTCCTAAGTCGACAAAAGAAGTCAAAAGTTTCCTCGGAATGGTAGGGTGGTACCGCCGTTTCATCCCAAACTTCTCGACAATAGCAGCTCCTTTGAATCGTCTAACGAGTAAAAAGCTGAAGAAGTTTGAGTGGAATGGCGATGCTCAGGAAGCTTTTGAGAAACTCAAAGGATGTCTCGTTACGTCACCAGTGCTTTCTTGTCCCGACTTTAGTAAAGAATTTTGCATCCAATGTGACGCTAGTGATAAGGGTATCGGCAGCGTGCTAACGCAGGAAATTGACGGCACAGAAAAGGTCATAGCCTACGCTTCCAGAAGTCTGACCGGAGCAGAGAAGAACTATTCTGTGACCGAAAAGGAATGCTTAGCCGCTCTATACAGCGTAGAAAAGTTTAGGTGTTACGTAGAAGGCCACCCTTTCACTATCATCACGGATCACGCATCACTGCAGTGGATACTAAGCCTTAAGTCGCCGAGTGGCAGATTAGCTAGGTGGGCAATGCGGCTGATGCAATTCCAGTTTCAAATTAAACACAGAAAGGGACACTTACATGTCGTACCAGACGCACTGAGTAGACTTAACGTGGACAACCTTGCAGAAATTTATTACCCGTCGAAAGATCCGTGGTATGATAAAATGTATGAAAGTTGCGCGAAGACCCCACACCGTTACCCTAAGTTCCGAATCATAGATGGTAGGCTATATAAACTTATTAAAAGTAAATATGCCCTAGAACAGGATACCTCGTTTAAACTTGTGGTGCCTTCATGCAACCGAACAGAAATTATATCGGAGAACCATGACAAGCCTACTGCTGGTCATTTCGGTATTAACAAAACGGTTAAAAGGATAGCGCTTAGATATTATTGGCCTAAACTTTTAAAAGAAGTCAAGAATCATATTAGGAGTTGTGACACCTGCTTGGCAAATAAGTCGACCAACCAGGCTAGAGCCGGGTTAATGGGGCAGCCCAAGAAAGTACATAGACCATTCGAGACCTTGTCAGTGGACCTACATGGACCTTTACCACGTTCCAAGAAAGGCAATGTCTATGTCATGGTTGTGGCCGACTACTTTTCCAAGTATGTGTTCCTTTTCCCCATAAGAAAGGCAACCGCCTCGACAATCATACAGAAATTAGAAGAGAATGTTCTCCTGGTGCACGGTGTACCTCGGACGGTGATATGTGACAATGGCACGGTGTTCACGTCTAGAGAGTTTAGGGACCTAATTGATAGGTACAAGGTACCCAACCTATTTTACACCACTGTGTACACCCCTCAAGTGAACCCTGTCGAACGAGTTAACAGAGTCCTTGGTGACGCCATCTCGTCCTTCCTTAAGGGTAGTCACAAAGAGTGGGACGTGCACTTGCCACATATCCAGTCCGCCATGAACAACAGCGTACATGAGGCCACTAGCTTCACTCCGTACTTTCTCGTTCACGGTAGAGAAATTATCCTGGACACCGAACACTATAGACTTGGGTCTACAGACGTTCAAGAAAAAATAAGCTTCCCAGAACGTAAGGAGTATGCAGATTCCCTTAAGGAACTGCAAACTATTTTTAATAAAGTCAAAGAAAAGTTAGGGGTAGCCTATGAAAAAGGCAAAAGAATTTATGATAAGAGAAAAAGAAATTTAGGTCTCAAGGTAGGCCAAATTGTTTGGAAAAGGGACTACGTTTTATCCAAAGCAAGTGACGACTTCGCTAGTAAACTAGCCCCTAGAAATATTAAATGCGTAGTGGAAGAGAGAGTGAGCCCTCTTGTTTATCGCTTACGCGCCTTAAATGGCAAAAAGTTAGGTTTAACTCACATTAAGGACATCATACATGTCTGCCCTTAGTTATAAGTCGGGTATAGATAAGCTAGGATAGGAAAATAAGCTACGCAGTGGGATGGGGGGTGAGAACAAGCTGACTAGGGTGTGAAAGAAGAGTGAGTGAAAGTGAGTGTGCATATTTCAAAATTATTAGTCGACATATTTTAGGAACTTTGGTATGTTAGATAGATGTAATGTTAGTTTGTTCTTGACCCGTATCTCGCTCCACACTTATTAGTTAGGATTAGTACAGTAGTAGTATATAAACTTTTCAACACTCGTAATGAGTTAACAACGTTTCCCACGTTATGTATTCTAAAACAGTATTGTGAATCAACAAACTGTAAGAAATAGAGGATTTAATTTCAACACTCTTTATGAGAGTTTAATGATGTTTATTAACATCGTGTTTAGAATAAGTGCACTATGGTGTTCACTTACAGAATAGAATATGTTTAAACACACTAAGGATTTAGGGTATTATCCTCACTTAAGTAGGATGCTAGATGCATGCTTAGAAATTTAAGAAATATTTTTAAGGTTTTATTCCTTTATTTTAATAGGATTTGAATAAATAAAAAAAAACATTTAATAGAAGTGATAGCTTTATAGTCTTTGGAGACAAGAATATTTGTTAAGAATTCAGAGAACATTCCACTTGGGTCGCTAGTGATCGACAGCCACTAGGATCATTAAAATGGTGTGTGCTGTTGGTGTTGTTGTTTAGTTGTTGTTGTACATTGTTAACTTTTTGTCTTGTTTCAGCGAATAGGCCTTTGTTTCACACGCCCGTCTTCGCTCTTGTGAGGGGGGTATGTTGCGTGTATAATACGCAACCGTGGTATTTTCACTCTCGAGACTGGAGTGAGGGTGTGTCTGGTGGTCTATTCGCAGGACTGGGCTCAGGCCCTGTGTTGAATTCACCATCAACGACGCCAAGAACAGACCACGGGATACACCGTCGCCCCAGACACGATAGTGTTTTGTTTACATTTTTTTGTGGCACTGATTTTAGTGTTACTAACCGTAGGTTCCTTGCGCACCGAGCTATTTCATTGCAGAATCATTCATTACACGTATTTACCAAAGTTTTAGCGTACATTCCGTAATATTTTGTTGTTTTCAATATTTTCACAATAACAACTACCAGTGTTATTGTTTTGAGTGGCTTTGACATTGACAGCGAATGACATGACATCTGACGTTTTACGTTTCGTAACAGGCAATAACTTAATGTTATAAATCACAACTTGCTGTCTTTGTAAAAGTTACTCATTGCATATTTATTGCTATTGTCTAATGTTTTTTAATATTGTAATGGTTTAATTTACTTTCAGTATGTCTTCTGTATTTATTAAAATACATTTCAATTAGTTGTAGAATAAAAAATCTAAATTCTTTTTGTGGAAAATTCTGGAACAATATATCATTGTCTT
Organism: Chrysoteuchia culmella; assembly: GCA_910589605.1. Classification (NCBI taxonomy): domain Eukaryota; kingdom Metazoa; phylum Arthropoda; class Insecta; order Lepidoptera; family Crambidae; genus Chrysoteuchia; species Chrysoteuchia culmella. The sequence goes on along the minus strand of OU342647.1, from coordinate 9,173,613 downwards.
TGGTTCGGCTCGTCTATGGTCGCCGGTGACGGTGACTTGCCTTTTTTTTCGATCCTCGGTGTCGGTCGATACGACATAAAATATTGGAAGCAGAAAATTATATTGGGATCGTCCGATCCGTTGTTGGAGATGAGGTGGTGATTGTCCAAGATATGGCCTAGTGCCAATATATTTTTATGTAAATTCAAGAATTTTAATATGGAGCGGCAGGTGAGTTTTTCATACCGTTTCGTCTTGGTTGGAGTCCCACGCTTCATGGTGGAACTTCTTGAGAATTATCGTGTGCTCTCTTATTTTGTTTCAGAGAGCCGCTCCTTTGTTTTAATCCAGAAATTAAGTTATTTTATTTGCATTTCTGACAACTTTTCCCGGGCTGATGCACATGTCCCCTTGATGCAGTGTGTCTCGTCTCAGGCCACAGAATATAGAAGTGTTCTCCTCTGATGCATGGGAGAGTGAGTGCACCAACACCTTGGAGGATGGCTGCGTAAGCTAACAACGAACTCCGTATGTTTTTGTGTACTTTTTGTTTGAGAATTTCATCGACATGTAAAACAGTTGTATTAATGTAATTTTAATATAGAAGTAACTTAGGATTGTACATTTAGCTTCAGAATAGATTCATGGAAGGACGCTTCCACTGATTCTTGTTTCCACAGGTCATGACCAAATAATTTACCATGTGTTTTTGAGTACCCACATGTAACTTTTATTCTTTAACTTTTAATGAGTTTTATTAACAGTGCCCATGTTTTCTGCTAATAATGTTTAGAAAGAATTGTTTGTAATTTTAAATAATGACAGTGGTTTTAAATCAATATACATAGAATTTTTGTCAGAAATGTATCACTTTGTTTGATTTATTCCAACACTCCTGTGTTGGTGGCGCCCTCTTTAGAAGTAAGAATTAGAACCTTTTAGTGAACTAATCTCAATATTTTCTTTCCGAGTGTAACAGCCATCAAGGTAGAACCCACGCACACTCCCATGAGTCTCGTGCCCATCTGAGCTAGCTGAGCAGACCGCATCTTGGAGGCAGTGGGTGTTGAATAAACACGGCTGTCCCCAAGTGCGTAACAACACTTAGACGATATTATCGTCATGGGCCGTAACCTTAGTCCGCATAAAAAAACAATAGATGTTTTTACAAGATTAAGAAAAGTAAACCTTAAATTAATCCCTTAAAGTGTAATTTTTTCAGATTTTTTTTTTGTATTTGGGACCTGTGGTGACTCCCGAAGGAATAAAACCAGATCCAAAAAAGGTTTCAATAGTGCAAAATTACCCAGTGCCAAAAAATACTGACGAGGTCATTCGTTTTGTAGCTTTTGTAAATTATTATAGGAAATTTATTCCCCATTTTTCGGAAATCACCCCACCTTTAAATAATTTATTATGTAGAATTTAATTGGAATAAAAATTGTAATAAAGCTTTCGAACGGCTAAAAACAGCTATCATCAGTCCGCCTTTATTACAATACCCCGATTTCTCGAGCAATAACGAGTTCGTATTACACACGGATGCATCGGGCATAGCTATGGGATGCGCATTATCAAATAGAAACGGTTTGCCGATAGCTTATGCAACCAGACCTTTAAATTCGGCAGAAAAAAATATCCAACTATAGAAAAAGAGTTGTTGGTAATCGTTTGTCCATATTTATATGGACGTAGCTTTAGAATTGTGACAGATCATCGCCCTTTGATTTATTTATTTAACATGAATAACCCATCGAGTAGGCTCACTAAGTTTCGTTTGTGCCTGGAAGAATATGATTTTAAAAGGTAAGGAAAATGCAGCTGCAGATGCATTATCCAGGATTGAAATTACTAGTGATGAACTTAAAAACATGACAAAGAATGTAATGTCAGTAATGACTAGAGCACAAAAGAAACGAATGGAAGAGCAAAAACAAATGATTCTGTTTCCATAGGTTCTAACTGTGATTGGACTGATCAACCGAACATATTTGCCTGAATTAAATTTTAACAAAAATAACTTTTTATAAAATATTGAAACAAAAGGACTATATTTTCAGTCAAAAAAACATTATAATATACTCGCCATCCTTACTAACATTGTGTGTCAACCCTAGTTTTCAATCGAGTACGAAACGAGATTTCCTCGCGAGAGAATTAGATATGTTTTGCAAGGCACAAGATAAATGAAGTATGCATACTCCAAAATGATGACACCGCTTGTATTATAACAGAGCTAGGTCAATATATAAATAATCATTATGCGTCAAGGTCCGGACCGCGACTATGTATAGTAAAAGGTGTCAAGAAAATAAATGATAAGGATGATAGACGAGTCATATTAAATGATTTTCATTTACTGCCGACCAGTGGGCATGCTGGCATTCAAAGGATGACTAATAACATAAAACGTTATTACTATTGGCCAGGAATGGACAATGACATTATTAAATTTGTTAAAAATTGTGATAAATGCCAAAAACAAAAGTTTCACAAAAATATTAAGCAGCCACTGTGTATTACTAGTACGGCAACAACGGCTTTTGACAAAATATATTAATTGGATTTGGTATGTCCATTAACTAAAGATACAAATGGATACTGTTATATATTAACGTTACAGTGCGAGCTTACGAAGTACGTAGAAGCATACCCGCTACTAAATAAGGAAACGGATACTGTAGCGCGAGCGTTCGTCGATAACTTTATATTACGTTATGGAATCCCTAACGAAATAGCGACAGATAGGGGAACCGAATTCATTTCAAGTACCATGCAAAAAGTATGTAAAATTTTAAAAATCAACAAATTACAATCAACTGCTTATCACCACGAAAGTCTTGGTTCTTTAGAAAATTTACATAAATCATTAGGAGAATTTTTAAGAATCTAAACGAATAATCAGGCTTGCAATATTTGTGTTTTTCATATAATACGACGGTACATTCAGCAACTAAATACACACCATATGAATTGATGTTTGGTAAGTTATGTCGTATACCAAGTAATATTATTAATCAAGTAGATCCAATATAGAACTTAAGTATAGATTACACAAATCCCAAGAGGATGCTAGAAATAATTTGATCAAAACAAAAATTAATACAAAAATAAAATATGATTTGACTACTAATTCAATTAATTATAGGATAGGAGATTTATTATTATTAAAAAAGGAAAATAGAGATAAGATGGATAAGATGGATACTGTATATTTAGGTCCCTATACTGTTATTTGTAATGTCGTTTATTTTATAAGGCAGTATGTCTGTAGACTTCGGTCATTTTAAAATTTCCTTTCATTAAGATATATATATATATAAATATATGATAGGTCAGGTGGATGGGCACGATGGGTGGGAGCTAGTGGAAAAAAAATGTAAAGGAAAAAAGATGCTTAATTCGGTGAATGACTGTATTTAAATGTTTTGTTGTGGTGGCCGAAACGGCTCTTCGAACCTTGTTAACTTTACAGGTTTTCATTGTTCAGAGGTAGCATCAGCCTTGGCTTTGATTTTGGCCATCGTACACCAGTAATATTATCTTCACTGATTTACGTTTTTAATTCAGTGCGAACGCACGTAACGCCCCATCTGTCAGATCGACAGTGACAGGTAATATAACTGTTTTGCATTACAACAAAACAATTATTATGTGTTGGATAAAACACAGTGTTGTTTGAAGAAGCTGTTTATAGAATATTTGCCTTTTATGTCTATGGTAGTGAAAAACTTACCAATTTGTCTCTGCTTTTATGAAGTTTACCTTGCATTGACACCAGCTGTCACCACTCGGTGTGTCAAAGTCTTTGACATTTCATAGTCTTCTATCACCAGCAAGGCCTTGCTGCAACACTGTGTTTTATCCAACACATAATAATTGTTTTGTTGTAATGCAAAACAGTTATATTATGTGTCGTTCTAAAACACAGTGTTGTTTGAAGATCTGTTTGTTATCTGCTGGTGTCAGGCATAAACGCTATGATGAATATAATTAGTTACTGAAAACAAAAACTTTATTTTAAAGTTTAATTTAATGAATAACAAAAACTGCTTACAATTTAGCATAATCAATAAAATAAATCAGATACCTTCTCTGAGATCAATAATTGTATTACTTACTACAATCTGTAAATCTAAATCAGTTAGATTAGAACCAAATAAAACTGAATCAACAATAATATTTCTTCTTTGACTATTCATATCAAGTAAATGTTCTTTCCTTTATTGTTTAACTAATAATTTTAAAATAAAAACAAAAATGTTTTATAATCCTTAGTCTACTGACTTAATTAAAACGAGCTTAATTAAATTTAAGCCTGGACACTTGCAAAGTTATCGAATAACAAATCACCACAAGAATTATTTTGATCACTATTCTGAACTTGGCGGCAGTAGTACTTTTTAAATGTTAGGGCACTTTTCCAATTACCTCTCTTAAGGATCTCATCCACAGGTTTGTTCTCAAGCCAACCTCGGGAAGCTACAGCAGACCGAATGTTTCCTGGTGGAGCATCAATATTCACTTCTCTGAAAACTGTTCTCACCCAATTTGCAATATTTGTTCTGGAAGCTGGTTTAACCTTGCTATTAACAGAAATAAACAAACTTGTAATGTCACTCTGGGACCTTCTCTGACTTGAAAGACGAATTAGTTCTTTAATATGATATACTGGACATATATTTTTGTCAGAGTGAGTAATAAGAGTCCAACCAGATTGTCTGTGGGTACTAGTGTCTGTTTTAGACCCAAATTTTGGCCACAGGGTTATCTTATCTGATTCGTCTATTAGATGTTCCTGAGACATGTCTAATAAGGTAAGGTCGTGTATTCTACGGCCTGAAGCAAGCAAAAGAACCAGGGCAGTTCGTCGAGAAATATCAAAAAATGTGCCAGTCCTAGGAGTGGACTGGAGCCAATCAAATAGTACCTTAATATCAAAAACAGGGAGTTTCTGCACATCTGGCTTGGCAAGGGAAATGGCTTTAAGTATTTGGTGCACAAAGAAATTCTTAGAAATATCTTCTGTTGATGTGGCACTGAATGTAGACACAGCTGACTTATGTAAAAGTATTGTGCTATAGGCAAGCTTATCTTCTAAGAAAAGATTAGCTAAAAATCTTGCAACATCATTGCCTGTTGGTAATCTAGGATTTATGCTTTGACGGTTACACCAAGTAATCCATCTGTTAATGGGAGCCTTATAAGTAGACAAGGTTGATTCACGCCAGCTGCGCTTTAACAGCTCTCTCTCACCTGGGGCCCAGTGGGATACCTGTTCTGCCCACCCCCAACTTTCCATGCCATGAGAGATAAATGATCTACCTGAGGAGGGCAACGGCCTGTTGTCTGATCTACTAAGGTCTGCCGTAGATCCTTTATGGGAAGTGGTTCCTCCAGAGCTCTTGTCCTCAGGTCTGGGAGCCAAAAGCATTGGGACCATTGAGGAGCTATTAAGATGAACGTGCCCCTCGAGAGATTCAGGTGAGCCAGTACCTGTGGGATCAGGTTGGGAGGTGGGAACACCCATCCTAACTGACAGTTCCAGGGACGACTGAAAGCGTCGCAAAAAATTGCGCACCCATCTGTCGAGTCTAGTGTGACATAGTCTGGGACGACTGCTGTGGCCCTGGACGCGAAAATGTCCATCTCTGGAACGCCCCATATGCTGAATATGGCCTCCGTGGCCTGGGGCAACAGATGCCACTCGGGAACTGCTCGACCCCTTGACAGGCGGTCTGCAATCCCGTTGAGATTGCCTGGTAGGTAACATGCCGAAAGCGTTATCTCGAGCTGTTCGGTCAACTGCATGAGTTTGGTTGTTAGATTTAGAAGGGCCAGTGAGCGCGTGCCTCCTTCGTTTCTGATGTACGCTACCAGAGTTCGGTTGTCGGATTGTACCAGAATATGGGCTCCTTTCAACATTCTTTGTTGGTCTAGAATTGCTCCGTACACAGCATAAAACTCTTTTAGGTTGGAGTGCCACCGTTTTTGTGGGTTGCTCCACTTTCCTGAGAGATACTGCCCGTTCAACTGAGCGCCCCACCCCACATCCGCTGCGTCGGTGGTTAGGAAGTGTGTGACTTCTTTGCGGCGCAACGGTTTGGAGCTGCAGTTTACTGCCTCTCGCCACCAGATCAGATCGTGGTGACAAAGGAGTGGTAATGTTCGCCTCTCCCTCGACCTTCCTTTCTGGAATCCTCTCAGAAACAGTTGCATTCTGCGACAATGAAGACGACCTCCTGGGGTTGTTAATGTTGCAAAGTTTAGAAGGCCTAGAAAACTCTGGGCCTCTTTTAAGGTGCAAGTTAGATTTCTTTTTTCTATGAGCGATATTAATGTTTTTATTTTCTGGACTTTTTTGTGTGGTAATGTCATAGTGTTTCTGAGAGTATTCCAGGTTATCCCTAAATATTCCAACTCCTGAGAGGGAATTAAACTGGACTTTGGGTAATTGATGTGCCATCCCAGAGTCTTTAGCAATCTCAGTGTTTCCGCAACCTGAGTGTCTAAAACAGAGCGATCCTGGTGAGCAAGAAGATAGTCGTCCAGGTATATCAACACCCGGATGCCCTTGGCACGGAGGGTTTCCGCAACCCAACTTGACACCGCTGAGAAAATCTGCGGTGCCGAAGAAAGGCCAAAGGGTAGTGCCCTTAACTGAAGGATCTCCCCTTTGTATACTATTCTCAGGAAGCGCCTGTGTGCCTCTGCTATTGGTAAATGAAAATAAGCATTCCGAAGGTCTATTTTTACTAACCAGTCGTTGAACTGTAGAAAGTCCACTACATCCGACTGAGAAACAAGATGAAAGTGCTTTGTTGCTACATAAGCATTGAGACGGCGGAGGTCGAATATGGGTCTCACCCCACCGTCTGGTTTTTTTACTAAAAACATTTTGGAAAAGAACCCCGCTTCTACTGATGGAGGTGGTTCCAATATATTTTTCAGTTTGAGATCTTTGATCATGTCTGTCATGTCTGGTGATACTTTGGTTTCGAATTTTTTCTGGAGATTTTTGTAAGGAAACTGCAATGGAGGTTTTATCTTGAAAGGAATTCTGCATTTCGAGATTACTTTTAAAATAAACTGGCCTGCACCTAGCTGCGCCCAGATATCTATCTTGCTTTTTAGACAACCCCCTTCGAAGTTCCTTTTTTGGACGTCAATTTTGCTTTGGTTTGGTATAAGGATGGTCGTGTTTGATGTTTTTGTTGCGCCGAAAGGGCTTCTTTGTTTCAAATTTATTTTTATGAGTATCTTTGAAGTTGGTATTTTTGCTCTGTGTAGGTCTATTGAACTGAGATTTTTTGTATGTATATTGTTCTACAGAATTATGAGGTCTCTTTCTATTTAAATAGGTTGGAGTATTTAACCAGGTCTGAGGACCGCCTAAGGAATGAATTAAAGGTTGGAGAGCTTCGCGACTGAACAAATGTTCTGAGCTTGGGGGAATGTTAAGTAAGGTAGCTTTTAGGTTAGTATTTTCTATCTCTTTAAGGATGGAACCCCGTCGTGCCTCTATGCACTCAGCTCTCTTACCGCAAATCATCTGCATTGTCTGCTCAGAGTTTTTAGTGACCTCAGAACCAGGTCCAAACAATATTGAAAACTTTTCAAATAAATTATTTATATTTAAATTAGCGGGGTCTGTAGACGCCCAATCTAGAATGTTTTGTAATGATTTTTGAATAAGGTGTCTCTGGTTGAGAACAACGTTAGATAAACTAGCCATTAACATTTCAGTTGAAGCTAAGTAGTCTTTACTTTTATTTAAATGACAAAACTCTTCATTTAATTTTAAACCAGTACATCCAGGGGAGGCTAAACAAGACTGCATTGCTTTTTTGTACCTGATACCTTTCCACGCGGGAGAATTGAATTGCTGCAAATTATCCAATTCTTTTAGTAACACTGGATCAGCTGGTGGTATAATCTTATTTTCGCCATGATCTATGTGAACTTCGCCTAACGACAAGGTTGCACTAGTTGTATGCGACTTTGGAATAACTAAAAAATTACCCGGTTCTTTATCAATAGTCTCCTGTGACGGAGTAGGTACATTCTGTGCTATAAGGCTAGTAATATAATTGACTTGGGCCATTAAGTTGTCAACTCGTGGATCTAATGATTCGCAAGTTTTGTGTCTTTGTTTTGTGTACTTACGTCTCTTATTTGGAGGTGGAGATGCAAATCGTTCATCCTCCGAGGATGACGAGTCCGATTCCGAAGAATCAACTCGGTCTCGGGCTCGTCCCCCGTCCGGGGCGACAGAACCCGACCTCTCAATCTCATCACCATTTTTACTCACACCACTCAATTGCTTTTCTCTGAAAATAACTGTGTTTTATCACTTTTTCACAACTTTTATGAAAATGCACGTTGTTGCCGGCAAAAATCTTAAAACGCTATGAAATGTCAAAGACTTTGACACACCGAGTGGTGACAGCTGGTGTCAATGCAAGGTAAACTTCATAAAAGCAGAGACAAATTGGTAAGTTTTTCACTACCATAGACATAAAAGGCAAATATTCTATAAACAGCTTCTTCAAACAACACTGTGTTTTAGAACGACACATAATACACTGACAGGAGATTGTGAGATGGTCTGCGATTGATATGACAGAAAGGTCCTTGCTTTTTAAGATTATTTTAAACTAGATTTATAGAATTTTATTGATACCATCACTACAATCTACGATAGCGAAGATACCAAATAGAGAATTGTTGGTCGTCTTAGGAGACTTGAACGCTAAGATCGGAGAAAACGCTCATCAGCTAGGGAAATGCGCCGGCAGATTCAAGCTCGGGAAGCGGAATGAACGAGGTGAACGCTTAATGCAGTTCGCTTCAGAAAACGACCTACTGATTGCAAATAGCCTTTTCCAACACCACCCTCGAAGGCTGTACACTTGGGTATCACCCGATGGAAAAACCCGCAACCAAATAGATTAGATCATGATTCGGTCGCGATGGAGAACATCTGTAATAAATGCCCATACGTTACCTGGAGCTGATTGCGGGTCTGATCATCAATTTCTGATCTCTAAAATAAAACTCAAGCTTACAGCAGCCAGAATTATTAAAAAACCGAGGAAGCTGGAGGTAAAGGATGTTCAGAGATTCCGTTCGTCTATTGAACGGAATTGGTCACGGTGGTCTGAAGCAGATCTGACGAACGAAACATCTGATGCACTATGGGATCTAGCTAAGACACTATCGCTACATCTATCTCGGAAACCGCACCACCAATAACAACCCACAAAAGACAGCACTGGATGACTGCTAACACCTTCGAACTCGTCGAAAAACGCCGGAAAATGAAAGCAGCGGGCACTGATACCAAGGATTTCAATAAAATATCAGCGCAGATACAGCTCAAATGCAGACAAGACCACAATGCCTACTTGCGCAATATGTGTTCTGAAATTGAGGCTCATGCAGACAGATATGAGTCAAGAGACTTGCATCACAAAATACGCCTAATCACAAAAACGCTGCCATCAAAAATTTGGGCCGTCGAAGATCAGAATGGCCAACTAGTCACGGAACTAGACAAAATTTCCGAAGTTTGGAGGAATTACTATCAGTCCTTGTTTCAAGATCCTAAGTCACAAAATTTCACACCCACGGAACCTGCGAGTGACATGCTCGAGCCGGATATTCTTGAGTCTGAAGTAAGAGCCGCTATTCAACATCTCAAGAATGGGAAAGCCACAGGAAAAGATGAGATTCCAATTGAAACCATACGAGCATTGGGAGACCGTGGTGTTCATATCTTCTACACCATCTGCAACAAGATATGACTCACAGGCAAATGGCCCTCTGAGTGGGCTCACACAATATTCACTCCTCTTCATAAAAAAGTTTCCACGAAAAAGTGTAGCAACTTTCGACTTATTTCACTCATAACACACGCCAGCAAAATAATGCTACACATCATAAACGAGCGACTGAAAGCATATTTGTCCAGAGAAATTGCGCCAGAACAAGCTGGATTCGTGAAAGGGAAAGGAACCCGTGTACAAATTTTCATCGTTCGTCAAATCATTGAGAAGGCTCGAGAGTTCAACAAGCCGACGTACATAATTATGCTTTGTTGATTTCTCTAAGGCGTTCGACTCGGTGCAATGGCCAACGTTATGGAAAACACTCCTGGACATGGGCACATCACAACACCTCGTGCACCTTCTCAGGGAGCTCTACGAAGGGGGAACAGCTTCGGTGCGGACAGATGACCTCTTCTCAAATAGCTTCCATCCAAGTGCGGGCGTGCGACAGGGATGCATAATATCACCCTTACTATTCAACATCTACACCGAGCTTGTAATGCGGATCACTCTCGAAGACTGGACTGATGGTGTTGCGATTGGTGGACACAAAATCGTGAACTTACGATATGCAGATGACACCACCCTATTTGCGAGTAATAATGGCCTTATGGAAGAATTACTTCTCAAAATGGAGCGCGTGAGCCTGACCTTTGGGTTGAAGATAAACCGATCTAAAACCAAGATTATGATCATAGATCGCGTCAACGACAACTCGCCCGAAGTCACACAGATTGCGAACTGCGACGTGGTCCAAACCTACGTATATCTTGGAGCTTTAATCTCAAACAATGGCGGCTGCGTAGATGAAGTCAAAAGACGTATGGCCATAACCAGAACTGCGATGGAGAAGTTAAGGAAAGTATGGAGGAATCGTAACATTACTAAAGCCACCAAAGTTAGGCTCGTGCGAACACTTGTATTCCTCATTTTTCTTTACGCGGCAGAGACGTAGACAGTGCACGAGTTGGAAAAGGGGAAGATAGATGCTCTAGAGATGTGGTGTTGGAGGAGGATGCTGGGGATATCGTGGACGGAGTTCCGCACCAATATGTCCATACTCCAGGAGCTCGGCATAAGGCAGCGTTTATCGGCCGTAGTACAGTCGCCCATATTGCAATACTTTGGCCATGTCTCTAGGCGGGATAACGACTATATAGAGCGATTAGTCGTACAGGGAAAAGTAGAGGGTACCAGATCACGTGGCAGGTCACCGATGCGCTGGACTGACCAAGTAAAATCCGCTGTGGGTAACCGCGTGTCTGACTGCGCCAGACAGTCTACCAACCGGGAGAGATGGCGGGAGATTGTGCGGCAAGCTGTGTCCGCCTCTACCACCGACGTGGACGCCTCAACGTGACCACGACCGCTCTGCCAAGAGCGAAACGACAAAGAAGAATCAAGAGTGTAAACTATTAATATTATAAACAATATGTACCTATCTGATTCTCTTGATGAATGAATAGCTGAAGCCGCAGGTGACGAGACGCGTACGGCGCCCCTCCGAAACACCACTCCGCCCGCGAAGCAGTAAATTCAGTACGCTCGGCGTTAGAGGACAGATCAGGGAAGCCCGGGAGTCGCCTCCGGCTGTTTTACTATCCTGCTAGTATCAAGCAGTGAAAATATAATCAGAGGATCACACATAGAGCGGTGACCCCATCCATCTATTAAATTAACCCAAAAACTAACATTTAGTTTTATAATTAAATATCCACATCAACAACCAACATTTATTCACATCAGCAAGTTAGGAGTTCACTCATCCTGTAGCATCATCGTCATTTTATAATCACATTCAATTAAGTTCCATTTCTGATATCCTTGGGCAAGCATTCGGGAACCTTCAAAATTTATTTAAGATCACTAAAACAGTAACTTTTAATTGTTGTAACAGTGTACCTATTTTGTATGTTTTTATGTGTTGATTTCAGGACACTTTTTTTTGTTTTGGTTTGTATAGAGTCAGTATAATAATAAAAATCAATTTACTTGTCACTGGATAGTATTTTGTCTCATTTACCCGTTGTTGTCCTAGCCGAAAAAGGTAAGTCTATTTAGTAAGTTCCTATTATTATTGAAAGAGGGAATACAACATTACATAATAGGGCATTCAATTCGGATATCCGGATATCCGTTTTATTCGGATATTCGCCGCTTTTACTATTCGAATAGTATCAACATAATTATTAGGATTTTTCGAACAATACGAATAGTTTCCTATTTTGTATAGGTAAAATTATCCGATCGCAAATAAAATTAAGTAGCTTTATAATATTATTTGTTGAAGTGTTTAAAATACGCGTGTATCCGATTTCGCGCGGTGGGATCACTTGTGTATGTGTGTGTACATGTTCCGTCACCTCACTGACGTCTCTTCGTCAATTTGTTTGCGCTTTGTGAATTGTAGTAATCTAATTTTGTCGTTTTAATATTAAGTGGAACCGCACAGCGTCGGCGATTAGCGCCCAGTTCACGGCTATTGTCTTGAGCACGGCCAAACAGACGCTCGGGGTAGCCAGGGTTAAGTCGAGCTCCGGTCATGAATGGTGGACGCCCGAGCTGGAAACCATGAGACGGGAGGACAATCGACTGATGCGGGCTTGGCAGGCGACTCGAAAGGCCGGCAAGCAGCTTTCCGACCCGAAAGCCTATCGGCCCGTCACTTTGTTGCCGATCTTTGGTAAGATTTTAGAACGCGTAATGCTGAGGTGTGCCCCGCAACTAACGTTGGGGTTATCGGACCGCCAGCATGGCTTCACTCGGGGTCGGTCGACGGTGTCCGCGCTGGAGAAAATCTTTAGCGTGGCCAGAGAGCTCGTCGAAATATGTTCAGGCGATTTTCTTGGATATCTCTGGCGCCTTCGATAACGCGTGGTGGCCGATGATCTTGCCCAAGGCGAAGCGCGGGGGTTGCCCGTCTAACATCTTAAGGATGTTGGCGGACTACTTCGTGAATCGCCGGGTGGGCCTTTTCGTCGGTGACCGGGTGGTATGGAAGGCAGCAACTATGGGTTGCCCGCAAGGTTCGGTGCTGGGACCAACGCTCTGGAACTTGCTTATGGATGACTTGCTTAGATTGCCACTCCCAGGGGGGGTCAGTATCGTGGCGTACGCCGACGACGTGACGATTCTTATCGAATCACGGTCCCGGGCGGGCATAGAGGCTTCGGCTATCGTTTTGGCGCTCGTCGGTGAGTGGGCCCGTAATAGGCTGGAATTCTCTCCTGCAAATTCTGAAACTATGACGATCAGGGGTAAATTCCAGCGGCCACCCACCATCAGATTCAGGGGGGAATTCGATTCGAAGCCTCACGGCGGCTACGGTACTTGGAGTGACGATCGATGCGAGCCTGTCTTTCGCGCAGCATGCGGTGTCGATAGGGGAGAGGGCGGCAAATTGCTTCGGCAAGTTGTCGAGGGTTTCGGCGTCATCCTGGGGGGTTCGAAACAAAGCCTTAATGGTGCTGTACCGAGGCACTTACATCGCCACGGTAACGTATGCTGCTGCTTGCTGGTTCGGGCGCGCGTCACTGCACGTGGTGCGGTCCGCGCTTCTGCGCACCCAGAGGCCCGCCTTGATCCTTCTGACCAAGGCGTATCGCTCGACGAGCACTGTCGCATTGCCGGTCTTGGCTGGCGTTCTTCCGGCCGACCTCGAGGTAATTCGTGCGGGCAGACTAGGCAAGGCACGCGAGTCCGGGCTTACTAAGGAGGAGCTTCGAAGCGTCAAACTCAGAACAACTGAGTCCGCCCTTGCCGAATGGCAGGAGCGTTATGGGATGCATCGGATCAAGGGAGGGAGTTACATAGATTTTTCCCGGAGGTGTCGGGTCGACTAGAGGCAACTTGGGTCCAGCCTGACTACGAAGTCTCTCAATTACTGACGGGTCATGGTTGTTTTAGGGATAGGCTTCACCGGATGAAGCTCACGGACGTGGGGTCCTGCTACTGTGGGGAGTCGGAGGTAGAGGACGTACACCACGCGTTGTGGGAGTGTAGCCTATACGGGGAAGAGCGTAGGGTTCTTTTAGACGGCGTGAAGGTGCTTGAGATCGGTCCGGTCTACTACCGCGATCTCGTTGGCTCGGAGGCGAACTTCAGGCGGCTACGGGACTTCGCGCGTAAGTGGCACAAAGTGGACTCGAAGTCAGGTGAAGAGAGAAGAACCGAGGCGAAGAAAGAAGAAACGGAGCCAAGCGGTACTACTGAAGCAATAGTGGGCACGTTGCGACCTGGAAGGCACCGAAGGCGTAATTGTGTGCGTCCGCCCCAGAAAGGGGAGAGGGACCATAGGGACAAAGGATACAGATTTAGAAAATATTTGTAGGGAGTCAAGAAAGTGCGCGCGGTGGAGGCCATTCCGCGCGCATCTCCCGCTGCTTCGACCTGCATAACCAAGAGGGTTCGTCAGGTCATGGGTGGTTGGTGGGTTTGTTCATCTTATAGAACTGCAGTCCTTTAAGGAGGCGATTTCTAGCCCAAATAGTGCAGAATGGGTTTCTGCTATGAAAAGTGAGTATGATTCACTGTTGGCCAACCGTGTGTGGACATTAGTAGATAGGCCATTAGGTGTTAATATCATAAAGAGTATTTACAAAATAAAGAAAGATGCTTCTGGGAATTTCGATAAATTTAAAGCGCGCCTAGTTGCTATGGGTTTTACACAGGTTCATGGAGTGGATTATGAGGAGACATTTTCACCTGTTGTTAGGAAATCTTCATTAAGAATTCTATTTGCTCTAGCTTGTGAATTTGATTTAAGTATTGATCACATTGATGTGACCACAGCTTTTCTTAATGGTGAGCTCAGGGAGACCATATATATGGAGCAGCTACCAGGTTTCAATGATAATAATAAGGGAAAAGTTTGTTTGTTAAAAAAGGGCATTTATGGACTTAAACAAGCCAGTAAAATTTGGTATGATAGAGTCAATAAACTCTTATGTGAAAATGGCTTCTCACAAAGTAAATGTGAACCTTGTATTTATACAAATAAGGTAAATAATTGTTATAATAATAAATAATAATAAATATTTCCATAAATAAATATTTCCATACAATCACACCAATTATCTAGCCCACGTTAAGTATCATGAAGAACTTGTGTTATGGATACTAGATAACGGATAAACATACTTATATACTTTTTTTTGTAAATACATACATAATATACATATTAAACATCCAGACCAAGACAAATAGACATGTTCATGCACACAAATATTTGTCTTGTCCGGGGATCGAACCCGGGACCTCTGGCGCAGAAGGTGGGCTTAGTACCCCTGCGCCAAACAGGTCGTCGTTTAGTTATTGTTGCATTGTATGTCGACGATTTTTACATATTTTACAATAATGAGTTAGCTAAAGATCAGCTAGTGAATTGATCATCTAAATTCAGTCAAATGTAATAACATTTAGCAAGTTAGAATTCTAAAAAGTAAGCTTATTAGAAGGAAGTACGGTGACTGACTGCCGAATGCTAGTTAGCAACCTATTTAGTCTTAGTTACTTATTTTATAAATACTTACATCCAAATTGAGTAAGAGGTACCTATTTGGGTAAAATTCATTCGGGCAAATAGGTATCTAGTCTCAAATAAACTCCATATTTTGTGATGAAGCCGTCAAAAAAACGATTTTTGGAGCGCTTACATTGCCTATGCTGGCTGAACCTAGGTACCTAGCTTAGGTACATAAAAATAATGTAGTACGGAAATGTTACCTATCATAAAAAGGCCTGCAAAAAAGTCCGCTATAACATATTATATCTATCTCCTAAGGTTGACTCACAGTAACCATTTTTATCTTTAAGTATTTAATTAATTTATAAATATTTCTTTACTTGCAAAGCTAATTTCACCTAATCAGTATTAATCCGTATCCAAATAACTATACCTTGGCCATTTAATGTAGATCAAAATTGTCCTTTACCTTAGGTACCTAATAAAGTAATAACTAGTATAAAAAATAATATTAAAGTTATGCTAACAGTACCTACTTCCCTACTTTTGTTGTTAATTTGGCTTACAGGTAAGTAATAAAATAAACATTCAAATACTTACGCTAATTCACCATCAGTCCATCACTGAGCACATAAGAAGCACTTCCACGTTTCCACTATTTGAATCAAACTAATCCCTCAACTTTCCTCCGACCGGGAATTATTCCGAAACATTATGAATCTTTCTCGGCGGGGACGGAGAGGGGGCGAATACTTCCCCGGGGGTTCCCCTACCCCCCACTCCCCGCCGCCGCATACTAAGAATGTTGTTCTGTGGCGTCGCCGCCGGCGCGCCGCGCACGTGGTTTTCGTTCGTTCGTCCATCTCGTATCGGGCGGGCGGGCGGTACTCGGGCATACGATATTTGCTAGCAACATTATAGATAAAAAAATGCCAATATTTCTAATTAAATTTATTTTGAAAAATTCTAATTGAAAGAAACTTTCTGAGAATTATTCCATAAGTATTCCGAATATTTCAGAAGTATTGCAACTCTAGGCGTGACCCTAGACGATGCAAGGTCCTACGCGCCGCATGCGCGAATTATCAGCGAAAGCGCCTCGAACTGTTTTGACAAGGTTTCGCGAATTTCAGCGTCAAAATGGGGAATTCGAGTATATGCGCTCATACTTTTAACCAAGAAACCTATGTTACGGTCCTGTTCTACGCTGCAGCCGTATGGTACTAACGCTGGTCAGTTTTTATTGCAAAGAGAGCTTTGCAGCTCAGTACACAGAGGCCGGCGCTTTTTTTTTTATTGACGAAAGCTTATAGGACGTGCAGTTCCGTAGCATTATTCGTGCTTGCTTCGCCCTGCCGATCTTGAGATTTTTCGCGCGGGACGATTTGAGTAGGAGGGGAACCTATTGGCTCCCAGGGAGCGAGACGAACCATTAGAGAGGAAACCGTCGCTTTTTGGCTGCCAAAAAGCGACGGTTTCCTCGCTATCCGACGCTCTGGTCCTAACCAGAGCGATGACGGACGCGAACTCTATAGATTCATTCCCGATATCGCAGAGGTTCTCCAGAGACTGGATTAAACCACTTTACCAGTGATTCTCTCCAGAGACTGGATTGACCCAAATTACATCGTCTCTCAACTACCGGGCATGGGTGTTTCGGGAACCGACTTCATCGACTATGATCGCTGCACCGCCAGTCTGCTCTCTGCCCGTGTGACACCGGAATAGAGGAGAGTCAGGATTACGAGAGTAAGCAAAAAAGAAGCGATGGAAAAAGAATTTGCAGGAAGTTATAGAAAAGCGCAGACGGAGAAGGACTTTAGCAAGTACCCCTACGCGCTCCCAAGATTCAGTCCGTATACCAAGAAGGTAGATAGGACCATGGGTTGGTGGAGGTCATGTACTGAGACCAGGGGTGCCCAACATAATTTTGTAGAGGGCCAGGTTTAGTATTTTTGTATCCGTAGCGGGCCAAAAGGAATGCCCAATAGCGAAGGTTTAAGTAAGCACTCTCTTAGCTATTGATGTCGTCGCGGGCTGGATAAAGGACTTATGCGGGCCACATTGTGGCCTAGGGGCCGTATGTTGGACGGGCCTGTCCTAGACTGTTTATTCTGTAAGTAAAATGTTAACAATTTTTGTAAAAATCTGTATTCTGTAACTATAACCTGTACATAATGTGTAAATGTAACGTATTTCTGTTAAAGCTGACAAGTTTCTTGCGCCCGTTCTTCTTGTCAGTTAAAAAAGTCTGGAACGGGTGGTAGAAAAATATAGACGATTCAAAAACGCTTCATTTTTAAGTTTATTTGAATAAAGATATTATGACTTTAATTGATCTTTAAATAAATTATGTAAATAACAATTTTATTAGGAACATAAATCTTTTCGGAGCATAACCAGTCAGTTTAACGATTTAGACCCAATTTAAGTACATAAACAGCCGATAAATTTTTAACAAACTGTTTCTCCATATATAAAAACGTCAAAATTGACGGTTAAAACTTAATCAGCTGTTAAACTTATGCCAGTATTACTTATAGTATTGAATTAATTGTTTGTAATGTTCATTTTTCCACGCGGACGAAGTCGCAGGCAACAGCTAGTGGTGTTATAAAGATAGTTTACGGCGTTAGGCCGATTAGGTATCAACTGAGTCGCTTGTTTCTTTTTATAATTATTCGTTTTATTTGCTTGAATATATTTTAAGTATGGATGGTTTGTTTACAATACTACATTACTACTAAAGAAACATAGTATTCTTAAGAAATAAAAGCAAATGGATAGGTATTGTTAATATTTATTCTTATTTCTTAAGAATTAGGGTCGCTTCACTGTGTCTTCTCTTTGCTTCCGGCTGGTTGTCTGTGAGGAGAGGTCTAGGCTGAAATAAAAATCAAAGGTCTAAGCTGAAATTAAATAAAAACCAAATCGGTTTTGGTTGCGTGAACATTGGAATGCGAGCCACTTTCGCGAATATTCGCTGCGATTACGAACGTCAACACCGACCGAAGTTCGTGCTCGCGTGTCAGCATTATAATGTAACGTTCGGCTCAACGTCCACACCACTCGAACCTTTATGCGCATTTAGTCCAATTCGAGATTGGTCCAATTCGCATTATTCGCGGTTGGTCCAATTCGCGGTTGGTCCAATTCGCGGTTGTTCCAATTCTCGGTTGGTCCAATTCTCGGTTGGTCCAATTCGCAGTTTGTCCAAATCGCAGTTGGTCCAATTCGCAGTTGGTCCAATTCGCGGTTGGTCGAATTCGCGATTGGTCCAATATAAAGTATATTTTCAAAATTAAACAAAATAGCTCATTTTTATGTACATATTGTACTGATTTATTCATAATCATATTACTCATACTCATACTCAGTATTTATTCATACTTATTTACAATCATAACTTGTTTTTCAAGCTTCTACAAATAATTATTGACTTTGAACTTTCACTAAAAATCAACTAAACGAAATAAAAAATAAATGTATTATAATCGTACCTTCTTGACATTATAATCATTACAAGCTTTTATTTTACTTACTTATTTCAATAAGATATGACGTCTATATAATATTTTTTACTCGTACTTATCTCAATATGATAAGGGAGATACATTTATGTATATGTAATGAAATAATTATTTAATAAACTTCTTGAACATCAACCTAACGTACCTACTTGATCTTATGATTATTATTCTAACAGATCTTTCATCAAATATATAAAAAAAAAAAAAAATCTACTACTTATCTCAATATGATAAGGGAGAAGGAAATGTAACCATTTATCAAAGGTATGATATATATAATATATTATGTATACCTATAGATATACACATTTTAACAAGTAGGTACATACATATACAAACTTTTTAATAAGTTTTATAAATCAACCTTACATACCTACTTAACATTATAATTATTATTTTAAGAGATCTTTCATCAAATACATAAGATCAAAAATATGTTTTTTCGCCTACTTATTCCAATATGATAAGGGAGAAAGAAATATAACCATATATATTTGATCAAAGGTATGATAGATATAATATGTATAGATATACACTTTTTAACAAGTACGTACAAGGTCATTTTGAAAATACTGGCCTAATTTTTAAGTTCAACTCAGAATCGGTAAGTGAACAACTTTCTCGTAGAAACATGGGTCGAAATACGACAAAATTTTTTAGGCTTCCCATACTAAATTGATCACGTGATCAGTAAGATATGTATGAAAGGTAAAAAAATGACATAATTTGACCCATGTTTCTTGGAGAAAGTTGTTCACACACCGATTCTGAGTCGTACTTAAAAAATTTGGCTAGTGTTTTCAAAAACATCCTGTATGTATATAAACTTTTAGCAAGTTTTACAAATCAACCTAACGTACCTAAAATTATGATTATTATTTGAAGAGATCTTTCATCAAATATATAAAATCAAAAAATATGTTTTTTCTCCTACTTATCTCACTCAATACGATAAGGGAGAAAAAATTAAGACCAATTAAAATTAAGAATTGAGATTTCAATAAAAATTAAGATGTTTGATCAATGTTTTGAAAATGTAATTTTTCTAAAATATTTAAATATAAACAAAAATAAAAACCACACGCTTTTTCACATAACTTTTTAAGAAGATTTAAATAATGATAACCTTAAATATATAATTTTCTGAAAAAAAAAAAATTACTGTCATAGTTTCATTTTCTAGTTTTTTGAGTAGTTTTTCATATTTTTTATCAAATATAATATCACGACATCTCGCCATTTTGGCCCAACCGCGAATTTGACCAACTGCGAATTGGACTAACTGCGAATTGGACTTACTGCGAATTGGACTTACTGCGAAATGGGCAAACTGCGAATTGGACTTACTGCGAATTGAGCAAACTGCAAATTTGACCAAATGGGAATTGGACTAACTGCGAATTGGACTAAGTGCGAATTGGACATTTTTTTGAACATTGGACCAACTGCGAATTGGACCAAATGCGCCTAAAGGAATAGATACAAAATCTGGGCAAAGCAGTACAATCTCAGTATAAATTGACAGGTAGTTTGAGTAAACAACGTTTGACAAATCTCCATTTATAGCATCTCCACCACTGTGTCAAATTATCCTGCCATTGAAACACGATGGAAATACGATTATGACTAAACTTAACAGAATGAGGCCGTATCGCGACGTAACAACGAATGTCTATGATATGACTAGCAAAATGTTGACAACTCGCCGTGCAGTCGTTCGAGACATGTGCCACAACTACAGGTCAGTTAACTAAAGCTGGCACGTTCACAGTACTCACACTAATGCAATTTCAGTATGGTCGAACTTTGAAATAGGTAATTACAATCACAATAAGCTAACACACGCGTGCAAAAAAGATCTGTACGCGACTTCTGATATCGCATCGCGGTCACGCAGCGACCCATTGCGAGTGGAGATATACTCCGCAGGTGCTATAAAATCGAAAAGTTTGATTAATTGTATAGATTTATGCGAGCAGTGAATGACCTATACAGAAAGAAATCTCCGCAGATCTTCAATAGGTAATTGCAAATAATTAGTTCAACAAAGGAAAAACGTTAGGGTCGGGCGTGCTAACTATTGAGACATACGAGGAATAAGGGACCTTCCCTATTCCTCGTACCTATGTCTCAATGGCTTTCACGGCGACTTTGCCGCTAAGGAGTCATATAATTTTATTTGTTTATACGGAATATAGTTTGAAGTGCTGTTGACTGCTACTATAGCTACTGAGGTGGAATTTGTACACATCAGCAGAACAGTGAAACTAGCGACGTGCTTTGTATCATTTATTAATTGAATGCAAACTTACAATAACATACACAATCTCACATTTACCAGGACAATATTGAAAATAGTTTGTGCTTACCATATAAATGCATATCGTAGGATGATTTAATAAATCGAATTCTCGCGAAAGTCCTAGGGATAATGCGAAAACACGGATAATTAGACTATGGTAACGGCATTATTCAATCTTACTGAAAAAATATAGGGTTTTTGGGAAAACACGAATAGCCTTATTAAAATTAAATATGCTTTACTTAGATTGGCTTGATTTTTCCTTGCCGACCAACTACTATTCTGATTTGTTTCTTAAAGCTACAAGGTAAAACCAGCCAACATGAACAAATCATCAATCAATCAGAGTAAAGGATATTCAATGTTACTTGTATGTATAAAGTTGATTGACAAATGTCGTCACCTTGTCTAATTTTATCTGGGTATTTTTTTATCCTAGAATTTTTGTGAAAATTAGATGTATCAAATTATCCTACGACACATATAAGTAATAAATACATAAATGCAAGCAAAAATAGTAGTAACCTGTTAACGCGATCCAAAAGAATTTATTGAAGAGCGACACACGATGTTTTCGTCAAAAATGAAACGCACAGGATGCGCTCGCGTTGACGTGCATTTTAAGGGTAGACGCTTTTTTTATCCAAGCATGAAGGTTCAAAGTGGTCACATGGTAGTCGTCTACCCTACACGTTGCATTGATTTGTGTCTTAATTATATGTGACACCAAGGAGCTATGAGACAATGATTAGCGCGTTCGGACTGCGATTTGGTATAAGTAACTTTCGATAACGTCGATTACAGTTTGGGTGACCAAAAGGACGATTCGTCAAAACGATCCCGAAAACCAACAGACTTGACAAGTATCTCAGATGAAAGGTATTACTATAGTGACAACTTTTTACTATGGCGACTTCTCTCAAATGTGTGGAGAACATTCTGGGAAAATAGGGCGATACATCGACTCTCTGGCGGAAATGTTCGATAGCGTTATAATTGATGATTTACCAATTGTATTGCAATTCAAAAATATTGTATTGTATACCACCAGCACCATAACCAAAGACCTCTTTTTCCTCTTTTAATTCCTGTTTTATTCTGTTTTGACTTAAATACCCTGTTACTGTTCTTTTTTTTATCCTTTTATTTACACTCTGTACATATTTTCTCCCGATTGTGGGTCTTGTTTGGGAAATGTGATTGTATTAGAATGTAATATGCAATGTATTATCTTAATTATGAAGTAAAATTAACCAATATTCTGTCCATTTTTAATTACTATTTATATCTAAACCCCATTAAAAATAGCTATTAATCTCTTTAAAGATACATATGAAACTTTTTGGACACACACAAAAGGTCTGTTGGAGGACGGGGACAGTTCCCATACAAAATTGGTCATGGTTTTTATTTATTTTACAAGTTGCCACGTTTTGGAAACCACGATAAGCCGTTGTTCTAGCTTAAATTTGCAGTCGTCATCACCCACTGATACGCCGATCTGCATCCATGGACCATATTCTTTATTTATTCTTCTTCATTCGCCTAGGCACGAGTTTGCCACGTAGTCCGTGCCAAATAGCTATGCATAAAATATCCTGTCACGTATGGAGAACGATAGATGTCGCCATGTTTTGAGAATTCTTGGTAAAGGAGAGGTGGACATTTTATGGACAGGTATTTGGCACGGACTATAGTTTTGCAACAGGTGCGTTGGAACGTACTTTCATTTGTTCTCAGACACCAAATGAAATTGCATCTTAATGTCTTGAGATAAGGCTGATTTTTGTCAAATGATTCGGTATTTTGGTAGGTTTGAATGCACCGATCATTTTGACGCTGACTGTACACGTGGTACTATCAGTACGTACACGCGTACGCATTCGGTGTGTTTCAGACTTGATTACTTTTGCATCGCGTTAACGGCTCATCATTCTAGCTCTAAGGAACATGACATGACTGAACAAAACAGCACAATAGATTTCATTTCCTAAAACAGGCCAAATTAAAAAAGGGATTCTATGAACGATTCATAATATATCACATAGTTAATATTTATTTGATCTTTAAAACCATTCTTTCTTTTACGTTTAAAACCGAGCCATATATCTAGTTGTCCAAGGGTAATATTTTTAAGGTTCAAAATATGTTGAGTGGACTATGCGTGCTATTATTCCTATGAAGAGTTCACCAATTCCTTTAAAAACACATATTCCTTAAGACATTAATTCAAAGCACACTCAGTCCATTAAAACTCATTTTCACCTACCGATTAACATTCTTTTTTATATTTCAGTCGTTTGTTTGTAGTTTAAGATTACAGAACGATGTTTTAAACCAATATTATCTAATCGGCAGTTGGTGAAATTGATCCTTAAGGTCCAACGCTTGTGCATGTATCAAACCGTGCGGATGATGTATAAAGTAGGTATGATTTTCCATGCTTGGAAAAGCAAGCAAAAAAAAAAAACATATAATTTTAATCAACATTGTGTTAAAATTTGTGACTCCGAAACATTATCTTTTTTATCTTGGACCTCGGTATATATAAAATACGCGAATTTGTAAATATCACTGATTTTTAAACTTTAAACAAGTATATACTAACTTGAAATGGATTTTTGTAAGGCATTCTTAAAAATCTGTCGTTGTAATTTACAAGGCGTTCGGCTACTTTAACGGCAACCGTATTTTCTTTACATTTATCGAACGAAACCGATAACTCAATATTATTTAAAAGCCTCTACTACCTTAGTTCTTTATGATAAATCTTATACAATAATGAACGATGTTATTTCCACCTAAACAAAACTTTGTCTATACAATTATGTCAGTCCCCCATGTAAATGAATTATATGAGTACCCCCTTCCTATTAGGGCGTAAGTTAAAAGGTGCATTCACACTGGGTGCAGTAGCGCTACCATTATTAATTTTACCGATATCTTGTTTTACTTGTGAACGATCGCCATCGCGCGTCGAGCCACGTTTATCCTTCGTCATTTGGGCGACCTGAAATTACATAGCACTCATATTAATGTTGAAACAAGGAAACAAGTTAGTTGTTTATTGTCAGTAACGCTGCATATTACACGAAATTTACTGTTATATCTCTAATAAATAAATGTCTTGAAATTTGGTTCGAAAATCAGCTGTACAAATCATATGAATTTGGAATAACAAGAATTACGCAAAGATCTAATCTAGTCTTTCTCGAAGTGGGCGAACGCCCACTTCTGGACACTGGTGGCCTAGAGGGGGGCGGTAAGGGGCCCAGAAAAACGGTGGTTTTTAAGATGTATTAAAGTAAAAAAAATATGGGGGGCGCTGAAAAATAATTTATTTTCAAAGTGGGCGATAGACGAAATAAGTTTGAAAAACACTTATTTAATCTATCTAAAGATATAAGAAATAGCTGCGCGCTATAAACTTCCAAATTGCAAATATTTTGATATTTATGTATTATCTACTTGTAGGCCTATAAGGTTTACTTTAGAATCAACATTGAATAAACCTTACCGCATCGTCGATGGCCTTGAACTGCCAGTTCCAATGCACTCTATACAAGAACGGCCGGTGGTCGAATCTGTTGTCGTCGGGGCTGTAAGTCTCGGCGTGGTACGACGGCGTTAGCACGGTCATCTTGTGGCGGTTGATTGCGTAGCAGCGGAAGAAGTGCTTAACTTTTTCAGCCACCTGTCAAATAAACATAGTGGAAGAGACTCAGGCGACTATGTAATAAGTTTGATTACCTGACCCCAATATACGTCACATAGATATTTTATATTTACCCATTTCTTTGCATGTGATAGGCAGGTAGATAATGTAAAGGAATAAATCATTATAATAAAACAGTTTCTGGCTAACATTCGTTGTGGATACTAATTCCACTGATCCCTAATTACGCACGTTACGTTAGGTACTACACACAAAATTCAAAAAACAAAATAGTTTATCCAAGCACATTACAAGTACTTATGAACGTCAAAGAAGCTACGCCATCGGTTTCACAAACTCTACGGGCGGGAGACCTTGTAACGAGAAGAACCGGCAAGAAACTCGTCAAGGGCTGTTTTTTTCTCCCTGTTTTATTTCATACAGAGTCGTCAAATTGAAAAGTGACCTTTGACATCAGCAAGGTCAATTTCCATCACAAAAAAAAACTAAAATAAAAGCACATTTTATGGTTATCCTAACTATAAGCAATTTTCAACTCACAAAGAAGGACTTATCATACATGACAATATTTTTCGCATTACAAGATTACTGTTCTTCAAGCTGTAACGTACATCCTTAAAGCCAGTATCAATTTATTTTAGACAAAAAATTAAGCTCTAAGCTAAGCACAGCGTTAAGACAAGCAGAATGAAGTAGAACCATTTCCACTGGCGGCACCCATTCTCGAGCATGACGCATGAACCAGCCATCGCTTCGCTCAACCGAATTTTAGGGAACGTAGCGACCCGCCTCACAGGACACCACCGTAGCAATGTTCAAAGAGAGCATGACATACTGAAGCTACCCAAAAGCCACAAGTCACAAGACATAAAATACGTCACTAAATTCTATCGTACGGTAACTATGCGCCGCTAATTGGCGACCGGACGGCACGTTATTGGCAGCGTGTCCTGCACCCCTCCAATTATCTGACTAATGTGACACTATAGTGTACTAGGTATATATCATATAATTTTTTGTTCCTCTGTGTGTCCCCTGTTCATTTATATAGGTAGAATCGTGCGACGTCATTTTGAAAAAAATATATAGCGCTTCATACTACGGATTTTCAGCCTCCATACAAAAAAGTTTAAACACCTTTACAGCTATTGTCACATATCGCTTATTTTGCACATGTAGCTATTTTCACCGTGACAAATCGAGCACAAGTGTTCGATTTGTCACGGTGAAACCTATTGTTTTTAAACAATAATATTGCTGTATAATTTATTTGAAGAAATAGGTTTAGTTATTATTTATTCGCCATTTAAATATTTTCGTTATTATTAACGATTTGTCACGGTGAAAGCTATTGTTGGGCCTAATTAACGAAACGATAATATAGTAGGTACTAATTAAAATTAAAATTAATATTAATTAAAATTAAATAAAGTAAAGAAATCATCGAATTCTTTATCTCTCTCGCGTATGTATATCATGGTGAATATGAAAAATACGAACTATTCCGATAGTTTCAATCCAATAAAAGAGATAAAGTCGGAGTTACCCAAACCCGTCATTAAAAACGAAATAAATCATCACCTCTTGTGGCGTACACTTATTGCTCCACGCGTGCACCAGTTTATTGAACATGCTGTAAGGGCCGCAGTGGTGCGTCTTCCTGAGGCGACCGAACTCTGACAGTTCAGCGTAGGTCATCCCCATATCCTGCTCGTCAGTTTGGGTTATCTGTCCGTCTGTTAACGGCTCTAACTCTGCTGAGGGAGGCGCTTGGAGTATCTCCGAAAGGGATGGCAAGAAGAATCTAGAATAAAAGCACCTCCATAACATCGAATCGTTCTTCCAGGAATACAGACGCTGTATTCCCGGAGCCTTAAACCCTGGTATATTTGAAGCTCGAGTTAATAGGCTACTTCTAGGCAAGCTCGCTCCATCTTCAGCTTTTTCCTTATCTGATCCTATCTTACTAATATAATAAATGCGAAAGTATGTCAGTTTAATTGTTTGTTTGTTACTTTTTCACGCTAAAACTATTGAACGGATTTAGATGAAATTTGGCACAGATATAGTAGATGGCATGGATGAAAACATAGGATAATTTAATTCCGATATTCCCGCGGCTAAGTAGAAAAACAATCAAACCATGGTTAAATAATATATCAGATGCATGGTCACAAAAGTATTGAACATTTAAAACGTAATAGGTTTCATTTCAATGACCTGCTACCAATATTTTTACTATAAAAGTATGTTCAAAGGTTCGAAAAATAAGTTACATTCTTATTCTGCAGACAATTTTCTGTTTAACTCAAAATGTAAAAAATTGCCATCACAGCAAATTGATTGCATACGTTTTTAATCATATGGCGTACAACAGTATCGTTTCATACTTTTTTAACCGACTTCAAAAAAAGGAGGAGGTTCTCAAGTCGACTGTATTTCTTTTTTTTATGTATGTTCTACCATAACTTCGCCAGTTGTTAACAGATTTTTATAATTCTTTTTTTATCTGAAAGAAAATGGTTTATGTGTGGTCCATATAATTTTTACGAAGATCTGGCTAGTAGTTTTTTCATAATCCTGAAAAATATCAATCACCTTTTGGCAAGTAGTCGTATACCTAGATGACATCATTGTTGTGTATGGGCTAATTTTTAGTGTAAGTAACGGCACATAATGTAACAAAAAAATCTGAAATAAAAACATTTTATAAAAAAAAAATCAAACCGACTTCAAAAAGTAAAAAATAAAACTTTTGGAGTCGGTGCTAGTTAGCTAAGGCCAAAAAAAATATAGTTAATAGAAGTGCAATGTAGAATGCTTTGGCTGGCACCGACTCCAAAAGTTTTATTTTTTACTTTTTGAAGTCGGTTTGCTTTTTTTTTATAAAATGTTTTTTTATTTAAACAGTTGCATATAGATAACTCAAAAATGTTATTTACAAAACTAGTTTTGGTAATAATTGTGTTTATTTTACCGACTCTTGGCGTACTGCAGGAAGGATTTGAGATCAGTCTTCGATATACCCCCTATTGGGTTGATATCGGCACTGGAGCAGTCGTACTTGGTCATGTAGCCTCTCAAAGCTTCGTCCACGTTGGATGAGCCCAATACAAGCAATCCACCCGGCCGACCTCGCACCCATAACATTAACTGGGCAAACAAATATGAGAGAACCATGCGAAGTCGAGCCTGAAAAATAATCGATCTGAAATATTTGTATATTATCTGATATAGCCTCTATTTGACGACCTGTTTGACACAAGGGTACTAAACCCGCCTTCTATGCCAGAGGCCCCAGGTTCGATCCCCGGAGAAGACAAATATTTGTGTGCATGAACATGTCTATTTGTCTTAATCTGGGTGTTTAATATGTTTATTATTATTATGTATGTATTTACAAAAAAGTATATAAGTATGTTTATCCGTTATCTAGTATCCATAACCTTATGTTATTCTTCATGAAACTTAACGTGGGCTAGATAATTGGTGCGATTGTAGCAATTATTTTTTATTTTATTTAATATTATTTAATCTTACTGCGTAAATGATTCATGTTAAAATACAAGGTTAGTTTAGGTGTATCAACAAATATATAAGTCTTCAACAATAAAATATATAAGAAATTCATTAAGCGTGACAATGTTTCAACACTTTGCATTAAACAACACATAAAAGACAGAAAAGTTACCAAACAGATGGTAATAATTAACCGACTCCCAAATAGGAGGAGGCCGAATTGAGAACCTCCTCCTCGGTTCTCAATTCGGCCGGTATGTTTTTTTTATGTACTTACACCGATTACGCCGATATTTCGGGACCGATTTACATGATTCTTTTTTTGTTCGATGCAGTACAGTTGCCATTTGGTCCCATAAAAATTAGATTTAGTTTGGTCCAGTATTTTTTATTTTAAAAATCAGAATCAGACATTTGTTGACCTGTAGGCTTATTACGAGTTTGGCAAACTTGACGCTACAGTAAACGTTAACGTAAAATGTAGCTCTGTCTCTTTCATATTTAGCGACTGTTTTACCGACATGAGCAGTGTATCCGATAGTCTACGCTCACGAGTCCTGTAAATGTCATGTTAAGCAAACTCGTAATAGGGGTACTGGACGATGTAATTTTCACGATACTTTGTTTATAAAGTACATTAAACCTAATCTAATCTAGATAAATCCTACTGTAGTTTACAAAACAACATATTACAGACACTTTACAGACACACAGGAAACGGAATCTTATTATCAGGACGATATCATTGAAGTTGCGTTGTACGAAAACGCCGTGTCGGCTGTCAAAGTGAAGTTGACAGCGATGCTGACAGCACTTACGCGGTAGGCCTACTGATCGTCAAAACACATACAGATACTTTACCTGAATATTTTGTAACGCCAAATTCTGCCTCGGACAGCCACCCTTGGCCCTAAACTTGGGCACGAGTCCCGTCGCCGTGGTGAATATACCTATAACAGCACTCACAGCTGCGTCTATCACAATAGGAAAATGGTAGCTTCCTATTTCACTGGATAGCTGTAACAATACAGTTACTTTATCTTTCTTTATCTCACATGATTGAAATTGCGACTCCTAAACATAAATATTTCAATAGATTAGATCAACTTTGAACATATTTAAGTCTATCTGATTTCGAACCTTCTGTACCCTAACACTAAAATGCCACTTTCTAAGTGACCTTCCATACGTTAACATACGATGAATTAAGATAGTTTCCCACAAGTATGTCCAACAAACAATAGTTATTTGTTATGCAAGGCTGGAAAGTTGGTAATTAGCGGCGAGTTACCTCTGTTGATCAAGCGAAGCTATTTTTACTTATGTGATAAATATTAAACAAAATTAATTCGACGTGTCACCATAACCCTCGAATCGGGTCACCTAATGTACTTCCGAGAGGGAGACCAACAATCCCAAGGTGGCGTTGGGTTTCTGGTGAATAAGTCCCTTTCTGACAATGTTGTGGAAGTGTCCAGTGTGTCGAACAGGGTAGCGTACCTCATTGTATAGCTCTCCGAGAGGTATAGCCTCAAGGTGGTGCAAGTGTACGCACCGACCTCGACACATTCGGACGATGAAGTGGAGGATATGCTCGATGACATATCTAGGGCCCTCCACTTCACTACCAAGACCCAGTACACCGTTGTCATGGGGGACTTCAACGCTAAAGTGGGAGTACAGAATTGCAGCGAATCGGTAGTAGGATCCCATGGATTTGGAAACAGGAATCATAGGGGGCAAATGCTCGTCAACTTCCTCGAACGGGAGGGACTCTTCTTGATGAACTCTTTCTTCAAGAAACAGCCCCAAAGAAAGTGGACGTGGCAAAGCCCCGATACTAGGACCAAAAATGAGATTGACTTCATCATGACGGACAAAAAGCACATATTCAGAGACGTCTCCGTGATCAACAGGTTTAATACCGGTAGTGATCACCGACTTGTCCGAGGCACTCTGAATATCAACTTTAAGGCCGAACGTGTCCGTTTGATGAAGGCCAGGCTCCGACCAACACTGCTTCAAACCATGACAGGATCTGAAGTGTTCCAGTTAAATCTGGAGAACCGATTTGCTGCCGTGGAAACCACAACAGACATAAACCAGAACCTCGAAAATGTGGTTCGGATCCTCAGGGAGGAAGGCACGAGATTTTGTAAAATGCATCGTAAGGGCAAGAAGTCAAAGCTTTCGGAAGAGACATTAAGGCTCATAAAGGAACGACGTGAATACCCACCCGTCACTTCGTCAGCAAAGCGGACTCTAAACCGAGAGATCAGCAAGGACGTACGGCGTGACCTCCGGTGCTCCAATACTCTTTCCATCGAAAGAGCCATCGATCAAAATCGGGGGTCAAAGGTGTTCGTACAATCTCTTGGAAGAAGCCACCTGACGAAGTTGACCACAGCAAGTGGAGAAGTCGTTTCTTCGAAGCCGGCAGTCATTTCGGAAGTCGAAGACTTCTATGGCCGGTTATACGCATCGCATGCATCTCGACCTGATCCCGAAAATGAGGATTCTAGAGCCACACTAACACGCCATTTCACCGAAGACCTGCCAGAAGTCAGCATTGGCGAAATCGAGATCGCTCTGAAGCAGCTTAGGAATGGAAAAGCCCCAGGAGAGGATGGCGTTACGACAGAGCTATTAAAAGCAGGAGGAAAACCCGTACTGAGGGAGCTCCAGAAGCTTTTTAACGCTGTCCTTTTCGACGGGAGAACTCCAGAGGCGTGGAGTAGGAGTGTGGTCGTACTGTTCTTCAAAAAGGGAGACAAGACCCTGCTGAAGAACTATCGACCCATATCCCTTCTAAGCCACGCCTATAAGCTGTTCTCAAGAGTGATCACGAACCGTCTTGCGCGAAGACTCGACGAATTCCAACCACCGGAACAGGCTGGGTTTCGGAGCGGATACGGCACCATAGACCACATCCACACAGTGCGGCAGATTATACAGAAGACCGAAGAGTATAATCAGCCCCTATGTCTAGCATTCGTGGACTATGAGAAGGCCTTTGACTCGGTTGAAATCTGGTCGCCTCTCACTCAAGGTTGCCTGGAAGAGACTGCTACGTAGCTATAAGGCCGCCTATTGTGTGTTCCTCTTTTTTGACATTTTCTCTGTATGTGTTTGTTTTTGTATCCTGTGCAATAAAGTTTCTATTATTATTATTGCCAAAATGCCATTATAATTTTTCGTCTGCAAAAATAAGTTTGTTTTACATAGTGTTTGTATGAATGACAAAGTTATATTTTGGAAAATGTGCTATAGCTCTGAAACTACTAAATAAATTTCGTTCAAACCAAATTTCGTTAAAAGTTTTGATAAAGATCTACATCATATTTTTTTTTTTCACTTTCTTATTTTAAAAGTTAGAGGGGGGGGGGGGGACGACGACACATTTTTCCACTTTGGAAGTGTATAACTTTCAAACGGTTGACTTTGAGAAAAAACTGTTTTAGAAGCCTCAATGTAATTTTTAAAGATCTATCTAATGATATCCCACACGTATAGGTATGATGAAAACAAAAAAAACAGTAACAGTTCCATGTATAATCAAATAAAAAGAGCCCCCCTTTAATTCATTTTTTTTTTATTTTTGTGTAAAACCGTCAAGCGGTTTACAGAATACATCTACCGACCAAGTTTCAACTGTGTGCTCCTTATAGTTTTGGAATAAAAAGAGTGTGACATACATCGGTTTGGCCGAATCTATAAGGGTTTCGTTTTTTGCCTTTAGGCTACGAAACCCTAAAAAGTTCCTTACCGCGCTAGGCCGCAAAATGCGATTTTCTACGCGTAAACTGAATGACAAATCCTCCTTTTCTGAGCGTGTGCGGTGAAAAATAATATACGCAAAATAGGAAATAACTAACTACTAATATTATTAATGCTAAAGTATGTCAGTTTGTTTTTATGTTTGTTTATTTGTTTGTTTGTTTGTTTGTTCCTCTTTCACGCCTAACCAGTTGAATGGGTTTGGGTGAAATCTGGTAAGTAGATACTCCATGTAGTGGACATAGGCTACATTTTAATCCGATATTCCGACGCACAGTGTGTTTTTGACCCTCATTTTGGGACAGCCTAATTTTTTTGAATGATCGAATGGAGAAATATATCACAAATGCTAGAGTAAAACTCCCGCGAGCCTCGCTTTGATAGTTTTTGAAAAAATGCGATCTAAGTAAAAGTACCGGTATTTATTTATTTTTTTGTTTTTATTATTTTTTCTTTTTTCTATGAATGTAACACTTAATTTTGCAGTGTGATCGTAAAGGCCTATCATAGGGCAAAATTATGAACCATGAACGAGGAAGCTACGACTTCACAGTTTCAAGTTAATCGCAAAAATAACAAAATCGGAATTATTTTTTTGTGGCTAAAGTATTTAGTATTAGCATTTAATTTTTACTTAAGAACATAGCTACACATATGGAATACTACCACAAAAAAAATCGATTGCTAAAACCGTGGGACTTCGGAGATATTAATTTTTAAAAAGTACCGGTTCGTTACCGGTTTTTGGTTAAAGTTCTCAATACCACTTTTTAGCAATATCAAATACAGTTCTTTATTGCAGCCTCTTGGATGCGGAAGAATGCTCTCGCAGGCAAGTATTTCGTGCAAATTCTAGGTATAGGAAATCATTATATGTACAACAAGGATTTTCTAAATAAACTCATTTGCAAAAAAAACGGGCACCTAAGCAATGAACCATTCCAAATGTTAATATTGCTTTGTTTGATAATTATAGGTAGTTTTATCCTCACAATTTGGTAAATTAATAAGAAAATAATCGTTTTCATCAGTATTTCATAAAATTTAGATACAATTTATGGGAAATAATGCTAAACCTCGCTAGTAGTGTATGTTCGCTAGTAGTGCATATACTCATGAAGTAAAAATAAAAAAGTTTTTTTGTTTGTTTTTCTTTAATAAAGTAAAAGCAGATAAATGTTTAGTATCGAGTGTGACCCCCTCTAGCTAAAATCACAGCTTGAATTCGTCTGGGCGATCTAGCGAGTATATCCCGAATACTTGCTTGCGGAATACGTTCCCACTCACATTCTTCAGCTCTCTGATGGTCTGCGGAGCCGGGTGTACTGATCTCACACGTCGTTTCAGAACGTCCCAGACATGCTCTATGGGATTGAGGTCGGGACTTCGAGCTGGCCAATCCAAACGACGAATGCCGACCTCTTGCACATACGCATTAACATCGCGGGATCGGTGGGCGCGAGCATTGTCGTCCATAAAAATCGAGTCTTCACCTAGAGCGGCCAATGCGGGTTGTGCATGAGGAATTAGAACTTCCGTTATGTATCGATGCCCAGTCAGTGAGCCGTTTTCAATAAAGACTAACTCTGTACGATCCATTGAATTTATTCCTGCCCCAAACATAACAGAGCCTCACCATAAGGTGTGATTTCTTCGAAACATGCCTCTGCAAAGCGTTCTCCATGTCTTCTTAGCACTCGCCGACGTCGATCTTCACCGAACAGAGATATCCTGGCTTCATCAGAGAACAAAACCCTATTTCAATCTTCTTGAGTCCATGATTCACAATTTCAAGCGAACCTAAGCCTGTGAACTCTGTGCTCACGGAGTAATTTGGGGCCGCGGGTCGGGCGGTGACTGCGTATATTGGCAGCGAGAAGCCTCCTCCTGACCGTCCATAGACTAATATGCACATTTCTTACTTCATGGAGGTTGTTCTTAAGATCCAAATACGAAGATTTGCGATTTCTCAATGCGCGACTCACAAGAAAACGATCATCCCGTGGTTGGGTACATGGTTTTCTTCCAGAACCAGGCCTTCTCTCGACGGAACCAGTCTCCTGATATCGCTGCCAGGTCCTTTGGACTGTCGAGCGACTAACATTTAGCCTCCTAGCCACGAAACATTGGCTGCAACCCTCTTCAAGCAGCGCGATAATTTTGGTAGCTTTTACCACTTTATCTACCATTTTTGATACAGCCAAACAGCAATAAATAAAGACAGTCAAGGATATGAAATTAATCGATAAAAATTGAATAAAAGTTATGAAAGTCGATGTTAACTTCTGGAACTTCGCGCCAAAAATGTAGGATAAAAAGGGGTTTTCTGTAAAAATGAGCATCAAATGAAAATTTGAATTTAGAACGTACTTTTTTAAACACCACATAATTTTTAAAACCGGCCAGTAACGTGTACAAACGATTGAAACCTTTTTAGTATTGTATCTTTTTAAAGATGAATTAAAATCAAAACCGCCTGTTTTTTTTTGAAAATGAGTGTATTATAAACGCGCTCCGCCATTGCATGCTTCTCATGTCATGTGGAATGCACGGTCTACCAATCGAATCTTCCGATGATGAGTAATACGTAATGCGGGAAGGAGTCCACCCTCGTCAGGCATGCTGAAACCCCGCATTAATACATATTACCTGGAGGATGCGGGGGTGAGGCGCTATGAAGCCGTTCCAGACTCATAGTGCCACTTTGCCTCAGCAGGGCTTTCTTAAATCATATATTTTTTATCATTTACACCTTGAATGTGTGATATGTATGATGCATATACAATTATACATTTTCAGAATGTACAGATCACGGCCTTTAATTTAGAACGAGAAGGATATGCTTCACTATTTTCAGCCATGTTTTACAAGAAAATTTAAAAGCGAGAACAAAGTTGTTTACAAATATTTTATAACACAACTATGGGCATGTAGCCTGACAGGCTCTATACGATGTTTAGATGAATATTACTCACATGTTTTTGGTGGAACGATGCAATCTTCTTTATCACTGGCCGTTTCGATACAAAAACTAAAGCTACTAAGTTGTTCAGGTGCGTAGAGTGTGGGGAAAGTACACAAAACTTAGACACTAACATACTTTCCGGAGCCTTTGAGGCTACACGTCCATACTTAAAAGTTAATGTTAGAAGTTTGAAGTTGTTAAAGACCGGGGAATTTTGCCCATTCTCCCTTTTTAAAATTAAATCGTCGTTACCCTAATATGGTGAGCTACAATAAAGAATTGTATGTGATATTATTAAAAAGTGACATTGAGGATTTTGACCAAAAACCGGTACCGAACCGGTACTTTTTAAAAATTAATATCTCCGAAGTCCCACGGTTTTAGCAATCGATTTTTTTTGTGGTAGTATTCCATATGTGTAGCTATGTTCTTAAGTAAAAATTAAATGCTAATACTAAATACTTTAGCCACAAAAAAATAATTCCGATTTTGTTATTTTTGCGATTACCTTGAAACTGTGAAGTCGTAGCTTCCTCGTTCATGGTTCATAATTTTGCCCTATGATAGGCCTTTACGATCACACTGCAAAATTAAGTGTTACATTCATAGAAAAAAGAAAAAATAATAAAAACAAAAAAATAAATAAATACCGGTACTTTTACTTAGATCGCATTTTTTCAAAAACTATCAAAGCGAGGCTCGCGGGAGTTTTACTCTAGCATTTGTGATATATTTCTCCATTCGATCATTCAAAAAAATTAGGCTGTCCCAAAATGAGGGTCAAAAACACACTGTGCGACGGGAACGGAAACCACGCGGGTGAAACCGTGAGCGGCCGCTAGTTATTTAATACATTTTTAAATCACTTAATTTTCTACGATTTCATAGTGGCGGACGTAGACTGAAGATGCATCTCCTATAAAGCTTTAAAAATATTGATGAGAACAAATAAAAGGATTCCAAAAAAAATAGTCAGTCCAGTATACCTGCGAAGCACGCTGTTTAGTTTCCTGGCTGGAATTCTCCGAGGCCATGTAGCATGTGACTAGCAGTCTATTGCACAGTTCCATTGGATCTGAAGGTGTGTAGTCCGACTGGCAGAGAATCTTGCGCACGTCGTAAAGAACTTGACTTTCTGAAATCAATACTTTCCTTCAAGTTTAAGACAATTAAATTTATAGTCAAAATTGAAAAACGACAATTTTTATACGTATGATGCTCAAACCAGTGGACCGGATCTCCAAAGGTCGTGGGTGAGTCCCATCTGAGAATTCACTTGTGGCCGGGTTGACTTTTTCCAATATTTTTATATCCAATATATTTATTATCATAACTATAAAAATAGTAATGAAAAATGCCAAAAAACAAAAGAAAAAAGTAAATTTTATTTGATTAATTTGTTCTATTATGGAGTCGGCTTGCTTTCTTTTTTCAGTATAATATAATAATAGAAAGAAGTATTTTTCTGGTAAAAAAAAATCACAACTCATCTTAGTTGTGATTTTTTTTGCTGCTGAGTCTTGCAATAGGCTATTTGACAATGCGAAAAATAAAGTGTCAATTACTGTTATCAGTATAAATTATGAGTTTAAAAATGGTTTTTTATTAACGTAAGTTGAAAATAATTATAAATTTATTTAAAAATCCGTAAATAAAAATGCATATTTTAAACGTTTTGTCACGTGACACAAAACGCTCCTGATTCGTCGAGTCTATAATGACGTCACCTGCTTGTAAACATCGTTTGACTACGTATGTGGATGATATGCAGAATACAGGCAAGTGACGTCACCGAACCCATTGCAGCGCCATATTGTCAAAGTAGCGTTTTGGCGCGCTATTTAAATATTGAATTTTTAATTTGATATTTTTCAGCAAATATGTACCAGAATTAAAAAAAAACACTTACTGGGTTCCTTAAACTCCACTACATAATATAAAATGGATTTTTAAAACCTGTCAAATAGCCTATTGTATAAAGCATTGTAACAAATTAAAAAAAATGTGTATTAAACGAACCTCCCTTTTGTATAGCATCGCAGATTTGCGTACACATAGAAAACACTATGCAAGCTGTACTAGTCGAATCGACGCCCCCGCTCAAAGGTAGGAAAAATCCGCCCTGTCCTGACCGCCGTAAATAGTCCCATAGCCAACAAGCTGGCCCTGTAGATAAGTATTTAAAATAAGTAACATATAATGTTACTTTATAATTGGTAACTTAGCACCATTCACCAAAAACTTCAAAATATTTTTTTTTTAAAAGCACCACATAAGTGGCCATACAGTTTGAATTATTCCACTTTGCCCCACCCATCCGCCTCAGCCACTGGTGGGGCAATACCATACCGTAAAATTTGCAGTAGAATTTGCAGCTAAGAATTTAGTGGTTTCTGCCCCACAAGGGTTGACTGTGCAACTGGTACCGAATTACCCAATAAGTACCAAATGAAGATAACTCCTGTATGTACAATGGTATAATACAAAAAAATTAACGAAATGTACCGGGCAGTATGACAAACCAGGATTACAAACAAATGTTAGGTACTAAGTGCCAATTTCAACAAATTTTGTGGCATTCCACTTTGCCCCACCAGTAGGGGGGCATCGTGGGGCAAAGTGGAATAATTCCACAGTTTGATATAAGCCTCATTTTCGGTGGACTGCAGGGCACGAGCAGAATATCGGAAGCGATATGCTGTTTTCATATTTTTTTAATGAAATATGGCACTGGCTCCACCTGCCGCGTTTTCCGCTGTTCACTCAAAACAGTTCATACAAAATATATGACAGGAGCGATCGCTTCCGAATCCTTTTGTACACCGAATATGAGGCCATAAAAAATATTTGAATCTTTTAAACGTGAACCAAGTGGAATACTAACTACTACCAATGACACGCCCGAAATTAATAACCTATATCTAGAGACCTATATGAATAGAGGGCTATATGAGTTAGTTGCCTAGGATATTTTTGTTAATATGACCAAAATAACGATGGGTGCTAGGTAACGGAACCAGTATCCTAGGCAACTATCTCAGATAGCCCTTTCGATCTCTAGATAGGTAGGTTATTAATTTCGGCCGTTATTGGTTCATTTTCTAAAGTTTCTTCGTTTTCCTCCTTACCTAGCTCTATTTCTTCTTCGGGCGTCAAGTACTGCCACTCTATAGGCGGACTTACTGTCAAATGAACATCATCATCATCAGACAAGGCGAAGTCAACAGTGATCCGTGGGAAAGGTTTGTTAGAAGCCGCTAAATGTGAACGCGACCTTATCTGCGTTCTGTATGAACGTATATCTTCAAGGTCTATTGTTGCTGCGATAACTTCCTAAAAGAATAATATCTAGCAAAACAAAACCTATAAAATAAAAAGCTCAATAGCTTTTAACCTACATTTATCTTCATTAGCATAATCGTTTAGCATTATTGGTATTTAACAATTAAGAATCACTAGTAAACCACCGTCGAAATTCTCCAATACTTTTATATTTTTAATACGCTGTAGGCCAGCGTTGTTACATCAATGCTAGGAAAATCCTTAAGAAAGCATTGGACCGGATTTCCAAAGGTCGCGGGTTCGATTCCCGTCTGAGAATTCAATTGTGGCCGAGTTAATTTTTTCCAATATTTTTCTATTTAAAATTTATTATAAGTATAAAAATAGCATTGAAAAATGTAAAAATTACAAAATCATAAAACACTAGTAGGTGAAAATTGTCAACCAACCACAACAGTCTTAGTTCTAAATTGTTATACCTACTACAAAAATGGCTGTAAATGGTTAAGATTAATATTCTATATGCATGCAAATGAACAATATGTGACACAGTGTGGACATTAACAACGACTGATTATGAAGGTAATGAAGAGTTATCACCATCAAAAATTGATGTTGCACTTAGTTATAAAATGTAATGTAGTCATGCTAATGGAAAATGTAGAGTAACAACAGAATAATGTTGCGTCAGCTACATTGAGTACGATTACACAAAATCGGGAAAGGACTATCAATCTAATCAAATAAAATGCAAAAGATACAAGTACATAAAATTATCCAGTATCTACGGCCTTATAAAGTTGTCGTTGAAATATATCTTTACCGACTTACCACGTCATGTAATGCGAACTGAAGTCCCCTACTCACAATATCACCATTGACGGCAACGCATGAACAGCCATTAAAGTATATCCTCTGGCCATCACAGCCTCTCAGGTTGCTGAACAGGTATGCACCCCCACTCTTGAAGGTAGCGCTCTTTACTAAATCTACGGTGACGTAGGCTTTTCGCAGTTCCATGTAACTACCGGAACCATTAGATATGATCTCGACACCATCAAGACTTAAGGGAATGTGTCGACTGAAATGAAAATTTAAAAATTAAACATCTATTGTTATCGGTTTAAATTTGATATACGCTGTATCTACGACAATTCAAATCACTGTGACGACTTTATGGGCCAGTGATGGAAGGTCCCCTTATAAAACGTATAAACTGCTTATAATCTATATTTCACTCTTACAGTTAAGCATAAATTAATGTACCTTTGGGGATTCCATAACTCTTCGCATATTTCAAATCCAATGCAAGTATCTTTAGTCGAAATCACTGCATCACCAATTGGTACCTTAGCTTGCTCTGTAATGGCTGTTATCATTCTTGGCAAATAATATTCTTCAATTTGTCTATCCTGCAATATAAAGTAATATAAAGATAGACGTTTAGGTACCGAATCGATTATATTTTTTCAAGACCAAGTTTTGGAAGTTTGTTACTTGTACTACATGGTGGATTGCACCATCTAACTTTACTAATCATCTAACATCTAATTTAACAGGTGAAAAATGTATAAGATTTGACAGCTTTGACAACCAAAAATCGGCTAAAGTTAACTGGTGCAACTCAGCTTAAGCAAGTAAGCCTGGAACATGAGAGTAGAACTCTGTGAATAATAAATCGCAAAGTACAGCAAAAAAAGGGCCCTAAGTACAGCAAGCGAAGAAGTCGTTTGTTACTCTCATATACCTACTTTGGTCCATGGGGAGAACCATCTAGATTCCCTGTAATTTCCATCTTCGCATAACAGCATTTTAGGCCTAATAAGAAGAATCTTCTTGTTCAGAAAAGCAACGCGACAGTTGTACGAGACATTTCTGTGTTGGACTGGCATTCCAACATCAATGAGCATGTCTTTACATGTCGGTGACTTGAGCAGCTCTGCCAGAACTTGCCAACTGTGCAGGTAGGTGTCGGGTTCATGGTAGTGGTCTTCGCAACTATAACCGCTTGAATGGAAAATACATTGATAAAAATTGGGAGAGAAATGAAAGAGTTTCCAGCTTATTGTAGTATCAACTCTATTGCCCATACTTATTAAAGTCAGTGGAACTAACTATGAGTACTTACGTATATCAATGAATTCGTCGTCTAAGAAGATTATTCACAGGCAGCATTTTGTGTAATATAGCAACGCTAAATTACATTTTGAGCATTACTTTAAAATACATCATTGAAGTAAGCTCAACGATGGAAGATCCTATGATGTGTGAGAGTTATGCATTCCGTTAAGCGCTAAGCATTGTAACGCTCGCTTCTCCTCACACACATTGTGCTGCTATGTTTCTAATCTTATTGTCTATAATTATATAAAAAGAACAATCTTTACCATATTTCCAATTCTGGACCCGTGCGGTACAACGCGCCCAATTCCTTAGCCTCTTGTATAGACTGAAGAATTCTACTTAAATTCCCCTCGAAGTCCAAGGCCCATTGATTTAAAGTACACGCCGCTACCGTCACCTTCCGCCCCATATTCAATATCTAAAACAAAGGCAATTTTGCCGGTGACCTACATTTACCCCCATCAAAATGGAAAGTAGTTCATATTCATGAATATCGACCATCTCTAAGAGGGGGAAAAGCCATAAAACAGATTAAAAGGTCGATTCTCAGTTCTGAATATGGTTTTGTAAATCCATTATCTATCCTAAAGAAATAAAACAATATTATGTCTTAATATTATCGCAATGCGTTCACTGCGCTATGCATATTTTACGTTATCATTATACTCGTACTGTAGTCGACTACCTGCTGTTTCCTGGTAATGGATGCACTAATCCCTTATCTAGGAAATTAGTTTTGGTTAATCTGCCCTTGGTATCAAATGCTCATTGTGATACATAATCCCCCCGACCAATTCCATGATGGGAATTATTAACAAAAATACATTAATTAAATACGCAATGTTGGAGCAAATTCAAACATTGTTGATATGAAAATGAATGACAATGTGTAATGATCTAATAAAAAAATAGTTTTCAACTAAAAGATAATAACAAGGATTAAGTAATTTACGGTATAATCCACTATTAAAGTATGGTAGAAAAGTTACGAGTAGAATATGGAGAAGCCTGGAAAAATAATATGTTTCCAGGCTTAATAGTTTGCTTGCACGAAATTTTACTAGGCGAATTGCTGAAGCCGAAGAAATTTGCTACTGCGAAGAATTTGTAAAACATCATAGCTTTAGTTTTTTTTGTATTTGTATATTTTAATGTAGTGAATAGTAGGATTCGAAGTCGGGTTCATTGATGAGTGACACCAGACAATAAGTTGAACAGACTGTATAGGATCGATCGGGACCACCCCGTGCCAAGGGACGGGCAGTCACCTTAAAAAGTCTTTACTCTTTCGACTAACGTACACAATATGCAAACGATTTAATAGTAAGAAAAAGCAATATTTTCTCCCTAGCCAATTTCTGCTGTAGTGATCCAATTTATTTAAACTGTGTACAATTTTTCAAGAAATTAACAATTTGGGTGAGCACTGCAGCAACGGTAAAGAATCATCATTAACATCAGCAGAATGTGATGTGGATCCTGCTAAACATTGGCGCCTCGTCACTAATTAAGAAATATAAAACAAAAGTGAACGAACGACAAACATATAGCCTCAACAAAAACTAGACGAAATAATTCATATAGGATCTCCATTCAGCTGAAAGTGCTTTACTTATGAAACCTTTAGCTAATTCGTGTTTGAAGTAATTGGATATATTTCCAAGAAACCTAACTGCTTTCCACACATTCGACGTAACTTGCTATAAGTTTTACAACTGTTGTTACGAATAGGTTCAAAAGTTTGAAGTGTTGGCAAATTGTTCAACGCTCTGTTTAAGTATCTACATAGGTTCTTGTCGAAACTTCGCTATTCCATGTTGTATCAGATTTTAAGCAGAACATTAATTATTTAGATAATTTTGAAATTATTAAGGGGGTAGTGATGAGGGACTAAGAAATTATCTACCATGAAGAGGAGACAAAATGTTTTGTGAGCAATGTTTTGAAAATGAAAATGTTAAAATGTTTATTTCTGTAACAAAATTAGTTTAACAGAGATTTAAAGGTGGGCTCCCTCTTTTAAGTGCCAAGGCACCCTTGTCAGAAGGAGTCACTCTTCCTTAACAAAGCATACATGTACAGA
The DNA here is from genome assembly GCA_910589605.1 of Chrysoteuchia culmella. NCBI lineage: Eukaryota > Metazoa > Arthropoda > Insecta > Lepidoptera > Crambidae > Chrysoteuchia > Chrysoteuchia culmella. Next base: position 9,131,082 of record OU342647.1, on the reverse strand, counting down.
ATTATAAACCAATACAGTTATAATCAAATAAACAATAAATTTATTAAAACTTAAGACTTAACTAATAAAACATATAAGTACAAAATTGAGCTTGTTTTGTGTCTGTGAGTGTGTGTGTTGTGTTGTGTGTGTGTTGTGTGTGTGTGTGTGTGTGCGTGCGCGTGTGTGTATGTATGTATGTAAGTTCTAAGCAAAGAGGCTATATTAGATCATGTTTAATAAAATTTTCCATTTCGTCATAATCTAATGTCCTTAATCATTTGGTAAGGTTAGATTTACATTCCCGATAAGTCATTGAATATATTTCTAAAATTTTGTTTATTTTATTATATGAAGCATATTCATATAATAAGTGTTGAAACTGATTTCGAGCAAAACTAGTGCTTGTACATTGTGTTTCGATTACCTTAATGTGCTTCCTTCTATTTTGGGTAATATTAGGTGTATATACCAGAGTCTTGGGTTTCCTTAAAATAACGTGTAGGATGTACTGTTTCCTAATAGAAAGTAGATCCGCTAAGCTGTACAGTAAACGAGTTGAAAACCTGCGTTTTTTTTTTAAAACATAACTTTTATTACTTATAGCTCTTTGTGCTCGTTCCACGTCAAAAAAAATTGTTTTAGTGCTCCTCCCCGAACTGTTATGCAATAAATAATGATAGACTGTACTAACACAACATAAATAAGATTAAGCACTTTTTTGGTAGCTACGTGTCTAAGTGATTTAAAAATCCACATTATCTTTCTTATTCGATTAGCCACCAAATCAATGTGCGCTTGCCATGAGAGACGTTGGTCTAACATTACACCCAGATATTTATTAGTGCTAACCCTGTTTATCACCGGGTAGCAACAAGTATTTAACTTCCGACTGCAGGAGTGAGTGGATTTTAATGTCAAAGGTGTCGTCTGGCTGCGTTCTATCACAAATAGAGAAACACATATAATTTGTTTTAAGGGTGTTCAGTGTCAGAAGATTTACCTTCAACCATTCGCTGATTTTACTAAGACCAAACTCGGCTTCTGATTTTACGTCACTCCACGAGTTACCAGTAAAAGTGACGGAAGTATCGACAGCGTAAGACAAAATTTGGCAACTGTTTATCTGCATGTTGCATAAGTCGTTAATATAAATCAGGAATAATGACGGACCTAAAACAGTTCCTTGTGGGACGCCGTGTTCCACTTGGGTCTTTTCACTGTACGTTTGATTTACTTTTACCCTTTGTTTTCTACCCTGAAAGTAGCTTTTAAATAGGTTAAGCGGGATTCCCCTGACACCGATATTTTTAAAGATTCTTTGGCAGAATGGGGATGGAGACGGTGTCAAACGCTTTTTTAAAGGTCCAAAAACACAGTAAGACACTTTTCTTACTATCCAGCGTATCAGTTAAGGTAGCATAGTAGCCTTTTGTTAATCAGTTTTTCTATGATTTTCGATAGCGTGGATAGCACTGAAATTGGCCTGTAATTATTGACATCGTCTCCATCTCCACCCTTGTGTATCGGTGTTATGAATGATAGACAATTTCATGTCATGTTTAGATGATTTTATCTGTCTTCTTAAGGCGCTACTCGGAAAAAGTATGGACTTCTTTATATAAAACTATAGGCACGGTTACAGTTGTTACAAATCTGGTAATAACATATACATTTCTTCATACCTTTATCTAGATTCGTATAGTTTCAAAAACACGATTTTATGACTTTGCCTCGACACTTTTTCTTTTCGAAATTATTCTTAAATGGGGTTACTTACACTATTGGAAATTGGTTTAATAAGTGGACACCAATAATATTTAGGATCGTATAGAAGCATTTTTTTTAAATCGCTGTAGTTTTTTAATACGAAGTGATTTTGTGTTTTTTTTTGCCTAATCTGCAAAATCGGTCTCGCTCCCGTGCGAGTCGTTTTCTCATTGCTATCTCGCTTCAGCGTATTTTTTTCGAGTATCGCCTTAATGGCTACAAATTATTATCGACATGTAGAACATATTATTTGTATATTTTATTATGTACATGATAAACCAAAGCAGTTCTAAACAAGATATTTATGAGGTGAAAATTCACAAAAAGAACCAACTGTGTTGTGGCGCAGCTAAAACATCATCGTTTATCATAATTATAATAAGACATAAGCAATATGTAACTAAATATAATTCTAGATGTCTATAGTGTCTATAGTGATATTATTTGGCGACACGATACTGTATAATAGTAAGCCTTATGTATCTAACACATCTATCGAAATAAAAGGTCGCACAAAAACTCACCTCTAATCAGCTTTTAGAGAATCTAACTGGTTATTCATCGATCCAACAACATTGTAACCAAGGTAATTATTCGATAATACATTGAACTTTATTTTAAAGACATTAAGGATGACAAAATCTATTGAAGTTTAAGTGATCTTATTAAATAAATTTTTAACGTTTCTTAATGAAATCTTAAAGTGTACCGTTTATGTGGTGTTCTAATCGGCTTTTGTAGTATAGAGCTAAAGTTTCATAGACACGTTCTTACTACTAGAGAATACTACTATATTTACCGGACCTAAAAGGTTTTTATTTTTATGTGGTAAATATCAAACAAGAAAATATACTAGAAAAAAAGCTACTTGTCTCATGTCGCCCCGACGGAATGAGACAAGTTGCTTTTTTCTAGTATATTTTCTTGTTTTATATTTACCATATAAAAATAGCATTGTAAAATGCAAAATTAAAAAGTTATAACTAACAGTTTTTGATTTGGTTTTGATAATATTGTTATATATTTTTTGTTTGTTTAATGATTATTAGGAATATTTAAACGAAGATTTGATGATTTTTTGGGCGTAGGTAACACAGCAGTGATCTAACTAACGTACTTACATTTACTACCTAATACTTTTCAGATATTTTTTTACAACTTGCATTGCAAGTGTCTAATTTAAAACTAACATATGAAAACGCCGAGTCACTATAACTTTATCTTCTTAGCCTTAAGCTTCAACACATTTCTGTTCAAAATAAAATTTGAAGACCTACCTAGTTTTTCTACTACCTGATGTGGTGCCGTAACTTTACTTACATCAATATCGCATAGAACCATAGGCTATTTTAGTTCAATTCAAATGCATTGGGATTGCCGCATTTTCATTTCAGGCACAGGCCTGAAAAATTGGAACTTCTAGTTATATTATTATGCAATGTAATAACATTAAAATACAACGTGAACTGCTTAACTTGATAATATGTAAAGCTTTGTGAATCAACGATAGACAAAAAGTTATCGTCACGCGAAATAGGAATGTTTTATCATAGCATCTATTATTTCGCAAGTCTATGGGTAGATAAAACTTTTTACGTCCGCGGCGGGGCCAATGAAGTTTCCACATAAACGATACAACTTTTCAGCACCAGGCGAAAGTGCAGTCACCTTTCAGTGCTTTTCAGTCTTTCGCGGAATCATGGGCTAACGGAGAAGATACTTAGAAATAATAAAAAATTATAATCGGTGTGAATCACGTAATGAGGTTCTCGTAACTTGATATTGGAGGAAAGTTTCTGTGTTCATGTGGTGAATTTTATTCAGCAAACATTCATGAGTCATACATTTTATAACTGCACCATTGAAGCGCTTGGTAGTCTCGCTTAGAGACAGATCAGAAGACGACACAAGAAACTAAAATAAGAAAGTCTGAATTTTTGGAACATCTGCTGCTACCTAGCTGAATCCCTGATGCTGGACAACGACAGTGTAAACGAAATAATCGCAATGACAGAAAATTTCTATAAAGTAGATAATTTAGAGAGTCAAGAAATATTAGCGGAGATCAATAAAGGTAAGAATGTATAAAATTATTTTTTGTGTGATTTAATACGAATATTGACTCTATTTACACTAAAAGTCTATTACGGAAACAATAAATAAATCAGGCAGCAAATTGTAATGTCAATAAAATTGTGGAATCGAATTCTATAGTTCTATGAACTTTAGCGTGACAGTGACTAACATTGCAAGGAATAACTATCATAAAATCATCTTTGCCAACCCATCCATTTTACTGTCTCGGAAACCCTAATAATTCGCATAAGTCTTAGCTTGACGTCACCAATCACCCGATAAGTTTTATTCCACCGCACGAAATCGTGTACCAATAACCGAAAAGTGGAAGCCCTTTCGTCAGTTCATTTCGGTACGTCGGAACGCGAACCCAACTTTAATGCTAGTAAATTACCCGATTCAACAGTAGTCATGGTGACAGAAAGCATCGCGTCGGAAACGATAGATACAATAGTATAGTTCTGAAGCCCTAACGGAAAACAGTCGCTAATGTTGCTTTTAGATTCATATTCTAAGATGTTATGGTGGAAGCAGCTAGAAAGCATTCAGTACAACGTCATGATGTTTGAACGAGAAGAAGAAGCCAGAAGGCAATATTTAGATAAAACTACAGTAACTTTAACTATACCGACACGAGATCCTGTGTTTCATGACAACTACTTTATCGCTAGTTTAGAACAAGTGAAATCACTACAAGCGTCATTATTTCCTATTTATAACAAAGGTAATGAAATGACCTTCACGTAACCCTAACTTGATATTGAAAATGGAAAGTAAATCAATATTATTAAGCAGTGGCGATGCCTCATAAATCATAATGTAACTTAAATAAAAATCAGTGTTTTATATTTTATTTTCTGTACACAGGGACATTTTTATCGAATTTCCTTCAAAACAACATAAAGACTAATCAAATAGAAATCAATACTGATATAAAGACATTCAGAACTACAGCTAAATTAAAAGAGCCCCGGGATTTATTCGCGTTACCGAAGGAGCTGGACTGTCCTCAACAAACACCACGATGGCCTTCGGAATGCCAGGTTAGTGCGAGTATCTGACTGCACATTACACTATCTTTTTACATACTGTTATGCTATGCATGGTCAAAAGGATTCCATCCCAACTTGCGCCATTCCCAAGTTGGCCCAACTTATTGTATAGGTACGCTTCGAATGTTATTTATTATGTGCTGATAAAATTTAAGTGAAGTTCATTATTACATGGCATAGTACTCGTTATGACTAAAAATATAATAAATACAGTATGTACTCAAAACGGAATAATCACACAAGGGCGTCGTACTTTGAGCAAGTAATAAATAAATGAATAAATGTATGTCTCGTACAAGGACTTTCGTCATTATATTTAGCAAAAACCGTCGGGCGACGTTCATTTGTGCTTATAACAATATAATTTTCATATTTACAAATTGATCTCTGTCTATCATTGAAGGTCGTCGAAGAAAGAATACAACATTTAACTTGGAACCCAGCGTCACCGGAACCATATTACATTCAAACAGGCAAAGAACTTAAGCCACAGCCAGTGGGTGAAGACGCTGGCACCGTAATATTTCAATACTATCCTATGAGTGCTGTTAACTATGTGAGTACGAGACAAAAGGAGATATTTTCGTTGCTTTTAATTTAACTATTGACACAAAACTCTACGGGTATGACTGCCATAACGCATGTTTGGGTTATTTTACGTAAGAGACCACTAGTACAGTGTGTTGCTATGCATTTTAATTTTTTTTCTTATTTTCTGACATTTTGTAGTAATATGCGGCCTATCGCTTATCTACTATGTTACTGGATTAATTATGCCATTATTCATAGGTATTCGTATCACCAACTCATTACGCAATAGATAACATACCGAATGGGGTTTGAACATTCCTTTGTAGTTAGGGAATTTATTATCCAAATATTTTATTAGTAAAATAACTATAGATTTTACCTTAGATTGTCTTTATAGCGCCTGCTATTGTCTACGTGGAGTTACTCTATGGTTCTTTTAGACTCTAATTCCTAAGTATCGCCGTTGTATTTCGCCAAGCCGAGGGCGAAGCTCCTTTGACGTCCTGTTCTATTTTGTGCTTGTATGTAATAAATAACACTATCTTATATATATACCGCGGTTTCGGGACCCAATCGATATAATGGTACAACTACGTTACTCTTAACAAATTCAATCAAGATCTGTTGTGAAGAAATTGATGGGATTTGTATGCTATTGCATGTAGTGTAGGTGTAGGTGCATAATATACAGCACTAAACTCAAACACTGCTATATGCATAAACAAACACCTGCTTTGTTTATATATTTTCGTTTAAAAAATATTAATTGGTCCTTTCATGATTTGTGTGCTCAAATGACAGTAAGATTTATTTAAGGTCAGTGCTTAATGTTATTTAATATACACTTTGTATATCTTCCAGTTTAGTCGGTCAAACGTAGGAGGATCAAGACTATTTCTCTCGGCTTGTGCTAGTGCCAGTCCCATAGCTGGTGGTGAAGATGAACTTAGATTTGAATCTAGATTCGAAAGCGGGAATCTTGCTAAAGCGATCAAAATAACGTCGGCTTACTACGAATTACATTTAAGGACTGATTTATACACAAACAGACATATGCAATGGTTTTATTTTAGAGTGACTAACACTAAGAAGCAAATGATGTATAGGTAAACAGGGTTTGTTTAGAATTACTTTGTTTAATAATAGTGATGATTTTAATGTGACCAATAACAACTTTCCAGGTTCTCAATAGTTAATTTATCAAAAGGTGAAAGTTTATACAATGAGGGTATGCGACCGTTACTGTATTCAACAAAGGACGCACAACTACATTCAATTGGTTGGAGACGATGCGGTGATAACATTGCATACTTCAAAAATGACCCTACGTTAGTAACGCAGAGTTAAATATTAATAGTAAAAATCTTGAGTGCAAAAAAATATCAAATTACAATTTTGTAGATCCGAGGAAGAGGAACAGTTTCCCAGTTACACATTGACCTTCAACATAGAATTTCCACATACAGATGATGCCGTTTACATCGCTCATTGTTATCCATACACATATTCAGATCTGCAAGAATACCTTTCACGACTGCAAGCCCATCCTGTGAAATCAACATACTCAAAGTTAAGACTACTTTGTCGAACACTAGCCGGTAACAACGTTTATTACTTAACCATTACAGCACCACCAAATCCTAGTGAATTGGAGCAAAAGGTGATAATTTATTCTATAATTGAGAAATATAAACACGGCAGGGACTATTCGAAGACCTTCTCAAAGTTATTTACTTCCCATTGCAGAAAAAGAAAGCTGTCATAATAACTGCAAGAGTGCACCCCGGAGAGACTCCTTCATCGTGGATGATGAAAGGCTTTATGGACTACCTGACAGGAGATTCCAATCAAGCGCGAGAACTACGCGAAAAGTTTATTTTCAAACTAGTACCAATGTTGAATCCAGATGGTGTAAGTGATAAAATATAATGAAAACCACGTTCAATTGTTACTTACGACAGAATTCAAATAAAAATTATTGTTACAGGTGATTGTAGGCAATAATCGTTGTTCGCTGACCGGAAAAGACCTGAATAGACAATATAGAACAGTAATAAGGGAAACTTATCCACCAGTATGGCACACCAAAGTAATGATTCGGAGGTAAGTAAGGCAGCAATTATGAAATAAGTTAAAGAAATTATAAAACTTTGCTAAGCCAACTAATCATTTTATTTAGATTACAGGAGGAATGTGGAGTCGCAATGTACGTAGACTTGCACGCTCACTCCCGAAAACACAATATTTTTATCTATGGATGTGAAAGTCGTAAAACTAGTGATAAACGCTTACAGGAACAGGTATTTCCTCTGATGTTACACAAAAATGCAGCTGATAAGGTAAGCTTAAAGTTAAGTAAGTAACTCTTTAATTCATAATGAATTGGTAAATCTCGATTCCACTTCCATTGCAGTTCTCATTTGAAAATTGCAAATTTAGAATTCAACGCAGTAAAGAAGGCACAGGTCGTGTAGTTGTTTGGATGTTGGGAGTAGCAAACAGTTACACAATGGAAGCGTCTTTTGGGGGTTCAGAATTGGGTAGTCGAATGTCGACTCATTTCTCGGTCCAAGATTTTGAAAGTTTGGGTAAAACTTTCTGCGAAACGCTGTTAGACTTCTATGACGAAGATCCAAGTAAAGAAAGACTAAGAACCAAAATTGTAACGAGGCTCTTACAAGAAGGTTCTAATGCAGATGAACCAACAAATATTGATTTATCAGATTATTCCAGGTAGGTACTTACATACGTCTTATAAAGACAAGCATATTTATTTTGTTTTTGTTAATGATTTCCAAATAATATAGGATTACTAATTTGTGATTTTAGCGACGAGGGCGATACGTCTAGCAGTAGTTCAGAAGCCGGTGCACTGAAAGAACCAATCGATAAAGCACAGCCAGCACCGCCCTCTTCACCACTGTTGCCAGACATAAATAGAAATATAACTGAGGTAGATAATATTTTAAAATAAAATAATTACTTCAAATAATCGATAGTTACAACTCCTCATTATTTGTTCCACAGGCTACAAGAAGACCTCGACCGAAACTGGAGAAGATTAAAAGAATCGAAAGAAAAAATACAAAAAGAGAAACTTTACAGGTAAAAAACGTTAAATTGCTATCAGTAACTACAGCTGTAGTCTTCTTTCCTTGGACGGAATGTGGAAGCTACCGTTAAGTTACCAAGGAACACACAGACAAATTATAAGAAAAATGCATAATTTAAGGTTTCCAGAGCTACTATAGATTTGACATCAGATGCAATGACGTCATCAGATGGAGAATCATTGGAAGAAAACTTTAGTCCGATCAGAAAAGTACACAGATTATTACATTCCTCCCCGAAGTCGAAACCGAGAAGGAAAAAGAAGATGCCGCCGGAATTAAAGATAATACCAGCACACGTGAGTGACTCATGGATAGGTAGTTATAGATCGTCATAGATGTTGTCAAAGGATTGAAAGAGTTCTGTGATCTGTCTTATTAGAAGACCAAAAGCCTTCTGAGCTGTTTAATTTTGTGATAACGAAAACATGTGCAACGAAAAGTTTCCCTATATATGCATGCCTTTTTTATATACTAAGAAAAATATTTTACCAGTCATGGGTCGTGGTACACCTGAGTGATTCGCCTAAGTGTACCACGAGCACTTTCTCTTGCACGTAGGTATTAATTTCAAAATATCTATTAGCCATGGTACACCAAATTCCATTTTCGCCCGTGGTCCCGTCTCGAAGTCCCTGGAAGAAACCAAACCCCAAAAGTACTCCACGTTTTGCCCGTGGTTTCTTCATTAAATATCACGTGGAGTCCAGACAAACATGGAAAGTGAACAAAATGTTTCAGTTTCCATGTTTATTATTGTTGATTTGTGGATTGTTCTTAACCGGCTTACCTTCGCCATGTAGTCTGTAAATATTATATCCGCCATGTAAATAATAAACATGGAAACTAAATTATTTTGTTCACTTTACAACTGTCTGGCATCCACGTAATATTTAACTAATTGGCGCCAACAAATCTACTAGGTGGATCGTTTGAGTTGAATTTAAAAAGGAAAGCCGATAGGAATCGGTATGTATAGCCCCGTCGCCTAGGTATAACTCTGGTTGGTTATGCTGCCTTGGTACTGTTCCTTTAATATTTTTCTACTTTTTGTATTAAGTATATCACACTAGGCTCCCACACATTACTCGCAAAAACTTAAAAATAATAAAGGTGCTGATGGTACACCCAGGTGTACCACGACACATGACTGCCATTTACGCATAGGGTGCCGCCCCACGGTGGGCAACGGTCTAACTAGCACCGTGACATCTCCCCAAAAAGTTTTTGAACAATATCGAAGTAAAATGCAGTATTTCCAAATCATGACGATCTGTTCTAATGCAAACTGAACTTCTTAGGCTCTAGAATTACTTGTTAAAGCTGCAAAATAATACTTAAATTCATACTTTCAACTTGTGCCAAAAATACATATTATTTAGAATAAATATTTGAACTTTACTTGGAGATTTATTTGAATTGTGTTTATATTTTACTATAATACTACACACCCTTCCACTTTAAACTACATCCAAAAATTCAATTTCACCTCGTTAGTTTTGTCAAACAAGAACTTTGAAAATAACTTATAGATATCAACTGTTTAATTGACTTATAAACCAAGCCCCGGAAAACCCCAAAAAGTAACACTTTTAGCGTGAAGAGACAATAATCAGGAATAATATTCAGCAAAAAAAGTCTGCGGATTTTGTGGGTTTTTTTTTAGATATTCACGTTTTAATACTCTAGAATTGACTCCTGCTAAGAAAACGGGGCAATTTCACAAAGTTACCTCATTTAGGATTAACTACTAAAACGAAAACTATAGTAATTAATGTAAGATTTAACTAACGAGAACGAGAATAGGTTAAATAATCAATAAAAATCCAAAACTGTGTTACTGTAGTTTTTTTAAATACTTTATGTGAAACCTGTGAAAGTGCCTACAAGAAATTGCATAGCAAAAGCGCCTTGAATACTCTGACTGAAGACGCATTTTCGTCTTATATATTGAAAAAAACGCTTATTCTACACCCTAATGTACCTGGATTGTATCTTTGGTCATCGCAAGGGATAATATTTAGTATGATATATTTGTTTTTTTTTATTAGGCATGTTATTTTTTTTTAATATAATTTACAAAAATTTTGTAAATTATATTTAAAAAAAATAACATAACAAAATAAAACGTTGTAGTGTAGTGCATTTGAAAGAACACACATTCACAAATATCGCAAAAAAACTTTACACCAATACATAGAGTTATGAGCAATGTATATAGATGAGCCTGAATTAATATACATAGATAATAGAGATGAACATACTTATATACTTTTTGCAAATACATAAATATTATATACTTATGTAACTTCTCAATCCCTTTCAATTCGTCATTTGAAAGATATTCACATACTTCAGGCCGTCACTATTTGACATTTGATACGGATTGTGATCGGGACGCGTTTTGAAAGGTATTGAATGAACGAAATTGAAACTGTATGTGTATGGAGAAGTGTCAAATGAAGTGTCATTTAAAACATCATTCGTTCCGAAAGGGATTGCGACTGCAAGTTACACAATTTCATAAATCACTATCACATAACAATACCTTTGAAAAAAATTTATGATAGATTTAAAATTAAACAATTAGAGGACGGGTCGTCGTTATCACGTTGTATAACAAACACCTAAAAATCCAAACTTTTACATTATTAATTTTGTTTTATATTATTATAACTTTCATTACCAAATAAAATTTTAAGAATAGAACAATTTTTAATTTCAGGCAAGTGATTCACCATATCAATCTGATCGCGAAAAGAAAATACCTAAATCTGGAAGACCTCGGAGTGTATCTATGTTCAATGAAACTATTGAAAAGCCAAAATTAAATCCAGCTTCCTGGCACCGATTCAGAGGTCTACCACCACCAAAGTAAGAAAAATTAAACTTTATTTGGAAACATAATGATTTTAAACTATAGCAATTCATACATGGTAATAATTCTAGGCATCTATCAGAAATCAAAAATAAAAACACACAACCAACAGAATTACAAGTAAAACTTAACTCGTTGAAAAGAAATGTGTGGTCAGGCGTGCAGAGTGAAGAAAAAGGACCCTTATCATGGGGCATCTCTAGTTTTGCAATGAATTCTTACTTCACTGATAGTGAAGCATTGCTCAGGTATGATTGCTTCAAACAACTCTAGAAAAATCTCTCTAGACTTCTGTCGCTTAATAGTGTTTGTGTTACGTGATCAAAAATTTAATAAACTAAAAATTAACCTTATGCAAAAATGTTAACAATTAATATTAATGTCTGACATAGATAGTAAAATTAGTTTTTAAATTATTTATTTATCTATTTGTATTGCTGCTATATTTTTACTGCAGGTCTTGTTCTAAAAAGTTGGAGGAATTGGAAGGAGAAAGGAAAAAGAGAAAAGATGAGAAAAAGAAAAAGAAAATAAAGACTAAAAAGAGTCTTCCGAAGGTGCCAAATATTATTGAGGATATTATAGAACCATTCAGTAAGCCAAAATCCTCAAAGAAAAAGGGAAAGTAAGTATATCTGCAGACCCACATAAAGAGCAAATAAAAATCTTGCTATTTGAACTATTATAATAAAATTATATGTAAATTGTATATTATATAGACTTGCAACGAATATTCGGCCACTATTTGGTATTCGGCATACTTTTTAATACCGACACTTTTTTAATACAGACCGAATACCGAATACTAAACTACTCAATTTTGGTAGTCAAATAATTGGTAAAATTAAAGTAAAAATAGCATTGATTTATTTTTTTATTTTTTTATTGGCGTAATCGATTATACATTATTGCATTTTTAGTTATATATTTTACAAATTTTCACTTTTAAATAAATTAAAACGTAGAGAATACGATAAACTGCACAAATTAATGACTTACTAACTTTTAGTTTAGGTATCTCGCATCTCGCATAATCTCGTTTCGAAATCTAGCTGATTAGCCTAGTAGCAATAAAGCGCAAAAAAACACGTCGATACATACGGGTTTGGGTAAAGTTGGCGTCTTTTTGAATTTGAGCAGCCAGTAATGAAACTTAGATATTATGAAAGAAGAAAATAAAGTAATCATTAGCTATTATGGACAAATTTCTCTAAACTATATCGAAAAGGAGATATTTGGTTTTGTATTGTATTGTTCGTGAAAATAGACTAAATCAAGACGCATATACTACGCGAATATTTACGTAAAAAGAGCTACACAAGGACTGGATGCAATATAGAGACACTCGTCATCTAAATCACATGATGACACCCACTGCTGGGTATAGGCGTCCCTTAAGGATCACTCCTGCGCTGCCCGCATCCAGCAGCTTCCCGCGACAAGGTGGACCGCGAAAAGATCGTCGGTTCACATTGTCGGGGGCCTACCCACGAAGCGTCGTCCGGTGCGCGGTCGCCATTCCAGAACCTTTCCGCCCCAACGGTTCTTCTCGCTATGTGTCCCGTCCACTGCCACTTCAGCTAAGCAATCATACGAGCGATGTAGGTTACTTTAGTTCTCCTACGGATCTTCTCATTTCTGATTCGATCACGTAGGGAAACCCCGAGCATAGCTCTCTCCATTGTACGCCGTGTGACCATGAGCCCCCTTATCAGACCCAAAGTTAGCGATCACGTTATAAGTCATCACTGGTAATACACACTGGTCATAGACTTTTGTCTTGAGACACTGAGGTAAGTTGGACGCAAAGATTTTACGGAGCTTCCCGAATGCTGCCCATTCGAGTTGGATTCGACTAGAGAGAGATCTCTTTCGCAAAGTTGCACTTACCTAACTGGACTGTCTGTCCAAGAGAAACGTAGTGGTCAACAACTTCGAGCGTAGTGTTCACAACGTGAACTGGAGTGCGTACAATATGGGAATTTGGCATGATTTTCATCTTATCCATATTCATCCTAAGACCCACTCTTTGGGAAGCACTACGGAGATCTTCGAGCATTGTGTTCAGGTCCTCCAAGAGCTCAGCCATAAGGACTATATCATCGGCAAAAGGAAGGTGTGTCAGATACTGACCATTAATGTTGATGCCGAGTCCTTTCCAGTCCAAGAGTTTAAATATGTCCTCCAACGCAGCTGTGAACAGTTTCGGAGAAATGACGTCTTCCTGTCTAACACCTCGCTGCACTTGGATGGGATTTGTGCTCTGGTTCTGTAATAGGACCGTCATGGTGCCATGTTCGTATAAGTACCTTAACACCTCGATATACCGATAGTCCACTTGGCACTTCTGGAGAAACTGCAGCACTGCCCAGGTCTCTATTGAATCAAAAGCTTTCTCGTAGTCCACAAACGCCAGGCAAAGTGGCAGATTATACTCCTCGGTCTTTTGTATAACCTACCGCAACGTATGGATGTGGTCTATGGTGCACAAGCCTTTTAGGAACCCGGCTTGTTCGGGAGGCTATGTTATGATGATTTGACTTTATTGTTTGATTAGATTTTTTTATTAAATTTAAATACGCTTTATGATTAGGACCCAGCTGATACATCTTCTATAGTAACATTGTAAGTTGTGTCTTACCTAGATGACATTGTTGTGTATGGGCTGATTTTTAATGTAAGTAACGACACATGATGTAACTAAAAAATCTGAAATAAAAACATTTTATAAAAAAAATTCAAACCGACTTCAAAAAGTAAAAAATAAAACTTTTGGAGTCGGTGCTAGCTAAGGCCAAAAAATTTATAGTTAATAGAAGTGCAATGTAGAATGCCCTGGCTGGCACCGACTCCAAAAGTTTTATTTTTTACTTTTTGAAGTCGGTTTGAATTTTTTTTATAAAATGTTTTTTTTATGTGTTTTTATTAATTCCCAAAACCCAATACTGAAGTCACATTCACAGACGCTCGTAAAACGGTAAAAGCAATCTCTAATATCAATATTGTCAAGTCATTATTATGGTTTTTTTTACATAGGTTAATATTTGATGCCACTCTGATGCCACACAGGACATAAATAATTGAACATATATCCACACCTAACATAGCACAATTAAGCAATATTAAAATTAAATGTGGCCGCTGAAAAATAAAAGACGTCAATACAAAGTTACCCATACCCCTTTGGCACTTCTAAGTACTTTTAGCCGAATATTCAGCTATTTGGCCAGAACCTCAACAAATATTCGGTGTTCAGCAAATGGCTGAATATACTATTTGTTGCAAGCCTAATATTATATCTTTTTTTTTTTAGGTTAAAACACTCCAAGTCACAAAACTCACCATATATGAATAACCCAAGTTTCACTGATATACCAACTAAAAATGTACAATCACTGATCCAGAAATCCAATCCAAATGAAGGCAGACAAGCCAAAAACCGTTTCAGAAAAGGTGCTATAGTAACTACGGCTATACAAACTAAGAAATCTACAAATAAGAACACATTAATGTTGTCTGATAATTCTGATACAGATGATTCCAGTCAGTCATTAAAAAAAGTTAAAAAGAAAAATAAAACAGCAAAGCCTGAACTTCGAAAAACTACCTCTGAAAATAAACTTAAAATCTGATAGTTTCAGGGTTGCCAGATGCCCTGATTATTTTTGTTTTCTAGGCTTTGATAATACAGAAACCCTAAATTAGGAAAAAAAATATAGGGTAAATAAAGGATGTTTTGTTAGGCTGGCTGGTGCATAATGTGACTTTATGGTTTAAATTCACCATTAATATTTTTTTATTTAAACATGCAAATATTCTAGTATTACATGTTTTTTAAAATGTACAGTGTTTAATAAGCTATTTATTTAAACAATAAGTATGAGTGAAAAAAAAATATCCTCTTAAAACACTACTGTTTTAATTGTCTCCCATAAAAATATCCAAAACCCGTATTTAAGATGTTGGTAGCCCTTAAGTCATGAAGAGGAAGGTGGCAACCCTAGTTATAATGTTTTAGAAGGACTTAGCGCTTTTGTAAATTTAATAAGTTTTATTACTTTTCATTATTGTAATGAAGTTTTCAGAAAATTTATTCTAAGTTAAATGTAGCAAGTAAAAAAATTTAAGTCTGAATTAAAAGTAGTTGTACAACAGAGTTTCATTTATTTATTGCTTACATTCAATTAATTGTCACTTGATAACATCAACAACAAATTCAGGCAACTTGTTACACATGGAAATCACTTATTTCGTGAAAAATACACCAACAAAAATTTTATATGTATTGTAGGTTTTTTTTTTGTCAAAACAATGTAGAATATAAAAGATAATTCACTTACTATTTTTCCGAGTTTTTATTAAATAATCACGACTACAATTTTATCAAAACTGATGCAAAAAAACTATTTATTTTCAGCAATGAGACCTTTGCATTGTAATGTCAATGTCAACAATGTCAAATATGACAGTTCATATCATCATCAATCAGACGTTTTTCATAGAATGAAGCAAGAGTTACAGACCGTACTGCCTTGTTATCAATCTTTTTATTAACAAAACAATTTCTATCAAAGAGTATGATTGATGACACTACGTTCCGAGCATAAGAATAATAAATGTATTTTAAAAGTCATGGGATTATTTACGTAAATAAATATGTAATTCAAAAACACATCTTTTAAAATATTAACATGCATTACTTCATATATATTTTTCTTGTTTAATTTATCAACACACATTTGTTAACCAACTTGTTTGCGTCAAATTGGTTGTAGTAGTACAAAAAGCATTTAAAACAGGTGTATTTGAAGGGAATGCCAATATTCTTAATTCTCCAGTGTCAGAAAATTGAAGAGCATTGCTAATTCTTGATCCAGGTGCAGTTGTTGACGCTCCCGGTACTTGTGGTTCGCCAGTAATAGGATTAAAAGTACCACATCTAGTGCGAGCTAGTATACAAGAAGTAACATTTGTAAAAAACCGAACATTGTCAGCATCCTGCATAATGTTAACGCCCGTGCGAGCTTCCCTTGTGCATTGAATTATCTAAAAAACGTAAACAAACATTTTAAAACACAATCAATTAATAAAAATGTTGTCCTCCTGTTGTTCATTTTTTATAACAATTTAGCACGTACCAAATTATTTGAATTTGTTCTTCTTAAACAGCGTACAAAATCACAGTAACCCATAAAACAACCAGATGGTTGCACATTTAGTGCTGATGTTGCTAGAGCCTTAAACGTAAAATTAAATAAATCTCGTTAATTATTACCACACAGAAAGTACCTAGCTAGTATTATAGAAAAAGTCCTAAAACAAAATCATTTTAAATTAAAAGCATCAAAATTAAAAGAATTATAAAGTCATTATCATAAGCATGCTTGCATAACTAAACTCAGTACAATCTGTTTATTTTAGTATTTTCATTATGTGTATGACCTTTACAATAAAAACAAAAACTTACCGCGAGGGTAGTTGCACAATTAGCATAAGAGGTATTGACGAAATATTGTGTAGCACAAACACTGAGTGCGTTCAATTCTTGTGGACCCTAAAAACGTGCCATTAAGATGTATTTTTATTTGTAGTAAGTCTTGTAAGTAGATATAGACAGGTCTAAGTAAGTATAATTTTACCTCTGCTAAAGATGTCACCTGAGTGAAGCACGTAATACATGCATCTCGTAATGTTACATTAGTAGGTTGAGCTGTACTACACACCAGGTTAAGTAAATTCTGTAACTTAGCCCTAAAACATAAAACTACATTAAAAGACCGTACTCTTTGCTTCCTGTCGTGTCGTCTCCTCAATTTGTAATACCGAAGAGGTAAGTCTTATAGTATACTAATATTATTGTAAAAGTATGTCAGTTTCTTTGTTTGATTGTTACTCTTTCACGCAACAACTACAGAACCGATTTGGATGAAATTTGGCACACAGATAGAAGATAGTCTGGATTAAAACATAGGCTACTTTTTATCTCGATATTCCCACGGGAACTAAGCGGGTGAAACGGCGGACGGCCGCTAGTCAGGAATATAATCTAGATATTTATTGCCTCAATTAATTACATACCCATTTGAAGGACAGAGTGCTGCTAATTTTTGAGTTTTCCATTGAATTAATTTGTTTTTTACATCACTTAGATCAAATACACCATTTGAAGCTAATCCTACCTGAAAAGCAAATACAAGTAGGACTTAAAATAAATGGTAAAAAATTACTCATAAATACTGAATGTGCTGTTAAATATATAAAAAGTACTCTGTGTATTAAATCCTAAACAATTTGACTAACCTCGCTTAAGTTTAACGAATTCTGATTCTTCCATTGCAAAATATTTTTCTGAATCTCGTTAAAATCTATAAGAGTACCATAAATCTCGATCTGTAGAGCAAATAATTTTAAAATTGTAATTATAAGTAGGCTAACTATTTAATTAATGAACTTCTAAGAGATCACGTTAACTTTTTTATTTTATTCTCATTGACTAATTAGATTCCTTGATAAAGTTTTTAGAAGGACTCGTTTGATTCCGTAACTTTTAGTAAACTAATTAGTATACTTACAATTAACGTAAGAAGAATGCTTGCGTGAATTTTCGTTATTTTTGTCATTGTTAAGTCATTATTTATATCCAATTACTAGTTAACAACTAAAAGGTAAACCTTCTTGCTATAAAGCCAAAACTATACTGCATATTATTGAATAGAAAGTTCATAACTGTTATATGTAGTTACATTGTAAATATATACAACATAGGTAATACAATTGATTCCTGTGAATGTTATTATTATTGCAACAATTTAACAGGACTCAAATTATTGACCAACCGACGTAGGTACTTAACTATTGTATGAATGCAAGTGGCGTAAAGTTGTGAAAGTGGAAGTGTCAATGAGTGGTAATCGCACAAATGAACTACAATGTACTTAAGTGCAATAAAGTGCAATATACAGTCAACAGCACCCACGGCTTTACATTTGCACTACGAAAACCGCCGCTATTACAAGCGAGACGACGTAAGGGCCGCTCCCAAGGTCAAAGTGTAAAACCGTAGCTGCTGTTGACTGTACCTA
This sequence comes from Chrysoteuchia culmella, assembly GCA_910589605.1. Lineage (NCBI taxonomy): Eukaryota > Metazoa > Arthropoda > Insecta > Lepidoptera > Crambidae > Chrysoteuchia > Chrysoteuchia culmella. The sequence continues at coordinate 9,112,604 of OU342647.1, read as the reverse complement.
ACTAATAAATAGATATATAAGATATATGATAAGCCAAATAACAGGTGTAAGAATATAATAACAAAATGGATACAGGCTTAGTTATGAAGAAACTGAAGCATTCGTGCAATTTATCTATAAACAATAGCATAAAACAAAGCATATGTATGTACTGCAATTTATATATTTTTAAATTATATATATATTTATGTATTCATTTATACTTACTTCATACATACTTATTAATGTGCATATATACTCATAATAAAATATACAAACATTAACACTTTTGCAATTTATAGTAATTCATTACAGTTGTTTGTATGTAATGATATGAGAGAGTGGGGTCTCCTAGAACAGGCTTTTTGTGCTTAAAATGAGACTTCATCAACTAGTTTTAAGTAAAAACTGTAAAGACCCATAAATATTTTAATTTTCATTTCATTTTCAATAAAAATAAATAATTATCGTGAAACTTTTGACAAACTTATCCAGTAGGTATTTACTTCCAGTAGGCAATCCTGTTGGTACAAGGGCGTCGCCAAGGGGGGCAGGGGGGGGCAGCTGCCCCCCTCCTAGAGATTAAAAAAATTAAGCTAATTGCAAAGCAACCAAAGTCCTTTCTCCTAAGTACTTCCTTTGCCGATAGCACAGAACAGAAAAAACAGTAGAAGTAGCATGCATGAGACGGGTCTCTCACATAGAAAACCTGCGCCGAAGGGGCTACACTTCTCGCAGCGCGGGAGACGTGTATTTCCCATTTGCATGCTTGCATGTTTGCTTGCTTGCATTGTGCTTACTTTGCTTGCATGCTGGCTTTGCATGCTTGCTTGCTTGCTTGCATTGCATGTTTGCTTGCTTGTTTGCTTGCTTTGCATTTGCATGCATTGCACGTATGCATTGTATATTGTATACTGTTAACATTAAAGTATTTGAAACATATTTTATAACAAATTGATATGCCAATAAATGTTATAATTAGTAATCATTATGGTGAAAACATTTATGAAAAAAAAAAACTACTGAATTACCATTACAAAAGAGGTTATGGGGAAAAAAGTATGCGATATGATTTATTCTGTATGAACGTTATGCGAAATGACATGTATGCCATACAAACGTTATGCAGCTCTAAAATATGTCTTTCTGTTTTATGCAAACGAGTGTGGTTTAGTGGTAACAGTCACCGGTCTCAGTACCCAGAGGTCCCGGGTTCGATTCCCAGCGGGGGTACATATTGTATTCAGTTTGGTAGTATGACTTGTTGTAAGTCCGCCTAGCTAGCTACTACCATCTTATCTGTCTGACGCCATAACAACTGTTTTTAGCATTGTGTTCTGGCAGTTAGAGATAAGGTAGCCAGTTCCTCAGTGATTGAGGATTCCGGGAGAGGATCGCTTCTATCTTCAACCTTATCAATACTTAACATAAGATACTTGGACGAAAAGATAAGATATGATAAAGGATAAGAGTATTCCCGCTGTTGATAAAAAAAAATACAACGGGTTGCACTCCGGGAGTGCCGGCAGAAGTGAAAACCGCTTAAACGAAACAGCAGGAGCAGGCATTTTACATTTTCGCCGCGCGGTAGAAAGAGAGGGGGATTACTTCCTCTCCTACGCCGCCGCGCCGGTGGTCTACTCTCTCTCCGTCTTACGAATTTTCGATCAGGGTCACGTGTCCTGAGTTTTTTACCCATCCCAAAAATTTCAAACTCTGATGAGCACAACGCCGCTATAGAAGTTTTCTCTTCAAAAAACGTGCAAATATTTTATTATTTATTCAATAAACAAATTCAATATTTTTTTCTTTAAATTAATCAATTCAAATAAGATTAAGATTGGATTTATTGTATTTTATTGTAGTCAATCCAACCTCATACCTAATTAGTGCAATTTCAATAGGAAATGTGCAATATATTAAGAAAATGTATTTTTTGACGTAAATGTGCAAATCCGATATTAATTTCGGAATTCTGATATTGAGATCTAATATCGGAATTGAAAACCTTCCGATATTACATGCCCCCCTATTAGTCAGGCCGCACACCAGAGATACATTTGTATTACAGTAATTTTGGCGCCACATTTGAAATGGGACACATTTATCGACCCTCTATAGTTGTATACCAGCACATCAAGGACACAGTTTGTGGCGAGACGTTTGCCGCGCCCAGCCGCGCCACACGAATTCAAGATCGAACACGTTCCTTTTATGAGGCGCCAAAATGAAAGACAACATTGAATTTTATGTGGAATTTATTGCAGAAGTTGAAAAAAACCCCTATTTTATATAATCACATACTCAATGACTATAATAACAGACGAATGACAGACATTATTTGGACTAAGATCGGCGAAAAATTCAATGAAAGGTTTAAGTAAATATACCTACCTATACCGTGTAATTATTTTGCCATTCATTAATAGCCACATCAAAAAATCGTCGTCGTCAGACGATTATGTCGACATTCTGTTGCTAGTGCCGCGCACAGATTAGCTGAATAAATTTTGCGTAAAAGCAATTCTTTTCACTTTAAGATGGATAAAGTATTTGTATATCTTCTGTGTAAGCGCTTATACAGATGATATTCAAGCAATTTGGGCACAAAATATCTTGCTTCAATTTGGATAACATTTGATTAATAGATAGCAGCTGAATAAATATATTATACATTATACATCTTTTATGCAGTTGTTAATTTGTGAGTTTAGATATTCAAATGATATTCAAAACTCCGATGTCAGGAGTAGTTTTACCAAGAAATTATGCAAGTCAAAAAATTATAAATGTATTTTTGTGTTACTTAATTGTAATGGTAACTGATCACGTCTTAAAAAATTTGGTAAGTAAATTGTTTCATACATTTTAAGTAAGTTTAAGGTGAATTATATAAACGCATGGCACTTTACAGTGAATTATCAATATGATTATTATACATTTTTTAAACGCCTTATGATAAAGCTACAATTTAAAAGGTCAACAAATGTGAAATAATATTTAAATTAAATTATCTTTACTTTTTATCAAATTTCAGTCCCAGCAAATAATGAGAATCAAATTTTGTAATACTGCTAATGTTTCCTACTCACTAAACAAAGTGTTTCATAAGATAAATGTTGAGGATTTTTATAAAAAGAGGTTATGTCGAACGTTAGTTAATGGCGGACGGCAAATTTGAATAAAAGTGTCTATTTCAGTGATTATTTTGCTTATTTCTGCATAATAGTTCACATACGACTACATATCCAGAAATTATTTGGTTTAAAGTACAATAATTATACATTTCTCAGAGAAAGGTCTTAAATTACATAATGCAGTATACTCTTATTCAGCTTTTTAGGGTTCTTTTTTATAGAAAATAAATACATGAATTTTTGAGGTTGATGGGACTTATACTAATGTAGGTAGGTAGAAAGTTATCTACAGTACTACTATGAATGACGCATTGCGTAATATTTAGTTAGACAATTGTTTATATTACCAACTAAAATATACATATAAACACACAGCACATTGTAGGTAGTCGCAACCAAAAGTATTGCGCTTCCTTTCCCACCACAACGCTTCAAATGGGCGCTCGGCTAAACTCGGCTTACGATCGGTTTGCGCTCGGCCACGCTCCCTGCGCTGTTGCTTAGTACTCTGCGCTTTACTCATTCATTCGATGAATGAGTAAATCATCCAAATTGTAACTTTAAGTAGAGAGGTCCCCGTCATCGTAGCTTCCTTGTCGCCACAGAGTACTTTTTATACACCCGGACTTGTCGCGCTCGTGTAGTCAATAAGCAAGATACAAACGTAAACATCGAGATTTAATAATGTTAGTATTTATAATAGTGTTGTTGTTGTTTGTAATAGTGTTGTAGTATTTTTGAAGTGTTATAGAAAAAAAATTTTTTTTTTCAGAAACATGTTCAAAATCGTTTCGACTCGTAAAAAAGACCGGGTTGAATTATCAACAGTGCCCGCTTCTTGGGAGAACAAAGGAAAGTTATACTGGCCAAACAAAAAAGGCGAGCTACTTTGCAAGAACCCTGCAATCCTACCACAGCCGGACTGGAACACCTACAACTGTATATTAAAACGCAATCATTTCAAAACTTTTGAAGAAGCTGAGGAAGAATTCTCTCAAATGTTGAATAGAACTGATACGGATGATACGGATTTCGAACAACAACAAGATCCACGCGTTAATACATCTTCTCGTATTTCACAAAATAAAGATTTTAATTCGATGACTATTAATTAATTTAATACCTTATATTTTTTTGTTAGTTAATATTGGTAATTGGTTTCGTGAGGCCGTTATACCAGTATTCTCCGCCTTCAATTTCTTTAGTTACGATATTTCTAGGAGTTTGCAATAAAGTCCTAGGATCAACATACAGTTCCAGGAAATCGTTGATTAATGACGTTTAGTAGGTCTTTTACAGCCTCTTGAGAAATATTTTTACTCACTGCCCATTCTCTGAGGTTATTGCGAAGTTCAGAATTTTTATTAAATTAAGAGTTTTCTTCCAAATCAGTAGAACTTGAATCACTATCAAATTGTCTGTGATTGAGATGCAAAGTTTCACACATATAACTCTCGTTATCTGCACCTAAAGTTGGACCCGGTCTATTTGTTTGAATCACTAATCCTGATGGTAATGCACAATCATCGTGTACAGAACCCTCTTCAACTGTATTGGTCGCACTTGACCCGGGCCTATTTGTAACAGTTGTCAAATCCTTTTCTATTACTACACAGATACTATTTTTTATCTTTACATACTCTCGTAAACACTTTCTCCTTATTCCTCCCGTTCTCTTTCTTTTTTTCCATGAATCATTTACGCTTTTGTTATTATTTTTCTGAGGAGGCATATTGTTGATGCAGCATTTATCAGTTTTGTCACAAAATGGTGAAATATCTGGATATAAACATACGATATCTTCAACTAATCAGTTACTTGCTGCTTAAGATACCCACATTTGTAACTGATATTGTTTTAAGCTTAACATAAAGACAATTGTACGCTTATAGCGCTATAAGTTAGGTAAAACAAGGAGTTTATTTTCAATTATGCAGAAGTCAGCTGTGTAAAGAAGAAAAAAATCTAAAATATTCAGCATCTGAATAAATTAGTACCATTTCGTACACTACGCAGCTTAAAGAAAATATTTCGTCTAATATTCAGCGTTTTGCTGTTTAACTGCTTTCCTTAAATATGTTATACAGGACAATGCAAAAACTTCAGCTGCTGTGCAGATAATAGCAGTTTCAATTACTTTTATTTGAATATCGCTTGTTTAGCAGATTCTACTTTTGATTACTATTCAACTTGAAAAAATACCGCGAACTTTATACAGAATTTAGTAAGCTTACAACATTATTTTAATTTAAGAACTCTTATATTCAAAATAAAGCCATAACGTCAGCTGTAATACAAAAGTAATAAAGCTTGACACTGCTTATTGTGGTATATTATCGCCACTATCTGGCTTATGTGTTGGCTGGGTCTTGTACATTACATAATTTGTGGCCACGCTACAACTGTGCCACAAATTATATAGGTAGTAACTGTACTGTATAATTTGTGGCACTAGTTTGTGGTATAAACTGTGCTTCCGATGTGCGCATACACGATACATTTATTGCCGCGTAAATGGTGGCGCAATAATTGCGCCGGTGTGCGGCCTCACTTACAGTCACTGTTCGCACGAGTGTTGAACTATTGAGGCGAATGGCGAGCCGGACCTGTTTCATAAAAAATATTAAGTAGTCTAATATTATTAGTCTTAGACTAATATTAATAGTTGTTAGAGCCTGTTTCATGAAAGTACAAACTAATAATATTAGCTATATAAACGCTAATTTTATTAGATAGTATTACTTATTTGTTTTAATAGTAACCTGTTTCATAAACATTTTTTACTAATCATCAGCTAACACTATGAGTTACTTTTCATGAGTCTTTCTAGTTTAATACATCAATTTATTAGTGTTTCGAAAATACTTTTATTCAGGGTCAAATAAAGAAGAGAATGTTAATGACATGCCCGAAGATATTTAGAAGGAAAACTCTATACTGGCATGGAGTTAACATACAAATTCAACGAACGAACTATTAGGTATTATACTAACTCGAATGGATGGCGGATGGCGATGTTTTGTTAGAAGAATATATTTATTTGCCCACTGAAATTGTGTTTTTTCCACCGATTATACGAAATCAAGATTAGCATCATCAGCATTTTAATGTCCTCAGTTCCCCACCCTTATGGATGGGTAATTAGAAAGGGGCCCCACCACATGCTCCCAATGCGGATTGGTAGGTTTTAACGAATGCAAATACAGTGATAATAAATTTTAGGCCATGCATCCTGTGCTAAACCACTGTGAAAGTTGCTTAGCCGCTACAATCGCAAGCCTAGCGCACGAACCACTGTGCCACCGAGTTCTATTCGATTCTACAGAATGAAGTAATATATAAGTCAATGAGAATGAAGCATGGTATAGGTAAAAATCCAAAAGTTGACAACTGCTTGTCAGTCTATGCCAAAAATTCTCGAGTCCATAAAAGTCTTCGTCCACTATTGACACGCAGCAAAGCTGGAACTCGAAGTGGTGTGCGAGAGTGGAGACCGACTTCATGTTAACATATTCTCCCAGTTTGGTCACTCGCTAACAATAATTGGTAATCAGATGAATCTTTGAACCATTTCCATAGCCATTAGATTGGGTTGTCTCCTGACGAAATTTCGTAAAAAACGGTCAAAAGTCTTTGAGTGGTGACTCGTTTTCTGCCAGAATGCCGTTCCGCAACATCTATCGCGACACGATAGCGTGACCATAATCAGGTTTTGGTGGTTGAAGGGTCAACTCAATTCAGTCAACAACCATGCGTTGGATAGCGCCAGCTTTCCTACTGTTTATTTTCCTACTATTTGTTCTTAACTGGTTAAATGTCGACGTGGCATGATAAAAAACAAAACAAACTTTCGATTATAATAAAAAAAATGTTGATACGCCTTTAATTTTCAAAAATAGCGCCGGTTTTATATTTATAATATAACTATATTTTTCGAAAGTTAAATTCTTTTATTTACAATTTTTTTCATATTTTTTTTACGTTTTTCACCCAAAAAAGGCAATAGTATATATAACAATACTGCTTAACCTCTCGCGTGCCGCACTCTTTTTTGCAAAATGTGCGCACGTGCCGCAGCATTTTCCGCTTGTCAGCAATTTTCCGCCGCGCAGCCTTATAACTGCGATTTCTCTAGAAACTTGTATGGAAACTATACTATGTATTATAAATTTTTGGAATCCTTAGACCCTTTGCGATTTTTCTATGTTTCATTTTTCGATATTTAATTAATAATTGAGTTGTAATTCATAGTCAAAGTTTTTTAACTTTACTCTGAGATTGCATTATTTTCCTGCCTTATTGAAGATATCGATCATCCACATATCAAAGCCAGGGAAGCCTCCGAATGAAATTTCATCGTACCGACCAATAAGTAATATCTAAGTTGTTGGAAAAACTGGTTTTAAAGCGTCTGACGCCAATCCTCAATGAAGAACAGATCATTCCAGCCAGACCATCAATTCGGTTTTCGAGCTAACTCGACTATCGAACAAGTGCATCGGGTTGCTCAAAAGATACGCCAGTCGTTGGAGAAGAAAGAGTACTGCTCTGTGGTTTTTCTAGATATCCAACAAGCTTTTGACCGTGTTTGCCAGAAAGGGCTACTTACTATGTAAATTAAAAACAAAAATATTATAAATTACTAGTAGGTATCCTACATAAGTGATAGAAAGTTTCAAGTGCAACTAGAAGGTGCATTTTGTTCATTTCGTCAAATTCATGCTAGAGTATCGCAGGGCTCAGTGTATAGAGAACCGGACCCAGCACTGATGCTGGGTCCGGTTCACTATACACTGTTTACATCAGATCTCCCACACACCGAGGAAATTTTGACTGCCACATATCAGTCCTCATCACCTTCACACTTAGGACTGGGAACTGCCCGTCAGTAAAGCTACATGATACCACCACAATATAGAATAATAGAAAAATAAGAATACGTTTTCAAAATAACTGCTTAAAGACTATAACTGAAGCTCCATGGTTTACCAAACACAGAAGTCCATGACTATTCGGGGATTTCAACAGTAGGGGAAGAGATACACAAATTATTTAAGAGATAGTGAGGTTCCGTGATCCGTGACAACTAGCGTGACAAATAAAGACTAGAACGTCATGTAAATGTACTGTAGGCTTATTACGAGTTTGGCAAACTCGACGTTACAGTAAACGTTAATGTAAAATGTAGCTCTGTCTCTTTAATATTTAGCGACTGTTTTACCGACATGAGCAGTGTATCCGATAGTCTACGCTCACGAGTCCTGTAAATGTCTTGTTAAGCAAACTCGTAATAGGGGTACTGGTATCAAATCTTACAGACAATAGCATTGACATGCATCGTTTAAGGAGGCCTCGTCTATGTTAAACTAGAGGAAACATCATCATCGTACATTGTGATAAATAAGGGTAGCTGCGTCGATGGATGCACGCCCTTTATGCTACTGACATACAACTCATATGTTCATGGCAGGGCTTGTTTATCCGGTTAATTTTCAAACGGTACAGAAACGAGTATTATAAAAACCGTTTCATTAAGGTTTGACTCAACCGAAACCTTACAAAAACGGTTTCATGAAAGAGCAATACTAAAAGGGTTTTGAATCAATTAAGCGGTTTATAGAGGTTTTTTTCTGCTCTTTATAAGTACTTAAGCACACCAGGACAACGCGAGCGCGCGAGTGGCAAAGCGAAAAGCAACCTTCGTCGCGTAGACATAAGCTCGCTACTTGCCTGAAATACCGCTCTCCCAACGCGATCGTGCGAGTGGTAAATCGACTAGCCAGCTTATGTCTACATACAGAAGGTCGCTATTAGCCTGATCGCCCCGCCAGTAGTGGGTCCATTTCGCAGAGTTTGGATTGAACCGGTTTATTTAGATTTTGGAAGCACTATCATTCCGAATACGTCAGAAGCGGTTTTTGTAAAAACCTTAATTAACCGCTTTTTCAAACCGGTTACAAGCCCTGGTTCATGGCTATTGGGCTGCTCGCAGAAAAAGAAACTACTACAATATCCCTAGACAGTGTTGATTTGTGTTTTAATAAAGTCAAAGAGCCCATATTATTAACGTCATCAAAAAGTTTATGAAACAGAAAAATATTAACTAATTAAATTATTTTATTGGTCTAATAAAATTAGCTAATATTATTAGTAGGTAGGTAACTTTTATTAAAAAACAGGCCCGATAATAAAAATTATAAATGTCTTGGTAGTCTAATAATAATATAATATTAGTAACGCCAAAGAACTCATATTACTAGCGTCATCGATAAGTTTATAAAACAGAAAAATGCTAACCTATGAAATTATTTTAATAGTATAATAAAATTAGCTAATAATATCAGTAACTTAGGAAACAGCAGGGCTATCGCGTAAAAAATCTGGGTATGGATATGGGCTTCATTTGACAGTTGAAGCTCATAAAATTACCATATATGGTCATTTAACTGTCAAATGAAGCCCATGTCCATATCCATATCTTTTACGCGATAGCCCCCCAGGCCCTCGTCTGTGTGGCTGCGATTGACAGTGACAGCCTGACAGCTAGCCGACTGAAATTCTCTCTCTCTTCTCTGTTTTTCTGTTCATGTGATTGATTATTTTAATGAGGTCGGCTGATAAGTGTAATTTTCACTATTTTGTTTGATTTATTTTATTTTATTTCCCTATAATGATTGAAGGCCGTGCAAATGTAAGTATAAATGGTTATACTTCTACTTTTTTGTACGTTTACCCGATATAACACGTTTTTATTATTTCAGGAATTACCCGATTTTCAGGTGTTTCAAACAGTAATAAAATACTGCTTGGTCATCATAGTCGTGCCCGTCCTTTCATTCTTCTCGGCCAAGATAGTATTATTTGATACTATCTTACGATTAGAACCTGTATCCAGCAGTGTCTATTCGGCAGTCATAGCAGTCATCGTCCTGCACGTCACTTTAGGGTTATATATCTTTAAAGCCTACAGTGAAACTGATAGGGTTCCTCCTAAGCCAGTGAAGAAAGACTAAACTTACAATATTTGTAAATAAGCTCTATCACAGATCACAATGGACAGTTTATACATGAAAGGCGAACTATTACAAGTACACACAAAGAATTCAGAAGTTATTGAAGGAAGATTTTATGGCATGAACAGTGACAAATCAAGAATATCTCTATACAACATTAAAGAAGTACCTCAAGGCATATCATTGGAAGGTGTTTGTCACTACTATAATTCTGAAATAAGGGATATTGTTAAATTAAAGGATAAGGAACAACCAAAACACCTAAAGATATCACAAAAAGAATGTGAAGATATAATAAAGATCTCAAAAAAGTATCTTTATATCAATCAAGTTGACAACAGTTTTCATGAGGCACTAGAAGACTTGAATCAGTTTAACTATGTTGGCCTCAGTACAGATGGTGCAAATATGGGCAGGAAATGTAAAATGCCTTTTCTAGTAATGTCAACACCACAACAAATTTACATATTTGATATTCAAGTGATGCAGTATCATGCTTTTGATGCAGGACTTAAAGAACTTTTGGAAAATGAAACTCCAAAAAAGATAGTGCATGACTGCAGGAAGATCTCAGATTGCCTTTACCACAAACATAATGTTAAATTATATTCTATATTTGATACACAGGTAAGTTATATGTTGCATGTCTGACTATGTGAAATGTTCTTATAATATTCTGGTATAATAAAATAAATTTCAATAAAATTATTGCAGGTTGGAGATTTGATAGTCACCAAGAACAAAATGGGAAACTTACCTACCGCAGTGAAGACCTTGTCAGAGTGCTTAACTTCTTACCTTGGACTGCAAAACATAATTGAGGAAAAGGTTAGACACTGGATTTTAAATTTTTAATGATCATCTTTTCTAATTTTACTCATACCATGTTTTTTTTTTCAGATTGACATAGTTCAGAGTACTGAACGCCCTTTATCCCTCAAAATCAAGGACACTCTTGCTAAAAATATAGGATACCTTCATCGTCTCTCTGAGATCATTAATGATGAAATGGCCCTCCCTTTCGTCAGAGGTGTGGAGTGCTTTGTGGAAAATCTTCGATCATCAGATGATTTTAAGGCTTGGGAACTTTGTGGCAAACACAATCAAGTACCAAAAGAATTCAAGAATGCAATTGAATATTAAGGAACACATTCCACGAAATAAACTTGTAGTATTATAGGACTTATCTTTTTATTTCTGCTCCTTTTTTTTAAAGCTTTTTAAAGTATTAACTAATGAACTAAAAAAAAAATATTTTATCATAGGTAGTAGGTACCTAAAGTAAATGGTTTTGGCACTATGTCTACAGCTTATGACTGTGTAATCTATGCATTTGTGCATCCCTTTTAAGGATTTCTTAACTATTTTATAGCCATAGCTTATTAACACTGAAGTAATAATGTACCCACTTAATTAGTCTGCAAGGTGGAACAATATCATCTTATGCTTGATTTGTCTGTGATTGCTCAAATGCAAATGTCTGTATTTTTATATTACTGTAGTTTGTGTAGGTAGTCTAGTTATATTATCTATATTATTACGAAAAACGAGATTTTTACCATGTTTGTATTTGCTATCGAGTTCTAGATATTTCAGCGTACTTGCGTGCGTTGTAAACTGATATAAATATCTTATTATAACTTTTTAATTTAGCATTTTACAGTGCTATTTTTATGTAATAAATATTAAACAAGAAAATATGCTACAAAAAAACAACTTGTCTCATGTCGCCCTGAGGATATTTCTCTCATTGATGAAACGACGGGGACCAACACCGTAGAAAGGTGAATATACTAGAAAAATTCGACGTATCCTCCCTCATAGGTCTCTAGCATAATTGGATAGTGCATTGGGCCGGATTCCCAAGGATGCGGGTTCGAATACCGTCAGGGCGACATGAGACAAGTTGCTTTTTTCTAGCATATTTTCTTGTTTAATATTCATCACATAAATATCTTACCAGGTGACCACTTCAAGTACCTACACACATTAATATCATTGGGTGACCATGAGATTTTATAAGTAGCAACTAAATAAAATATGAACGCTTTTGTATCAAACTTTTTATTGCAAAAGGTTAACTTAAAAATGGTTTTTAATAATGTTGCATACTTCGTACTTAGTTAAGCCGCCATAAATTTTTGATATGTTTGTGTGATGGAATGGTAACCACAATATAAAATGGATATATTTTGTGAAATGGTTTACAAAATGGTTTGTTGTAAAATAGGTTAACAATAACAAGTAATGTAATACAATAACATAGTGTGGCTTAAAGCTTTTGTGAAAATGAGCGCCTTGCTGAAATAAACTCCGATTTGTGCTTACTTTTCTATTATTTATTTACAACGAAAATATCACACTTGCATTAAGCAACCTATCATAATTTCAATACTAATCAACATTCCAAACTATCCTATTCATTGAATGGATATTAATTATTCAATTAACTTCCAGATCAGAGGGCCTAGTGTGAGTTTGCAAATGTCCAAACGTTACCATCGCGTGAGAGTAAAATTTTGATAGATAGCCTTAATGCAATGGGAATAAGGTTGAGAATTAAACTCTATTCGCAAACTGCGGCGTAAGCGAGTAAGGTGAGAAGACTCACACTAAGCACTGAAGCATAGAATATACATAATATTCTGTGTGCCTTATCAAATGTACAGCGACTGTGACCTGCCTGACCGTCGTCTCGCCGCGTCTTCTGCGTACATGTGAAATTGCACTTAAGTAACTCCAGATTTGGACCTAATACATGATTCTATGTATTATCGGAAACTATTTTGTTAAGTTATTAATATCTTGAACAAACCTACTCAAATAAAATATATACATACCAAAAGAAAATAATAAAGTACTATGATACATACAAAATAATAGAAGGGGAGCAATCTAGTAGAATATGATACACACCGAACAGACGAAGTCGGCATGCAGAGCAGCGGATGCTCGAGCACGCGCGGTTATCCGTCGGCACGCTAGAGCTTCCACGTTGCAGATAGTATGTATCGACGTTGCGTAATTTAACTATGTATATGATGACCAAAAATTATAGAATGGGACGTGGTATTCCTGTCAGTTTATTATAGATAGGATTTATTTTTATATTAAATCCTATAAAAATATTTTCAAGGACATAACATCAAATGATTTATGCTAAACATCGATGTTAATCTATCGATGAATATCGATCATCTCTAGGCATACGTCATCTGCGCCTGCGACAATAGCCGGACGGAGAGCTCGGGCATGCTAACCGGCTGCCGCGGCGTCCGCGCGCCGCCCGGTCGGCTTCAAGGATACGTAAATTGCATTCAAATAGGGAACCTAACTTCTTTACGGATGGTTCAATTTCCTTCAGCAAATTCAAAATGCGCTGCGCTGCGCGCCGAATCCGTCGTTCGGTGTGAATCATACATAAATATTTGTTCAAGATATTTTGCAAAGAAGAAGAAAGAAACAGGAATCATAAGGTAAACAATTATATTTATGCAGCTTCTGCCAAAAATTTATTAGGATAGAAAGCTAATCCCTCTATGGATTCATCTCGACACGCCAATCCTAGGCGTTCTGTAATAAGAAGATGTTCCCGCGCTAGCAGTAATGACACATTCGATATTTGAGACAGCTTCACGGGTGTCAAAAATACATTATCTGCAAGCTGAAACAGAAATTAGCATCGTAAGTTGTAAAGTAAGAAGCGTCAACAATATCGAATACATTTGGGTTTGGGCACACTCACAAGATATGTACCTACTACCCGGTTTACATTGGTCAGGTGGCGAGCGAGGTACAGTGGTCTGCGGCGGGGGCCTGGAGACAGTGACTGTTAACACTACAGTGAGTCAAGTGGCATTTCTCCAGACCATTTAGCCGTCATATTGCTTACTATATTGCCGACCACTAATTTAGCTGGAATCCTGTAGCCAAAGAGCCGGGCTTCATAAGAACCTGTCTAAAACTAAGTTCATAGTCATTTCCCGTAGCCAACACTTGAATCCCGCTATCAGAGTGGATGGAGCAATGTTGCAAAGAGTACAAATACCTTGGGACATGGGCACCTGAAGAATGGGACTCTGACTTGGAAATTAAGTCTCGGATAGAAATTGCACTTGGATCCTTTAACAGTATGAGAAAAGTTCTTTGTAACAACCAACTCAACATAAGGCTCCGAGTGGGAATGCTCCAGTGTTATATCTAGCCAATAGTCTTCTATGGTTGTGATGCTTGGACAGGAAAAGAAGACACTCGCAACCCACTTCGAGTTCCAGCTTTGCAGCGTGGCAATCGTGGACGGAAACTTTTATGGATATGAGAAGTTTTGGCATGGAGTGACGAGCAGCTGTCAATGGTACTCTTTTTTGACTTGTCTCAGTTTGGATTTCAACCGGATTCGCAAAGAATACGACTCCGCCTCCAGACTCAACAGAAAAGCGCACCGTTGACAACTGCTCGTCACTCCATTGCAAAAATTCTCGAGTCCATTAAAGTCTTCGTCCACGATTGCCACGCTGCAAAGCTGAAGCTCGAAAAGATGGGCGAGAGTGAAGACCGACTTCATGTTAACTTCTCCTCCCAGTTTGGTCACTCACTAACAATAATGAGTCTTTGAACCATTTCCATAACCATTATATTGGGTTGTCTCCTGCCGACATTTCGTAGAAAACGGTCATGTCTAAGAATGGTAACGCGTTTTCTGCCAGAATGCCGTTCCACAACGTCTCTCGTGACACGATAACGTGACCATAATCAGAAAATCACGTTTTTGGTGAGTTCGAAGGTTTAACTCAAGTCAGTCAACAACCATGCGTTGGATAGCGCTAGCTTTCAAGATGCCTGCAGCTCTAATTTGTTCTTAACTGGTTAAATGTCGACGCGGCATGATAAAAAAACAAAACAAACTTTCAATTAAAATAAAAATAAAATGTTAAAACGCCTTTAACTTTCAAAAATGGCGCCGGTTTGTTTATAAGAAAAACTAACTTTTGCGAAAGTTATATTCTAATAAGCATGCTTTCTTTTGTTTTATATTTTTTTTATTTCTAAAGTCGGAACCCAGGATGGTTTTTCAAGCATACAAACTTTATCTGTACTGTAGATGTTTTTGAGTTATGAAGAATGTAATATTATATCCCTAGACAGTGTTGATGTGTGCAAGTCTGTGATTAAAACACTACATAGTTGCCGTTGACTGTACAATAATATCTTCAACTAGGCTGTCTTCAGTAGCAGTAGCAGATTTAAAAATAAGTGTTTAGTCATCTGTGGTTTTTTAAGCTTTGGAAAATTGGTATTTTTTTTGTAATAAGAATACATTATATTTTCCTTACCAGTTCACTCGTATTCTTAGCTACTTCCTCATCTCTTTGGTTGTTCAACTGAAGAACACAAGCACCACTTGGAAACTTCCGAAGTGACATAGGTGCATCAATGGACTGTAATAATCTGAAATAAGTAATTTAAAGGATCTAAGTACTATTTATCATCTGACACTGCAACAACGTACATTTTAATTTTATTTAAAGGCAGTTAATATATTTTTTGTCCATTGAATGGACAAAAAATATATTAACTATTATGATCAGTCTACCTAAACTATTTCACATAAAATTCATAATATATATGTATAGGTAAGCTTCAATGGACAAAAAAATATATTAACTATATGATCAGTCTACCTGAACTATTTCAACTAAAATTCATAATATATAACCCATAGGGTTATTTCATCTATTAACGGCTTTGCATGAAATTTGGCACAGAGATAGTAGACGATAGTAGATAGCCTGGATTAAAATATAAGATTCTTTTTATCCCGATATTCTCACGGGAACGGGAACCACGGGGGTAAAACCGCCGGCAGCCGCTATTTTTATATAAGAATATTTACTTGCAAGCATTCAGTAAATCTTCTGGTGATATAAGCTCTAATCCTCTAGCTCTGTTGACACGGCACCACACATCAGCCAAGGACATAATACCTCCACAGTCCTAGAAACACACAATACAACATTATTACTAAAAACGAATTATTTAATATAATAACTGACTTTACTAGGCTATGGTCTCCTATAATCGCAGTCGGCCGTCTATACCGTTACGCCGCCGTTGTATGCCACGTCACGATGTTAGAAATGTACTGTTGTGGTCTCTTTAACATGCTGAGTCAAATTCAGCCTGTGCATGAGACGCTGACGCTGTACGAAACCATTTATGCAGTTTAAATATTAAGTGCACACTTTTTGCATAAATGAATACCAGACTATATCACATATTGATCCGATTCCAGAATGAAGTTGCACTTGTGTAACAGATATCTGAACTAACGGAGATTACAAAATATAGGTATATACATTACATATCATCCAGACACATAAGTATCATAACTATTATTTATTCTGGGTAGGGATAGAAAGAACCCATGTTTCTAGGCACATTAACCCTTAACTGTATGGTAAAAAATAATAACGTTTTTATAGTTGTGGATCCTGTGGGCCCATATATTTTAAAATGGTAACCAAACTGAAATCACGTTAAGTTTATCAATATATTTTTATCAAATCACTTATTAATGTTTTATTAATCATATTGTTGTATGTGTACACATCTGATTCCTGTTATTATATGTGTATACATACTCGTACCCCTAGCCTCTGTCTGAAAAATAGCGTCAATGCGAACATTCGTTTTCGCTCTGACATTTATGCTGAGCCGGGGACTTATTTCACCGCTGTGGCGTTGCTCACTTAGATAGTGCTCTATATGTTTCTAGTTAATGTGTGTGTGTTTATCTTTATCCTGCTTGTGTTTTTGATTGATTGCGTTACAGTTACAGTGTGTAAAATAAATAATTTTCTATTCTATTCTTTAAGTTTAGAGAATAGTCGACTTTCTCTCGGAAGTCGGCTGTCTTACAGCATTCTCACCAGCCAAGTTTAAGAAGGTATTGAGAAGCACTCATAAGCTGCACTCACAGCACTTTAAATGACTTTGAAAAATCAAGATGGGTCCAGTGGACCTACAACTACATTTAAGGGTTAAGTTTGCTAATTATGTTTTATCACTAGAATAATTTCAATTATTTACGAGTCGATTCACACTAACGCGAGTCGATGCGTTAATCTGGCAGTTAACACAGCACCATTATCTCCACAACGTAATGCACATATTATTTTTGTCCGTCAAATGTTTGCGTATTCGCGCAACATCTTATCTCAGAATTAATATGTGCATTACATTGTTGTTCAAATTGATGCTTTAAAGCACTTTGACTTTACGCTTATATGAATTTATGCCTTATTGATGCAAGTTACCAACCATTAACACTGCAACCATCATATCAGATATTTGTTGAGCTAGACCAGTGTAGTACTCTGAATCAGATCTGAATGCATCTCTTGTAACAGGATCGTCAATACCCAGACTCATTAAATAAGATTTGAATCTCACTGTATCATCTTCAGATATATCACCTTGCTTTTCCTAAAATAATGAATGTTTTCTATAAAAGAGAAGAACAAAAGTTATCAAGTTAAAAATATACAAAACAAGACTTTTTTCTAAGCTACAAACAAAAGTCATTAATTTATTTATTCTAAATTAATGTTTTTATAAAAAAATAATTTATGTAAAGATAAGTTTTTTTTTTTTATAAAACTGTTTACCCTGATTTTTGTTGAAATTGATTTTGAAATGGCAACCATATCTTTAGCTTTCTCCATAAGTTTTGTTAAGTCTTTGAATGCTACACTTATACTTTCATCTGTTGCTCTGTGCTGCTCTTCTATGCTTCTCTCAATACCAACTATTCCAGACCTTATTTTAGAGTTAACAGGTATTAGAGATGGTTTGGGTGATGATGACGAACATGCAGAGCTGACAGGTGATGATACCAGGGATAGCCTCTCCCATGCTTTGGCTGTAATAGCTTCTTTTAAAACATTATAAAATGTTGGGTCAATACCATCTTTGAAAGATAACTTAACAAAATGATATGTACTAACTACTGCAGGCCCTGGTCTTTTACCTAAAACATTTAAATTTTTATTTCAACAATGCTGCTTACTTACTTTGAATTGAACTTTTTATTATAATGCAACTTATTTACCGGGAAGTGCTGGGGATAAATTAAGTATTATTCTCTTAGGTCCGCCGAGACCGAAAACTCCACCACTTTCGTCTTCAACGAAAAACACATAGTATAAATGTAAAGACAAGCAGACTAATCCTTTAGGTATGTCACCTGGTTTACCCCATAAAATACGGTGCGTAGTTAGAACTACTTCGCCGTCTGTAAACTGAGTCTGAAATAATAAAAAAACAACAAATACAAATGTAAAATTGTTACTTTGACCAGTTTTTTATCGAGGTTCAATCCTTACTTTATCATCTCCATCATATATTTTAACATTTTTATCACGTTTTATATAATTTTCTCCTTCAAATAAACGTGCTTCTATATACTCAAATCTATCCATTTTTTATCACAAATTATATAGTAATGTACAAGTATTTTTTATGAAGAAGTCAGTGAATGTATGTGTAATTTTTGTTTTGTGTGTCTTCACCCACAAATTATATAGGTCTTCCTTCACCTGCTTCACACAAATTATATTTTATTAGGTTTCACCTCAGCTAGGAGCACAAATTATAAAGGTAGTACAAATTATATAGCTAGGAGTCCTCTTCCTTCACCACAAATTATCACTTCACTTCACGAAAAAAAAACCAAAGTATGTAATCACTAAAAAAAAAACTTCACTTCAATATTTTTTTTTTCATTCGTCCCACAATGGGACAGGCTAAGGTCTTAGACCATGCTGCCATGTCTTCAGTAATATATATTTCTTTTAATGAAATGAAGAAAGATATGCCAATGATACTTATGAAGGTGATAATGAGAATTGTAACTATGAAATTAATGGGAATGAGTGATTAGTCTCTCACTCATTCCCATTTGAGGATGAATGAGAAGACATACTCAAATCAGTCATTTTGCAGAGAGCGATCAGCACGTGCGCACACAACACAAGCGACGTGACGTACTGGCGCGAACGAACTGAACGACGCCATCCACACGCGACGATAAAACTGTGCAAATGCAATCGACAACGATTTATCTAATAGAAATTGCTACTGCCACCGATGGACGATAATCTGCAATGATTTATCATACACACGATCGATAAATCTGCGCAAATCGGTTTGCACAGATTAATCGCTACGATATATCGTTACGTGTGTAGCAGGCATAAGCGATACGGGCTCACGGGCGACTATATTGGAACGAAACATCAAAGGCAAAGCACGGCTTAATGACGTTATTAAAGATTCCCCAGAATCGTACACATTATATTATTGTACGTTTACTGTATAATAAACATTAACACTATTACACCTTGGACGAGTATTACACTTTAAACCCCAAAGTATACAGATGATGGGAATATTACACAAAGTCATGTTCACTTTGACGTTCCCGCCAAAAGTCACTTCGAGAGCGGGCACATTTTTTTTTTTAATGTCAAAAAGTTAATAGGAACATAACGGAATTTGGATGGGAACGGGGTGCGATTGCGTAAAGTCAATAGTATTCATTTGACAGTTCATATCGTATTCGATCGGCTGCAATTTGTATGGAATTTGACACTAATGACATACAATATGAACTGTCAAATGAATACGATTAGCTTAAGCAATCCCATAGCTGCAGGGCTATCGCGTAAAAAATCTGGGTATGGATATGGGCTTCATTTGACAGTTGAAGCTCATAAAATTACCATATATGGTCATTTAACTGTCAAATGAAGCCCATGTCCATATCCATATTTTTTACGCGATAGCCCCCCTGATGGAAAATGCTAACGGGAAACATAGTGCCTATCTCAAACTAAATTAAACTTCGAATAAAAATAAACGCTATATACAGTATATACTGTCTTTGACGACAGTTTGACTTTGACAGTGACTGACTTGATGTTTGTTAAGTTTGACGTCTTGTGGTGGTGTAAAAAAATTGCAGCACGCTCGTTTCGCTTTTTGCGGATTTGCTTTGCGATTTTATTGTGCATAGCATAGTGTCACGACCTCACGACTCACGAAACGAAATGAAAGGAACGGTGTTGTAAGGCTAACTGCGATTACTTAGAAGGGAGCGAGCGAAGTAATTTTAATCTTACGGTGTAGCCTTGGTAGAACGTACGTTTCGAATTTTCGTGCAATTATGGCAGACATTCAGGACTCTATAGCTCAAAAAATTAAAGAACAAGGCGATCTTGTAAGAAAGTTAAAATCAGCAAAAGAGTCATCAGAAAAAGTGAGTAAAAAGCCTTTCCAACTTAGATAGAGTACCTACTCATTAAGGGCAGATATTACATCAGCAATGTGTTATAACCTCCGTTAAAATTTATAGGGAAAGAAGAGTGATTTAGGATATAACCTAGAGGAAATCGACAAATGGTTGTCTTATCATAGTTATATTTGCGGTTATACACCCAGCAGTTGTGATATTGAATTTTATAAAGACTTAGGACAACTAAAAGTAGATTTTCAGAAGTATCAATGCCTTAAGAGGTGGTGGTACCATATGCGGAGTTTCAGCAGCTCCGAAATAGATTTATTGCCTAGAAATGTACCTCCTATTTTTATGCGAAAAGATGAGGAAATAAATGTTAACTCTCTCAATGAACAGGTTGGTTTGGTTAACATGAATAACTTAATTTTGCTTGTAGTTATTAATTTGCACATTTATTGGTTGGTATTTCATTTCTTATAAGAATTTGGTGGAATCTCCACATATGGTTTTTCATCACCACTACAAAGGCTATTTTTATGATATCTTGTTCTGAATGTATTGAATTAGAAACTTTTAATTGTGTTTTTTGTTTCCGGTAAATAACAAAAAAGCTGTGGTGATGAGAAATCTTTAATTAGTGGAAAACTTAACCAAGCATGACACTTAAAGTATTGATGTTTGGTAAAAAATTTGCAACAATTTTGCAATTTCGAAATGCTCTTGTCAACAGAGTTTTTGTTAAAACTATTGCTACATCTTCTTGCTGCAAGGTACTAAATAAGCATTTAGTTTATGATTAAAGGAAATGTTAACATATTATTTTTATTACTTTAAATTGAAGTAAATTAGATAGCACATAATTAGATTGTAGAAAACTGCTTAATATATTTATTTACATATAATACTGGACTTCTGTATATATTATATTGTAAAGGGTCACATCAGATGTCATTGCTCTATTCAGTTTTATGTATGTAAGTATAGTTTATTCTTTTCTATGTTGCAGATACAAAAAGAAGTTGCAAAACTATTGGCTCTAAAGGCACAGCTTGGGTCTGAAGATGCTGCTCCTCAAAAGTTTACCCTTAAAACTCCTAAAGGCACTAGAGATTACAACCCTCAACAGATGACCATTAGAAACAATGTTTTACAGAAAATTATAACTGTCTTCAAAAAGCATGGGGCAGAGTGTATTGACACTCCTGTTTTTGAATTAAAGGCATGTTTATTATCCTATTCTAAAATTTTTACATTTATAATTTATCCGTTGTGCAGTGTATCGAAGGATGAATAAGTACCTAATTGAACTTTTTTTTCTTACAGGAAGTACTTACTGGCAAATATGGAGAAGATTCCAAATTAATTTATGACCTCAAAGATCAAGGTGGTGAAATCCTTTCACTAAGATATGATTTGACTGTACCTCTTGCAAGATACTTAGCCATGAGTAAGATAAGTACTTTGAAAAGGTACCATATAGCCAAAGTTTACCGGAGAGATAATCCTGCTATGACCAGAGGGAGATATAGAGAGTTTTATCAATGTGTAAGTATTTTATGATGTATCTATCTGCAGACTAGGCATGATATACAACATTTTTTGTTGATTGAAAACAAACAACAATGCTACTAACTGCTTAAAAGAAAAAAATTGTAAGTGGACATTCCCATGCTTATTGACAAGTGTGTGGGCTTTTATTATACATACATACTATACAATACAACAAAATCATTATTTAATCTATATTCTATTGCATTAAACATAATAGTAATTTTGTTTTATTCTAGGATTTTGACATAGCAGGGCAATATGATCCCATGGTTCCTGATGCAGAGTGCCTAAAAGTAGTTACGGAGATTTTGAATTCTCTTGACATAGGGAAGTATGTCCTCAAAGTAAACCACAGGCGGTTGTTAGATGGTATGTTTGAGGCTTGTGGAGTGCCCAATGACAAGTTCAGGACCACATGTTCCACTGTTGATAAATTAGACAAGGTATGTTTATTTTTTTATTGTTGAACTAGCCTTCCGCCCGCGACCTTGTCCGCGAGGAATTAGGATGTCTCGTGGGGGTGCAATTTCCTCGTCTCAGTCATATAACACTGAGTAAAGGCCTCCCCAAAGATCTCCACGACGATCGGTCCTGCGCTGCCCGCACCTTGCGGCTTTCCGCGACCTTCACCAGATCGTCGGTCCACCTTGTCAGGGCTCACGGAGCGTCGGCCGGTGCTCGGTCGCCACACCAGAACTTTTCCGCCCCAACAGCTACTGATTCTTCTCGCTATGAGTCACGCCCACTGCCATTTCAGCTGAGCAATCCTTGGTGCGATGTCGGTTACTTTAGTTCTACTACGGATCTCCTCATTTCCCTCTTTGAGCATAGCCATCTCCATTGCATGCTGGGTGACCTTGAGCCTTCTTATCAGACCCATAGCTAGCGACCACGTTTCACTACCGTAAGTGTGACATTTATCAGAATAAAAATTATTTTATGTCCATCTCCCGGTTCAAGTTATGTCCATATCAACTTTCATTAAAATCGATTCAGCGGCTTAAAGGAAGAAGAAAAAGGAACAGTCAGACAGTGCAGTCTTTCTTTAGCATTTATAATATGGATAAGTGTACACTTTGGAGAGTGTGCGAGAGAACTGCACAACCTTGTTCCTCCAGCCCCTTTCCACCAACGGGGTACCAGCCGCAGGTTAGTTTACCACCCGCACGTCGTTGACAATCCAACGGTCCGTACCAAGCGCTTTGCTGACACATTTCTAATGCGAATCGCTAAAGAATGGAATGCGCTGCCTGCTCATGTGTTCCCCGGTTCCTACAACCTTGGCCACTTCAAGGTGAGAGTGAAAAGGCATTTCCTGTGCAAGCATGCAACACCTTGGACGACATGCTGTTTATTAAGCACGATGGTGGTCAAATGCCTGCCCAGTTATTATAAAAAAAATTATAATAAAAAATAAAAAATTGAAAAGTAGTAGAAAATGCTTCAAAGCTATCGCGATCAAAGTCGTTATGTCTATGTCTATTTTACATTACTTTTCTGTACAAAATTTGAACCATTAAGGGTTGATTTCATTTCAATCCATCGGATTTCAAAATTGATGACATTTTTGCAATCAACATCCTATAAAACCTCAATAACGACACCCATATAGATTTTAACATTATTTACCCCTTTTTAACCCTTAAGGGGTTGATTTCTCGAGAGGGGGATTTTATTTAAGTTCCAACCATAAGCCATAAGCCTAATAAAAAATAAGTGACTTTTACTATGAAAATAAAGGACTTTTCTTGCTCTACTTCATCCCCCTTTTCACCCCTTTGATGGTGTAATTTTTAAAAACGCTGAGAGAGGTAAAAGTTTATTTTTAATCACCAACCTAAATACAAAATTTGAAGTCCCTAACACTTTTACTTTGAAAATAAAGGACTTTTCTTACACAATGTCATCCCCCCTTTCACCCCTTTGGGGGTAGAATTTTTGAAAACGTTGAGATAGGTCAATGTTCATTTTTAATCGACAACCAAAATACAAAATTTGAAGATCCTAACTTCATAACTGACGGACTTTCATACAAACATTCATCCCCTATTTTACCCCTTTAGGGGTGGAATTTGCAAAAATCCTTTCTTAGTGGATGCCTACACTGTATAAGGTATCTATGTGCGAAATTTCAAGTATCTAGGTTCAGAGGTTTGGGCTGTGCGTTGATATCTCGACTGACTGACTAGTCAATCAGGACTTTGTAATTTACTAGGTACCTCTGTGGTGCAGTTTTGGTGTTACTGGTTCAAGGTTAAGGTGGGAGTCAATATAAATAAATGGGGCTGGTGGTTATTTCATATTATTGGTGCCACAACAACCCAAACTGGAACAATGCAGTAAAAGTCTTGTGAAATTCTTAGAAGTTTTAACCGAGAAATTTCGTTAAATAAATAATTTGACTATACTAACAGAAAACTACCTTATTTGTTAACAATCTGCCATAGAAATATTGAAATAAACTGAAAAGTTTTCTTAGTATGTTTTATATTTGACATCAATGTTCTACGGAGCAATAAATCATAGAGGAATTATTAATTATGAAGTTCATGATAATGTGCAATATTTACATAATCATGCTTCAGCACTGAAAATTACATGATTGGCATGTTGTGCAAAATGTACCACAATATTCAATTAAACCTATTTTATTTGACCTCCTTTTTCTTCACGAGTTCTGACAAGATTATGAAATATCTTCTGTTTAATGTATATTTTAGAAGCACTTCCTTGACATGTTTTTAAATTCATTTAATAAATGATCATACATCATATCATGACATATCATCATGCACAGCAGTATTTAAATAAGATGTGTATGTGTTAAGATAATTTGATAAATCGAATTTTCACAGAAATCCTAGGGATATTGCGAAAACACGCATAATTAGACAATGGTGACGACATTTCTCAATCTTATTTTTGCTTACTGGCCAACTCTTATTCCGATTGGTTCCTTGTTTTACTATGAACCAATCAAAATAAGTGATGCCTAGCAAGCAAATCAAGCCAATCAGAGTGAAGGATATTCAATGTTTCTAAAGCAATTTGTGTTTTAGCAAAAATCCTAGTAAGATGGAGTAATGTCGTCACCATTGTCTAATTATTGGGGTGTCCCAGAAGTAGAGACAAAATATTAATAATAATATTTTATTAAAAATAATCCGATAGCATATTTAATATAATTTGAAATTGAAATAAAAGTGAAACTAGAAAAGAGCATTGGACCTGATTTCCAAAGGTCGTGGGTTCGATTCCCATTTGAGAATTCACTTGTGGCCGAGTTAATTTTTTCCAATATTTTTCTATTTAAAATTTTTTCAAAAGTGAAACTAATTAATTTTTAACCGACTTCAAAAAAGGAGGAGGTTCTCAATTCGACTGTATTTTTATTTTTATTTTTTTTTATTTATGTTTTACCATAACTTCGCCAGTTGTTAACAAATTTTTATAATTCTTTTTTTTATCTGAAAGAAAATGGTTTATGTGTGGTTCCATATAATTTTTGCGAAGATCTGGCTAGTAGTTTTTTCATAATCTTGAAAAATATCAATCACCTTTTGGCAAGTAGTCGTTTACCTAGATGACATTGTTGTGTATGGGCTGATTTTTAACCGACTTCAAAAAAGGAGGAGGTTCTCAATTCGGTTGGTATTTTTTTTTTTTTTTTATGTATGTACACCGATTACGCCGAGATTTCTGAACCGATTTCCATGATTCTTTTTTTGTTCGATGCAGAATAGTTGCCAATTGGTCCCATAAAAATTTGGTTTCGTTTGACCCAGTACTTTTTATGTTATGAGCATTTTTATATATTTCATTTCATTGTTGACTTGGACGATGTAGTATTTACGATAATTGTGTTTATAATGTACATGAAACCTTATCTAATCTAGTAAAACCCTGATGTAGTTTACAAAACAGCCTATTACAGACACTAAAAAGTAAAAAAAAAAACTACGTTAAAAAAAACCGACTTCAAAAACTAAAAAGCAAAAAATAAGCCTTTTGGAGTCGGTGGCAGACAAGGCAAGAAAAATAAAAGAATAGGAGCTTAAAGTAGAATGTCTTGGCTGCCACCGACTCCAAAAGGCTTATTTTTTGCTTTTTAGTTTTTGAAGTCGGTTTTTTTTAACGTAGTTTTTTTTAGTGTAAGTAACTATGTAACATAAAAATCTTTTTATACTCTTTTTTACATTTTTTTCAAAACATATCAATTTCAATACCTCGAGCTTGAGTTTTTTCATAAAATTTACGACACCCTCGCTTGGCACGCTCCTCCTGAGAGCGTAGCATGCGCACCGCGACTTGCTGTCGACGCATATCTCGCGATGTCTGTCCCGCTCATATCAGTACGGTGTGAGTGGAACTGACATACGCTAGCGCGAGAAAACTGTCCAGAAAGCTTTGTCGAGGTGCTACGCATGCAGGTCTCTAACATATTTGGGGGCAGCTAATTTTACAAAAGCTTTCAAGCCTAGATCTTGGCATTTTATTCTAGATACACTGTACTTAGATATTTTTAGTTTATCCGCCGCAACTCTCACCGATGTTGAAGATACCTTTTCAAAAACCTTTTTAACTCGGTTTATTTTTCTATATGTAGATACCGTACGTTCTCTTCCCGGAATCTTTTTGAAATCGCGCGTTTGATATCCGTAAAAGTGGTTTTATTTCAATGAACAGTGCGCGCCAAAACATAAGATGTACGTATAGTTCTTCTTGCTCCCTCTTGAATAAAATTACGTACTGTCTCAGATTTCCAATGAGACAAATAGTATTGAACAAATCGATTTGAAAACAATTATTGTTCAGCAGTCGATTTTAAAACCAGCGTATTTTGACATATATGTTTTCAATGGTAACCATTTATTTTTTATTTGAAAACTTTTTCTATGGCCCGTATGATTATTAAAAATGTCTCTTTACTTCTGGGACATCCTTTATCCGTGTTTACGCAAAATCCCGCGAAAATTAGACTTATCAAATTATTATCCTACGACGTATTTAACACTTTCATTTCCTTACAGTCACCATGGGATGAGGTCAGGACTGAAATGATAAACGAAAAAGGCATAAGCCCAGAAGCAGCTGATCGTATAGGAGAGTATGTCCGATTAAACGGTAGCACAGAACTGGCTGACAAACTATTAAAAGATGAGAAATTATCAAAAGTTAAAGCAGCAGTGGAAGGTCTTGAAGGCATTAAACTGTTGCTAGAGTACTGTGAACTCTTTGGCATTAAGGATAAAATTCTATTTGATTTGAGCTTGGCAAGGGGTTTAGATTACTACACTGGAGTTATTTATGAAGCAGTTTTAACAGGTCAGTATTGAGCTACATACATCCATACAATTTTATGTTTTTTTATTAGTTATAAAGCGGAATCAAAATACTATGAAACACACATAAATGTGTGCTAAGATAACAATAAGTTTAGTTCTGTTTTGAGGTAATGTTGTTTGCCCCTTTTGAATATAAACATGTTATACTTATGGTAAATTTTAAATAGAAAAATATTGGAAAAATTAACTCGGCCACAAGTGTATTCTTAGACTCTCTCGAGATCTCGAGACTTAAGTCTCGGTAGCTCAGCAGTTAGAGCATTGGACCGGATTTCCAAAGCTCGCGGGTTCGATTCCCGTCTGAGAAAACACTTGTGGCCGAGTTAATTTTTTTCAAAATTTTTCTATTTAAATTTACCATAAGTATAAAAATAGCATTGAAAAATGCAAAAATTACAAAATCATAAAATAAACATGTTATTTTAATAATATCACTATTTTATTTACCCAACTGCTAGCAAGGTTGATTAAAACATAACATTAATATTTAATTATTTTAAATGTTCATTATATCAGAAAACAAGATGATGAGCCATCAATCAACTATTTCCTTTCAGAGCCAATTAAAATCGGCAATGAGGAGCAGACCGTCGGCTCTATAGCGGGCGGTGGCCGATACGATAACCTTGTCGGCATGTTTGATTCGAAAAACAAACAGGTAATTAAAACATACTCGTACGTGCACTCCAGCAGTGGACTTATAATGACTTATGATAATGATACACTCACGCCATTAACCCCTTGCGAATGTGTTCATTAATATGTCGGAGGTAAAATGAATTTGTTGGTCCTGTAGTAAAAGTAGGATACAAATTGTATCTTCTACATTAGTATAATTATTGGCATAAGACTTGCATTGAAATAAATAAAATAATTTTCCGCGTCAAAAAGAAAGCATCACTTTTGAAGGACTACAGATTTAGATTGGGCTTTGGTTTTTTGCTTTTCTAATATTATCTTTCACGATCATTTTTATTTAGACCTATTCTACCATAAAGATTTTAATTGTGGAGGTGGAGTTTTAAAATCTCATTATTAAATTCAATAGTAAGAATAATGCTGTTAAATCTCTACGTGAGTGCACTCATTATCTTCATCAGTAAATTGCCCACTTGCGAAAGCGTATCGGATGGGATTGCTAGTTTGAAATAATAAAAGTTGTGTAATCAGTGTCTCTAATACCACTGAATAATACGTAACGGATATTGCACTCCGCAAAATCATTTAAATGAATAGCGACTCTTTCTATGACACAATAAAGTGCAATTTTAGTCGCACAGCGCTCCCTTCTCAAGCGTTATAGTTATTAATTGGTTGCTTTTCTTTCTAATGTTTATTAGAATGTTGATCAGATCAGTTGGGCATGTATAGCAATCTGGATCTCCTCCATTCACTCCCTGTATCGCCATTATCAGATCACACTTCGGTCAATCCTTCGAAGAGAACCAAGGCTCCAAAGTTACCTCGATTGTATGAAAATCGGCTAGTGTCGTTAATTTTAATTAATTGTCATTCATATACAGTGGTGGTCACATAATTAGGTGACCACCCCTGTATATGAATGACAATTAATTTTCAATTTGCCTGTTTATTACGTTAGCAGATGAATAGTTTGGTTTGTTAACTGAGCATTGAAAAATCGACCCTTAATCACAGAATTATTTTTAGCGGAACCTTTGTTTTTAAATTATCTAATTATTCATTCTAGGTCCCTTGTGTAGGAGTTAGTATGGGCGTGGAGCGCATCTTCTCAGTGCTGGAAGCGAAGTTAGCTGCGGGAGAAATGCGCGTTCGCACCAATGAAGTAGACGTCTACGTCATATCTGCGCAGAAGAACTTCTTAGAAGAGCGGATGAAGATTTGCAATGAGCTCTGGAACGCTGGCATTAAGGTTTAAATTCATTTAATTTTGATTTACTCAAGATTTTTTCTGTTTTCGAGATTCAGTCAAGTGCAATGACATAGAAACACTAAGCAAACTTGTCACATTACAATATTGAATGAAATTGTGGACAAAGAGAGCTTCTTTGGTTCCTTGTGCGTCAATGCGATAAGGTTGTAAAGTGCATAAATGTTATTTCTCGTGACTGTACAAGTTCATTGATATACAGTATCAACATATTTTAAAAGGTGCGTCGTCGCCGCGCACACAACCTGTAATTGTGTGCGCGGCGACGACTGCTCGCACCCATAGTCATATTTTTCACATTCGGTAACCCGAATCCTGTAGGACAAAGCGAAGTTATTGTAGGGACCTACAATAACTGATTCATCTACTCCTTGACGGATTTTAACATACGAGAGCTTACACATTGCGATTTTTTGCATCGATACTAATGCGATTCAGTGGAGATGCAGCATCGATACGGTCGTAAATTATACCTTTACACACTTCTCAAAGCTGCGATACAATCGCGATGCAGTTGCGATTCAGTAGGTAGTTGCCTAGTTGAAGTGCAGTCATACAGTTGCGATGATATAGGATCGATACAAACGCGCGTGCGAATCGATACAATGCTTGTTGATCGCTGGTGTTGCGATGCAGTGGCGCGGCTGTCGAAAGCGCGTTTGAATCGATGTAAAAAGTCGCAAAGTGTAAGCGCTTTAAGATCCATTATAAATGGACGAAACTTTTTGATGGGATAGTGACTCCCTTGTCCATATTTTTACAAACAATTTAAATATTCTTTACAGACCGAGCAGTCATACAAAAAGAACCCAAAAATGCTAACACAGCTGCAGCACTGTGAAGAGAATGGTATTCCTCTGGCTGTCGTGTTGGGTGAATCGGAATTGAAACGAGGATTGGTGAAGATCAGGAATGTGACGTCACGGCAAGAAGATGAGGTCCCAAAGGATAAATTGGTTGATGAACTAAACGCCAGATTAGCTGCGCTGACCAAAATTGGAACAAATGGATGTTAATAACGAATGATTTGGTTTGTTTCCGTATTGCATCCCTTTATTTATATCATTTCACATTATTTATGTGGGTAAATCATTTCACATTATTTATGTGGGTAAATCATTTGCTATGAAGAATTAGTTTTGTATCAAGAGTTATTGTTTGAATGCATTACAGTTTTTCAGTACAAATCTATTGAAGCTACCCCCTCATAATCTTTTATTAACTTTCAAGCTGATTTCATTGGAATATAGAAAGAGAGATTATATAAAATACTATTTCCATGGAATAAATGATTCTGATTCTAGTTTAAAAATACAATGCATTCAGGAACTTTAAATCTAAAAAAAAATATGCATTTAATAATAACATGTCAGAACTTGTTTTTAAATAATTTATGTTATAGCAAAATACCTATTGTGATAAATTACTTCAAGTTTCTAAAGATAACAATATTTCCTATTTGATGTTTAGTTAAATATTGTTTCAACAATACAAAGTTTTTTAATTTAATCATTTATTTACTTGTGTTTTAGTTTAGTTCGTTAGTAATTTATTTTAGGAAATGTAAGACCTCTTACAACCTCATCTTCTTTTTCTAATATATTTATAAATTACTTATATACGACTTTATATATTTTGAGAGAACCATGATACCTACTAGAAATAAAGTGTTTTTAGAGAATATTTTATTTATTATCACTATAGTTACCTACTAACTTTCCCGTATTTTAGGGTTCCATAGTCATAGGGAATCCATATTGTTTCCCCATGTCCATCCGTCTCACAGTGTGACCTGTACTTACTGGACAAAATGAAAAAAACAAAATGTAGAATAAGAGCTAAACTCAATCGCTCCATAAATTACTATAGTTTCTGCATATGGTCAGATATTACCCATAGTTATTTTCTTATACACCTAAGAGATTGACACATTTAAACCTTGCCAATTTATCACATGTATTTTTAACCGACTTCAAAAAAAAGGAGGTTCTCAATTCGACGGAATCTTTTTTTTAGCTAAAGAAAAACAAGCTAACTGAAAAGATGGAAACAAGATCAAATATAAAATATTTTGTTCAACATAATAAAAAGCAGCCTGAGGCATGACGCTATTAAGGATTCGACTTATTATTAAATTCTATGCCTCCGGGTTTTTTTGGTTTTTAAATTTACATATTTTTTAATTATATCTTTTTAGTTATTTATCGGTCATGATATACCTTTTTGAAATCCTTAAGATCAGCTCTTCAATTTGATACCCATATAGAATTATTCTAATTTTATTGTTTTTTTTTGCAATTCAAATAATAGCACCTCACAGCCGCTATGTTGTTTTTTTCTAACATCACTTACCTAAGAACACTTGGGCTGTCAAGATAAATCTAACGATATTAATTATAAAAACCCGTTCAGCCGTTAGAGCGATAAAAGGTTATAAAGAATATTTCTATTTTATATTCTTGTTTATTTCTTTGTTTTATTTAAACCAAAGTCTTTATTAAATAAAATTAAAAGTATAAAAATAAAATAAAAACTTAGTCTAAAAGGCCGCCGCGCGTCATCTCCGACCCAAAGATTCCCATAATACCGGCTGCGTTGCCGCGCTGTATTGCCAGGGAAAGCTTTTGAACCAGGTAAGACTCACTGCGGCGATCGTGTCCACGTTGAACTAACCTATTTCCTAGTTCTCGAATAAAAGCTATCGCCTCTAAGCCCCACACGCCAGAGGTTTCTACCGCAAAGGGGATAAAAAGTAATTTTGTTTCAAAGCCCTATACTTAGAATGTTTTTGCCCAGCTGCATTCTCGGCGGCTGATAACGCAGGTCGCATCCCACAGCAGACACCGACCCCTCTCCCATGGCACCAAAGTGAGTCCATCGGGTCTTTTGCCGTCTGTGCGACACAAACCTGGAGGTTCCAAAACGCAAGGAATGTTGGCGGCGATCAAAGCTCGGCGGATAACATCGTTAAGAGCATGATGTCTAGGGAATCTACCCGCGCATCTAGAGCAGCTCAACCCATTGTGCCCGTTAGCTTCAACTTGGACCCCACAAATGCAGCGGTGTGGCTCAACCACATTGCAGCCCAGTCTCAAACTTACCGCCAACCGCAGTGAGTCGTCATCCATGAGAGTTCCCATCTGTGGAGAAGGCAATGCATGTAGCCAAGCCTCGGACTCCGGTCGTGATACCGCCTTGAGCCTAGCCAAATCAGCATTACTCGCATCAAATATAAGCTCTTCGAGCGTTAACTTGGATCGTATGTCATCCCAATTCCTCTAGACTTCAGGATGATCGGGAGGATCATGATTTGGGCAAAATATAGACCAGGCAGTCAAAGCCTCGTCCGCAAAGGGTGCCCGAAAACTGTCGCCATTAATGTTGAGGAATGCGAAAGTGTGTTTTTTAGTCCTTTCTTGACGCCCTAACTAAGGAACCAATCAACTTTATTTTTGGCATAGAATTAGTTGAAAGGACTTATAGTAAGCAGGTGAAACAGCGGGTGGAAGCTAGTATTTTAATAAATAGGTACAAAGATTTGATGGTTCTATTACACATTTGCGTAAGTACTGTTTTACATTTTAAGATTTTAAAGGAATCTTAACTTATTTATTAGTGTATCATTTACATTTTATTTCCCTAAAATTTGATTACATACGGGTATCGATTTTACCCAACTTGACCGGGCGAATCGTCAAACGTTATACTTTGAAAGGCTTTAAACGATATGGCGTGCTTAAGACAGGCTAATCAAGAAATGCCGGCTTATGTGATGTGCCCAGGCAGATAGCGATCGGCCCAATTTAGCGACGGCATACGAAACTTAACAATGATGCCCTAAGATGACCGCATGAAGATATAACCTCCTTCTTTTTTGAAGACGGTTAAAAAGTGGTTTCTTTCAGTATTTCTTTAATGCTTAAGAGTAATAGTTACAGAAATGGGCTACGAACAAAAATAATATTCAAATGAGTAATAGTCTCACAGTACCTGCCTCTGTTCTTATAAATAAATAAGTAGTTTGTATTAACAGCATATCAGACTACAATTACATTAATTTAAACCCAACGTATAACTGTGGGAAAGGTTAAATTCGATTAGAGAAAGCCCGTTTTAACCGACTTCAAAAAAGGAGGAGGTTCTCAAGACGATGGTATTTTTTTATAACTTCGCCAGTTGTTAACAGATTTTTATAATTCTTTTTTTATCTGAAAGAAAATGGTTTATGTGTGGTCCCATATAATTTTTACAGAGGTTTGGCCGGTAGTTTTTTCAGAATCCTGAAAAATATCAATCACGTTTTGGCAAGTAGTCGTTTACCTAGATGACATCATTGTTGTGTATGGGCTGATTTTTTGTGTAAGTAACGGCACATGATGTACCTAACTAAAAAATCTGAAATAAAAACATTTTATAAAAAAAAGAAAAAATAAAACTTTTTGAGTCGGTGCTAGCTAGCTAAGGCAAAAAAATATAGTTAATAGAAGTGCAATGTAGAATGCCTTGGCTGGCACCGACTCCAAAAGTTTTATTTTTTACTTTTTAAGTCGGTTTGAATTTTTGTTTGTTAAGTATGACTGACACTAGGCAGCACGTCAGAAGTTTACAGTTTGACTTTGAAAGCGCTTTTATGTTGCACGTATAGCGGTATGGTTTACGTAGTGGAAGTGTAAAGACTGAGACGTGCTGTTGACTGTACTATAGAAACAGTGCAGCTCTTGTTAGTAAAACTTAGTGTGTTATTGAATGTAGGTACAATTTTCGGCACATAATAGGTACAGATACTAACTCCCCAATAATACTCGAATATTTCTCACCTTTTGATAAGCGATGCGGTGCGGTGCGGGCACGGCCTACCCTAACATGCGTTAGCCTTTATTACTATTAACCTAGGCCAGGAATGGGGAAATGTCGACAATTTTGATCTAAATTAAATGGCCAAGGTAACTAATACACTTATTTGGATAAGGATTAATACTGATTAGGAGAAATTAGCTTTAGAGAGACCGGCAACAATGTCGACGCGGTGTAAGCACACGCTCGACAAAATCGGTTTTGGTGTATACGTACCGTAAGCCTGCTATCTTGATTAAATCGGACGGCTAACAACAATATTTAAATATTTGCGCTAAAAATAAGCGAGGGGCTCAAGAAAGGCATGAATCATTCACCGTGCATTTTACACCCTTTAATTAATCATTTCATCAATCACATAGAACCAGTACGTCAAAACTTTATTAAATAAACTTTAAAAAGGACCTACTTGATATTTTTTGGTTTTCTACTTACAATAAAATAATTATGTTCCTCGGCCCGCATAAATGTAGTGATAAGTTGATATGGTCCATCCATCTCTAAACTTATTTCCCGACCCCTGACCTAGGCCTAGCCACAGGTTGCGTCTCTAACATGGCATAACGAGTTTATAGAAAAAAAAACAATATGCGTTCTGCCCTTGTGAATTCGCCCTTTTTTTGTTGTAGGTTGATTGATACCTACAACAATGATGCACATCCTAGATTTTGACATTGTTTTGTTTATGTTAGGTTTAAAGAATTTTATTTCTCATAAGAACATCACAATATTAGTACAATAATAAAATAAGTTCACTTAAAATGAGACCTATAACTACGTATACTACGTGCACAATATGTAATTATTATGCTCGGCGCAGGTACGTTATAAAACTTAATTTAACGATAACATTATCAAGCACTATATAAACATGCAAATTCACGCCTTAATAAGTAACAAACAAGCGGTCACTTTTTATTTTGCTAGCTTCCCTTTAAAAACATTAGTTCTCCGGAGCGAAATAGTAGTATGTTACCGATTCATTTATTCAATCACTATCTGAAGTTGTCGCTTTCATGGGAATATCGGGATAAAAGTACCTAGCCAATGTTACTCTCCGTCCTTTCAATTAACTCTATGCCAAAAATCAAGTCGATTGGTTGCTTAGTTTGGGCGTTAAGGAAGGACAAACAAACACACTTTTACATTTATAATATTATTATAAATTATAAAATTACGAATATATATTATAACTTTAAGTATTATAAATTATATATAGTTAAGATTAGGATTAGTATATTATATTAGTCGGTGGCGCAGTGGAAACACTTTCTGCCATTGTGTAAGTAACTTTTACAATGGTTGGTCACGGGATGGGTGACCAAAAATTTAATATCTTGACGTGGCTGGGATTTTTCCTGCTTGCATTTGCACACGTTAACGTAACCCATTAACCGCATTGAACCCATTACGGTGTCCATCGTTCCAGCAGCGACACGGTCTCCGATTTGCTTGAAAAAAAAATCACCATTTAGGCCAATTTTTTACCCCACTGGACCAGAAGATATACGGGTTTTTTTGTGGCGCTGCTGGAACGACGTCGTTCTGGCAGCGCCACGCTATATCTCATTAATTACAAAAGTTATAATAAATCTGATTAGACACAGATTTTTGCCTTTTTTTCCATTTTACACAAGCTAACATCCACCTCGACAGATTCAGGAGTAATCGTGGTTCACTTGTGGCGCTGCTGGAACGACGTCGTTTCAGCAGCGCCACGGCTGAATCTCAGGAATTCGATTTTTTTACTGGGATCAGTGTGCCTGTATATTTAGTGCCCGCATCATAAGGCACGGCAAATATTGAATTTCTACATTTCATCGTGGATTAAGGATTATATAGGCATCGAAAAATTATAACCTCAAAATTATCTTATCTCTTATCTCCCTATAAAGGGAAAAAAATTAACCACTATCGCAGGATTCACTGTTCCAGAGAAATCTAGGTTTACAATTTGTTCATACATTTAGGCATCGTTCCATCATGCAGCGCCACACCCAATACAGCATGTTCCCGGGCACCGCAGTGACCAAACTGAGCATGCCAATATTTAGTGCTACCATAGCGAACACCGAAAAATATCTGATAACGAGTATAACACAGCTATTTTCCGAGAAATGAGCCTTTGATTCAATATGCCATACAACTGGTATATTCGAGTGGAAAAGATTTTACTTTAAAATTTAATAACAGCTTATTACTGCAATGTCACTCGCCGCAGCAATTCACAGGCTGAAACAGGGTCCATTTGTGCCTTGTTTTATTATTTTTATAGTAGGTAAGATAAAGTACCTACTTAGGTAGGTAATAAGTAATTTTCTTCATACATATTGTTTTTATTACTTTTAACTTTGATTTTTTTTATTGGGGTTCCGTAGCAGTACATGCCAAAAAACGGAAACCTTACCTATACCTAGATTCGTCATTTCTGTCTGTCCGTGTATCTTGTCATATTTTTTCCCGATACTATTAGGATTACATACCTAATTGAAACTTGGTAGGTAGATGTATTTTGTAAACCGCTTTACGAACTTTACCAAAAAAAAAAGATTAAGGGGGGCTAAACATGGGACTTATTAGTCAACTCGCCATGTCGAATCTAGCCGACCGGCGAGTTGACGAATTTTAATTTGTGATATGCGGCAACTCGCCATCTCAAAATCTAATAACTGAAAATTTATTTTTCATCAAACGGTTACGTGCGGGTTGTCTATAGATATTGTACGTCTTTAAAAAGTTTCCTAAAACTATTTTTTCTCAAAAGCAACCGTTTGAAAGATATACACTTCCAAAGCCCCCCCTCCCCCCCTCTAACTTACAAAAAGAGTGAAAAATCTAATAAGGTAGGTACCTATATGTATTAGATCTTAATAAACTCTTTCAATAAAAATTGGTTTGAACGAGAATAGTTAGCAGTTTAGAGTTATAGCAAATTTTCAAAACCGCAAATATAGGTTATATTTGCGGTTTTGAAAATTTGCTATAACTCTAAACTGCTAACTATTACACATTATACAAACTTATGAAAAACAAAGTTATTTTTGCAGACGAAGAATGATAGTGGTACTAATCATGGTATGGTATAAGGTTACTACGAAACTCTACTGCGCGTGGCCTGATACACACTTGGCCGGTTTTTTATTTTATGTTAGGTAGTTACCTACCATAATAAAAGCTGTACCTTCTTAACTCATAATGTGTGTAGGTATCTACTGAATAGGGAATAATAAAAAGAATTTTCTTTTATTTCTATTTTCTTTATTACATAACTGAAAACAAAAATGTAAATACCAGTAATAACCTATATAATTTTAATAAATGTTCTTAGTGAAAATAGTTCAAACACAAATTGACGTGTTTCAGGGTTTCGTACCCAAAGGGTAAAAAAGGGTATTACTAAGACTCCGCTGTCCGTCTGTCTGTCTGTCACCACTGTATCTTCCCCCTTCATACGAGATTCCGACTCATACTTAGCCGGTTTTTTTACTTACATTTAAATTCATCTAATTGTAAAAATAGACTGACTAAGGGAATCTGTCCCAATGCTGGCACCCCTCTATTTATTGGCATGATTAGTTTTGCTGTGTTGTTTCAAAAGAGACTTTTGTTGAAATTACATTTTGCGGGTTTTCTGTATTTTCTATGCCTGATAAGGTAAACTGTTGATTGATGCCACCTACCTAATCTTATTTTTAAGCATCCTGTTTTGATCATCATCAAGACGAGTTTTGATCTATAAAGTTATTCTGATTCTTATTTATAGGGAACCTAATTTACCCTGATTATTCTTACAGCTTGGTTTGAAAGAAATTTAACAATATTATTTTATGAGGCCTATGCCCGGCAGTGGGCGTCGTACGGCTGAAATTATCAACAATTTTAAAACAAAATATCCCTTACCTTATATTTTCAATCTTGTTTTCCATGAGTCTTATGAGAATTCTAACAGTTTGATATCAATTTCATCAAAATGATTTTGGAAAAGTAGCTATCGATAGGTACCATCGATTATGTCTAGTTCGATTATAATCAATGATTATCGAAATAACTAGCTAAATTATTATAATATCGATTTACTATATGCAATCGATTAGACAATCGATATTTAGATTATTTTAGGGTAGGAGAACACAATCGATTATCCGGAAACACAATATTTTTTCTGTGATTTCCATCCACTCCTACACCTAACCTTCTGATAACTCGTTCACTTACTAATCTGTGCCAGGCATGGATATGCCCATTGCCCATATCGGCTCGTACATCGGCATAATCGGCATCGTATGGTTTCGGCATAATAATGCTGAGCTTCAGTCCGCATAGCGGTAATATCGAATGTACCAGTTGTATGGCATATTGAATCAAAGGCTCATTTCTCGGAAAATAGCTGTGTTATACTTCGTTATCAGATTTTTTTCCGTGTTCGCTATGGTAGCACTAAATATGCGCCACAAGTGACCCACGATTACTCCTGAATCTGTCGACATTCACGGGTGGATGTTAGCTTGTGTGAAATGGAAAAAAATGGCAAAAATCTGTGTCTAATCAGATTTATTATAGCTTATGTAATTAATGAGATATAGCGTGGTGCTGCCAGAACGACGACGTTCCAGCAGCGCCACAAAAAAAACCCGTATATCTTCGGATCCAGTGGGGGGAAAAAATTAAACGTATTTTTTCCCGTCTGGTAAAAAATTGGCCTAAATGGTGTTTTTTTTTTCAAGTAAATCGGAGACCGTGGCGCTGCTGGAACGATGGACACCCCATTACGGGATGGTTCTTGGCCACAGAACAAGGAAACCTTGTTCTGTGGTCTTGGCCCATTCTTCTATCTATCTATATAAAAGGCTGACTTGTGTATGACCCAGTAGTAGGGCCATTTATAGTCGTTGATAACAATTTTACATTTATAATTACTTTTATTTTACCACACATATTAAAAAAGTTTAACCTAGCTTCGTATGTAGAAAGAACAAGGAAAAGGCGTAGAAACCATGGTTTTAATCAAAGATAGGGCAGCACCACAACGATACTTGGTTGCATTTTTTTCCCCTGAGGTGGTAGTATC
The DNA here is from genome assembly GCA_910589605.1 of Chrysoteuchia culmella. Classification (NCBI taxonomy): domain Eukaryota; kingdom Metazoa; phylum Arthropoda; class Insecta; order Lepidoptera; family Crambidae; genus Chrysoteuchia; species Chrysoteuchia culmella. The sequence continues at coordinate 9,073,451 of OU342647.1, read as the reverse complement.
TGGAGTTTTTGTAGTTTTTGTTTTTGCCCTTGGCGCTCGACCTGCGATTGTTAAGGTTAAGCAACTTTCGTAATGGTCGGTCACGGGATGGGTGCCCAAAAATGTACTATTTCGACCTTTTCCGTGCTTCGGAAGGCACGTAAGCCGTCGATCTCGGCTGCATTTTCTCCTTATCCATCCATAAGAAAGGCCGTGCCGCAGCAGTAAGGACATTAAAAATGGCTGATGACGAATGTTGAAAGTAAAGACCGAACACTACTTGTACAAAAACGGATTTTAACGAATCTTGGGTGGTGGTAAGTACCTAAGTACCTACATTTTTCGGTCAAATCTTGTAGTCTTGGACGAATTAACCAGCTCGTATTTCATGGGAGGGAAGGGCCCTTCCTTCTTGCCTATGGGCTACCATAAAATATGAACATTAATTGTGACTGATGATGATCAATTAGAAGAACCGTAACGTACCTAAGTGCTTACATATGAAGAGTTAGCTTTAACAGACAGCTAGGTAATGGCCCTTTCCAAGAGTTTTGTCACAAACTCTTGTTGAATGATTCTTGCGAAATTTATACAAAGCGTTAATTAGCGCAAATCAATAACTTATTTAGTCAAAGCTTTAATTCAATGACCGTACGTCAACGTCCCCGATTAGGTTTTATTGACCTCGACCGGCATGCCTCAGTGGTTCACCGCACGTCCGCGTGCTTCTGTTCCAATACCGCCGTGTCACGGACGGCGTCCACGGCGCTTACTCATTGTTCCCGACAGCCTCGCTGGTTCCTGTCATTGTGCCCTAACACGCCGTGAAGTCCAACACGGTTTACACCAATATAAAACTGTTTTTGCAACTGATCTCCCACTTATTACGCGTCCGAACGCTTTAGCGTTGATACCTTTCTTGCAACAGTCAGCTTTTAGTACGGTGATGAGATGATTCCACGTTATAAATTATACTTTTATTTATTGATCTGTGTTACCCTCTTGACTTCGAGTGCCTGTGCATCAGTGGTGAAGGAAGCTTTGGAGGACCATTTGAAGGATGTCGCACACAATGAAGGAGCGGAGTCTGTCAAACACGAAAAGCAAAAGGGAGAGAAGGTTCATCAAATTGAAAGTGATATAAGTGATAGTCATAAAAATCAATATGCGAAAGCAAGTGATGAAGGAAAATACTTGAAGAAGGATCATGATTTGAAATCCGCGTCTGAAAGTGATGCTTACGAAGGCTACAATGCAAAACAGGATAAAGTTGAAGACAGTCAAGCAAATGGATTTAAAAGAGGGCACAAAATAGGACACCATAAGCAAGGATTCCAGAATTCTTACCATAAAGATGAATCTTCGAACAAAAGCACCTTTTTTGACGACTTTAATGATGAAGGTGACCAAGCTGCTTATAAAAGTCGTTTAAACAGCTATGATAATCAAGGTGGAAGAAGTTATCAGGGATCCCACAAAAATGGACAGGAGCATGTGAGAGATGACCATTCCAGCGGCGGTTACGGCAGGCATGGGGAGAACGGTCAGAAGCATGTTGGCCATCATGATTATGGAAAGAAATACTACTTGAATGATGATGAACACTACAATAGACTTAAGAATGGTCACAACGCTTATGACAGAAATCGGTATTATGATAGACAGGAGCAACATCTTCCGCCTCCTCCGCCACCACCGCCACCACCTCCTCCAGTCCATCATGATCCTGGTTGGGATTTAAAGGGTTGGGGTGATAGGCATGGTTGGGACGACCGACGAGGATGGGACCGTCATGACTTGCAGCGAGATCCTGGGTGGGACAGACATTATGGCGGACCTGGATATTACGATGACCACGGCATACGACACGATGGCGGATATGGCTATGGGCCTCACCATGGTTATGGGTACGGTTATGATGAATCACGAGCGAATCCTGTGGCTGAAATTCCAAAAGACACACCAATTGTTGCACAACGAAAACAAACTATTACCATTTATGAAGATCCAAGATATGATGGGAAGGATAAAGGACAACTGCGACGAGAGGAAGGTGATTATGTACAATTGGAATATAAACCTACCAGCCACCGTTATGCTAGTTATGACGACACGTATTATAGTGCTCCAACAAGAGAAAGAGGCATGGAGACTAGCAAAATTAATAGACTTGTTTACAACTACAGACGACAGTAATTGCTTTTCTGTCAATGCAAATAAAATTAATTCCTATTGCATAAAAATGCTTTCTAGAGATACTCATTAAAGTACCAACTCATTAATTTATTATAATAATTATTATTTATGTTGAGTCATCAATAGAACGGTGGTGGTTCATCAAATGAAAAATAGTTAAGAATAATTTATATGGTATCGGTTGAATGAAACCGTAGGCTGAGTTGCACCAGTTAACTTTAACAGATATTTGGGTGTCAAAGCTGTCAAATCCAATACTTTTTTTGACGGTTAATGTTATAATTAACGTTAAAGTTAGATGGTGTAATCCATCCTTAGAAATGAAAACGAACTGTAAATAAAAGGTAAAACATTTCCATATGTGAAACAGATTTTTATTTTGATATTTTAACATCTATTCCTGTGATATCTCCAATATGGTATATTGCATATTTGCTGATGTTCAGTGAGTCGTAAAAGGCAAATACAGGTGCTTTGAGGGGAAGATTCCTAAGGGCAGTTGCTCGGTGACGGAAGGACGGTCAGTCGGGCGGCATATTTCAATATGCCGGTGCCGTGGACCGTGACGGTGGCGATGGGTTCTGGGGAGCGCGCTAAATCGTGTCATGCGACAGTTCGCCAGATTTCTCGGTATGAATTTGATATTTTAACTACTTTGATCCCAAAAGAAAATCTTAATTACCTAAAATCTACTTAATCGTTGCTTATCTACTTAACTTCTCTCCTCCCTATCTTTGATGACATCACAATTTGTTCACAGCGCCGTGAATTCCGGTATAGGTACAGTTCGCAAAACTCCTGGGTGTCTTTGATGATAATTCCGTCCAAGTTTCTGAATTAACTCGCTTTATTACCCTTTCCGCTTTAATTAAAAGACATCGTTGTTGAGGTACTACCCACTCGTAGATATTTTTCAGTGCTTTTATTTGTAATTTAAATTTTGCAACCCTTCGTCGTGGTTCCGCTGTGGGGGAATAAACTAATTTAAACGCTAAGCTCCCGACAAAGTCTCCTTTTATAATATGTATGGTCTGGCAACATTTAAAAATTGGATTAGCGAGCATTCGTTCTTGTATATTTCCATTGTTTTAGAATTTTTATCATACGTAGGTAACTGTGGTCTGGGGTTGGTGGGTGTTTGAAGAAACAACGCTTAAATGTTCATTATTAAGTAGATACTTGCTACTTATTATTGTCAATATGTAGTAAATGATAATGGGATTTTATAATTAAAAAATAAATAAAACAATAAATAAAGTGCATTTTAGGGCAAGTACCTAAGCTTAAAAGTTACAAGAACAACTCGTGACTTTCAACGGGATTTTCCGACACGAGAACTCAGTTTTAACATATAAAATATAACACATTAGGTATTCATCAAACCCGAACCGAACACGACCATGGTAATAAATAAACATTATTTGTTTAGTAATCTTTGCAGTGTCGATCATATTTTGACTAACTTTGACTAAATCGAGCAATTACCTACTTTTTCTTATATTTTGGTAGCGGCTTAGAAAAACAATCTGAATTATTATTGTTTTTGACCGACTCCCAAAAAGGAGGAGGTTCTCAATTCGGCCGGTAGTTATGTTGTTTTTTTTTGTATTTTGTATTACGCAGAGATTTCTGATTCGATTTGCGTGATTGTTTTTTTTTTGTTTTATGCGGAATAGTTGCCATTTGGTTACATAAAAAAATTTATTCAGTTTGACCCAGTAGTTTTTATTTTATAAGCATTTTTGTTTACTTGGAAGATGTAATTTTTCACGAAACTTTGTTTATAATTACAATGTAGGTAATAAGTACATGAAACCTAATCTAATCTTGAAAAATCCTACTGTAGTTTACAAAATAACCTATTACAGACACTTAAATAAAAAAAAATCTACGTTAAAAAACCGACTGTAAAACTGAAAAGCAAAAAACAAGCGTTTTGGAGTCGGTGCCAGCCAAAGCAAGAAAGATAAAAGAATAGGAGCGCAAAGTAGAATGCCTTGGCTGGCATCGACTCCAAAAGGCTTATTTTTTCTAATACAACATTTTAAAAATGTGCTGTGCAAAATAAAATAAAAAACAATCATATATTTATGAGAAGCTATATGGAAAGCAAAAAACACAAATAAGCTAACATCATAAAAAATAATCGTTATGCGAAATTCGGAAATAATCAATAAAAAACAAAATAAACACGAAATAAAACAATAATGAATATGATATTAGAGAATGTGCTTAAAAATGATTTACATATCTCTTCCACATAAAGGATGGATGTCTCGATGTTTTTTACAATTGAATAAACATGAGATAGAGTCAGACAAATGTTTAATGGTTATGAATATTACCAGCCAATCTGCAATTTAAAAAAAATATCCCATTCACTTGCGTCACTCACTTTGTGAGGAACCGTTGCTTGGTTGGTTGTGTTAACTGTATTTGAATCATCAATGACTTAGTTTACATAAAACTCTCGACTTTCTTTGTAGTAAAGGTGTGATCACAATTTGTTAAGCAACTCTAAGCTTCGTTATTAATAGCGGTATATTTCTGGGTCTGGATCGAAACTTTTAGTCATAATATAATTTTGTTTTAAGTTGCCCATGGTTTTACTTAAGGAATACCCTCGATATACCTTTAAATTAAATAAAACGCTTTAGACTTTTAAACTTAATAACTAATTCAACTTCACAAAAGTTGTTCGGCAATCCAATCACCTTCGACTAATCCCTATTTCTTCTTTTATTGTACTTGTAACGACTCATCCTAGGGCACTAAAGCAATTTCAAATCGGAGCCGGAACAACACGCCAATAATCGTTAGCACCGATTGGAAAACAAAACTGTGATTATACGGTATTATCTTGAGATTTCCCGTCCTTGTCTATTGCGTAGTTTGTCACATTTCCGTCACTCTCATTTTTCACAAGAGGGGATAGAGTAGATAGAGTGACATTACTTTAACGAACTTTCGATGGTCCATTTCAGGATGGGGTTGGGAAGATATTTTCTAGTCGGATTCGGATCTGATTTGAGAGGACTTAGCGTGAGTTAAACCAAAACGTGTCTATGATTATTAAACAACCCTTGTTTAATAATCATTTGGGGTTCAATTGGGTTTTGTTGTGTATAAATATAAATAAATACATCTTATACAACCTTATCGCATTGACACACAAGGAAACAAAGCCCTCCCTCTGTCCAAAAATGTTATGCAATTTTGTAATGTGATAAGGTTGTTTGGTGTTTCTATATTATTGCACGTGACTGTACCTAAAAAAAATTAAGAATATGCGGTAGTGAGTGCTAAGAAGAAGCAAATCTGAACAACATTATGAGACTGATAAGGTTAATCTCACACGAAAATTAAGGTATTGTACGGAACAAGGTGTTATTGTTGAACCACTCGTTAACGCAAGTTTCATGTGCTGTACTACATGTGTGTTACCGAAAAATAAATAATAATATTGTTTGCCGTGTAATATATTTACCTACCTTCGTTATCATGGCTTGCCAATCACTTGCTGAAAAACTTTTCATACATATAATCATTCATTCTATGTGACTCTAAATAACGGTTAATGCAGCCACGACGGCCACGAGGCCTTTTACAAAATGTTAAATTTCCTCAATACATTTGAAACCGGGAAATATTTGTCATTTTCAACTTCAGAAATATTTGATTATAATCTTGTATAAGTAAAAGTATGAAAATTAACACCTTACCGACTTATCGCGGACTCGCCGTGTCTCGAGCGATTCAAACATAGGATCTTTAAATATTCTCGTCGTCGACATCCCCCGCGACCGACGTTACAATGAAGTCGCTCGACTCTTATCTCCACGCTGTTTATTGTCTGAGTTGGCTGGATAGCTGTTTTGTAGCCGATTCCCGACGACTCACTTTATATGAACAAGTTTCTCCAAACTTTCGGAGGCTTCTTTACACGGTACAACATTTAATTGATTTTTTAAAATTAGTCTGTTACTACAAATATAATTATACTAGCGGATCCTCGCGGTTTTACCCGCGTGGTACCCGTTCCCGTGGGAATATTGAGATAAAATATAGCTTATGTCACTCGGGAGAAATGTAGCTTTCTAATGGTCTAAGAATTTTCTAAATCGGTTCAGTAGTTCCTGAGATTAGCGCATACAAACAAACAAACTCTTCAGCTTTATAATATGAGTATAGATATATAATTCTCGTGTCACAGTTTTCGTTCCCATACTCCTCCGAAACGGCTTGACCGATTCTCATGAAATTTTGTGAGCGTATTGAGTAGGTCTGAGAATGGGCTACTATCTATTTTTTATCCCGAAATTCCACGGGAGCGAAGCCCCGGGGCACAGCTAGTATGAGTATAGATTTAAGTAAATGTTAATTTTAAGTAAAAAGATTTTAGAATATAAGTCATATCTATATGGTAAATTTTAAATAGAAAAATATTGGAAAAAATTTACTCGGCCACAAGTTATTACAAAAATTGCATTGAAAAATGCAAAAACTACAAAATCATAAAAATAAGTCATATCGTTAATTCTGGATAAAACTGTAATATTACTTTTACATAATTTAATTTTCTCTTTCTTATATTCACATAATCATATTTTATTGATTATTTATCTGTTGCAATTGAAGCATGCCTATTTACAAAGACACATAATAATATGCATAGGATAGGATAAAGAGAATTTTAAGCTTTCTAAAAGAGCTTACTGGAATTCGTAAGACACGCTATTTTTTCTAAGGAAAATTTTACGTATTATTTATTTAATGGACAGTCAGTGTATGTTGCTACTTATATTTTTCAGCCGATTATTTAATCTTTTTACAGTTTCGTGTCGTGTCTCCGGTCGGATCGTATCGTGTAAACCCCTTTCAAAGGGGTACTCGTTGAGTCGTGTCGAATCTATTGCCTGTAGCTAACTAATTGCTATGAAATAAACCGCTCTCTTGGGACGACAGCCCCGATTTAGTTTTAATCGAAATTTTCCGCACAAAGCGTCATTCATTGTGATTATGACGAGGTGCATCATATTAATAATTCTAGATTTAATAGATATAGATTTTGACAATGTAGCCCATAGGTAAATATTGTAAATATCTTATACTAACTCATATTTTCATCTGAAGTGCTGGCCTTTTTTACAAAACAAAAGGGAACCTTGGTGACTATGATCACATCCAAAGATTAACTAAGTATGGGTAGGTACTGTACTGTATTGCTGGTAAAACACCTTGTAAAAGTTAGAGGAGTTCCTTTTTAGTTACTGGGTAAAAAAACAGTAAACTTATGTGTTCAAAAGTTATGAGTGTAATGTTTCACAAACATTTGTTCAGTATAAAGAGAGTTCAGGTGAATTTCTAGTTGAGTATAGTTACAGTTTTGAATTAAAACTTGGCTGGCACGACTTCAAAAGTCTTATTTTTTACTTTTTGAAGTCAGTTTTTTTTAAGCTGGTATAAAATTAAATTATGAAATGGTTGCAAATTGACAGTTTTAATTCAAAACTTAGGTCTTTAAATTTTTTTTTTATTTAAAAGCAGTTCAGTACTTTTCGGAAAAATGTCTTGAAAATACTGTTGTTTTCGTAATGATTACCTACCTACATATTTTATGACTTTGTTATATTGTATAATTTATTATTATGATACCTACTTTCTTTGTACCTATTTATTTACTTAATTACACAATAAAGATTTGTACTTGATTTGAAGTATCTGTCATTTGCAAGTCCAATTTCACTCCATAAAAGTGTTAATTAATTCAATATTCACCGACATGGAAAGTTCAAAGTTGGCCTATTGCGCGTACATAGCACAATTATGATACAAACATGACATGGTACATATACCTTCAGGGTGAATAACTAATGCTCGTATAGCTGGAGATTAATTGAGGAAGCTGTTTATATTTAAGAATTATCAATACAAAATGTTTTGATTAAATACTCGGAAAATCTTAAAATTACCTATACCTACACACCTAGTGAAAATGTGAACTTGTCAAACAGGAATTCCTAGGTAAAGTTAGCTAGCTTGTTATTGTTTGTATTGAATGAATGAATGAATGAATTATTATTTATTTCAATTTAAATAGCGTACATTACTAAGTAGGGTCCCACAAAATTAAATATGTAGTTTGACTGTGGGTACAATCTCACAGGTTCTTCATCGTACTAGTATGTATTAATATTATATTTATAGGTGATCACAATCAAATAGGTACTTAAATTAAATACTATTTTACATGAATCCAATAAATAACTCTTAAGTAAGGAACTAAATTTCTTTAAGTTATTTTCAGGTCTAATACCTATTTTGAGGCAAATATTTAATATAAAAGGTATTCTTATTGAGGGTTCTATCACCAAAGTAGTTTGAAACTTTGGGCACAAAATACTTGCCCGCTGATATGGATCTTGTGTTATGTCAATTCACAACCAGCGAGTGTTTAAAATTTTAAAAGTGAGTCCATAGGAGTCGAGAGCGTAACTCAAAACGGAGTCTACCAAAGCCATATAAATCCAATTTAAGGCGTGGGATTTTGTGGCTTAAGTGATAAAACCTTGTTTAATATATTAGTATACTTATTATAAAGTTTCGTTTGCATAAATAAATAGATACAGCGCGTAATACCTTGCATAAAAGGTACGCCGTACGGTAAGGTATTGTATAGTAAGGAATAGTTTAATCCTATGTTTTTGATCAAGGATCAACTCTTTTTTCATAAGAAAATTATCAAAATCGACTATTGTTCTAGTAATTAGCATGTTTACAAATCGAATATATTAAACTCTTTAGCATTGTCAATTATGAAGTTGTCCCCCCTACATTACTAGGGTAAGCAAACGCACAGTAAGTCATGGGTTCATTATTTATTGGGCGTCTTGTTTGCTCATAGTGCGGGAAATTCATTGTACAAACAAACAGCCGTCAGGTGAACGACATAGTTTCGCTTATTAAGGAGACCAATATGGCGGACGTTGATAAGATTTCAATATGTCTTTATTCATCAGCGGGCCTTCTATCTATTAGAAACCGTCATGTCACGAGAACGTCTTGTTTGCGTTTTGTTTTTATTGAAGTTATCTCATTTTTGACAAATTCACACTTTGGAGGCGATGATTAAGCGAAGACGTCACAAAACTCCCGTCAAAAAACAAGCTTACTTTAAGAGATTCGTAGTACGATATACCATGGTAAGATTGAAACAATACTGCCCTAAGAGCTGGCGGTAGGGCCCCAGAATCGACTGTTGTTCACATAGAGCATATTTAAGAGCCATGGTTGTTCTAGTGATTAGCGCGATCACAAACAAACTATTTAACTCTTTAGTATTAGCTTGATGACTATGACGACGATAATACTCTTAGAATAATTCTCAAGTCAAGGATGAAGTTGTACCACAGAATACTTAATAGTACAAGTGTTGTACTCCCTACATTTCTAGGGTAAGCAAATGCACAGTAATTCATGGGTTGATAATTTCTTGGGCGTTTTGTTTGCGCATAGTGCGGGAAATTCATTGTACAAACAACCGTCAGGTAAACGACTAGTTTTGCTTATTAAGGAGACCAATATGGCGGACGTTGATAAGATTTCGGTTTGTCTTGGCGCGCCTCCGTGCCTGCAGCCGGCTTGCGGGCATTTGGAGTTTAGGCTAGTGTAGCATGTGCGATGTAGGGGATGTTACTCTACTTATGGGAAGTTCAGAATAACGTTTGAAAGATTGATGATCGGGATACTTATATGGTGTTTCTTTCTTTTCTTGCCAAATAAAATTTCATTAATGAACTTGATACCTACGTATGGTAATTGAATGAAAGATATGCATGAAATTATTGAGATGTTTCTATAAATATTTCTCATCTATTGAATTTGATAGGAACCATTTATTTTTTTTACGGCTTTATATAGTGTTTTAAATAAAGTATTTACGAAGAACATATCCTGCAGTGGATTGTTGAAACTTTCTAAACTCCATTTCGAATAGAATTTAGACGAACAAAGGATTTGGATTATGTCTTTACAATCAATATTTACTCATGTATAGACTGTATACCTACTTATATCACTTTTTGATCTTTTCCACGGGTCGGTACCTAAGTATCCACCAAATATATCTGTAAAATAATCAAGTAGAGCGGCAATCAAGACAGTTCTCTAGGAAATTTCCGTGTAGCGTGTAAGGCGCATAACTATGAGCTCGCCTCAAATCGCCCGGCTGCCTCGGATAGCTGCCGACACCGCGCTCACCAGCCTCTAAATAATTACCTATAAACACATTTTGGTCATACCTCTAGTATGACTGGTTAGTTATATTATGCTTTTGTTGGTCGAAATTGGCTGATATTTCCGTCGAACATTAAAGATTCATGCAAGGAACAGGTGACACGAGGTGAACGATGACATTTCACATCTCATCGCGATGTCTTTTCTCATCACATCGACACTTTTTTATATTTATTAAATTAAAAACTCACATGAATAAAAGGGTTAACCTATTTATTTTGGTCAGTTTCTTTGAAGTTTAACTGAACTTTTTGAGTACCTATATAGTATTTGTGAAAATTACAGCAATACAAAAGGATAACTATGATTTAAAAAAGAAAATAATTATTAACAACGAACGCCTATTTAGAAGTCAGTGCCAATAATGGCTGCAATTTTCATACAATAGGCCAATGGAACAATACCACTTCGCAACAAAGTTTCACAGAATCCTCAGAATAATATTTTAATTCAACAAAAGCTGACGAGCTTGTTTAAAACAACAAGAAGCAGCTTAAACGTCTACAGGGAGGGATTTGACGCGCGGGGTAGGCTTACTCGCGCCGTGTTATCTCTTCAAAGTTTGGAATTTGCAGTCGCTCGAAACTCGCAAAATATGAGCCCCTGAGCCCGTCCTGTGCCGCCCTGCCTGACAATGAGAGACGACAAGATTACATTAGATGGATACTTCAATAGGTAAGGAATTTCTTGTGCAGGCAAGTATTTATATGTGAATAGTGATCCTGCGTGATTAAAATATCACGGGACGGGTGCATAGTTATATTGGTAATTCAGGTGTCGCTTTTAAATGTTACGATTTTTAAATACTAGTTAGGACATTTTTGTTAATATTACCAAAATAACGACCATTGCTAGGAAACGAAGCCAAGATAAGCGTATCTGTGACTAGGGATTAATACTGATTAATACTAATTAATACTGGCCGTTATAGTTTTTTCAACACATTTGCTCATAAAGTGGCTATAATTTCACTGCAATTAGGCACATAATGACACCTATAATCAAACTGTGACTTTTTCATTACTATTACTCACAAGTGAGTTATAGATTTTTTTTTATTTTATTGGTTGAGTTCTCAGACAAGTTGCTTAGTTCTTAACCCTTCATTCGACGGATTTTTATTTAAATAAAATTTGTAAAATTGTTATAGATTTCGATTCTTAGCTTGTAGAGAGCCCGCGAAAAAATAGCTGAAAAAATCTACCCATTTCAGGTTCCTGAAAAAGATACGTCCACTATACTGGACATTATCAAGTTCATAAGAAACTAATGCACTCCAACCGCGTGCAGTATACTTACCATTGTCAAAGAGAAAGAATAAAAGAAACAAGTAATTCCGTAGAAAAATAGTAATTATATTAAAGCAAATCAGTCTCATAGTCACATTTCTTATGCTTAAAACACTAGTACAAACTCCAAAAACTTATAAGTACGAAAAACTCACTTATGTTTTGAACATAACAATTAAGTACTTATAAAATCTTCATAATAATCACCAATTTTCTTTATTTAAAAATAATTAGCCTTCCCGTTTTTTTTAAATATCAATATAGCTTAATCTATATAAGCACAGAATACTTAATAGTACAAGTAATATAAGTACCAACTGTCACTTATTTTTTTATTGCCCTACCCTACTTACTTATTGTGGAAATAAGAAAATCAATTCCTTTTGGCCGCTAAGCACTACCTCTGCTTGCATTTGGAACAATGTACGTACGTTCGTTTTATTGTTCTTGCAGAATTTGCAAAATCCATAATGTCGTATAATCGTATATCATACGTAATAATGTCAATGTCGACGACTTGGCTAGTTGAATCTCTGCCTCATTTCTTTAGATATTTGTCACATAGTTCCTTGCAACCTTTAGTCAGTTTTGCCTTATTATTCCGAAGCCAAACTTGGTAAAGCTATCTTGGCTATCTTGTATAGCCAGTTCCTCAGAGGTTAAGGATTCCGGGTGAGGTCTCAGATCTTCGGTTCTTCAGCCTTATCAATACTTTACATCAGATATAATGAAGGCTTAGAGTATTCCCGTTGTTCATAAAAAAAGTCAGCAACCCTGCTTAAGAAGCCGAAGACAACTTGATCCATAAACCGTTGACTTCTATTATTGTTACCACACCGACTGGTGAAGGCTTTACCAAGTTTGGCTTCGGAATAATAAGGCAAAACAGACTGAAATATTGCAAGGAACTATGTGACAATTGGCTATCTTGTATAGCCAGTTCCTCAGAGGTTAAGGATTCCGGGAGAGGTCTCAGATCTTCGGTTCTTCAGCCTTATCAATACTTTACATCAGATATAATGAAGGCTTAGAGTATTCCCGTTGTTCATAAAAAAAGTCAACAACCCTGCTTAAGAAGCCGAAGACAACTTGATCCATAAACCGTTGACTTCTATTATTGTTACCACACCGACTGGTGAAGGCTTTACCAAGTTTGGCTTCGGAATAATAAGGCAAAACAGACTGAAAGATTGCAAGGAACTATGTGACAAATATCTAAACTGCTGGAACACAACAATGCTGAAAACATTGTTGTTACTTATAGCGGTAGACTTAGATAAGATGGTGTTAGCTAGATAGCTAGCCAGACGGACTTACAAACATAAGTTCGATCACCAACTAAACCGAATACAATAATATGTACCCCGCTTTGATTCGAACCCGGGACCTCTGGGTCTGGTAACAGTGCTTGTTAACACTAAGCCACAGAGGTTTCTCGCTCCCACTGATGCTGGAACAGTCCTCTGCTTGAAGATTTTTGTTTACTGTCTCGATGAAAGTATCAGTACCAACGTTATCTTGATCAGTGTCAATAGAAATATTGTCTTGTGTATAGTTTTCAGACCTGTCTAAAATGTTAATGTTCTGTATGTATGAATCGATGGAAGGGCAGGGTGAGGACGACAAGTCCTCAGTTTTATCAGCAATTTTCTCTTAATTTTTAGGTTCAGAACCACTATCTATATCGGAAAGAGCGTTTTCAGGCGGCACCAACTCTACCAAGTGGTGCCCTCTCGATTTCTAGCTCTGAAAAAAGAAAAATAAAAAGATATAAAACGTTTTATCTACGGATCCCTAAAAATATTAATACGCGAAACAACGAAAGTTAATATACTAGTAATACGGCAACGGGAAGAATACTGGACATATTTAACAGTTACTTTACTAGTTATTCGACGACGTGTAGTATACTGGACATACAAGTTGTGGGCGTCGTTAAAACTAAATAAAACTCAGTAAGACAATCAAAACAATACGAGAAGCTTTTCGGGAATGTTATCTTTAGTTTATAATAACATTGCCAGGAAATTAGCCATAACACAATTAATAAAATGCAATTTACCGAAAGCCCACGCAGCTTGTTATTCCTTTCCGCCATCTCGCTGGTGACTGCTCGCGTCCCGTCGATGCACACGCTTTGCTAATTTTTGACAACATAGTTAAATAGGTTCAGATGCAATTATAGCATCTAAAACTAAGAAATAATGGTCTATTATTTATGTATTTTTTTTTTCATTCAATGGGAAGTATACTGTACGGCGTCAAATTAAGGGTTAAAAAGTTTCGATACCAAAAAGATCGTGTCCAATAGTACAAATAATTTAATATACCTATTGCTTGCTTATTTCATACACTTCGTATTTAAATAGATAATTTCAACTTGTATGTACGTGTTTAATAAACAAAACTTTTACTCAAATATCTGTAAAAACTTTAAACAAACCAAACAAACCAAAAAAAAGAAACCTCATTATTTTAGTCTATAGTGTTTCAGTAAATAATCTATTAGATGAGACCGCTATGCCATCAAAAACAGTTAATTATAATTTTACTAACTGCACATTCACTAATTGTTTCTCTAAATAAACTTTTTGTAAGTATCTATAAAAAAAAAAAATTATTATTTTCTTCACAAGTGTGTTGAAAAACGTCGTATGATACACGTGTGTATTGTATTACACACTTGCACCATAATGTACTATTCTTTTGTTTTGCTGATTTGAAATATGGATGACAATTATTAAGTATTACAAAAAGTATGTACGTTTTTTTAACCGACTTCAAAAAAGGAGGAGGTTATCAATTCGACGGTATTTTTTTTTATTTATTTTTTTATGTATGTTCTACCATAACTTCGCCAGTTGTTAACAGATTTTTATAATTCTTTTTTTATCTGAAAGAAGATGGTTTATGTGTGGTCCTATATAATTTTTACGAATATCTGGCTAGTAGTTTTTTCATAATTTTGAAAAATATCAATCACCTTTTGGCAAGTAGTCGTTTACCTAGATGACATTGTTGTGTATGGGCTGATTTTTAATGTAACTAACGGCACATGATGTAACTAAAAAATCTGAAATAAAAACATTTTATAAAAAAAATTCAAACCGACTTCAAAAAGTAAAAAATAAAACTTTTGGAGTCGGTGCTAGCTAGCTAAGGCCAAAAAAATATATAGTTAATAGAAGTGCAATGTAGAATGCCCTGGCTGGCACCGACTCCAAAAGTTTTATTTTTTACTTTTTGAAGTCGGTTTGAATTTTTTTTATAAAATGTTTTTATGTTTTAATTTATTCGGTGTTTATTCCATAACTCATAACTTATGAGCTCGTATCCATCCTCCTATCATTGAATCCATCTTATTCAATTGCTGCTAATATATATTTTCTTCTAAGTTTTTTTGAGTGTTTGTGACATTTAAAAGAGACGTTCTTGAGTATCAAATTATTTAGACGTTTAACGTGGCTGTTCTCCCCTATCTCGGTAATATTTCTTAGGGGTAGCTTAACAGTATCTCAGTCGATAGATTATTGCGGACAATTTCAGCCGATTTGTCAGATCTAATCTATTCCACTTGTTATCTGCTTCCGACCAATTGATTGTGCAAGTTTGTCGAATTGGGATCGGAATGAGTAATTTCACTACAGTTAAAGTATAAGCGAATGTTGCGAATTTATTTTTATTACCGACTTCAACAAAAAAGGAGGGAGGTACTCAATTCAACCCGTTTTTTTTTGTCCGATGTATGTATACCGATTACTTCGGTGTTGGTGATCCGATTTTAATAGTTGTTTTTTTGTTCGATCGGGTACACTGTCAATTTGGTCCCATATAAGTCTCATTGAGATCCGATGATAATCTTCGGAGATATGGGGCCTAATGTCATGGAAATCATGAAACAATTATATCATCCAGATAATTGTTAGATTCTTGTTCGAGCTGAAGTTTCACGCAATAACTACCGAGCGGATTTTGATGAAACTTTTTTGTTAAATAGCTATTGGTCCTCGCCAACATACCTATAGGCTATAACCCCTCAATAAGTAACGTCCCTGCACCGGGAAAAGCAGCAGTTTTTTATTTTCTTATAAGACTACCTACCACAAGATAAGTAAAATCTATGTAAGATTTGGAAATTACGTGATAAAACAAAGCATAAATGAATGAACGTATAACTTTAAGTAGCTACCTATGTACGTAAAAAAATACCTGTGAATTTAAAAAAAATTACGATTTGTCCAAAATTTTAAAATACACAAATAAACATTATTTTAGGGGATGTTTTTTCTGTTTGCATTTACCACTGTCTTGTTTCTTCCTTCCAAATAAATCCATCTTTTTCCAAGATGGAACCAACAGCTCTAGCGAAAACACGGTATTTCTAACATGGTAAGTACTTTATTATTCTCATAATTTATATTCCACTTTAATTTAATATACTTATACTTAAACAACTATGACCGACACTTTATGCTTTAACCTTTAGTAAAGTGGCTTTACCCACCGATTTCGTCCATTATTGGCGTCAACGCAGTCGATGGATATTCGTGAAAAATATCCTATAATTACACTTGAAATATCGCCGGATTTATTCCACCACTACCACAGCGCGGCACAATTAAATTAATTACGTCGTAATACTGTCATCTAAAATTAAATTTTCAACCCTTTGCCGGTAAAAGGATATCAAGTGGAGCATCAAATAAATGCTGCTATATCTCATTTTAACCGAAGCAAAACTTAATAACCAAAGGAAAGGCAATAATTATGAACGCTCAGTGCGAGATTCGGCTAGAAATAAATGAGGGCCATTAAGAGAGTTGCGTTTAGATATTTCATCCCCCTTGAAGAAGACGTTAACGGCATGGAGCGCCCATGCGAATTGTTCCCACGAGTTTGATCAAAGAACAATATCGGATTCTTCGCCTTTCTTTCCCTAAACAGTTGCACACTTCTCAGAGAATTTCGATCAACAAAAATATATAGATAGCCAGTATTTTAAAACTGTGTATCTCTAAGGATATTATAAAGATCCTTAAAGTCTATGTACTCAATTAAGGTAATTTTTGCATTATTGCAGATTGTGAACGTTTCACATTGGATATTCTTCTTTGAAACGTGTAATAGAAGTTTTATGAATAACAAATGCACAATATTATGGAAAAGGACGATTTCAAAAGTAGGTACATTATTTATAATACCTTTCAATATTTTTCTTTGAAAATAAAGAAAATGTTAAGATTTTTTTATTACACGTAAGAATAATAGATTAGGGATAATAATTTCTATGAATGAGCCCTACGAGTATTTTCATTTCAAGTACCTACCTTATTTTCATGTTAAAAGTGTCGTCTCGTTCAGTATTTGTTTAGTCTTTGAGAAACCAGCACCTGACAAATTATCAGCGCTCAGAGGCAATCCTCACGTTTGTTTTTGTTGAAATGTGTGTGTTTTTGTGGTGTCAGACTAATGTTCGACGTAATCGTCCATATGTCGTGTGCAGGTAACACACGACATATGTATGCTGAGGAAATAAATCTGTCGCCAAAATAAGAGTACCTACATATCTACTAAATCTTGAAAGTAGTCAGTGAACAGTAATTGAATATATTGGAAAAATAGAAAAAAATACTTGCTTTTATTCTGTTATAATTTTCAAAGAAGAATTAGGTAGGTTAGGCAGTATATTAGGTACCTATACTAATGATTTTTTTTATTAGTGTTTTATGTTGCTATAGTCGTTAATATTTTTTTGATTTTGTATCAATTGCGATACGTAACGAAGATACCGATTTCAAAAGTATATAGCACCGTGCCGTCAAGTTCCTTTCTAATTTGATTTGTTGCAACAATGACGATTTAGCGATTTCCATTATGGTTTCTATTGATGTAAGTAAATTCGACCTTATTCGATACGCTTTTATATTCAAGAATTACTTATTATTCAAATTGTCAATACAAATAATCCAATATGGCATAGTCACGTTTCATTCACAGATCAAACTTTATTGTGTACGTTAAATTGAGAATATGTCTATAACAGGAAGTACGTGGATTCCGACAAACTAAATTATTCAAATACACCGCTACGTGTAGGGAAAGTGAGAAAAATATGATGCGAAACCCGGATTCATATTCTAACAATAAAAAATGTATGTAACAGAATAGTATTATTGTGGTCATTGGGTCACACCATTGAATCAGTAGTATTCTAATAAAAACTTTTATAAGTTATATATATCCGTATTATTATAATATTACGATCGTTTTGCCAGGAAAGTTGAGAAAAAGGTATAATTTGGAAAATTATTGTAGAGAAAGTTTTCGTAGTAATGTCACATAATTTTGACATTTTACATTGGACCAAAGACGATGACTTTGATAGATTTTGAAAGCATCCAAGTATCGATAATAGCAGGAGCATAATGCATTTGCCGATGGATACTTTTTCAAGAGCCTTGGTCCGGATTATAAAATACGAAAAACACTAATGGCTAAATACTATACATGGACAGAAATTTGTCTTCATAACATTAGAAATCTTACTCTCAAATAAGTATTTTTATGTTTCTTCGGCAGTAAGATTTCTAATGCTAAAAAGCCGAGTATAAATACTGGATACTGTATATCACAATTACTCCAATCCAACCGACTCCAACAACGTAATCCAAAGGCGCCGTGATAAGGCTCCTTACACACGACTATTCGCACCGAAGGAGCGACAGGGTTGTAACGTTTTACAACCACCGACGTCGCATAAACCGCGCGATAGCACCCCCGCGGACAATTAAAGGGAAGAGATAAACCCGACTACGATTACCATATCGATGGTTTAAAAACTCGGACGTAAACCTTAGAAAAAAAAGTGCAACAAAACCTCGCCGAAATATGTAGGTACTGCTCATATTATATAATCTAATGGCACTATTAAGGTTTCTTACCTGAATTTGGCTGCCTAGGAAACTTGCGCTGGTACAGTATGTTTTTAAACTCTGCTAAAAAGTATGAAACGGCAGATTTTTTAAAGCGATATCAGGGTTAGTTCCACTCAAAAAGTTACTCGAAAAATTTATTACAACATATACATACACTCACGCCATTAATCCCTTCCTAGGTTAGCAGTGCGTCAAAGGGGCAGCAAGAGAGGGAAATGTAAAACATCACTCTCAAAGCTACACCTCAACGATGAAACTATGAAACTATAAAATATGATATGATTTTGAGTAAAAATAAAACAACGTTATGCAGTTAGTACACTATAATAAAACGAAGTGGAATTTACTGCTTTTTCTATCAAAAGGATTAAATAAGTTCTAATTATTTTATTATTGATCCTACTTCTCGTTTAGTCTAAAAAAAAACTTAAAATTCCATATAAATTCGGCCGCGTGGTTACCCTATAACCCTACCGACTTTCCGGCACTCCTTTACTGCGGTTATTAAGGATGTTTCGGTTAGTATCTTCCGTATAATGACGCTGTTGCTTTGATTCTAGATACGATTTTGGTGACGTTTTTTGAGAACAAAAGCTTTCTTTTGTTCTCTTTTGATTCAATCAGCTTGTAACCACCTTATTATTTTAAGAGTGGCTGAATTTTATTTCTTTTATTTTCCTTCCTTAATAGAGTATAAGAAGCTTTTTGTAGAAAAGTATTCTGGCAGTGTATGAGTGTATTTTGGAATCAAAAATCAAAATCCTACTTCCTATTAATATTATAAATGCGAAAGTATGTCAGTTGACAGAACAGATTTGGATGAAATTTGATATATAGCGACTCCAAGTAGTAGACTAACATATAGGATACTTTTATCCCGATATTCCTACGGAAACGGGAACCGCGCTTGTGAAACCGCAAGTGGTCGCTAGTTTTTTTTTATAAATCTTATTTAAAAAAGTTGTACATAAACGTATATTTATTTATTGGGTAATTTAGGTACTTCAGAAAAAAACAACGTCCATCTCGTGTGTAAGTATTATGATAAGGATGTAATAAGTAAATCAATTCTCCCAGTATTCTACTTTTTATTAATACAGTTTAATTTGGATACCTGCACATACCTAGATATGCCGTGGTTGAATAACTAGCATAAAGGTGCCTTTTAATTAATATTTCCTAGGTAGATGAAATAACATTCATTTTAAAGTTTCAGTAAGTATATAACTAACGACCGGATCCATTTTAATATTAAATTTTACATCAAAACCGATACGAGAATTACGGATTTAATAGCCCGGCTAAAATTATTAAACCGACGGTTAAGCGTCGTTCACATTAATTTTTCGCGGCCTGGGATTGGCCAGCAGGGCTACGGTAATTATTGGCCCGACTTGCAGCGGTCAGCGTATTCTGTTTGATACTGATATTACAGATTTCAGCGATTTTCGTATGTTGCTCGTTTGATTAATTTTATCACTGTTTACATATTTAATTGACTGTGAAGTACGCATTTGCGGTTGTCCTATCAATTTGTTTTACTAATATATTAACTAAATATGTTTCTTTATTAATATGAGCGTTGAAACCAGCCCCCTACTCTTGACGCGATCGCATTGAGATCGAGATTGAATTAGAAAAAGTAGGATATTAGAGGCGAGTTACCTCTTAAAAAGATTTAATCCTGAGCGAAGCGAGGATTTCAAAGGTACAAGAAGCTAAAAACTTTTCTGCCGAGCGCAACACACAATTTTTCACCTCACAACGGCGAGGAACATTTTATGGTGGTTTCCGCGGTCAACTTCCGGTAAAAAATTCTTTAAAGATTTAGTTTAATCTAAATATACCTTTTTGTTGTGGTTTTAATTAATTAAAAAACTAAAATCATAAAAAAGGGAGTATTAAGTATAGTAAATTCAAAGTAATTTGAAGTAGGAATATATTTTTACTTATAAATAACAATAAAAACGAATCGGTAAATATTGATTATTGATGAGATAGTACAAGACAAAGACAATTTAAAAAT
Source organism: Chrysoteuchia culmella (assembly GCA_910589605.1). Lineage (NCBI taxonomy): Eukaryota > Metazoa > Arthropoda > Insecta > Lepidoptera > Crambidae > Chrysoteuchia > Chrysoteuchia culmella. The sequence goes on along the minus strand of OU342647.1, from coordinate 9,052,731 downwards.
AAAGATTCCGAAGTCCAATCATAGGTTGTGAAATCTCACCCAGCCTAATATAAAATTCTTACAACAAATAGTTTAATGTTATTGTTTTTATGATTCAATGAACTAAAATAATATTATGAAACCAAAAGGGACTATTATAATTAATTCAAAGCTATTTAAAATAAGTATAAAATGTAACAATAAAGTCAATAGTGCGATTCGGAACGCATTATGACATATTTTAAGGTATTATATTAAAAAAGTACTTCACCGCGCTAGGCCGCAAAATGCGATTTTGTAAGCGGAAACTGAATGACAAATCCTCCGTTTCCGAGCGTTTGAGGTGAAAACATATTTGTCTTAATATTCAATAAGTTTTTTATATTATTGTGCATGCGTGATAAACACACAAATTGATGACGAATATACTGAAACCGGCAGAAATTGACGGTTGATTCTGAACAAAGACAGCCATTACATCAATTGGTCCCACAATCCTGCAGGCACTTTACAATGACCGCTAATACCAATAATTTCCTCTGCCATTGCTCGCATCCTCAAATTTAACCAAACCGATTATTTCATACTACAGCCTTTCACTGTATTACATACCGTTTTTTCGTCTTTGTGCCCAAAGTTAAGGGGGGGGGGGGGGGGGGTTTAAATATTTTTTAATTATTACCAAGTGCTAGCGTCGTTTATTTGGATATTAAAGCAATGAAAAACAAAGAGAATGAACTTAAAATAATATTATTAATAATAAAAGTAACTATTGAAAGCGCACCTAACTCGGGCCACATAAAATAAAACACCTGTTAATAAATATTACCACCATTAAATGGTTTGTCTAGGAATCAAAGTGTAAAACAATACTTTTAATTTAACACCAGGCTTTGAATGTTGTTTTATTTTTAATTTCATTTTGATTTTTAGACCTGTAAGATCTGTATTCAATGAACAGTACACGTCAAAATTAAAGACGTGTCTGTATATTTTGTAATAGTTCAATAAATGTATTAATAAAAAGGACAAGCGAAAGATTTCTGAGGACTAAATCTTAACGAATAAATTAATTTGACCTATCTACATCTATGCTATAATAATTATATAATGTGTAACTAACTAGACATTCACTATTTCCACTTATTGTATGATTATTCCAATCTTAATTAATTAAGTTCAATATAGTTAGACACAAATTTATAATGTAAGAACTTTTACATGCCCGTTATTTGGATGAATGTGTGTTGTTCAAACCTGTTTATTTAAGACTATGCCTGTACCAACATTTTAACAAAAATATAGATTTCTAAAAATATTTTTATTAAAATTTAATAACGGTTTAAAATTATTATCATTTAAAATCAGTACTTATACGACATATTTTACTGTGATGCAAATACATGATGGTGGTATTTCTAAGTATGCGTAAAGAATAGCATAAAGTACAAAACCAAATGAAACAACATGACCTAGTTAAAATCCTTATTGTTTTATACAATTTCTATTAACTTTCTTCGACAAAGTTACTATAAAAGAAAAGAAAACGTAAACAAACGACGTAAGATTTTGATATTAGGCAACAACATGACTAATTATTATTTTCTTTGGAGCACAAAATGGCAACGACGCTTAATGTCATTTTATTTTAACAGCATATTATATTTAATCAACCAATAATCATTTCATAATTACGGTGACACTTCAAGCGGCAAATCCTTTATGCATTTGCCTGTAACCAATTATTATTTTCAAACTTTCGAGCACAAATCGGCAACAACACCTAATCAATAGTACACTGAAATGTATTTGTTACTGCACACATTGAATCATCTGATAATCATTTCATAATTACGGTGACATTTCAAGCGGCAAATCCTTTATACCTTTGCCTGTTTTCCTTCGGGTTTTCCAACGACTCGCTCCGGATTTGAAAGTAGAACGCGCCCCTTCTAAGTGACATGAATTTCCGATACAATAGCTTCATTTGCTCAAGGGTTTTGTGTCAACTAACGATTTCATTGACAATAACGCTAAGTGACACGTATTTTGAATAGAGAAAGCGTAATTGAATGGAAGAAATTATTAATAAGATATAAATATATTTTATGCACTTCTATGACTTACCTAATCAAAATCACGTGATGCAAAACTGTAATAAGTAAGCATGTATAAAGTTGAGAATCGCAAAGCAAAAATTTTTTAAAGCAATGCACAATATTTATATGAAATTTTTCAAATTACCATGAAGGCTTAACTAAAATGTGTTGTTATATTCAATCGTCGGATGTTAATTTAAATTCATAATAAGCCGTTCCGCTTTTACGCAGGGCGGAATGGAACGCTTTATGAAAAAAGTTTTACAACAAAAAAGTGCAATGCCCCAGTAGTAGGCACTGCCAATGACTTTGATATTTTCGACAATATTAATTAAAAAATTATAGAGCTTCCGCCTCCCCCCCCTCTCTCTATCCCGCGTGGCCCGCAGCTATTGTGCGCTCACAAAGCATTTGTACCCGGAAAAAGATAAATATGAGTCTCAGGTAATTGCGTACGCTTTTATTGAGCTGTTGTTTGATTTCAACGGCTTTATTAAACGTTGTTCAAATTATTTGATACTTTATTTACGTTAAAAAAAGAGATATCTAATGAACGTGGTGTCAGGATAAAAGATGTGATAGTGTGGTGTAAATATTTTGAATACTACGCTTCTTATAAAAATCTCATTTTTAATCATGAAACTCCTATATTCCTGTTATAAGAAGTACGACAAAAGTTTTAGAACAATACATAGTATAAAGTTTTGATGAACGGTTGCTTTAACAAAAGGAGTAAATATTTGGCGCTGTTTCCGAAGAATTTGCTTTAGAACGTAACCTCAAAGGTAAATATTTTTCCCGCGTAACAAAGGTGCGGGGCGATGATTCCCTCCGACAATGGAAGGAACCTAAAGGGAGGGCAGGTAATTATGATTGAGCACAAAATGGATAAAAATAACCGGTATTGTTTCAGGGTAATTAGGGTTTGTGGTCCCGCGTGGCGGGAAAAGCAAGTCACTGAGTCGGATTTTCGTTTTGCTTTTACTCGTGAGAATAGACTCGAGAATGACGCTGAAAGGTTGAGCAAATAATTTTTGGTCAGTGTCATCAACAGGGAATTAAGCGAAATATCAATACTTATGAGGATTTTGAGATAAAACAACAGATTTTTAGCTACATTATTTTGGTTTGGTACCTACCTAATTCAGTTTTGACAATAACTTAGTGTTATTTTGAAAAAGATAGTTGGTGTGAATAGCTCGTTATATTCTCAAGTTGAGAATATAATTTATTAGAGCGCACCATAAGTTGAGAATCTCAACTTATGGTGCGCTCTAATTTGAATTCCTGTTCAAGATTAATTACGATTTTCTAAAGTCTCGTTGTCGATTTTTAACCGAATTAAAAAAGGAGGAGGTTCTCAATTCGTTGGAATCTTTTTATTTTTTTTATGTATGTTACTCGATTACTCGAAGACGGCTGGAGCGATTTAAGTTTTTTTTGCTCGAAAGGGTATAATTTCCATTTGTGGTCCCATTGTCATCATGTCAGGATCTGATCATGGGATCCTGGAGAAATGCAGGGAACTCTTAGAATATTATAGGCACTCCTATAGTGATTTCGGTGTTTTTTTTATAGTAATTCATGCATATGCTTCCGGAAAGCACCATTTGGTGAAGTGGAACTGATGATGAAGACCACAAATGCTCATCGGAACTATTAAATACTTAGCATTTCACGGAAGCGATACGATTACTTTAATGTGGTTAATAAGCAATTTATGCTCGACTCAATGCATGTGAGGAAGTGGAGCTGATGATGAAGTACCGGGAGATCTCCTCAATAAGTGACGTCCCTGCACCGGAAAATGCAGCATTTTGTAAAAGGTGATGAGCAGTGGACATTGACGTTACCGTTATTAGAGTAGGCACGGGACCTCTTCTACCTTTAAAAATTGTGAAATAAAAAACTTTTTATAAAGAAATGAAAACCGACTTCAAAAACTAAAAAGCAAAAAATAAAGCCTTTCGGAGTCGGTGCCAGCCAAGGCAAAAAACTGAAAGAGTAGGATCTCAAAGTAGATTGCTTTGACTGGCACCGACTCCAAAAGGCTTATTTTTTGCTTTTTAGTTTTCATTATTTTTGTACTAGACTACCAGTAAAGTCATTGTGAAAGGTATTTTTAATTCTACGATAGTTTCGATGATACATACAGGTTTAAAAAAATCTATGGGCTCTGCAGTTACCCTCCAGACCCCATAATTTTTTCCACCCAGTATATAGCATTTTTTTTAAACTATTCTGGCGCTTCGCCGGCCGCAAAGCACGCTTTTTTGTCACAGTTCTAATCTAATCTTACATTGTCAGAGCAGTGTCTTGGACGTTGAAACTTTTTCACAAATGTATCGTCTCCTTAATGCAGGCATTGTCTTGATAATATTACTCGTAGGAGCGCGTGTAGCTTGACAAGAATGTCAAATTGAATTAACCAACGTCGCGGTAACGTGAGGAGTGATTATGAATATTAATACGTCGCCGACACTCCAGGGTAACAGTTGAGTTTAATCCGCGTAGACGGGGCTGCTCTTGCTTATCTATGGTAGCATAGTGCTGAGCGCTAATTTTGAGGTGATATAAATTAACAGGTTGAATTTTTTTTTGTCAGTTTGAATACACAATGATTATCAATAATAAGATGCAATAAAAGTAGGGGTTCTAAAAAAACTTAAAGCGTAAGCACTTGTGTTAGGCCCTAACAGTTAGGTATATTTCAGAAACAAGGAAGGATGTATTTGTCCCGAATGGGGAACGAACCCCAGTCAACCTGGCAAAGTAGGTATAATCAGCGCCACTGCGCCACCAGCATTTCATACTTTTAATGAGGAAAAGCCCAAACATTTTTGACTTTTCTAGGAAATACTTATAGTCTTACTTATTTCCTCTCAGCAACACCAAACAAAAGACAGTAGGTAATGATATTAAAATTCAAACAGTTTTTCACAGACACAATAATAAAGTAGAATTGTTAGAAGCACTGTACGAGTACCAAAAGGTATGAGAAAAAGTGTGGGCATACTCTTAAAATTCTTTTGTGTGAAGACAAAGGCAAATATTGACACAGCCATCATAACAAGTGCGAGTAAGTTTACAGGCCGCTAATTCGTGTCAGTTCAAATTCCCCGCTTCGATCTCATTGCTGTGATAAAGCCGTAATTAAGAGCCTTCGCGATCGATTAACTTAAGCCGAGTTTAAACAGAAGCTAACTCCGGGAGAAAGGTCTACTCCGCCGTGAAATGGCATTAGGTTTTCGCGCGTTTTATGCGCTTCTTGTTAGGGTTACCAAAATTAATACGAAGAGTGTAAAAAAATTATATCATGAATAAATTGAGTTTTTTTTTCATAACGAAGGGACATAGGTTATAATATAACTATTATTATTGTCGACCGAATGACGAATATGAGTAACCAAATAAATAATTGAAAGTAAAATTGTAAATTATTTGCCTCACCAATAATACCAATCTTGCTCAACTTTCATCATCGAAATCCTGATTCATTTCAACATGCAAAAAGACATAATCTTATACTACGTATTTTTCAACGTATCCCATAACTTCAGATCATGTAAATGGATCGAATCGCTTATTTTTTCTCCCAAATATTTTTGTTGTTTTATTTTTCCATAGAAAAACGTACAAATATACCTATGCCATTCGATTGGATTAGATTGGTCTGATTAAAACCGTAAAGTTATGAGATATAAAAAACACGTTTTATAAACTAGTCTATACTTATATACTTACCACAAATACACTTAGACGATTTTTCATACGTTGAAGTACGTTGAGTGTCACGCAATTAAGTTTTTACGTCACACGCTCGGAAAAGGAGGTTTTGTCATTCAATTTCTGCGGATTTGCGGCCTAGCGTGGTAAATTACTTTTTTATTTAAAACCTAAAAATACGTCAAAATGCCGAATCGCACTATTGAGTTTTTATGTTACATTTATTCTTATTTTAAATAACTTTGAATTCATTTTAATACTCCGTTTTGGTTTTATTTTCCTTGAATCATAAAACAATAACAATAAGATTTAACAACTTATTTGTTATTAGAATTTTCTATATAAGCTGGGTGCAATTTCACAACCTATGTATGTGTATGTGTGTATTAAAAATAAAAAGGACATTTAACGAATCCTATTTATTTTTAATACACATAAGCAACATTTTACTCTAACTTTAAATAACTATGAATTAACTACAATACTCCATTTTTTTACCGGAAATTGACTGCGAAAAAAACCTGAAAGTTTTCCTCGTTGTAGTGAGGTGAAAAATTGTGTGTATCTTTGAAACCCTCGCTACGCTCAGGATTCAATAGAGGAAAGTCGCTGCGAAATCCAACTTTCCAGCCTTGCATAACAAATAACTATTTGGCGAATGAAAAAAATGTCAAGAAAAAAAGTACTGTTAGACTGAAAAACTTAAATAATAATTATGTTCGGCAGCCCTAAGCAAGAGTTGCCAAGAAAGGAGGATGGGCTCGGATTTAACGAGAGATTGACTTAATTACGGCCGCTCGTAAATTAGCGGAAGTATTTTTGATTGATACGATTTCAAAGGATTTGTTCGACATTTATGGTGTCAACTTAGTTTTTTAACAAGACTTTATCATTGTAAAAAGTTTACAATTTTGTTCAATCGGGGAACTTCCCATTTGACTATTACAGTTTTGTAGGGTAACGTTTATTCGAAAGTAATAAGGTGATAGTAGTAACTTATAATTCAAATGAAATACCCCCTACCTTTGAAATAAAGTTTCCTAAAAAAGAAACTACGCCAAGGTCGCTCAACAGGAGATCTTCTAGTGTACGTTACTCATTGGTGGGGCGAGGCTATCGAAAAACACGGCGAAGCTCTCGCCGTGTCACTCGACATCTCGAAAGCCTTCGACCGGGTCTGGCACGCTAGCTTGTTAGGAAAACTTCCTTCGTATGGTATCTCTCCTGACTTTTGTGACTGGATCTCTGATTTTCTGAGTGCACGATCGATTCGAGTACTCGTTGACGGCTGTTCCTCTGACCTCAAAGCTATTGATGCCGGAGTGCCTCAGGGATCTGTTCTCTCCTTGCTGCATATTAATGACCTGCTTGTGCCCGGTACTGTTGGGTATGCAGACGACAGCACAGTTACGGAGAGATATTTATCCAGCGTTAAAGCCAGCAGGGAGGAAACCCGTTCTTTAAGAGAGGCCATGGTTGAACGGACAAATTCGACCTTAAGTCTTGTCTCCAAGACTTAAGGTTGTCCAGTTTTAACGGTGCCAAAACACAGGTGTGTTTATTATCCGCCAAAAAGAGTCCTTTTAACATGACTCTTACTTTCCGTGGTACAACAATACCAATCACCGACAGTCTCGAGATTCTTGGCATAAAGTTATCATCCGATCTCAACTTCGACGATAACATTTTGTCGAAGGCTTAAACTGCGGCAAAAAGGCTGGGCATCCTAAATAAGGTTAAGCGGTATTTCACGCCGGAGCAGCTTCTTATCTTATACTAGCGGATCCTCGCGGTTTTACCCACGTGGTGCCCGTTCCCGTGGGAATATCGGGATAAAATATAGCCTATGTCACTCGGGAGAAATGTAGCTTTCTAATGGTCTAAGAATTTTCTAAATCGGTCCAGTAGTTCCTTAGATTAGCGCGTTCAAACAAACAAACTCTTCAGCTTTAATATTAGTATAGATAAAGCGTAAATCCGTTCTGAAATATCCGTTCCGTTCGTAAATCTGAATGGAATACTGCTCCAACCTTTGGGATGGTTCAGTAAAATACCAGCTAGCCGCACTCGATTCGGTGGAACACAGAGCCAGCAAACTCATTGGGTATGAAAAACTGGTGAATATCAAGCTCCTACCACAGTCTCCCTTATCATCGAAGTGTTGCTTCATTGTCGGTGTTCTATAGATTGTACTTACTTCGGAGAGTGTGTTATTGAGCTACATGAACTCATCCGGTCAGCCCCTTTTTACCACCGGGATTTCCAGATGTCCTGCAGGCTACCACCCTTACCTAGTTGATATTCCCCGTCTGCATACAAAGCGCTTTTCTACATCCTTTATTATGCGCACAGCCAGAGAGTGGAATTCCCTGCCGGGGCGTCTGTATTCCCGGCCGCCTACAGCCCTGGTATATTTAAAACTTGAGTGAATAGACATTTTTGAGGCAAGCTCGCTCTATTTTCGGCCTCTTCTTATTCTTTGATCCAGAATGAGGCCAAGAGTAAGTCTATTTAATATATAAAAATAAAAAATAGAAACTACTTACTGTACTGAACTTAACGGAAGTTACCCGACTGTACCTACTGCAATGGTGGGTTACGAATTTAGATTGTTTGGTACTTGTTTGGGTCATAGCAACTTTTGAAAACTGGAAAACTTTTGAGTCATCAACAATATTAAATGCTCCAGTTGCATTTTTTTCTTTAGGCGCATTAGGGCTAATTCTCATTATGGCAACCGACTCGCTAATGGACTACTTCTCATTTTGGCCACTTCTCATTTTGGCTACTTCTCATTAGGGCTACTTCTCATTAGGGCTACTTCTCATTAGGGCTATTTCTCATTAGGGCTACTTCTCATAAGGGCTATTTCTCATTAGGGCTACTTCTCCAAATTTGGGAATGTTTATTGAAATAAGTACTGTCTTTATGTATAATAAACATGTATATTCATTCATAAGAGATCAATGACATTATTTTAAGAATAAATCTACATTAATTGAACCAATGTAATAGGTAAGTATACAATATTATAAGTATTACATCTTGTAATTACTTTAGTCTGGTTTGAAACTAACATTTATTTATCTAGAACAATTTCACAAATCAATATGACGGCTCGTAGTACGCGTAGCGCCATCTGTTATTTCCTACCCGATTTTCTAGTAAAGGCACAATACTGCCATTCATCATAAACGTCCACCCACAATAATATAAGTTGTCACGTAATGCAAGATGTAGATGGCGCTGGATAAACAAAATGTTGTAGTCTATAGGTAATTAGATTCAATAATAATAGAAAATAAAGTATGCACCGGGAAATCATTGTAATTAATAATATTAAATAATAATTAGTTTTAGATACTGTAATGAAAATAAAGATAAAAAGAAACTTCACTTCATCTGTACACGTATAATTTATTTAACTAAAATTTGCCGAAAATATATTTAAAGGAAGTAAAATAAATAACGCAAACGTTGAAATTAAAATAAAAAAATTAAGGGCAAAAATTATCCGAATTACCCCAAAAAAAAATTTAACTTAAAAAAGGGAAATTGCATAATTATAAAAAAAGACAATAGCTACAATGTAGTCCCGTGTACCGATCCGGCCACAAGCACGGGCAACCCGGGCACCGACGGCCCGTCCGGAACCGCTATACGCACATACGGTTGTGCAGGAGCACCGGCGAGACGACCGTCCGCCCCCAGCCCTCCGTAAGCCGGACAGGAAGGTTCCCAGGCGGAGACCACCACGTGAACGACGGGAGACAGCGGGCAACGAGGTCCTCGGTTAGCCCGTACGGTTTAGCTAAAACACAAACACACCCTATCACTACTACATCCACACGAAAGTAACTAGCAAACTCAAAACCCACCCCTACTGCATCGGAAATACCTTCGACTTACCCAGTAAACCTGGCTTCCAAATTCAATTACACGGTTATAGCGGCTGAATTACACAGCCGCCTCAAAACACAGGACAGCAATGGCTTATTTGCCAATTCCACCGATTATATGTTGATGGTTTGATAAAAATAACACGCCACGACGAATTCAAGAAAATATCTGACGAAAAAATCCAAACAGATCGCCTTGACAACGCAAGCAGAAAAAAACTCATTTGAAAATTCAAAAGTGACAAGAAAAACTGCCAGCAAATAAACATGGAGGTTTTACATGAAGAGTAATAATTGTCATTATTAATGCACTTATTAAAAAATAAAAAGTTACATTCTTGACTAGGAGTAAAATGTGGGTACTAAGTAATTTATGTTATGGAAAATGTGGGTGCCTTAATTTTATCTTTTGATCGATCGTAAAACGGTGAATTGTCTCAGTTATTGTTGTTTATAATTCGAAAAGATGGAAGAAGAACTTGTGTTTGTGAAAAATCAAAGAGGTAATGACGCTTTGTTGCACAATGGATATAGATACAATAAAACTAAAAAAGTTAACCAAGATAAAAGTGTTTTGTGGCGTTGTACAAACAAAAGGGAATGCAATGCATCTGTTACTTTAAATAAAACTGAAAACCGAATCAAGAGGCAGTCCCCACATACTTGTCAGGCAGATTATGATAAAAATGCCGTATATTTAGAAATGTGTACGCTCAAGGAATTGGTATGTACAAATTTAGAACCCATTAAAGGAATGTTTGAAAATAAATTTGATATTTGACCTTTGAACCGAGTACATCCAAAGCATCAATTCCAACTTTTCATGAAAAAAAAGATTGTTTGTACCGAGCGAGAAATTTTTTTTTACATGCAGATCATTTGATTTTTCAAGATTTGGCTCAAGTATCCATACCGGAAGCTTTAAGCGATGATTTTCTAGTAGCAGATGATGGAGAAAGCGACAAAATATTGGTTTTCGCATCAAATATTTCCAAAAAATATTTGCGGCGCGCTCGACGTAAACATAGCCGCCGATATTTTGCAGATGGCACTTTTAAATCTGTACCCAAGCCGTTCTACCAACTTTTTACCTTACATGTGGATTTATGTTCAGATTCCAAAAGCACACAAATTGTACCTGTAGTGTATGCGTTACTTCCAAATAAAAATCAAGACACTTATATAAGGCTTTTCAACATAATGAAAAGTGTAATGAAAATAAATATTACCAACTTTAAATGTGATTATGAATTAGGTATAATGAACGCAGTAAAAACTGTGTACCCTGATGCGCAAATAACCGGGTGTTATTTTCACTATCAAAAAGCCATCTGGAAGAATGCGAAAGAATTAAATTTGACTAGAAGAAAAGAAACAAGACAGATTATAAGAAAAATTTCTATTTTACCGCTTTTACCCGCAGAGAATATTCCAGAGGGTTGCCAAAAACTAACAGAGATTATTGAAAATGAATCGTTGTTACCATTGTTTGAAACATTTTTAAAATACTTTGCAAAACAGTGGTATCCAAGAATGAATCCTGCGCTTCTTAGTTGCTCTGGACAACGCCACCGCACTACCAACGCTCTTGAGGGGTGGCACCATCGGATAAATGTGAAAATTCCCAAGCATCCAAGTTTATTTTTATTCTTACAGAAGCTTCGAAAAGAAGCCAAGCATTTTGACTCCAAACTCAAGAACAGACATTTTCAAACAAAAAAAAAACGACATAACAAGTACATTAATTTCGACAAAAAGTATAAAAATATACTTACGAAACTAACAAATGGTCAAATAACAGTTATTAAATTTTTAAAGAAAATGACTTATTACCAGCTTCTTATATAAAGGAATCTAATTAATTCTGATTGTTAATTGTTGTGTTGATTTATGCTTATATAAAGATATACCTAATTAATATTGTTGGTTGATTATTGTGTGGAATAATGTTGTTTTTATTGAAATTCAAGTAATTAAAAGAAGTGACACCTAGTAATGTTTACCTATCCTTTAACTATTGATTTGTGTATGTTAAAAATAAATAAATGTTAGTTTCAAACCAGACTAAAGTAATTACAAGAAGTGATACTTATAATATTATTGTTTACTTATCTATTAAAATGGTTCATTGGTTCAATTAATGTTGATTTATTCTCAAAATAATTTCAGTGATCTCTTATGAATGAATAAACATGTTTATAATATAAAGACAGTACTTATTTCAATAAACATTCCTAAATTTGGAGAAGTAGCCCTAATGAGAAATAGCCCTAATGAGAAGTAGCCCTAATGAGAAGTAGCCAAAATGAGAAGTGGCCATAATGAGAAGTAGCCAAAATGAGAAGTGGCCATAATGAGAAGTAGTCCATTAGCGAGTCGGTTGCCATAATGAGAATTAGCCCTAATGCGCCTAAATCCATTTTTTCATGCCTTAGAATGGTCAAAGTATTGATTTTCCCATCTCTAATATACAATTATAAAAAAATACAACAGTAAGTAGTCCTCAAAATTTTTGAGGATTAAGAAGATCAATACAAACGATCCACTCCTTCTTATTCACACTTAGCTAACAAATGGCCTTTACTATTTCTGTAAACATTTACCCTACACCGGGAGTCGCGTATCATTCAAGATCGCAATTAATTAACTCAAAAGTTCTCTATTTGCATTCTTTTATTCATTGTTTGGTCAAAGTTTTTTCGACGACCTGTTTGGCGCAGGGGTACTAAGCCTGCCTTCTGCGCCAGAGATCCCAGGTTCGATCCCCGGACAAGACAAATATTTGTCTGCATGAACATGTCTATTTGTCTTGGTCTGGGTGTTTAATATGTATATTATGTATGTATTTACAAAAAAAAGGATATAAGTATGTTTATCCGTTATCTAGTAACCATAACACAAGTTCTTTGGGCTAGATACAATTATCTATTATTAACAATAGATAATTGTAACACACCATTGGTGTGTTTGTATGCAATTATTTATTATTATTTATTTATAAAGTATCAAAACTCTTTTCTGAGACTGTCCTTTCTTATTATTATGCCGTTCTTCTCTTAACAGTACAATGTGTGCTTGATTAGGTACACTCTTTCTAATTCACACCTTGCTAACAAATGGTCCTTACTATTTCTGTAAACATTTACCCTACACCATGAGTCGCTTTTCAAGATCGTAATTAATTAAGTTTTCACCCTACCTCCTACTACCTACCAAGGAAGTGCTTCACGAAAGTCCGTTTCATGTTAAGGGGCAGTTTGAAATTACTGTAATAATTAAATCAGGCATTCTTTCCAACTTTGGCATTAATATTTTAGTGGAGGCTTTGACAGGGCAATTCCGTCTCAAGTTCCTCTACCCTTCTGTTTATACTATGAGGTGGGCAGAAAGTAGGGCCGTCACAAACATTTAGTGTATCGATAAATTGTTTTCTTTTACATCTAAAATAATTTTATGTGATTTATTAAATTTTAATGAGGAAATCTATGATTCCTTTTAATACGATTATGTCATAAAATGTTAAGGGAATCCTATGGATAAGTTGTTATAAAATTTACTAATGATAAATTTTTAGTTGAATGAGGCTCTGTATGAAAAATACATTGAACTTAAATATTAAATAGGTTAATATTATTTTACTAAATTACTGATAAGTCCTAAGTAAGTATATTATGATCAGTATTAACTTAAAGAACTAAATAATATAAACTTAGATTAAGTATGTTATTATTATTATTTTTTGTAAGAAATTATTTAAAAAAGTACAAGTATTTGTACTATTTATTGTATATATTAAATTACATTATTATATTATGTATGTAGTATATTCAATAATATTATTTGTGTATAGATTTTCTTGCCGTTGTAGTTTATATCACCTAAGGATGACTGGTATAAAATGCCTCAGACAGTAAGTCCGCTTTTGTACAATTTGTGTATAATGTATTAATTAATAACAGTTTACTCAAAAATAATATATTGCTAATCTTTTCACGACCTTACAATTTGGTCGCAACTCTAAAATTTCTGTTGCGTGACGCCTATTTCCTGCAGCATTATGAATCGCCGTAAATGTTGGTACGAAATGTCAGTTTGACCTTATGCTAAGTGTTGCCACCCCTGAATTATTCGGCAGCCCTCTTTGATCTATGAAACGCGCCCTTTTCATATGACTGCTGTCAATTTGCTGTAACGTTTGGTATTTCACTTGTTACTGCTGGTTCAAAAACATTGAATGCCATAATAACATGATAGAACCTAGACCAACGATAGAAGGTAAGCAAAAATGAAAAAAATGGGGAAAACGTTTCTAAAATAGTGCAGTACTGAATATATTTTTTTTAAGTGAAAACTTATAAAGGGTTTTTTAACTATCAAATTGGTCAGTAATGGCACGTTTTAATTAAAAAAAAAACAACGGGTTGCACTCTGTAAGTGCCGGCAGAAGTGAAAACCGCTTAAACGTAAATAACGATCAAAATCCTCTATATCTTGACCACAACTTCATAAAAAGTTGATGAAAACGGAGACCAACTTGATTTGGCAGGTAAATCCATTAAAACTGACCTGGCATCAATATGAAAGTTGGTGGTAATGAAAGATCTTTATAATAATGGTTGTTATTAACTAATATGTTTGTATACGTAGATCTTTCAAGCGTGAGACTATGTAATTTGAAATACTTAGATCAAGGTTTAACATTTTTTACCCATCCCAAAAATTTAAAAATCTGATGTGCCCAACGCCGCTTACTAACTAAAAAGTATGAATCGTGAGATAACTAAACCAAAAATTTTTACTAATGGTTTTTAAAATGTGCTATTATAAAAACAGTATTTTACTATATTTCAATACGAATATTAATATATTGTTTTTATTCCTTCAAAAGATATGAAGAAGAAGCAAATTGAGCCAGGTGTCGCTAATGTTCCTGTTTAAAATTCCTGAATATATTTTGCTAAGTTGAGAATAACTGTCTTTAGTTATTTTGATTTATGGATTTAAAAATGTATGTGTCCATTATTTACAAAGTTGTATTCTTTAAAAGTCCTAACAGTATTTTGAAGAATTAAAATGATTTTGAATTTTGATAAAACTTTAGTACTTACTTATAGAAAAAAGTTAATGCTTAACAGTATTGTACGTCTTTCTAAATTCGTTTTGCTGAAAAAATCTTTAAACTTTAGACTTTCGTGTATTTTCGTAGTAAGTCAGCGGCAGAATTCTTCCTTAGTTAGTTAGGGTCGTTCCACCAAGGGTGGCCGATCGGAAGTACTATCCAGTCCGTCGGGACATTTTCTATTCAAATTACCCGCACTGCAGCTCTAATAAAGGTATATAAAGTTATTTACACCATCCACTACCACTCAACTTCTAACCGTTTTGTTCATCGGTCTTATTAAACATTCAATGTATTTTTAGATTTTTTTACTATAACTACACTTTAGTTGTTTTGGTAGAGGGTTGGTCTGTGAAGTAGACGACACGTCACGTGGTTTCCGCTCCGTATTTTAAATAAATGTAAGGGAAAAGTTATTTATAGTGGAATATATTTACTTACTATTTAGCAAATGTTCTGTTAGGCTCCAAGTTTTTTTACCCTTAACATAGAGATATTAAGTTTTCAGGTAGTTTTCGAAACACGCAATGGTGGCCCTTCGCCTTTATAAACCCGTAAAATTTGTGCCTAGAAGTGGGGACAGTTAAATTGTTGATTGTTGACAGAAAAAAATATTGAGGTCATAGGTAGGTAAAGGTAGTAAAGTAATATTACATAGAATTGGAAATTAATTATCAGTTCAGACTATACACACGTTAATCGAAGCATACCTGCTTGTAGACATAACAAGATGTTATCATTTTTCGAAGGAGGTCATTTTAACAAGTACGTTAAAGTGATAAATAAGATCAACATTTCACCTCTGTTCCGAACAATCGGAATCATTATCTCATTCTTTTGATGTTTACAAATAGGTAGTTACCAACTCAAAACAAACGACTAGATTGAAGTGGCGATTTACGTGAAACAAAAGACGTTAAATTAATGTTTGTTCTCTTGATCGCTTCATATCAAAACAATGTATTAACATAACACACATTGTTTACAATTTATATTGTAACACTAGCGGCAGCCCGCGGTTTCACCCGTGTGATTCCCATTCCCGTGGTAATATCAATACCTAAATCCTTTTTAGTGCTCGCCTCTACCGTTAAAAAACCTGTATGCAAAATTTCAGCTTAATCGGTTCAGCGTTTGGGCTTTTTGTCTTTCAGTCATTTGTCTGTCAGTCAGTCACGATATTGTTTTATAAGTATATTAAATACATATAAGATTTTGCTACATTACTCAATTGTGTTTAATAAACGTGGTTTCTATTCGAAATCGAATACAATACTTACCAAAAAGAAACGATTTTGAAATATTTAGGTATAATAATTATGCATCAGTTACATAAAAGGAAGAGTTCGGTGATACAGTGGTTCGTGCGTTCGGCCAGCGATTAAACCGGTTAAGAACTTTGGCAATGGTCGGTCACGGGATGGGTGACCTATAATTTACTATTTCGAGCTCCTCCGTGCTTTGGCACGTTAAGCCGTTGGTCCTGGCTGTCCCGCCGAAAACCGCAAATTGCTCGCATGGCCGGACATGGCAAATTCTCATCAACCATCTATAAGAAAGGCCAGGGCCCCAGCAGTTGGGACATTAAAATTACTAATTATGAAGATGTAGGTATATACAACCTTTAATATTATTTACTTAGTAGCAAACTACATTATTGTTGTGCATATGACGAAACATGTTTGTAATCAACATGCGTAACTGCGTAAGTAGCCTCTGCGAAGTTGCGAAAGTGGAGCGCACCTTTCACCGGCTAATGTGGTGATTGAAACTTGTATGTGGACCTTGCTTTTGCCAACACTCGTATACCTTCGATAGCTCAGTTGGTAGAGCGGTGGACTGTAGCTGGTCGCAATTGTCATCCATAGGTCGCTGGTTCAAATCCGGCTCGAAGGATTCTTTTGCAGTTCAGCATATGCAATAATATTCATCAATTCCCACACTGGGAATTAACTGAGGTATTGCATAGTGAGGACATCTACAACTGGTCTTTTTTGTATCAAAATATTTTAGTGCTGTTAATATTTTTAAGAGTCTTGGTAGGTACACTAAAGCATTTTAAAATACTTGGATTACGTAAAAAAAAATTAGGGTATGGTGGAACAAGGTAAAACAATATTTTTGGTACAAAAACAGTGGTTTTTATGAACGAGCCATTATGTACAGAAAACAACACAACATGCAAAGATTAGACCAAGACAAATGATCTAAGTATGGGCATTCAAAAGTCTCAAAGAAATGCATTATGTAAGTGCCTAATTTGCAACAACCAGTTTTCGTTAATCAGTCTTTAATCACTATCCAGTTGTAGAATTAAGTGGCAAAAGTATATTAAACTTTTAGCAAAGTGTTTATACCTTCGATAGCTCAGTTGGTAGAGCGGTGGACTGTAGCTGGTAGCAATTGTCATCCATAGGTCGCTGGTTCAAATCCGGCTCGAAGGATTCTTTTGCAGTTTGCCATTTAATGCGTAAATTTTTTAGACAGTTGTAAACCTTTATTTAAAGATTTAAACATATTACCCCTACCATGTCTTTATATATATGAAATCTCGATATTTGTGAAAAACCATAATTACTTGTTTGTAAAGAAAGACATTGTACGCAGACAGAGGGTAGGTAATACATTGCAAATACCTAAGCAAAGATTAGCTTTATATTCAAGGAACGCATTTTGTATGGCAATTCGAGTATTTTATAAATTGCGAAATGACATAAAAAACTTGACTATGAATAAATTCCGTCATAAATTATTTAATTTCCTCATAAACAAAATGTATTATACAATTAGCGAGTTCTAGAACATAAAATCTGACTTTTGTTTTATTTACTTATTGACATTTATAATTAACTTGACTATATCTTCAATATATTTATTATAATCTTGGACATTGTATTGTAATTTGACTATTTTATATTTGTATTCATCACCAATGGCATTATATTCAATTAAAGTTGTTTTTCATATATTGTATAATGTTAAATTAACCAAAATGTAACAATAATTAGTATTTAAATTTTGCACGTCGTCATATGTACGATAGAATATGTCAGAACGAACCCATTGTAACAACCACAACCACCATATTCTTGCAAATATATGGATTTATTTATTATTTATTTATTTATAATTTTATATGTACATTCCCACCCAGGAGCTCACTGAGATACTAAATTTGTTTTATTTGGTTTCATGTTTCCTTAGAATATACTATTACTACATTCAATTTTTAATTAACATGTTCAAATAACAACACGCACAAGTATTTTTTCCGGCAACAAGCTGCCAGAGGAAATAGTAGCAGGCAAAAATTTTTTTTATTATTATTTAATGTATAAAAAGCAAGTTCATTGTTATAACTTGCTTTTTATACATAATTCATACATACTTTTCATTACTTAATCACATTTTTGAAACCACTAAGGTTTATTATGATGCGATTTCATTCACAATAAATGTTACAAAAATAAGCATTATAATTATACAATACAATTTTAAAAATAAATAGGAGTTGGGTAAGTAATTAGTTTACAGTCACTTCACAATGTTTCTTAAATCCGTTAAATAATATTTTTTAAGTTTGGTTTTTATATAAGATCGTTTTATAGTACCACATGTCATAGTTCATGTATAAGCTTGTTTATAAGCCGAGTAACGAGATAGTCGGCAGTTTTTTCACCATACACATTGTTCGCGCGACACGTTCTGAGTCGGTTTCTAGCTACCACGCGCGTACACACGGGTGATTTTTTTCATTTTTTTTTATTTGTCGCCAAAGTATATTTTTTTAGAAACATATACAACGTTATTTTATGTTTACCCAAAACCTCAAAACCATTTGTAGAACTCATCATCAAGCAACTCTGAAATTGCGAAAAAACATTCAGCTGTTTCATACACTTTAGCAGAGTTCAAATAAAATTTTCTATGAAACAGCTGTTTTTTTTTCGCGATTTCAGAGTTGCTTCTATAGAGAAAGTACCTAGTTCGTAATGATGACTTCTACAAATGGTTTAACTCGGCGGTCTTAACATGTTCGCAGGTCTTAACATAAGGAGATCTAATTACAAGCAGTTTGTTCTTAGAGGTATTCAAAACCAAACCAGCATCATGGCACTATTTAACGATCACGTTGAAATCTTTCTGAAGCTGATCGCGAGCAATATGAGGGTCTTTCCCAGCAACAACTAAACATGTCATCTGCGAATTGGTAGCAGGAACTGTGGTTACTGCAATAACTCATTTCGTTCACAACATAGTATAGGAAGTGCAAGGTCCCAAGCAACCTTCGATAGCTCAGTTGGTAGAGCGGTAGACTATAGCTGGTAGCAATTGTCGTCCATAGATCGCTAGTTCAAATTCGTCTCGAAGGATTCTTTTGGGCTGTAATGGTCGAGTGGTGGTAGCGATTGCTACCGAGTGGTATTTTATTTTTTATTTTATTTTATTTTATTGGGGACAACAAACAGTTTACACAATATAGTATAACATCAATTTGTTAATACAACTGGGTTTAATCATTGTGAAACCCACACCGTTGTCCACGTATTCAGATAAACCATGTTACTCAATATTAGGAGAAAACAAAGCAAAAATAAAAAACCAATTGACAACATACAAAAACAAAAATCCACTTATTTTCAAGTTAACATTTTTATATGCAAAGGATTATAT
Source organism: Chrysoteuchia culmella (assembly GCA_910589605.1). Lineage (NCBI taxonomy): Eukaryota > Metazoa > Arthropoda > Insecta > Lepidoptera > Crambidae > Chrysoteuchia > Chrysoteuchia culmella. The sequence continues at coordinate 9,033,235 of OU342647.1, read as the reverse complement.
TATTTTTTGCTGGCTTACAACTACAATACCTATATATTTATTTAATGAATAGTAAAGTCTTAAAAAATATTATACACAGAAAACAATAGGTATATAAAATAGCAATATCAGTAGACGATATTAAGACGGTGAACGGAACTAATTACAACATGAGCCAAATTAGACGCACCGTGAAACTCCCTTTTGAGTGCAATTTTTATGAATAAGTAGGTCGTAGTAGATATGATAAGTTACTAAGGTAAGGCGAAGTTTCACAAAAAGTAAAAAAAATAGTATGTTTTTTTACAGGAAAATTATCTGTCTCCAATTTGCTCAGATGGGTTTCGAAAATCCGAACCCTCAACTTTTGGCAGGCTGGCAGGCTGATTGACGGCAGGCTGACTGACAACAAAAAAATATCTAGCAACTAGTTTCGCGCTGTCATTACTGTCACATTTTCATACTGTATGACAGCCACAATAGCGACGAAACTGAAACTGAACCGAGTTTTCGATGCATAATCAGCCCTCGGGAGTAGGAAGCAAGATAGTAATAAAATCTTATAAATTTAGCATCGCCACGGAAATCAGATCATTTTTGAAAACTGATGTTTGTCTGGGATTAATAGTATAAATTAACATTAAAATATAAGTTTTTTTTTTTTTAAATATAAATATTTCCATACAATCACACCAATTATCTAGCCCACGTTAAGTATCATGAAGAACTTGTGTTATGGATACTAGATAACGGATAAACATACTTATATACTTTTTTTTGTAAATACATACATAATAACATAATATACATATTAAACATCCAGACCAAGACAAATAGACATGTTCATGCACACAAATATTTGTCTTGTCCGGGGATCGAACCCGGGACCTCTGGCGCAGAAGGTGGGGTTAGTACCCCTGCGCCAAACAGGTCGTAAAGAAAATTTATGCTGGTCACAAGTTCTCCAAATTATTTAATTAAGGTCTCAAGTTGTAAATCTAGATTTCCCGGTATCCCGGTGCACACCTATCCTCCATTAATATGATAATGCCCGTACATGCGCCGGATTTGACAGGGCGGTGTGGGTACCGGTACTGGGTAAGCTCCGTTCAGACTGCTTTGAATCACAAATGGTTCTTGAGCTAGTGTTAGACGCAGTTGCACTAAAAATTTTCAGTGGTGAGAATATATTATATAGAAGATATACCATAGATTTATAATATATAGTACAAAACAAGGTAAGTTAAGGATAATTTGGTTGAATTAGTTTTCTTTATTGAAGAAAAAATTGGGTTAAAATACATTTTGGATGTAAAAATCTATATCTATACATATAATAAAACTGTAAAATTATAATGTCTGTACATTGAATATATTTACCAAAAACAAATTGGGGATGACGTAAAAACAGTAAGAGAATACATTAAGACGATTTTAAAATTTTTTGTCTGTCTGTTTGTCTGATTGTCTGTTTGTATGTACACGCTAATCTCCGAAAGTACTGAACGGATATGAAGTTTTTTTTTGTGATATGTAGCTAATAGGTCTGGCCATAAAATAGGCAATTTTTTTTTTAAATCTGTAAAACCTGATGTAGGAGACTAAGAGATCCAGCTAAACTATGAGAGTTATGGAAATGTCACAAAAGCAAAGTTGTTAAGCGTGATGAGCATTTTCTGTTGATATATTAAAATCCAGAATATTTCAACCCAATTTAGGACAATGGAAATGCCAGAAAACTAATAGACCAGCTACTATTAGAGATATGGAAATGACCCCTTAGAAAAAGTTGTTAAGCGTGATAGGCATTTTCTATTGGCATATAATAATCAAGAATATTTAAACCTGATGTAGGAAAATGGAAGTGGCAGAAAGTAATAGACCAGGTTAACAATTAGAGATATGGAAATGACAAAAGTTGGAAAAAGTTGTTTAACGTGATGGGTATTTCCTGTTGAAATTAGAGCCAAGGGTATTATAACCCAATGTAGGAGATTGGTAATGGCGTCTAGCCTAGCAAATTTGTTTGGGCATTTTCTGTTGAAATATGAAAATCAAGGACACGTTTTCTTCATTACACGAAAAAATAACCAAAAACAAATTAAGAATGCAAATTTTTGCACCTGTTGCTCCAAATTATTGGAGGAACGATTTTTAAAGACAGTTGATGCTGTAGAGCTTCCTGCGTTTTAAGAAACATGTAGGGCACTTCATCTTCATGACGATGATCAACACTGGGACAAGACTCTCGAGGAAGCCTATGTCAGTGACAGCCCCTCGCTGCTTACGACATGTGTTCGCAATTATGTAAGTGTTTTGTGGTCTTTTGGATACTTTAGTATTGTGGAAAAAATACAAAACATTCCTCTCTGAAGACTTTGATAAAACAGACCTATGGGTAACGTCACATCCCTTTTCTCGGGAGATTTTAGACAGACCCTTCCTATTATAAGTCGGAGGACAAGAGCCGATGAGATTAACACCTCATTAAAATATTCTAAGGCCAACCATAAGGCCTCAGATACATAAGCTGGGATTGACAACCGATATGAAAGCGCAGCTTGGTTATTTACATACCCATCAAAAATTAGATAGGGACTCCTCCCTGAAGATTAGGGTTAGGTAAGTCTTCCCCAAATACTGACAAAAATCGTTGCCTCAGAAGAGGAACTTATACACTCAATATTCGGGGACCTCCAGTGTATCTCAAGTTAGGAGAATTCTTGGTTATGTGAACGCGCCACATTAACACCAAAAAATCGGCCAAGTGCGACTCGAACTCGCACATGAAGGGTTCCGTCTCTCGCCCAAGGTTGCCTGGAAGAGATTGCTATGTAGCAATAAGGCCGCCTATTCTATGTTCCTCTTTTTTGTCATTTTCTCTGTATGTGTTTGTTTTTGCATCGTGTGCAATAAAGTTTCTATTATTATAATTATATTAAATACACCTACCCAAAATGCCAGTATAATTTTCCGTATGCAAAAATATTTTTGTTTTTCATAGTGTCTGTATGAATGACAAAGTTATATTTGCGGTTTTGGAAAATGCTCTCAAACTGCCAAATATATTTCGTTCAGACTAATTTTCGTTGTAAGTTTGTATAAAGCTCTACAACATATATATTTTTTGATTTTTCACGTTCTTATTTTAAAAGTTAAAGGGGGGGGGGGAGGTGCACACATTTTGCCACTTTGGAAGTGTACATCTTTCAAACGATTGACTTTGAAAAAAATCGTTTTATAAACTTCAATGTAATTTTTAAAGACCTATTTATAGATAAAAAAAAAAACAGTTTTAGTTCCATGTATGGAGAGCCCCCAATAAATATATATATTTTTTTATTTTTGTGTAATATCCGTAAAGCGGTTTACATAATACATCTATCTACCAAGTTTCAACTGTGTAATCTTCATAGTTTTGGAATAAAGTGGCTGTGACATACATCGGACATGACGAATCTATAAGGGTTCCGTTTTTTGCCATTAGGCTACGGAACACTAAATATTACCAAGCAACTGTAATAAATGAAAGAAAAAATAGCGAAAATTGTTCCGGATGAAGTGGTTTACACTTGCTTTAACAATGTAGTTGATCAGGACGACGCCACAAATTACCCAATTGAATTTTTTTATTCACTTCGAGCGAGTGGTCTCCCTAATCACAAGATCAATCTTAAAGTCGGTGTTCCGATATTGCTTTTGTGAAATTTTACTGAGCCAAAATTATGCAACGGGACCCGACTTAAAGTAAGTGCTTTGCAAAGAAGCTGAGATCCTGACTGGGTGTACTGCCGGTAAAACTGAGTTTATACCGCGTATACCGCCCATCCCTAACAATTTTCCGTTCGAGTTCAAGCGCACACGCACACAGTTCCCTGGGTTTGATTTGACTATAAATAGCAGTGACAAACGCTGAAAGCCGCTGGTGTCGCACTAAGGTCCAATTGTTTTTCCTACGGCCAGCTCTATGTTGCTTTTTAGCGGGTCAGTAGAGCTGCGGGTTTATTCATATTGGCTCAAAACGGAAAAACCACCAATGTAGTTCATAAAGAAATACTCTGAGCACCTTACAACTACATTAGTATAATAAATTTCCTTTGGCATACGGCATTTAATAATCATCTTTGTTGTAAGTAATAAAAAAATGTAAGTACTACTTACATAGAAGTCGCGGGCACCAGCTAGTCAGTAATAAGAAGACAAACTATGAAAACTGCTCGTCGTTTGTTTGATGTTGTATAGGTAAGGTAGCTTGTTATGAAATATTTTTCCAAAAACAATTGACTGCTACTCATTGTAAGTAAGATAAGTAGGTTAAACACAATGACATTATACCTATGTGTGTACTTGGTTATAGCCAAAAACAAAAAAAGAAAATACTGCTTGAAAAGTTCCGCTAGTATGGTTTCTTAACGTCACGCGGTACAACAAGTAAAATTACGTCACAAATTGTATTACATTACGTTGCATAAGTTGCATAAGAATTTAATTTTGTACACAACTAATATACCTTCGATAGCTCAGTTGGTAGAGCGGTGGACTGTAGCTGGTCGCAATTGTCATCCATAGGTCGCTGGTTCAAATCCGGCTCGAAGGAATTTCTTTTGCATTTTCTTTATAGGTACATAAATACGCCTTCATATTGGCCATGAATACGGTATATTCACAATTACTATAACTCGCAGAACACCTCTTTCTTGTGTTCTGAGGTATAGATAGATCTAATATAAAACAGTTACTAAAATTTCCTTTTTTTATCCTACTCATATACAGGGTGGAAAGTTAAGACGTGGCATGATCCGTTTTAGCTACATGACAATGTTCATAGAAAACCATGTTTTGATAAATTTTAAACTGCATTCTCGAATATAAAAAAAATACAATCAACAGAATAATGAGCCGTTTTCATTTTCAAATATTCATATATATTTTCTTATGCCAATCCATACATTTTCTTAGGAGGATCAAAACACTCAAGACACAAATAGGGGTATGATATTATGAGTAGGTACTAGAAAAGTTAGAAACTTTTCACCTGTATAGGAACGAAATAATACTAAGATCTTTCATGTTTTTCAATAAAAAATGATTATCATTTTTTATTGAAAAACATGAAAGATTTTTTTGAGAATCTATTTAAGGATTAGGTACTTTATAGCGTGTCTGATTAAAGTACGAGTATAGTACCGTAAGGTGTAAAAGTATTCGAACCAATTTCATTAATTCATCATCAGCTATTAATATGTCCCCACTGCTGAGATGAGATACTTGCTTTCTTCATCTTCCACTAGGCACACCTAATGCAGATTGGTCGGGACCAATATTTTTGGTCACCCATCCCATGACCGACTATTGTGAAAGTAACTTAACACTTTCGCGGACAGAGTCACCCTTGTTGGACACTCATTTTATGTAGGGAAATGGCTGCCGTGCAAAACGCGTCAAATATCATAGCCAAAAATGGTCCTGCATCAGCGTTACTGGGAAGAATGGTGCAAAATCGCATGCTATAGCAAACATGTTCACGAACTTGTTAACCAGCTCAATTGCAAGCCGAACGTGCTAATCACCACGTCACTGAGCTCATACCACTTTAAATGAGTTCAATCACAATAATGAGCAATAATTGCTTATGCAATTACTTGATTAAGTTATAGTGAAAGTATTACTATGTAGTTTTTAATTTAATAACTTCTCATGCCCCTTCGATAGCTCAGTTGGTAGAGCGGTGGACTGTAGCTGGTAGCAATTGTCATCCATAGGTCGCTGGTTCAAATCCGGCTCGAAGGATTCTTTTTATTTAAGTATTTGTCACTACTATAGTAAATTACGTCTCAGTATCGAGCTCGTCAATAAGCAGACGGCTGTTAAGACACTCGGTCAGTTCAAAATTATATTACTTGTTTGGTTTTTCTTTTTATATATATATTTAAAAACCCGGATATGGATAAAGAGTCCACGTGAATGTCATTTATCTGTTTGACATTTTACCAACAAACATTTAATTTAATTAAATGTTCAAAGCGTAAAGATAATTACATTACATAATAGTTTGTTTCTTTCACTCGCCTTGTAAAAGACAAAGACAGAAGTTTTTAATAAAAACTAATCTCTATTTCCCTTTGTCATCGCATCATGCGTGAACGGATAGAACAATTTCGCTAATTCTTTTGTTGTGTTTATTATTTTCAGGAGAAGATTCCTATGAAAGAAAAAAATCAGAAAGTGGAGCGGAACATTCAAACGGGAACCACACGGGCGAAACCGCTAGTACCTATTTATATCTAGTAAACTTTTGGTTCAGATTGGAAATGGTTATGCAACACGAGAGTGCAGTCTCGGTGGAGGTGCATATGTATTACCATATTAATTGAGGGTTCCGTAAGACAAGCAAAGCCGGTTCATAACTGAACGTCGCGTCGTCGCACTGACACGGTGGTATGAAATTGGAAGATTTCCGGTGGGATTGTAGAAATTCCGACTATTTTACGATATTGGGTATGCTAAATTCTTTAATCTTAAATGAAAGTTATCTATTTGAGAATTTTATTAGGGTAATTTTTAATATTATCGTATAGGTGAAGATAAGGTGTGAAGTAAGTATTATGTTAATAATTTTAATGATTTCTCATTAATTATTTACTCATACCAGTAGGTAATTAATGTATTGTAGGAAACAAGATAGTGATTAAGTTATCAGCATTTGCTATTGTGTTTCAATAAAAACTATTGAGTATTGATTAAAAACTGATGATGTGGAACGTACCTACTCGACATTGAATTTATGAATAAAACGTAACAAACATGAGCAGCACAGATTTTACTTAAAAATTTTTTGAGGTGTAAAAAAAAGCATGAATGTTTATACCTACTTTCACGCAAAAATTTGACGAATATTCATGAAACTTCACAAAGTTATAGCTAAGCTTAGCTAATATAATTAGAGCAGCACTAAGGCTTTAATGTATAAATATATTGCGTTAATTAAGGTCCACGTATAGGTATGTAGTTGCTAGCGCCCGCAAACTTCAAGAAATCTCTTAGCTCTATCGAAAAATGAACAAAGTTAAATTCTCTATACTATACACATGATGCTGAAACACCCACCGTCACCAAATTATTCAGTCGACAGACGCTGTCACAGCATCTAACTTGGCGACAGTTCGGAACAATAATAGTGGCGGGAACGAAACTATTTAGCTAAGTTTGCTGCGTCAATAGAGGGCGCCAGGGAACGAATAATTCATTTAGCTCGAATTAACTCGCGCCTCGCCTGCTTAGCGGGTGCTCCTCTCAAAATGTTGATTTCCGTTTTGTTTGCTTCTTCTAATGTGATTTGAGGTTGTATTCATGATATTTATTAAATTCGTCAAACCAGTGGGGCTAACACCTAAAAATTTATAATTATCGCCCAGATATCACGCAATCGCTGCGGAACGTCAAAATAAAAATGGTATTACGTATGTGATTGCTGGCTAATCGCTCGCTGATGGTTCCTATAGCGGTGTCTCACTCTCTCGCGCTCCTACCTAAGTGCGAGAGTAAGACGCCGCGTGTTGCTATGACGCTAGCGTCAAAAACAATTTGGTAGCAATAACAGAATCTAAATGAATTTACATTGTAGTTCATCGTTTGTTCGGTTGAGGCCGCACTGTTGATACGTGACGTAAAGCAGTTATCGCGTGATTACTGCTGTCGTGTTGCTGTTGCAAAGATAGGTAATAGCCCCGGCGAACCGGACACCGCATCAGTGTCCAGAGAACAATAGAATATCTATTGTGTCTCATAGTCCGGGGCCTGAAAAGTTAAATGATTTAATTTTCTTGAGTATCTTATGAATAGTGCTAATTAAAAAGCTCTTTTAATATAGACTAGATGACCCCGGTGAACTTTGAATTACCTTGACAGCCATCAAATATGTCAAATTGTCAATCCCGTGACACTTAGTTTGACACTACCTTACACTTTAGGTAAGTAGGTAAGAGCAGTTTAATATGGGAAAATGAAATTGTTTTTTTACTATGTTTCTCGCAATTTTTTCAAATTTTCTCACCTTTTAACCTTGCCTGGACTAGGACAAACATTTCAAAACCAAAATCAACTAAATTGACCTTGCTGTTCTCTAGTTTTAGCGAAATTAACGCACAGCAATTCTTATTTATATATAGATACCGAAAGATTAGCTGCACATATCAGTTCTTCAGTGATTGAGGATCCATCTTCAGCCTTATCAATACTTAAACATCAGGTATGATGAAGGTTAAGAGTCTCCCCGTTGTTCATTATAAAAAAGATAGACTTCAAAAACTAATTAACAAAAATAAGCCATTTGGAGTGAATGCCAGCCAGGGCAAAAAAATACAAGAATATGATCCCAAAGTAACCTAATCTAATCAAGAAAAATTCTACTGTAGCTTACAAACAACCTATTACAGAAATAAAAAGTAAAAAAAAAACTGCGTTAAAAACCCAACTTCAAAAACTAAAAAGCAGAAAATAAGCCTTTTGGAGTCGGTGCCAGCCAAGGGATTCTACATTGCGCTTATATTATTATTACCTATATTTTTAATGTTCTTGCCTTGGCTGTCACCGATTCCAAAAGTTTTATTTTATACTTTTTGAAGTCGGTATTTTTTGTTTATAAAAAGGTTTTTATTTTTCATCTTTTTAGTTACCTACATAATGTCCCGTACTAACTTACACTCAAAATCTGCCCCTTATACAACAATGATGTCTCTGGGTAACGAGTACTTGCCAAAACGTAATCGATATTTTTCAGGATTATGAAAAAAATAATACTTCTTTCTTAATTAATGGCGTACTCGCGTTAAATACGCGAATTTTGCCAATGACAAGTAAATATATTTTGTAATATACAGAAATTATACGGTAGATTCGCTTGTTCCCAGTCATCACCACTGGCTTCGTTCCCACTGGGGACAAAAGAGAATAAAAATACCATTTGTTGCCAGTGGTGACGAAAGGGAAAATGAAATATTAGCTGTCACCAGTGGTGACGATCGGATAAAGGAAAATTCCAAACGTTTCCAGTGGTGACGCTGGAGATTATGAATTTCCGATTATTGTCAGTGGTAGAATAACATCTACAAGATGTCCAAAAAAGTATTTAATAAATATTTAACAGTATTTTTGTTTTTACTCATAATATGAATAACTTTCATTAAAGGACCAATCCTCAAATAACGAATAAAAATTATATATTAAAAAATATTCTTTTAAAAACCACGTTTTTAAGACGGACTAAAAAATATTACATAATTTTCGTTTCATCTACTTTCTTTCTAATCCGTCTTAAAAAGGTTGTTCCTAAAAAAATATTTTTTTAATATATAATAATAATATAATACATTATTTTCTGTTTTTTAGTCTTATGTGTGTTAATTTTTGTACTTGTGAAGACGAATTCAAAGAGCCCAAACTTTTTATTTCTTTTTTATATTTATTTCAAGTACTTACCAATTTTAGTACCAAAATTAGTTGATACTTCAATACGAAATGACCGTTTGTATGGAGAAGTCCTTTTTTTGTACATTGTTAACGAAAAAATATTTTTATTGGTAACTTGATCAGTATCGTTAACTTTGCACGTGGGTTCTTTTTTATTAAGGCGTCTAAAAAAAATATATCTCATGAAAGAAGAGGATATTTTTCTTTTTATTATCAAACTTAAAACTTAAAAAAGGGGGAAAACGTTTTCCTACTCCTAAACCTTAAGGCGCTGTAGGTAGCCAACTATGAAAGCAGAGGAAATTAAAAATTCTGTCGCATAAAACTCACAAAGAAACAATAGTTATTTGTTATGCAAGGCTGGAAAGTTGGTTATTTAGCGGCGAGTTACCTCTATTGAAATCTGAGCAAGTGAAGGATTCTAGGATTGAACCACGAGCGTAGCGAGTGGTTCAAAGATTGAATCCTGAGCGAAGCGAGGATTTCAAAGGTACAAGACGCTAAAAACTTTTCAGCCGAGCGCAACACACAATTTTTCACCTCACAACAGCGAGGAACATTTTATGATTGTTTCCGAGGTCAACTTCCGGTAAAACATTCTTTAAAATAAAGTTTAATCTAAATATACCTTATTCTCGTTGTTTTAATGATTTATAAAACTAAAATAATAAAAAAGGTAGTACTAAAGTTAATTCAAAGTTATTTAAAGTAGGAATATATTGTTACATATTAATAAGAATAAAAACGATTCCGTAAATGTTGACACTGACATGAGGTACAAGACAAAGACAATTTTAAAAAAAAATATTATACCAACCGAATTGAGAACCTCCTCTTTTTTTGAAGTCGGTTAATAAAGATTTATGTCACAGTCCGAAATCCAATTATAGGTTGTGAAATCTCACCCAGCCTAATATAAAATTCTTATAACAAATAGCTTAATCTTGTTGTTATTGTTATTGTTTTTATGATTCAATGAACTAAAATAATATAATAAAACCAAAACGGAGTATTATAAATAACTTAAAGCTATTTAAAATAAGAATCAAATATAACAAAAAAAGTCAATAGTTCGATTCGGAACGCATTATGAGATATTTTTAGGTATTAAATTAAAAAAGTACTTTGCCGCGCTAGGCCGCAAAAAGCTACGCCTAAACTGATTGATAAAACCTCCTTTTCAGAGCGTGTGAGGTGAAAAGTATTTTTACGTCAAAAGGGGAAATCGATTTCCTACTCCTAAACCTTAAGGCGCTGTAGGTAGCCAACTATGAAAGTAGAGGAAATTAAAAATTCTGTCGCATAAAACTCACAAAGAAACAAAGTATTTTTACGTCACATAACAAAGACTGCAAAAGTTTCAATGAAGTTACAATTTTGGAAATAGCGAGAAACGGCTGCTTTTAGCTATTTCTAAAATTGTAACTTTATTTGGCTACCTACAGCGCCTTAAGGTTTAGGAGTAGGAAATCGATTTCCCCTTTTTTTAAGTTTTAAGTTTGATAATTAAGGCAACATTTTTTATTTGCTTTACATATGTACTTCTTTGAATGATGATGTGATTATTTAATAGTGTGACTTACAATAATGATTGTAAGGTACCGTTTTTCAAATTAAACATCTATCTTGATACTCAAACTCCTCTTTATTTAATTCCCATGGTAATGCAACTAAACATACGAAATTACACTACTGACAACAACTGCGATAACTGTTACCAGTGGCAACAATTGGAATTTTGATGACCCATATCTCACCACTGGCAACAATTGGGGTTTTAATGTTACATTTGTCACCACTGGCAACAAATGGTTTTTTTTTTCTCGTTTGTCCCCAGTGGGAACGAAGTCAGTGGTGATGACTGGGAACAAGCGGGTAGATTGAGTTAAAAATGGAGCCTCACATCACGTGTTATTACGAAAAGAACTCAGGTGAAACTCAAAAAAATAATATGAAAAAATTATATGAAAGTGACAAGTGCAACAAGTCAAAAACGACAGTGACATTTGGCGAAATAGTCAAACCATACTGCCACTTAACTTTTTTATTTTTTCAGGCATAATGTATGTGGTTATTTATTTATATGTATTATCATTAATTTGATACCGATAGTCGTCCTCATCTGTAGGCGCCCTGGCAGAATAACAGCGCCTCTGTGTCTCATCTTGCCCAACTTAGATGACACGGAGGCAATGTTGCTGAGATAGGGTTTTTATTGACTACACGCATTTTATACTGAAATTTATATATACTTACTCTTTTTGTTTTTGTTTGTTATTGTTTTATCTAGTTGTTATGTAGTAAGATTTTAATTTTATTTTTTTATTTTTCTTGTTCTTATAAGCTTTTTTTTATCCGTGTGCTGTGTGTATCAATAAAAAAAAATCTTTCTTTCTTTCAACAAAGTACTAGGCAGATGCCTAGTAGGTACTTTATAAAAGCCAAATTAATATCGATACGAAGATCTCTTCGTAAAGAATTTTTAAAATCGGTTAAAAACTGAAGTTATAAGAAGGTAATGGTAAAACATGCATTAAAAAGAAATATACCGACGACTTGAGAACCTCCTCCTTTTTTGAAGTCGGTTAAAAATAGTTAACACTGAAAATACTTTGCGTAACAAGGGTCGTTTTTCCAATCTTGTTTTTAGTTCTTCGCTGTGCAATTAATGCGAAATCTCTTGGTAGACCAATTTCTTATTCTGGTTGTGTCTACTTTATTTACTTAATTCTATAATTTGTTTCAAAATAAGAATAGATGTATAAAGGGGTAAATAAACATGAAATTGTATCGTCAGCATGCTAACAGCCAAAACTTTAATAAACCGACATAGACAGTGCCACTCGGCCTGACATTTGTGTAAACCTCCCCTGACGTTCACTTAATTACATAGATTACAACTTGACATTTTCGTTTGTCACGATTTAAACTTCACTCCCGTGGATTATCCCTCTACGTTTTGTTGGATTTGCTCGAATTTGATTAAGTTGACAGATTTATTACGTTATGTTGTTATAGAGAAAAACAAAATGTGTTCTAAATAATAAATACTATAGTACAGGGTCCTATTCTCATGCAATCGAAAAGTTCACATTCCTAAAAAAGTTCCAAATTGAAATTTCCTTTGAGAAAGAGAAAAAGCCACAAAAGCAGCCACCCGCTTTTAAAGACTCGATCGATCGGTAAAAATATTAAGTAAAACACTTTGTAATTGTTATAAAAATAGTAAGTATTGGTCATTTGTTATAATAACCTTTGCGGGTACATATTTTATTTAAACCAAAAACAATGCATTTAATGTGTCTTTACCACAAATCAAATATTTTACAGTCGTATAATGAGGGGTCCAAACGCGGTGCTTCGAAATTAATGGGCATTTCGTTATACCTGTCATGACATAGAACTGTCACAGCCAAATATTAATCAAAGTCACTACACCAGTATGTGGGGCTTTTTAATTATAAACAGCCATAATGATCATTTTTCATTCTTAATTGCCATTTTGGTACGGCAAGTCTGCGTTTTAGCTAATCACCGTTATTACAGAGGACATTTTGGTTGGGGTTTTCATTGCGGTTCAGAATATATTCGTGTGACATGCTCATTCATGCATTGACTATCATAATTCATTTACAAAAGCGATCGTTGTTTGTTTATAGTTAAAAATCCTGTTTTTGTTTTATGCCTTTTGTTGCGCAAATAGCTTGTCAGATAGCATGAATTTCATAGACGTGATTTAACGCGGACCAAGGGTATTGTTTTATAGTTTGAATGGAACAGTAAAAGAGTTGGGCGTTTGTTTGTCGAGTTGATTTTCATACACATGAATATTCCACGCTGTTTGGCATTCGCGCGGCGGCTAAACACTGGAGTGCAATAAAACTAAGCACACAACAATCCGACGGGCAATAAAAGTTGCCGGGATCTGTTTTGAGATCCGAGCTGTGGTGACGTCACTTCACTTTCACGTCACGAGCCTAAGCCCGGTTGGATGTGTCGCCTCCGTCGCGACGCCCATGGCGATATTATATCGATAGTGATGTGCTGATATCTATGCGACTTAGAAGGCTTGGTCTCAAGTTTTTTGTGTTTTATATAATGGAAAAACCTCGGTGCTTGGCTGGGAAAGATGAAAGAGTTATGAATGTTAATCTATACTTATAATAACAATCAAAGTTCGGCGTGTCTGTACATTGCTTGGACGTGCAAAAAATTAAGTTTGGGTTATCCAGAATAAGCAGCAGAACCAATTTCTATATATTTTTTTATTTTTGTCTGTCCGTTTGTCTCTATGTCAGTGTGTTTGAAAGAGTATTACGTCAAATCACAAATTTGAGTCAACAGAATTGAATATATATTTGTAGTCCGTATCTTAACATAACATTAAGGCTTTATTTCATCAAATCGGTCTACTCTATCAAAAGTTATTATATTTTAAAGAGAGGACGGGCGCAATTTTTCTAAGACTGTGATGCGTGCACGCGTATCGTATGCAGAAGAAGGGAGAGTTTGAGTTCATGCTTCATAGATGGCGTTGTATGCATAATTTGTCGTTAAATCTGAAAGTTTTAGAAGCTTTAGTATTTTTTAAACCAACTTTTAAAAAGGAAGAGATTATCAATTTGTCGCGTGTATAAGTAAGTAGTATTCTTTATGTAGTCAACAGCACGTCAGGCTTTATACTTTGTGCTTGAGCTCGCCCTATGTCATTCATATTAGATGTGGTTTACGTAATGTAAATTCGAACACAGGTTATTTTTTATATTTTTTTATCGTTCAGTACCTAGGTACTGGCGGGGCACTGGCCTTCCTTAAGGATGGATCATGCCTGATGTTAAGTATTGATAAGGCTAAAGATGAAAGCGAGCCTCTCCCGGAACCCTCGAACACTTCGGGACCTCGGGACTGGCTATCTTATCGCTAACTGCCGGAACACAACAATGCTGAAAACATTGTTTTTATGGCGTCAGACGATGGACAGAAGATGGTGGTAGGTAGCCAGGCGGACTTACAAGTCCTACCACCAACCAAACCGAATACAATATGTCCCCCGCTTGGAATAGAACCTGGGGCCCCTGGATCTGATACCGGTATTTGTTACCACTAGACCACAGAGGCGGTTTATCGATATCGATAAAAAAATCTCGCCTCTCCCTACCGTGTAGGTAAACATGGAGCCGTAGAACAACGCCACCTGACACCATTATGCTATTATAATATTTGGTACGCTCCCTCTGATGTCTTCTTGACTACGCAGTGAATACCAAATTCCGCACCGTATACGCCTCTTATAGCGGTGTACGAGGCGGGTACTTTGATTTTGGCTGCCAAATTTATTGGTGATTGTATATGAATTTGATAGCAGATCCAATATCATATTGTGAGTTTATGTTATTGTTCGGTAGGCAATGTTTACCTATGTTTAGGTTGACATACATGACACGTTGATAATATGTGAAGCTAAACATAAGTAAACATTATTATGTGTTTCCCTATGTTATATCGCTATCAAGATACATCGATCAAAATAAATCTTCTTTATTTAACATAATATTCAATGCATTATCATTAGTTTTACTAAAGTTACACTGTTACTGATTTATAGCCAACCTATGCTATCTCTATTTATTTTAAGCAAATAAAAGTGGTAGTATGAGATACCTCTTAAGGAAGTATATCATACTTTAAGCCCATAATGTTTTCAATTTTAAACATTGCATAATGATACATCCCGATTGTTTTTAATGTTCAGTAGATTCATTGTTTACCTTTACTTAATTAAACTAAGAAAAAGTTTATTTTTGGAAAACTTAAATAACGCAAAGCTAGGTATTTTCCGATTTACAGAAAATTCACCAAACAGCACCCTTACTCTGGACGGGATCGAGTTCACATTAGGATCGAATTAACGTCAAAAATCTGTTATTTTGGTATTTTGAAAACGGTTGCTATGGTTTCCATAGTACCGTTTGGACGTTGATTCGATTCTAATGTGAACTCGATTCTGTCCAGAGTAAGTGGGCTGCATTGGTGGGAATCTCCGTTCGCCAAAGTTAACACCGCATGACAGTTCTCATCCAATTGGTTTAAATGATTGTCAATTCTGACATGTCAAAATTGTCGGCTAAATACGTCAAAATGTTAACGAGCAAATCAAAACTAGTCAGCCCTTCTTCTTTACTTCACCTAGTTTTCATACAAAATTTTATCGAAGCATGGTATTAGCTTTATACAACTTTTTTAATTTTGAATTTTACAATGCTATTTTTTATATTATATTTTCTTGTTTAATATTTATCACATAAAAGAAGCATGGTCTATTTGGTTGGTCTTGTGGTGAGCATACTGTCGTAGTATGAATATTTATTTATACTCCTCATACCTCTAAAGACACCAGCAAATCTAAGTTAGATTTATTCGGTCGAAATACCGAATAGAATCTGGCGTATGTATCTGCGTTTGCCACGCATTTATTTTTTATTGCGAGGGTTTCGAACAACGCCGCTGGATTTTTGTTTAAAATTGCATTTTTATATTTGGCACGCGGACCGCCCTCGTCGGGTGACAAATACGCGTTGCGTCGCCATGAATGACAATTGAAGAGATGTTTTTATAAAGACGGCCGATTTTTATTTTTATGAGAAAGGAATTGTGCCCATAAAAACGGTGTTGAAATGATGAGTGCCATTTTTCACTGTCGACGGAATGCCTCTTTATGGGACCGTTTTGTGAAGTTTGGTAGATAACATTTTTCTTTTAATTCTCATCGGGGCGACTAATGGTGCAAAGGTTGTCAGTGATTTTGAAGGAACGAAAGTGCCATTTTTATCTTTGCAGTTTATTACTAAAACTTCTGAGGGATTGTTGGAACACCAAATATGACCTATAACGAAATCGTAATTTTAATTTAGGAACGGATATCTTAGCCTGGCCCCGTTCAAAAAATATAATTATTGCGTATTGGTCCGCCACTTCGCCATCCTTTTATTTTTACTAGCTGACCCGTGTCCATCGATGGGCATCAAGTATTTTTACTTGTGATAAAATTACCTCGTAATCAAATATAACCACGCAGGAATCGCAGGATTAATAAAGCTTGCTACTGGTAAAAGAGTTTTCCAAATCATATTTTGAGATATAGCTAGATAGATAGATACGAGTAAGAAGTAAAAGTATTTCAGTCGGCAAACTTGTTGTACGTCAGTATTAGTTTGTGTCGAGTCCATCTCTACCGGGGCAAGCTATTCGCATTATTGTACGCGCGGCTATGCCCGGAATGTGCTCACGTGTACCAAACGCTACTGTATGTACACTTGCGATAGAAGGTTTCATTCTAAATTTTCTTTTATACTTTTTTCTTTTGTTTTATATTATTATATACACAGAATAAAAGAGTACTTAATTAAAAGTAGTAAGTTCGCTGACAGGCCTCCTTTTCTCACGAAACAGAGAAGCCGTCGAGAAACCCTTTGTACGATTTTAAATATCTTCACGTTGTCATGCCCACGTGCCTGTTTCCGAGGTGAAATTTATTTTAGTACTTAATGCGTAACACGTTTCTTCTATTTTTTTTGTTGTGTTCTGTGAAGCCGCACCATGCCCATTGCTGGGCATAGGCCTTTATTAGACACTAACGGCCGCTCGCGGTTTCACCCGGTGTGGTTCCCGTTCCCGTGGGAATATCGGGATAAAAATCCTATGTTCATAGCCAGGCCATCTACTATCTGTGTACCAAATTTCATCCAAATCTGTTCAGTAGTTTCGGAGCCTATTCAATGCAAACAAACAATCAAATATTTCTTCTTTATAAGATACTAGAGGCCGGGCGCGGTTTCACCCGCGTGGTTCCCGTTCCCGTGGGAATTTTGGTATCATTTATAGCCTATGTTACTACTTGGGGTCTAAGGATTCTCTATACCAAATTTCGTCAAAATCGGTCCAGTAGTTTTTGAGTTTATTCGTTACATACAAAAATACAAACCTGTCCTCTTTATAATATTAGTATAGAAAAGTAGTTTTAGTGATGCATTGTTTACCTATATGAGTCATATAGGTAAACAATATATGACTGTAGGTATTGATTTGTGTTGCTGACCATAATATTGAAATTCTCACAATAATTCAACGAGATTTGATGTAAGTACCTATTTATGACGATTTCTGCAAATATTGTACAAGTCGTCGTGTCAGTCACATGACACCCACTGCTGGCTATAGGCCTCACCCAAGCTTCCCGAATGCTGTCTATCCGAGTTGGATTCGATGGGAGATCTCTTTCTCGAAGTTTGACTTACCTAACTGGATTGTCTGTCCAAGGTAAACGTAGTGATCAACAACTTCGAGTAATGTTCCCAACGTGAACTGGAGTGGGTACAGTATGGGAATTTGACATGATTTACGTCTTATCCATGTTCATCCTAAGACCCACTCTTTGGGAAGCACTACGGAGATATTCGAGCATTGTCCTCCAAGGTCTCAGCCATAAGGACTATATCATCGGCAAAACGAAGGTGTGTCAGATACTGGCCGTTAATTTTGATGCCGAGTCCTTTCCATTCCAAGAGTTAAAAGATTTCCGTCAATGCAGCTGTGAACAGTTTCGGAGAAATGACGTCTCCCTGTCTCACACCTCGCTGCAGTTGGATGGGATTTGTGCTCTGGTTCTGGTTCTGGACCAACATGGTGGCATGTTTGTATAAGTACCTTAACACCTCGATATACCTATAGTCTACTTGGCACCTCTGGAGAGACTGCAGCACCGCCCAGGTCTCTATCGAATCGAAGGCTTTCTCATAGTCCACAAACGCCAGGCAAAGTGGCAGATTGTACAAATAACTGACATAAAAGAGCAATTGGAAAATTCGTGTTTTGATAGTTTATTATTTTTGTACTTATAAACGTTTTTATAAACTTATAATAGCAAAATTTTAGCTTAAATGTTTTATATTCTAATGCATATTAATTTTAATTTCCATTATCATTTATTTTTCTCTTCTTTAAAGGAAAAGTTTAATTGACCAAATTGTTCCCACCTTTGTATGTAACAGTACAGGCTGCATATTCCGAAGCCCCAGTTAGATACATTTGATTAACCTGACTAGACAGGCTTCATTGATTTACAGTTCAGCGTCTACTTTAATCCTAATCCCAATATCCGGTTGCCGATTAGCTAGGGTTAGGTATCTACTGTTGAGTTTTGTTACTTTTACGTTATTTAACGGCTTGTTTGAGCAATTTCTACTTTACTATTAAGTACTGCATATCGTCGGGTTAGAGGAAAACCGACTATACACCGTCCAAAAAATCACTTTAAAATTTTGAGTAATTGCATTTGGAAAGTTTGATATTAAAATTAAGCCATTTGTAATAAAATTAAGTCAGGCACATGTGTAAGACCGTGTTGTATAAAATAATCTAAGATTCAAACATTTACATGCAAAAGCCAAACATAGCTTCATTTGTACAAAACAAAATCAGCCCCCCTTTTAGTTGGTTTTGCCTCTATAGAACAAATACAAGCATTTCTAGAAAAGTAATTATCCTATTGCTAATGGTGTTCATACGACTATTTAAGTTACTTAAAGTATTATTTTGAAAAATTGCTTGTAAGGCTGGTTGTAGAGTCATTCATTTTGAAAATAAAAAATAATATAGGTACGATACAATTGGTTTTGCCTCTATGATTATTAATAAATGTCTTCGAATCTAGATTGCAAAACTGTACAAGTAACATAACAAGTTACTAATTTGTATAGCTTAAACCATTCAAAAGGTGTATAACATCCCAGCCTTTCTTTTTGACATTGTAACAAACACAAAAGTTTCATCTAAATCTAAACAAACACCTTGATGTACACCACTATGGTCAGGCTAAGTAGACTGTGGTAGTGGTAGTATGGTGAAAAAACTAGCCCAAGTGACCGTCATCTACAAGCTTCAGTTGACAAAGGTTGGCGTGCCATGTCCACGACCCCAGGAGCTGCAAGGCAGTAGGCTTAGCAAGGAAGGCGAAAGCTGACACGTACAGTACAACAACGTACAGTAAGCAAAAGCAACACTGGAAAAGTAAACTGGCATTCTCAAGACTGATATCTTTCCATGAATAATTGCTCGAACTTGACCTTTCGGGTATGAAAAACGGATCTCATGCTCCCAATATGCAATTAACCAAAAATACCAAACAGGGAAGAATGGCCTGGAAATCACCTGTAGGGCTGTAAGCTTAGATTGGTTTACAGATGTCTCCAAAATGGGTGAAAATGTAGGATGTGGAATTTCTTGCGTCATTCCTCGATTCAGCAAGAGTGTGAGTCTAGGCTAGGGAAACACGTTACCATATTCTAAGCAGAGGTTTACGCCATTACAGAATGTGCGGAGGCCAACCGCCAATGTGCACACATTTCCTATGTGACCGCGGGTCCGTAATTCACAAAAACAGCATCCACCTGGGCCGGCACGTTATTCGATCGGAGGAACTAATTTCTCTTGAAGCTAGGAAGATATTAGACTTCCTGGAAGCCTCCAGGCTAAAAGAGATACTCTAACTAGGAGGCGAGTTACAATAGATCCTTTAGCTCGCAATGACTACAGTTTCCACTGGAACAGCCACACACAAATTATTTATTTAAAACAAAGGGCTTTTACAAATGAACACCATCCAGTCCTCTGGATCCTCTGATCCTTCAGAAACCGTAACATCAGGTCACCTATACGATCTACTTTTGGCTTGGACGAATTAACCACTGGACGCGTAACGAGGACCGCGTTCGCCTTTACCCCTCTGTCACTTACTGAGACTTTTAGACACAGTAAGCAATAAGGCGGTGTCAGTATGACGCGAGATCTCGAAGTGGAACATTATCTCAAAAATGGGTAAATGCGCTGTGTTAATTTGTCAAAAACATACCGCACAATCAAAAAACTTTTCTTTTCACGCGTAAGTACAATTTCAATCTATTAGAGTAGCAATTTTTCGTAAAATAAATAAAATTTGGTATGTAAATAAAATGTAATACGTCATTTCAAAAAGTAATCATTGTACATGTAAATTCCTAAAAGATATTGCATAAGTAATTTGGTTGGGTTATATGTATCACTCATTCAATCAATTGTCATTTTTATGTCGTATAGGGCTTGAACATATCGATAAACATATCGATGTATGTAAATGAACGAACGAATCCAATTTTAATGTAGGAACTATTCAAATTAATTTCAGATTTACAGTTGAACCCCTAACAAGAAGAAATTGGGTTGAAGCGGTACGCAGGGAGATAACATGGACGAGGACTCAGGTCTTAGATAACATCTAAGGTCTGATGATGAAGCCAGAAGATAACTATAGGAACTCTGTAATTAAACGACGCAACCCTACGAACTTTGAGCTCGTTATATTTGAAATATAGCTTCAAACTTAAAAAAAAAAGTTGCTTATTTCGCCCGCATCCCGTTTCCCGTTTCCCGGTACCCGTTCCAGTGGTAATATCAAAAATCCTTCCTTAGTGCCCGCCAATATCGTTAAAAGAACCTGTATGCAAAATTTCAGTTTAATTGGTTTAGCCGTTTGGGCTGTGCGTTGCCTATCAGTCAGTCACGGTATTGTTATTAGTATTAGACTTATGTTGTACATTATCATAGTGTGTTGTACATTAACATTTAAAATTTATCATAGGTATAAAAATAGCATTGACAACGCAAAAAATCAAAAATCATAAATTATTAGCTGTTGCATCATAATTTTAAATTTTTTTTCTCTTTCGAATGCAAGGAAGGTTTTTCTTACAGCGTATTAAAAATATAAAAGTATCGGAGAATTTCGACAGTGGTCCGCAAGTCGCGGTAGCTCATTGGTTAGAGCAGTGGGCCGGATTCCCAAAGGTCGTGGGTTTAAGTTCCATCTGAAAATTCAATTGTGGCCGAGTTCATTTGTTCCAATATTCTTCTTGTTAAAATTTATCATAAATGGTGGTTACATTTATTATTGGTTTCTAACATAGACCTTGTTAGGTAACAGCAAGAATAAAATTAATTATATTTATATTATATAATGTATGTACGTAAGCTATATTATACTATTTTGTAATCTTTAATTATTTACATTGTAAGATCGTTTTATTATATTCAAGTAAAATAATCTTAAAACTACAATAAACTATTGGTTGAAATATTCTTGCAATTAGTATTTCAGCTAGTAGTTGCTAGAAAGATACTGCCTTGGCTTTTTCTTAAATATAGGTAATTTATATGCGATGTTTTGTTGATAACTTCTGGGAGTTTGTTGTTTAAAACTGTCATAGCGTATGCTATCCAAACGCTAGTCTACTATTTCTAATTTAGGTTTAGGTTGTGCTAATTTTGTACGGTGGCGTAAATTTTGAGATCTTTAATAAAGTGAAAACAAGTTTATATTTTTTCTTACAAATATGCATATTTTTAAATGTAAATGGATACTAGAGTTGAAATTAAAATGTTTTAGTCTCAACGATCTTTGACAATCCTATAATGTCGATGATTATTTTCAGTAAGTTTTAGTATACTTAGATTTCTGGCTCCAAAAAAAAATGTCGAATACGAGATATCACAGCTCGAGAAGCACACAGGGGGCTAATTGTCTAATTTTAAATCTATCACAATCCCTTTAAATTTTTCATTTAAAAGGTACATATTATACGAGCATCGCGCCACAACTATTTGACCTTTGAAAGGATTTGCAATCGATTATAAAATTAAACACATAAGGAGGGGTTGCTATTGTGTATGTCCTATACAAAGGTTCTGTAATGAACTAATTACCCATATTTTGTTTTATATAAAAAAGCTCGAATGATTGAAGAAGAAGTTAATGTAAATAATGAATTATAATATTATATAAACCAAATATTAATGTTTTTTACTCACTTAAAAAGTGTTAGTAAGTAGTTTGTAAATCCACCTGGCTAGCGACTACCATCTTATTTAAGTCCGTTCCGGCAGTTAGAGGTAAGATAGCCAGTTCCTCAGTGATTGAGGATTCCGGGAGAGACGTGCTTCCATCTTAAGCCTTATCAGTACTTAGTATCAGGTTGCATGTATCTATCCATTTTTCACAAAAAAAACCCAAACACAAACGCTTTGGAAAACATATTTTATTGTTTTTATGAATTTGAGGGATTTTTTAAATGAGATTTTCATATTATCAGGTGCTTTTTATTTTTCCACGAAATAACAATTAACTTACTAATTTCTTTTAAACACACATGATTTATTAAACTCAATAGGTTCATTCATTCACTCCTTACTTATCGTGCTTTTTATTTTTCCACGATTTAAACAATTAACTTACTAATTTCTTTAAAACACACATGGTTTATTAAACTCAATAGGTTCATTCATTCACTCCTTACTTATCGATAAAAAAACTATCGATTACTTCAAGCACTACTGTCATTATTTGACATTAGTAATCGCCCCTCACCCCCGCAAGAATTGGTTGATCGTGATTTCATACATTCTTCTCGGGTTTCGTGTCCAGTGGTTAATTCGTCCAAGACTTTTGGCCATCAACTATCAAACTTTGGAACCTACATTTTCACTAGGGATTTGTAAAATTGCTTCCAAATCGAAAGATGCCGATATAAAGTCCATTTTCTTTTTCTACTCTCTCTTTGTCCGTAAACCAGACCCTACTGTATGGAAGAGAAATATAGCAAAAAAAAGGAAAACTGATGATCTCCCTTACATAATTGCAAATAAATTTAGACTGGCTGCACATACTTAGTATCCAATACTGGCTGCACATAGATTCAATGAACCGTGAACTTCAGTGAAACTGACCGTGAGAGGTGTTGTAGGAAATACTGAGCTCAGAACTCATGAAATAAAAAATAGTTCTGATTCTTGAACATTCATTTTCCTCAGAAAACATTCAAAATACAATTGAAAACACGTAAACCCCTCGTTGTACGCTGCGCAAGATTCGACAAAGTCCCCGGAAGGCGGGAGAGACAGTGGTACCGCGAGGAAGTAGCGACTATAGTAATTTATTCGGTTTCGCTTCTAGACTATTCGCTAAAAAGAAACGGATAATATTAAAAACGGAGGCTCTATAGGTCACTAGCAATTCAATCATTATAGTCCCAACTTATTATAAAACCAAATCTTTACTTTTTTATTTTTTTATAACAAACTTAATCGTGAATTCAATGTAATGCAAACAACAGTACCGCTCAACTTTTTCGTAGCTACTCCGAACATCTTTTTGACAATTTATGTGCAATACTGTCTTACTATCGCACTTCACGAAGGTATTGTTTTTTTCTGGAGTGTTTTTTTTCAATCAAAGCTATTTTCACATTTAATTTCAAATTGTGTAAATAAATCCAATTAAATTAATTTAAACTGAAACCAAAGAAACTCCCATGATAATATTCTGACTTTACTAATCAAAATTATTCTTTTAAATTTATATACTTTTTACACTATGATCTCCTTTTTAAAAAGATCATAATGTAAAAAGGGTTGAATTCATGGAATTAACCGGTATTACGTACTAGTACTTAATAATTCTATGGCTGTTGCTATTCAGGGAGTTAAAGGTAAATTTTATACTTAATGGATAGTGATATCACCTGTCCCCTGTACCACGATTAGTTCGCAACATTAGCGATAATATCGTTTTGCAATAATAGACTGATTATGAATCGTAATTTTAAATTCTTTTTGTCAGTATTGCATGGGTTTTGATGAACTGGAATCTTTTCAGAATAAATACTAATACTCGAGAGATTCCATATTTTCAATATTTTCCCCGGTTCTTGGCCCCACGCTGTATATTATTTTTTACCATTAGTGATAAGACTTTTACTTTAATATTGTTGTTTATTATTTTTTTCACCTCACACGCTCGGAAAAGAAAGTTTTGTCATTCAGTTTCTGCGGCCTAGCGCGGTAAAATATTTTTTGTTTCATACCTAAAAATATGTTATAATGCGTTCCGAATCGCACTATTTACTTTTTTGTTACATTTTATTCTTATTTTAAATAGCTTTGAATTAATTATAATACTCCGTTTTGGTTTTACTATATTATCGTCTCATACCTTTGAAACCCCCCTACGCTCAGGATTCAATCTTTGAACCACTCGCTACGCTCGTGGTTCAATACTAGAATCCTTCGCTTGCTCAGGGTTCAATAGAGGTAGCTCGCCGCTAGATCCAACTTTCTAGCCTTGCATGACAAATAACTATTTTATCTATATTTTGTAACATCGGGCCCAAATTATTTCGAATGATTTGTTTTTATCAAAGTCAAAGTCAAAGATTTTTATTCAAATAGACTTATAGATAAGTGCTTCGAATCGTCCAATTTTTTTCCAACTAGCCATTCAGGCATATAAGCAGCCATCTTTCAACTGTTATGAAGAGCGGCCGCAAGAAACTTATAACAGCCAAACACTATATAATCGGTTTTTACCTTCTTTAACTCGGCAACTATAAGTCCAGCTGTTTAGTTGGTTGTGTACCTCTAGATAGAAAATCAAATGCCGAGTCGAATTGTATATTAAAGTAAAAAAATGGTAAGTAGTCGGTTTAGCCTCTAACCCACGCCGCCGGGTTCTTGGTAACGTTACTAATAAACCTAAGCTGATTTGGGATTCATCACAACAAAAAAAAACTAAAATTGGTCAAAGAAAACCAAAGCCCTGATAGGCTCGTTATACTAATGACAAGGTAAACTATTACTACGTAGGGTAAAATTAAATCATAGCAATCTACGAGTAATTTGTAAATTTTAATGAGTAAGTTAGTTCATACCTTAAAAAAAAATCGATACGTTACCAAAGATAGCAATTATTAGAAATAGAATAGTTTTACTGTTATTCAGGCTGGTTTGTTGACTTACCCTGACGATTGACAATAATATTCGATACCGTAAAAACGGCGATCAAGTGACGTCGGCCGGACGTTAATCGGCCGTTAGTGACGCATTATTCACTAGCACGCGTTGCACCGAATCCACCATCCTATATCACCCTGAAACACAATAGTAGCGCCCTCAAACATATCCCATGAAAACTTTAAAAGATCTACGACTTTAAATCAACGACCCGAAAGTTTAAATTTTAATGGTAAAAGTGACTCTTACGTCACTCAGGTACGATAGTGATCGTTTTACTAATCCAAGCCAATATATTCTCTATTTCCCAATGAATAAAATTAATTCCTTTTAAAACACCCCGATATACGACCGTTCGGAAGTTATCCGGTGCAAGCTGAATAACTGTCGCGTTGAATCGAAATGAAAAACTATTTTAAGCTTTGTGTTGTAAGTTGTTAGAGTATTATTTTAACTGTTCTACTCGAGGTATGATGTTACGAATGTATTTATTTGTGTGGATACAATATGGCATAGCATTTATTATGCCAATATCAACAGTCACAGTTGCATTCGACAATTAATTATTTGTAAACAATACCGGAGGTCGTGTTGGTACATAAATAGCCTCTCCTGGCTGCCAACGCACAGTCTACCCCTTTTTCAATGTAGCTTAAAGGTTTGTAAACTACTCGATACATTTATAAATAGATTGTAGGTATCTTTGCATCTGTGTATGCCTCTTTTATCATATTACAAAGTCAAGTAAGAACTAACGTAATAGTAAGTATCGGAATAAGTATTTTAAGATGCTTACTGTCATATTCAGAGACGTCATTTAATTATAAAGAACAATTACGTATCTTGTTGTTACTTTCTGTTAAATACAACATAACAGAGAAAGAAATTTAATGGTAACTTAAATTCAATTAACGTTTCTGAGTGCGGCAGTATAAGTCACAATACAAACAATTTTAAAATTTATTGAAAAATAGTATTTTTTCAAACATGAAAAATAATGTGAGCATTATTTTGACAACCTTTTGCGAGATAAATCGATATTGCTGTACTGGCCACATACATGCGAGCAGCGGCCGGCAAAAGTTGTATGAAAATCCATATCCGTCGTGTTTAGTCGTTTAGTTCGTCGGCCAAATAAATTACATACTAAACTCATATCTGTAGTGATATCGTGTAATTTAAAAATGGAACGATCTTTTACTCCGAAATATGACAACCAAGGAGGTACTTATCAAAAGATTTACTTAAATCTCAAATTGGCTTGCAAATTTAAAGCTGTTTAAAAAAAACAAATGAACACTTTAACGCGGGAAAAAATATTGTTGTTTGTTATTGGACTGTTTTAATTTCCGCGCGTTATTTGAGAAAAGTACTATACTAGCCTTGGCCACAACTAGGCATTGATGGACTTACGTACCTATGTGTTCGCCTCGGCCTACATTTACACGTTCGTACATCAATGCCTCTTTTGCTGGCCGCTGTAGTAATGTTCTATTTTTTACTTTATTAACGGTCAATAATAAAACGTAACTAAAAAGGTTTTGGTACAAACTTTCGAGTAAGTATCAACAACAAACTTTTGCGAAGGGTATGACAGAAAACAATGAGATTGCAATTTAAACTGAATAATCCAAATAATTGTTGGTCCATACCAAAAAATACCTCAAAATATTTAGAAAACTTATTGAAAAATAGTTCGTGATACGGGTGTCACGGATGCCGATCGGCGCGTGTGATGGAGCAGAAGGCTTCCGCTCGGCCGAGCGTGAAGATACCGCGATAGAGCGCGCCACTACCTCTCAATAGAGCGGTAGTGCCACCGAGATTGCGTACAAACTGTAGTGCGGTAGTATCATGTACCTAACGAAATGTGGTAAAAAAAACAACAAAATCATTTGATGGCTGTTAAGAATCTAGTAGTCTAAAAACTCCTTGAAAGAATACTGGCGCTTGCTGCCTTGCTAGAAAAACTTTAGAGTTCTTGTGTATGTAAACCCTGTTTTTGTTTGCAGATTTTGCAGCACCTTTGTAGTAGACTGTGGTAGTAGTATGGCAATGGTCTCACTAGTTATGCAATGTCTTAGTGAAATATAATTTATGCTTTACCTGTACCTACCTATCACGTAGTCAATAAAATTTAGGCACTTTGGAACTTTTAGTATGATGTCTGTCTGATATTTATTATTTATTTCCACTTTGAGATAATTGAGATTGTTACCCTTGCAATAAGTAAAGTTCAAAACTTAATTTCTATGTCACCTCTTAACTTGCCTCCGTGCATTTTGGATTAATTCGCGAAGCTCATTCGCGATTGGATTGTTCGGTACTTCTCGCGCATCTGTTGCAAAACAAAACTCGGCCGAATCCTGATGAATATTTATAAAGGCATCAACTGCTAATCCCGTATTGTTGCGATTTTCACTCCTCGTCAACGATGACGTCGAAACAATACTGCGTACTTATGAGGTGAGCGTACACTGCATACTACTTCATTTAAGTGCTTATATTATTCTTACTTAGTTTCAATGATTTTCCTGTTTTTTTTTTGGGTTTCAACGTTTTTTATTGGTGTAAAACAAAATAAGTTTTAATTTAAGTACTTATATTAAGAAACTCTTCTTTACACATGGATATAAATTGTAATAAATTCATGTGGAACAACCATGTAAGTACAAAATATGTGTATACCATCATGATCCCATAGGTACATACCCCTATATTTAAATGATTAATGCCTTACATTCTCGTACTTCTGTAGTTTAAGCAATATCAAAACACATTATATTAAAATTTAAACGTATTGTAGCTTTTTACAAAAGTTTTAAAAGGAACGATATTCTATTATAAACAATAAATTGTGCGTTAAATCTTACTTTTTTTTGTTTATTATTTGATATTCTATTCGTTTGCTTCATTGTACAATGACTAAGAAAGCGCAGTTCGTCTAAAACTCTAAGGAATTAGCGAACAAAAGGCCAGAGCTGCTCCAACGCCTCCGAGCTCGGCTTACAGCTGACGGCTCCTGTCGGGACAGACTTGTGTATACTTCATTATTTGAATATGACGTAACACTTCACCTATTGTTACGAGTAATTAATAACTGACGATTGTTAATTATAGTGCTTTATTTAAATAATTTTGGTTGAGTCCGGTCTTTATTCTATTTAAACGTCATTTCACAGGTACGGTGTAAAGTTTATGATTAATTTAATAATTATTATCTGTTAAATTCAATAATTAAATTATGTATTATATAAATAAAGTATTATAAAGTTAGTATTTTGCTGGTCTTGAAAATAAAAGTATCACGATTGATTGACTTGATGCAGTCCTGCATTGTAAAAGTGAATGTTACTCTCAGTCTCAGGTTGGTAACTTTTTAAAGAATTATTGATTGTAAATGTATAAAAACCAATTTATTATGATTATTAAAAATTATTAGAAATTTTCAAGTAACATTTCATTAGACTTATTTATAATTTTTAAATTTATGCAATAAGTCAAAGTAACCGGAAGTAGCGCTAGTGTGCAGAAAATGTGGGGGTGAGAAACTGAATAAATGGCCGGGAATGGATTTGAGCGGGGGCTTTTTAATGTGTGATTTTTGTGTGATATGTTCGAGAAATTGAATAAAGGAGTTTAATACTAAGACGCGGTATTATTTAGTGGTCGTCCTTACAACGGCGACCGTGAAAGGTTGGTCGACTTCCATGTTTAAATGACTTAGTTATTCTGTTGTTGGTTTTCTAAGCATTTTCACATTTATCAAAAAAAAAAATCTAACGATGAATATACTATACTCATCAAAGTTAAGATATTTTTAAATATATTTTATGTTAAACTTTGAGCGTTAGAATGTATGTCGTATAGTAATAGAACGTTTTTTGTACATATGATAAATTTTAAATAGAAAAATATTGGAAAAAATTAACTTGGCCACAAGTGAATTCTCAGACGGGACTCGACCCCACGACTTAGAGCAGTCGTCTAATCGTCACCACTGAGCTACCGAGACAGATGTAAGTCTCGGAAGCTCAGTGGTTAGAGCATTGGACCAGATTTCCAAAGGTCGTGGGTTCGAATCCCATCTGAGAATTCACTTGTGGCCGAGTTAATTGCATAGCTTTTATAGCGGGCTTTGAGCGCGGCGACCGAATCAAGAAATTCCGTAACGAAAAAACCTAACACCCCCACTCCGTGTCATAGATTTTGGTTGCTTAGTTACGATTGTGAATAACAAAATGGTCAAAACAAAATGGTTTCCGCGACAACTGGGAAAAATGCGGTACTTACCAGATTTTAAAAATAAATTATAATTTCACACAAATTTTCATACAGTTTTTTCATCATTGACAATTTCGTTATTCACAATCGTAAATAAACAAAATTTATGATAAAAAATGCTATGCAATAGCTTTACCGTGGCAGGCCCCGAGTGCCACACGTATTTTTTCCAATATTTTTCTATTTAAATTTTATCCTAAGTATAAAAATAGCATTGAAAGATGCAAAAATTCCAAATCATAAACGTTTTTTGTATTAAAAAATCCTGTAATAAGTATCGAGGAAGTAGGTAAAGTAAAAAAAAGTGAGATATTGAGTACCGTTGCTACCAGACGTAAACGTAACCACAATTTTCTATACCTTTTGACATTACGTGCTCGATATTATTTCGATACTTTTTCGTGCTAAGCCTACAGGTATAAACTTATCACTACCAGTATAAATACTTATCTTTTGTTGGCGACAAAAATTTTCAGAATTAGTAGCTTTTACCATTTCAAAACCACATTAGTGATAAACAATGATCCTAACACACATTGTGATACCATAAATAATCGGATGAGACCACAGCAGGCCGTGCAAATAAGGTCGTGACATCTTGGGCCCACCATCAGTCACTTAGCGCTGCGCCCGGTCACATCGATCTACGTCACGCCCACTTTGGTTACCTCTAATGTTCTGGGACCTGGGATGCTTGAGGTGTATTGTTTTGTTAATATCTCTGAATTTGCCAAATATAATGTTGTTGTAACACTTATATTTTAAAATGCTAAAGTTTGTAAGTTTGTTTGTAGGAAGTAATCTCTGGCCACTAAACCGATGTTGAAAATTCCAAAACCAAAATCAGTAGAAAGCTTATTCCCGAGTTTCATTTCAATCTGAGATAATTTCACCACATGATAAAATGTAACACCCAGCGCGGGTGTGCCCAGTGGGCACGTATCAGCTTAACGTCAACCGCTATCATTAGTGTGTGCCCGCGGTTTCACCCGTACCCGTAAATGTCTCATTTTATGATCAAGGCTATGAACTATCTTTATCTATCTATTTCATTCATATCCGTCTTTGCAATTGAGTAATAAACATACAAACCTTGGGTTCGTGGTTAAGGCCCCCAGTGGTCGACGCACCTGTAGGCCCTGTGGCCGAGACGCCCCCGGCTATTTGTTTGCATTTATACAAATATTTAGAAGTCTTTGCTATATTATTCTGGGGCGTCGGCCACAGTTGTGTCGACCACTGGGAGCCTCAACCACGAACCCAAAACTCTTAAGTATATAAACATAAGTCTTGAAAATAAACTAGGCAGCATCTAATAATTGCCCGAAACAAACAGATTAGTTAAATAGTAATTAACACATTGCCAGCGTAATGTCTCCGGGCTGCAAGTGTTGCCTGATTTACGCAGTCCATTCATAACTGGTTGTTTTATTGCAACTGGCAATGCCCGCGGCTGCATTAACGCAACCTGCGACTGCGAGCGTTTATTATGTGTCTCTATGCAGGTAAGCGCTAGTAAAAGCTGGGAAACTGTATAAAATAATTTATAACATAATGGGGTTTAAAGATTTTTGTATGGAGCCTGGTATACCTACAGTTTCGCCATCTTGTTTTTTTTCCAAAATCGCGGCAACTCATGAAACTTTTGTAAATCGATTATTTAAATCAATACAAATACAAAATACTGGCTTAAAAAACTTAACTCCTACCGAGCTTAGTGTTTTTAAGCCAGAAAAACGCTAACACAGCACTCTGGTCGGCGAGAGAGAATTCGGAAATAAGTTTGTTTTTCTACAATCTACTGAATTGATTTGTATAACACCGCTGATTTGGAGTCAGCTGTGTTATTAGTACGCGATTAGAAATTGGTTGAATGGAATTCGTAGCGATAATTTGTTAGTTTCAATAAAGATTCTTAACTGCTTACTATTTTTGAGTAATTACTTTTTTACCCTAATATTACTTTATTGACTAGAATGGACACAATTTTCATAAAATGTTGCATTAAAATTTAATTGATAAACATGGAATTTACGGAATATTATCGTCCTGAAATCAAACTTATTTGGTGTTTAAGTACGTTTTCAAAGTAGAATAAGGAAGACAGTAAAACAGACTCTGTCTTAGAGCGTCTTCTCGTCGCTAGTATAACAAATTAGTGGTCCGACGCACGTGGTCCCAATAATGCCATTAGAAGCACGTCATCAAATTCCCCGATCGACAGATCGGAGCCGGCGCGTGACCGGCCGGCGACAGCTAGCGCAGTGGCGCGGGCCCGAGTGGCGTAAATAATTGATAAATTGCCACGGAGCTCCCCGAAGTGACCCGAGACCCAAACTTCGAATTTACGACCGTTTAATTGTAGCTTAATTCCCGAAACAGTCTTAGTTCCAGTGAAATATAGTTTGCTGCGAGCGACGCCTGATTTAGTTGTAGGTATTGCGGTTGGATAAATAATGGCTGCAGTTTGATTACAAGCGGAAATTTGAGTAAATATAGCTTTACCTATGACAGTTAGATGGAACTAGAAGCGGAATGCTAAATAAATACATATCTACAGGATACTACCTACTTACAAAAAAAATTAGTCTATGTTTCCAACTTTCTTAACTTATTGTCATCGTCTTGGATGCGATGGTTCGAATTCGATTTAAAACTAAATAATTTTTACACCACCATACAACTGTGCAAAAGAAAGCTAAAGTAAGTAGGTACCTATAAGGTAAATCTTGTTATGACTGTGAAGATAATATTTCGTCTCTCTATTCCTCACTGCATAGTAAATAGACAAAGCTTTGTTCCCGATTTCTGAACAGACTCCACCGGGCAAAGTTTGAGAATAACTACTAATCATATTAGCCTTATTAATTATATCCCCTGGCGTGTTATTGGGGAATGAAAATGTATGGCGGATACGAACTTCAGTAGCTACGAACACAGACTGTTTATTTTATTATACTCGTGAGTAGTTATATTTTCGTCATGCACTTGTCTGATCTAACTAAGGTTTATTGATCATCTTTTTGAAGATACAGTTTTCAATTATCTTAATAAAAATAATAAACTTCAGAATTTTAGAACTGACGAGAAAAGTGCGCTAGAAACTTACGAGCTTTATCTGAACGACATTTAAGGAGGTTCTTTTCAAAACTTGACTATTCCACTTTCGATGAAACATTTTTTTTTGTTTGTTAACATTGAAATTAGAACTTAGAGAAAATAAAATAGGGTCAACACTTGATAATTACACAAAAAAGAAAAAAAGCATGACTTCGTCAAAAGATTATTTCACTTCAAAATGACTTTAACCATTTCCAATATACATTTTTGGAGCAAATTATGATGAATCCAGAAGTAAATTAACTATTTTAGTCTGAATTGCAACAAAACATGTTTTATCTCTACATTTTTCAGACAGAGCTTTATGTTCAAAACATGATTATTCCTATTTATAACTTTTTAATTTTGCATTTTACAATGCTATTTTTATGTGATAAATATTAAACAAGAAAATATACTAGAAAAAAAACAACTAGTCACATGTCTCCCGTCAGGGCGACATGAGACTAGTTGTTTTTTTCTAGTATATTTTCTTGTTTAATATTTATGATTATTCCTCTTGAGCACCTACCAAAACTTTATTATTCCAATCAAGCCGCGTCAGAACGAGATTTATTTAAAATATATTATTGCAAAATTTTTGAATCTTGTAGGTAATGACTAATCTTGTCGCCTACAATAATGCAAAAAAAAATCGGATTAAATACATACGAGTAGTTTCATTCCTAAAAAAGCTATTTTGTCAAATTGTGCAAAAACACGAATAGTGGAATAGTCAAGTTTTGAAAGAACCTCCTCATTTGAAAATATGGTCGGTCAGCTAAAGAAATAAGTTGT
Organism: Chrysoteuchia culmella; assembly: GCA_910589605.1. Classification (NCBI taxonomy): domain Eukaryota; kingdom Metazoa; phylum Arthropoda; class Insecta; order Lepidoptera; family Crambidae; genus Chrysoteuchia; species Chrysoteuchia culmella. The sequence goes on along the minus strand of OU342647.1, from coordinate 8,999,734 downwards.
GATAAATATGAAACAAGTAAATATACTAGAAAAAAACGTTTCTCATGTTTTTTCTTGTCTATTATTTATCACTTAAAAATAGCCTTGTAAAATGCAAAATTAAAAAGTTGAAATAAATTGTGTTTGTGTTTACATAGGTAGGTACAAAATATTACAGTAAAATATTTTAACTGAAAATATGTCAAGTACCGAGCGTTAAACTTTTAACTCCCAATAATCCGAAATACCGAGATTTAAGCGAGTCACACACTACGCAGATACGATAAGATATCTGTATCTGAGCGTATATTTTTCAATATCGCTCTCTATATAATTCATATGAACTAACACACACAGTGTAGATAATTTATATTTTATCGTTAATCTGTGGGCACCGACATATATCGACAGATGGAGAGATTATTTTCTGCGTATACAAATATATCTGCAGATACAAATATGGCATCATATTTTATCTGCATGTAAATACAGGATGTATGCGCAGGAGCAGGGACTGCCTGCGGTAAGACAGAGGGGAGGGAACCACCCGGTCCGGCTCACAGTAGTGGGTCGAAAGTGCTAATTGAGGGTCTAGGACTTTTTCTCCAATTCGTACATATTTTATATATTTATCGATAGATCACTTGATCCTAGTGAATAATCATTTTAAGGTATTCCTTTAAAATAAAAAGTTAGGTTAGATTTTTTTTTTGTATGGAACGATACCTTTCATGAGCTCTCGTGGCCAAGTCTCAACTTTCCCGCTTTGAAACTTTTGAGCATCAATATTGGCTATACTACAATACTAGACTATCAGCACGTGCCCAAACTTGCCCATTCAACTTATATTTTAGATATTTTTTTTGTATGGAACGATACCTTTCATGAGCTCTTGTGGCCAAGTCTTAACTTTCCCGCTTTGAAACTTTTGAGCATCAATATTGGCTATACTACAATACTAGACTATCAGCACGTGTCCAAACTTGCCCATTCAACTTATATTTAAATTATGTTTTTAAAGGAAACAAAATTCACAAAATTAACAACAAAGATCATCTCATGATGATGAACTGGTGATGAAAGGTACAAATCCTCAACGGTCACAAGTAAGACGTTTTTTCAAATATTTTTGATACGTAAAGATTTATACTTAGTTATATTCTTTCCGGTTATTTTAGTGAGTAGGCTGATTTTGGAAGGTTTTCGCCTCGGTCCTTTATACGCTTTATATGGCGTTCTATCCAAATTCTTCGGTGCATCAAATTAATCAATATCAAAACCTTATCAGTACCTACCATCAGGTATGATGAAGGCTAAAAGTCTCCTCGTCATTAAAAAAAAAAAAGCAAAATCAGAATCATCTTCTGACGAACTGTCTAATAAATCGAGAAGCAATATTCGCGTTTTTTTCCGTAAAACGCGAACTCATTTTTAATACTCAGTCTGAAGGATTCCGAGTAAATGTATCATCTCGTATATTATCGTATCTGTTTATTGTGTGATGCTTTTTTATCTGAATAAAAAAGTTTTTATACGCAGAAAAAATATTATCGTATCTGCGTAGTGTGTGACTCGCTTTAGACTCCATTTCGGACGTAGAAACTGAAAATGCAATATCGGCCAACAATATGAAGTGGTGGTACTCAGGTAAATGTCTAAATTACGACAAAGCCCGGTTTACGTTGTAAATTGGCCATGGCGGCTGCGGTTTAATAACTGCACCAACTATCATGCGCACACACGGTACAGCACTGATTTAATTACCCGACTGTACCTGTTTGATTTCCCGACATCGGATTTTTATTAAAAAACTACCCACTTTTATTGCATGGAATTTTCCAACGAAGATTTGAGTGCGTCCGGTTTTTTTTTCAAAGGGTGGAATGTTTAAAATGAATATATTTTTTGTATACGATATTTTTATTCGCATTTACGACTGCAAACGTATCTGATTTTATTGTTGAAATATTTGATTTGATACTGCGTAGGTTTGTTTCACATAAGTGTTTTTAGTAACCTCAGGTTGTTTGTCCAAGTTTGTTACAATAAAAATTAAATTACTTTTTCTATTTCTCTATTAATAAGTAAATGCATACAATCACACAAATAATCTAGCCCACGTTAAGTTGCATGAAGAACTTGTGTTACGAATATAAGATGACGGATAAACGTATTTATATACTTTTTTGTAAATATTTACATAATATACAAATCACCCAGACCAAGACAAATAGACATGATCATGCACATGTCAGAATTTAAAACCATTAGTATAAGTATCAATGGATAATTTATCAAACTTCTACTGGAATTGCTATATTGTTATATAGCTTCGATTGTAATTAAATTAAAATTATTGTTCTATGAGGAATAAAGAAATAAAACCTTAGAAATCTTGAAGTAATTATTCAAGTTTAGTAAATATAAACGACAATTTAAACTAGTTTTCCAATTATAATAATTATTAAGCCTTAATAGAGAACATCATAAATAATTTGGATAAGAGTTATCAAGAATAACACAATATTAAAGTATAATAACACAGTAAAAGTACTTAGCTTTTTAGACCTCTGCTCGACTGACCACACAAGACTGACTCGAAATGTGTGCTCCTATGCTCAGAAGGAGCCAAAATTGGAGGGGGTTCTCCCACCATTCATTACAACCAATCATAATTTTGCCACAATGGCGCCAAATGATCAAATCAATACTTTTATTAAAATAACATAGATTACTAAACTATTTGTACCAATTGTAATGATATAATTATAACCATTATTTATATTTCATTTATCAAGTAAATTACATGTTCAATTTTTATGTTACAATATCAACGAATAACAGTTGTTTTAAATATTTTAATAAAACAATAACTTAGTTTCAATAATAAAATGAATTTAAAACATATTTTACATAACAAATAATATTGTCTATAAAAACAGGAAATAACAAACGATAAAATGACTTTCTTGATCAAATAATCAAATCACTTCTCTTAAATGTTGTGATGTTCGAATAATAGTAGGTTAAACAACTTTTATAAGAAAATTTATTATGGATGTGAAAATATAAATTTCAATCACGTTATAATATAAACATTTTGATAGTTTATTTGGATATTTGTAATTAAAACAAAACTTTATATAATTTGCATCACAATTAGTTTTTATTATTTACGATAACTTTCGTAAATTTCAGCTAATAATTAAACTATAAACTCATCTTATAAAGTAGTATTTTATCTAATTTATATATTAGATAAAACATTAGATCACACACAAATATTTGTCTTGTCCGGAGACCGAACCCGGGACCTTTGGCGCAAAAGGCGGGTAAAGAACCCCTGCACCAAACAGGTCGTCAAACAGGTTTTGATGTTATAGGTATATATTTGATCCTTTATATATTTTGCACTTTAGTAGTGCAAGCAGTACCTTCTGTTATTGTAAAAAATTCAGCTAATTGTCCGGATGGTTTTTTCTATGTAATTCTTATAATCTATGAAACCAATTTCGTCGTTAAATCGACAGATGGATTTTTATCTAAGTGAATAATATTATTATGTCAGTGCTACTAAAAATAAAAGTTAAACGGGCGTGGAGTGGCGCGTCTGCAACAGATGCGAACCACAGTCAACCGTGAAAACGGCGCGGGCTGACGATGAGCCAAACTGGAATGGTCACGGGATACTTTGAAAATTTCAACATTGACATATTATAATAATGTCTTATTTACAATGTTAAAATAATATGAAAAATATGCTTATGTGTTAATCATAAGGAGCAACTACCTCATCACTTCTTTATTCTTGCTGCACTAATTTACTTTATATTTTGCAACAAGGGCAAATAATATTGCTTATCATATTAGCTGCAATACGCCCACTACTGGGCATGTCTTCCTATTTTCCTTTAGTTTACTTTTGAGTATGCAATTAGTATCTTTATCTGTCAAAATATTTACTTGCATTAATCGTATCTTACAATAAATTTATTGGATGAATACTGTTTTATGTTAAAACTTTATGATGCTGTTGATCGTAGATTGTGTCCAAAATACACAATAAAACTATAAGGTTTTATGTAAATGAGGATAGGGGTATGTAGATAATGCTCATTTGACGTCGCTGACCGATCCAGCTTATCATTAGGTTCCACCTCGATATCGAAATTAAGTTGGGCCCTTTCACTCCCTTTGTGTCTGTCTGGTTAAATTAAGTTGAAAATTTATTCCGTATCAGTACTCTAGGCCCTTTATGTCAACGTGGAATTTATAATTTTAGGGGCAAAACTAACATCTGAGCGAATTAATTAGTTTTCGATGATGATAGTTAGTTTGTTTTAAAGTGGGATTATTTTGGTATAGTTTGCGATATTTATAAACCTGGGCCTGTAGACAAAGTAACATCGTTTCGTAAAATAAATTCCTTGTCGTCTATATGCGCCAATCAACTTGCGGTAACGATCACGTGATTTAGCACGGCTTAAATGTCAGTTTACCAATACCATACATTTTATTCTTTTCGGACTTCGTTATCGTTTTTTAGTTGTTTTGTTACTTTTTCTAGAGGTCCTGGAGGTCTAACATTCTCATTTATTTGGTGGATTTTTTTTTATCAAAAAAGTTTTTAATTAAAGTTAGGTTTCGGACTGTATTCTGCTTAAAAAATGATCTTAAACACTATGTACCGAAAAGTGTATGTTAAAAATGTTCAAATGACAGCTGCAGTGGAACAACGTCAATCGCAGAATACATTTTCTGGGCAATTTGCATGAGCGGCGAGCCACCGAATTAATATTGGAGGCGAGCGCTCGTGTCACGGCCAGCGTTTACGCATGCCTTGAGTTGCGATTGCCTCGTCTGCGTTGGATACAGTTCCAAAGATTTTTATTAAATCTTCTCATACTCAGATATTAGAATATATTCCTCGTACAAAATTTACAATAGTTATGTTTTATGTTAGTATCACATCCATGCATGTTGGTCTTTTAAATAATTATTTACCTTGTAATAACCTTTGCTTAAGAGTGTCTTTTTAACATATATCTTAAATCTATGCAAAGGCACCTCAATCACTTGTTGTGGAACTTTATTAAAAAAATAGGCCAAGGGATTCGCAACTCGCACATGAAGGGTTTCGCCTCTCACCCAAGGTTGCCTGGAAAAGACTGCTACGTAGCTATAAGGCCGCCTATTGTGTGTTCCTCTTTTTTGACATTTTCTCTGTATGTGTTTGTATCGTGTGCAATAAAGTTTCAATTATTATTATTGCCAAAATGCCAATGCCAAGGTGGTTTGGATGAACAAAATTTAATCAACACAACATGTAACTTACTTTAATTTTGTAGATTTTATTAGATTTGCTTTTATGAAACGAGGCCCTAGCAAAAAGTAAGTCTTTTTTAAGCGTCGAGCCGAGAGCCATTAGAGTCGGAGGCGAGCGCCCGTGCCCACGCTTACGCATGCCTTGCGATTGCCTCGGCACCGTTGGATACAGGTTTGGAAAGCAGGTTTGAATTTATGTACAATATTGCATTTTATCTACATAACATTTCCTTCAATTTATATAATTTTGAAGGTATTATTTATTTTTAATACAAATAAACATTACAGTAATTACGATGTCGACTGCCAGTCATGAAATGTGATTTTACCACCAAACTCATAGACGCTAATTAACTTTTAATGACAAAATTAAACCTAAAACCACTAACACTTAATTTACCATAATGCTAGCTCCAAAAGCATCGGACATCGATACCTTCAATCCTAAATCGCGTTTTAATGTAACTAAACTCAAACATGTAACCTAACGCCAGTACAACGTAATTAACTATCAAGCAAGGCGAATTTCTAATTAAAAGCTGTTATTTAGAGGGGTAGCCGTAGGTAAGGCCGGTCTGCGGTGGTCACTCGATTAATACCGACATTAATCTCGAGCGCTAGGGGGGTTAATTTATGCTGCCGTTTTGACAATTGATGACCGACACGCAAGATGTTTTGTTTGAATAAACGATGCGAATCTAGATATCAAGCGGTTTGAGGCCACTTGATTAACAATTCTAGTTTCAATTCTGGAGGTTATTCAAGGTTTGTTTATTAATTTGTTATCGGTCAGCAATGGAATGCAAACTCGAATTACTTGGGTGGTTTCTTTTTTTATAAAAAACAATAAACTGATTACAGATAACATTAAAACTAACAGCAAATTATTTGTTTAAAATCAAATACTTGTGAAATTAAGTGTCGTTTTAAAGACTATTGAGATATTGCTGAGATTTTTATCTATTTTAAAATAAAATAATAAATTCTGTGTATCCAGTCTAAGAATGAAAGAGATATATATTATTTGGATGATTAGACGCCATAGAATTCTAAAATACGAAATTTGGATAAAACAATACGATTTCCGAGACACAAGTATACCTAACACAAATAGATCATATTTTTTTATGTTTACATTTAAAAAACTATTTCAATGACTTATCATTTTAAAAGGCATTGCTTTTTAAATGATAAGTCATTGAAATAGATTTTTTAAGACATGTTTGGTTTGGTGCTAAGACTCATTCACTTATAAAAATGCATTTTGTATAAAAACCCCTTTATATAAGTTTTGTTTAACTTCTATCTCGGCAGTAATGCAAGGCACGTGAGCCGACCGCACATTAGCTGGCCGGCCGGCTGCAGGCTACGACGTGGACTCACAACTTGCTTGCATACGTAACACCATACACATACATACATAAAATAATTTTATGATCAGTCGATGTCATCACTGCTGGAGTAGGTATTGGATGGATATGGCGGTTTTGCAACTTCCCATCATTATGGGCATCATTATAATAAAGCAGATTCGTGAATGATAACTATATTAAATGCAAATACAGCCAACTAGTATAACAGACCAAAAAGAGTATAATTATTATTTTGCTTCTGCAATGGCTGAACGTAGCGATAGTTCTATCCAATATTTTTCTATTTAAAATTTACCATAAGTAGCGATAGTTGTTTCATCACCAGCGTTACCTGACACTAACCCCCATATTCTAAGTCGTTCCTCCAAAACTTTTTACACTCCACTCAACCTCGTCGTGGATAAAAATGGTAGTGTGCGCTAGGCCTAACACGGAGTGGCTACGTACTCTTTGGCTCCTCAAGGTCCTTACGGAGTTATGACTTAGAATACCGATTTCAAGGAGTATTTCGAAGAGGTTTTCAATGAGGTTTCGTTAAGTCGAGGACGAGTAAGTTTTGGAGGAACGACTTAGAATATGGGTGTAAGACACTCGAACGTAGAGCTCCTCCTAAATACCTTTATAAAATATGATCTATAATCAGATTATATAAACTCAGTAGAGTAATTGGCAGGGTACCAATGTCATTTTGTAAAAACAGTGCTGCCTTAAAATGTAGCTGTAATAATGATATTGAATTTGTGTACGTGAATGGAATTAATACTTATTGAACTGTTACTGGATCTCAAATTATTACGAAAAAAAGTTAAAAGCAGTATTATTGTTACAAAATGAAATTTGTACCCTGTCAAATTACTCTGCCTAATTGAAAATCCGACTATAAAAAAAATATATTGTTTATTTCAGTTGATTCTTCGACTGACAAATGTTTACTGCAGCATAATTCTAATATTTGGCAAAATCTTCCACAATAGCTAAAAGCCCCTAATTGTTTCGCAGCAATGCTCGATTCCAGTTGGGTGTTTGGTCACAGAAACTTATCTGGCATCGCCGTCCCGACAATGGCATTTAATGTAATTTAATTTCCTCAAACCCTATTTTATCACCGGATTATTTGATCAAAGGGCTAATCGAGTCCACATACTACGTTTGGGTAAAGATAAACTTGTGACATGCGGGCATCTATGCGTGTTTAACTAATGACCGAGTGATGGGGGCTATTGGGGCAAGCGGGGATGGGGGAGGATGGGGTCTAGAGGGTTACCAATTTTTTTCTATGAAATATAGTATTTCGTAGCTGCTACCACTCAAAATATAGAAGATGGCAAAAAGTTAGTACCTGTGTGGTGAAAACATTTACTTTTTTTTAGGTAGGCGGGATTTAAAAAATGATTAAGGCTGCGTTAGTAGTTTTGCCTACTATATTTTTAAGAGATATTGTATTTGATCTATCTAATGTAATAGGGTACTTTATCCCCTGTACTGGCAAGCGGACATATTATACTTATGACAATAAAAATTCTATTGTGTCTCGTTTATTGCCAGCGACATACAACGTTTATAATTTTTTAGTCAAAACCATTTGTAATAAATTTACAAAACTCATACGAACAACTTTTGTATGGAAGCAACCCTGAAACCGCAAAAAAAAACCAGCTGCTTGATACATTCTAACAAAGTTCGAATACAATTTTATATTTTTTTAGGTTTTTCGGTTTTGAGTATATATAAAAAAAAGTGGCGTAAATTTAAAAAAAAATAGTATTTGATCCCCTAATATGGTGGGATAGTATATTATATAAGTGGTATGGTTGGCAACCCTCCGTCCAGCGGTGGCCGGTATCATTAGCCACAGATGCCGCGCTCCGTATAAATACATTAAGTGCGCCGTCAAACTGTTAAAGCCCGACCCGGACGCAGTTTCGAGCAGAGATTTTCCAGTAGAACTGATGTTTGTTTACCGCTATTCTGCTTGTTTCGGCTACGTGAAATAGGGTTATACCAGATATACCCACTCGTCATGGGAAAACGGATTGGAAGTGCATGATGCTCTTTTTTTTAGAGATCAAAAACTCTTTTTGATTTTGAAATCTGGGGGGTCACTCTCGACGGAATCGAGTTCGCATCATGATCGAAGAAATGCCAAAACGGTACATAGAAACCATAGCAACCGTTTTCAAAGTACCAAAATAATAGATTTTTTACGTTGATTCGATCATAATATGAACTCGATTCCGTCCAAAGTAAGGGGACTGAAAGAAACATCAGTACGAGTATCATAAGAAGCTGTGACTTAGGGTGCAGGTATATACTTAGAATTGCCTCATTTGTTGTTATATCAAACATTTCCCTAGTAACTTTAAATGGCACTATCATGTATGTTAATGAGTGCTGATAATTTCATTGTCGTTTTTATATGTTCATCGCTTAAATATATAAAAAAATATCGATGAAACGGCGACAGTACCTCCACTCGATATTTCTGCCCCATACAGAGTTAACTGATAATAAACTGCCAGTTCGGAAAGAAAAACTGTCCCAATAGACAGTTAAACGGCCGTTCGCATCAAAATCAATAGACAATGAAAAACAGCGGCCACTGCATGGGATATGGCGTCATAAAATTCTATAAACCCAATAAAATTCGTGCTCCGCGTTAGAACGTCCACATAAAATCTCAAAGTACATAAACATATCATAAGAGGGCTTTAGACCGAGTTATCCGCACAAAGAGTTTCGGAGGGATCACTGTTGGTACCACTGATGGTTATTTTATACAGTGAGCCAACTTAACGGGCCGGATTTTTACCATAGACCCGTAGAAGCTACGAGCGTAGACTGCTACGCCGTAGAACGTAGTAGAGCTACTTATGATGGAGATATGTTACGTCATCTGTTTTGTTGGTTAAGTTTTCGTACTTGAATCGGATATATTTTTTTACTGTGCTGTGTAACCGAGACAAGCTGAACATAAAACTAGATTGCAAATATTATAATATGGAATTTAGTAAGAAGATGAGTAGAGAGTACTTGTATGTTCAACCGTCGCGACTCATGCGCATTTACTAAAAAGTCGGAGCGTGATGGTAAATATTTCCCGAGAATACAAAATATTTATTTCAAGACTAACTGGTAGTTCCAGTGCTCTCTTTTATTTGTTTATAGGTAAGTAGGTAGTAAATGACATTGTGTTACACACGAGGTGCAATAAACAACCAGCAAACTTTTAACCTCTATTATTTTCGTATCGATTAATTGATTGAAAACGTAATTCAATAGAGTAATATAGAATAACACTAAATTAAAAAAGGGTTCTTTATCAGTCCTCCAATAAAAAAATCTTAAATAACTTACAAAATATAAAAGAAACAATGAAGAAGAGTGTGAAGAAAGTAAAAGCAAAACAACGATAATGCCAAATAGCGAACATCGTAAAAAGTTGATAACAGTTTATTTAGTGGGGCAATTCTTCCTCGTTTCCAGCGATATAAATCGGCGACTAGATGTGATTTATCAGCGCATCACTTCTGGTTAGGAGCGAGTCATGTTCCACGCGTTATTGCTGCGTTATAAATAATACAGAGTTCTGCCAAAAAATGAGTAAAGTCCTTTGTACTTTCTGTTTTATTTATATATAACAAGCGGTTCTTCACCGGCCGCCGATACCAACGCCGATATCGGTCGACGAAAATTTATATGAAATTATATGGCACGCTACCACATCATCGGCGCTGTCCAAAACCGTCACAATTTAAGGGGCTACTCGACAGAAGTGAAACAGTAATAAGAAAGAACGCGCGCGAGAGCGAGACTGATTTTGCAGATTAGGCGAAATAACCACGAAATCGCTTCGTAGTAAATAACTATAGCAATTAAAGAGAAAATGAAACTTTACGATCCTAAATATTATTGGTGTCCATTAAATAACCAATTTCCAATAGTATATCTAACCTCATTTGAGAATAATCTTGAAAATTCGTATTTTTAAGAGGTCATTTCGAAAAGAAAAAATGTCAAGGTGAAATCATAAAATCGTGTTTCTGGAACTATACAAATTTAGTTAAAGATATGAAGAAATATATATTATTACCAAATTTTTAACATCTCTAACCGTCCTATAGTTTTATACCTTGACGACCGTTTGGCGCAGGGTTATTAAACCCGCCTTCTGCGCCAGAGGTCCCGGGTTCGATCCCTGGACAAGACAAATATTTGTGTGCATGAACATGTCTATTTGTCTTGGTCTGGTGTTGAAAATGTATATTCAATTCAATTCAATTCAATTCAATAATTTATTTATTTGTCACTTCACAAATTCATTACATATATCAAATCATACACAAGTGTCATAGCATAACCTAAATTTGTGAATGACTGGCGCCTGAAATAGGTTTCTTAGAAACCTGTACCACAGGTCACCAGCCTCTTCCCGCAGAAAGGACAAAACTATTACTCAACTAGGTGGAAGTTGATACATACAAGGATTTGCTAGCATTTAGACAAATATGAGAGTATGAGAAAAGTTGAAAAGAGTAAAATTAACAATTTATTATGGTTACTTATAGACAAGATAATAGCTAAGTATTTATAGAGTTAAGGTTATAGAGAACATTGTGAATGTTGTAGTGATTGAGAGAGTGTGTGTGAGTGTGTGTGATTGTGACTTAGGTTGTGTGGTGTGTGGTGTCAGCGTAAACGTGTGTATGTAATGTGTCTGATGTGTGTGAGAGGGGGAACAATGCAACGATTGGGATACAGCCGCCATGACGGATTGATCGGGCGAGTAAAGTAAATAAATAACTATACGGGAAACGTTAGCATACACTGATGATTGACGAAAACGGTTTCTTTTTACGACTGGGGCAAAAGTAAAGACTCAACGGCCTCATAGTTCAATGTCTTCAGGTGACGTTTAACCACATGTTTACAGCTTCTTGAGTGTAGTGGATATATGTTGAGCGTGGTGTTTATTTTATTATATAACAGAGATCCTAGGAAACAGAAAAAATTCGTGGCGAAAGCGGTTCTTACCCTCGGGGTGGTGCAGACTTTACCTTTCCTACGTTTACCCTCAAATTTTTCAGGGACATATGTTACCTGTGAGTGCTTTCTTAGGATAGTCTTGAAAATATATAGTAATATAAAATATAAAGTATATTATGTATGTATTTACAAAAAAAAGTATTTAAGTATGTTTATCCGATATCTAGTATCCATAACACGTTCTTCATGAAACATAACGTGGGCTAGATAATTGGTGTAATTGTCTGCAATTACTAATTTATTTATACCAAAAAGTACGTACTTTTCGATATAGCGTCTTATACCGATGTCGTGTTGGCCGGCCGGTGAAGAAGTATACCACTTTATAATACATTTTGACGATCTCCGTAGTAGAGTGGTACGTACACCGGTTTCAAGGAATAGCTTACTGTGAGGTCCCGGGTTCGAGTCCCGGTAGGGGCAAATGTATGTATGATTACAAGCATTTGTACCTGTATCATGGACGTTTATATATATTTCTACACAATAAACACTTATTATGTATAATTATATTATATCCGTTACCTAATACCCCATAACAAGCCTTACTTTGGGGCTTGGTTAATTGGTGTGAGCGTAAGAAATATTTATTTATTAACTTTTTAATATCATTGGCAGAAGCATTTCTTATAAAAAGTACAAAGACCGACAAAAACTAAGAATTATAAAATATTTTTTTGTTTGATTGGAGTTACGTTACGATAAAATATGAACAAAATCAAGGTGCACCTATGTTTTATTAAATCACGCACGGGTAACATATTATTTTTTTTATCCACAAGGAACTAGTTGTAGATAAACAAAACGTGCGTGCATTTATTTATTCCCATAAATCGTACAAACCGCCGCAGGTTTGTTTACCGATATTTACGGTAATTACGAACAAAAAACGGGCAAGTGCCCAATGACCCAAAGCTGACTTGAAATATATTACCATACGCTAGGGACAGTCACCCTTTGTGGAGTGACATCGAGTCCCAAATTGAAATGGATCGGATTCAAGTCCATCCATCACGGCGTGGCCCCGATTCTAATGGTTTTTTAATAATTCTTGGACCGAGTCATTAGAAAGAGATGTGGAGTGTGATCGAGTGTCGATTGTTCAAATATGACATTCGATTGGCGGTTCTCAAATCAGACATAATCGAATAATGACGGCGGACGTGTTAATGGAAATATCGAATCATTTGTTGAACGGCGCGAAAAAATCAAAGAAAGCGTTCAGTTAATAAGGTTAACAGAGCTTGCTCACAGTCAAAATACTTCCATTATTTCGTGAGTTCAAAAGAAAATACGCTTCATGTTACGAGCAAGCGACTTTATAAAAACTCCATGCATCACCGAAAACTACCGCTTTGCTTTGTTTTTCTCACTTCAGCAATTACACTGAATAATGAAGTTTTTTTAACATCTAAAGATTGTGCAATGGACGAGATTATATAATTTTACTCCCACTGAACAATATACAATATATTACACAATATTGTCATATCACGAAGAAATTGGAATAGCCCGAGGAAGGGGCTGCCGACTGTACTTAAACTTAATGACTACGTTTACATCTTAAAATTTCGAGCGTACCTTTACACTTTAATGGTTTTACCGATTTTTCCAGGGGTCGAATTCCAAAAAATAACATACAATAACATGCAATATTAAACCCAATATACTCGTAAAAATAAAAGCAAGTTTTAATAAAAGTTGTTATATTTCAATAAACTATCTTATTTTTTTGCGACAACAATCCACAAAATTCATATTCAATGTTCCAACTATTCGCGTACCAAAGCTTTGTACAACAATTTGAAATATATCATTCCTACATTATAAGCGGAAAGTAAGACAATAAAGGTCCGAAGACAGGAATGCGAGGGGGCTGACAGCTATAAACAACGACAGTGCGCGGCCACCTTTATATTTCATGCAAATCCAGAAGGAAACAGTTTTATGGAATAACCCTATTGCGTGATAAACGGCCGGACAACAAAGGCCCATCGGTTTTATAGTTTACTTGTCTTGTGACATTTACTTGGTAAATATACCTGCTTATTGCTGGCGTTTTAAAATTGCAAAGGGTTGATCGATTACCTTCTGTTCATTTGTGAAACTTTCTTAGAAAAAGCTTGAGTCATGTTTAGGGCTTACTTTGACTACAAAATATTTTTTTATTCTGTTATTTTTGCTATCAAATATTTCAGTATTTTTTTAAACGTCGTTTCTTTGAGACAACATATTATAGTAATAAACCTATGTAATAATAATTATTATTACTTGAGAGTAGTACTTCTAAGTTACTATTTTGCAAAACGCTAAGCATTTGCAAAAGTAAAAAAAAAGGATTGCATAAGGAAACCTATTGACTAAAAAGTAACATTTAAAACCACAACGACATACCATAAAAAGGTATTAAATATTCACTTACGCTTTACATAAACGTAACATCATGTGATACGGAATGCTTATCAAAAAACGCATCATTGAACGGCACCGCTATAAACGTTACAAATAACCGCGAAACGCACGTCATTAAATAATATCGCCGAGATAAGTGCAGATTAATGCGTTTTTTATATCGATACGAGTTTTCAAAACACCCCTTGGAGCACTAAAAAAGCGCGCTCGAACGATGTATGCGATTCTGAATTACGATACCCTCCGATATCCATTCATAGAATCGAAATAATATCGCACCACGAGGTATACGAGTGACATTGGAGATATCAATATAAATTAGGAATTAATCAAGTTAGATTACCATCAAATATATGGTGAATAGAATTCTGCCTTTTATTACGTGTATGTAATTTTTGTATACTTTTTACAGTCGACATCATTATGACACAAAAAAAAAAAATTTCTAAAATAACTAAACTAGTCAGTTTACCAAAAATTTTGTCCATCAACTGTTCATGAAATAAGAAGTTTGAATGTCAAAGAGTATATTTCAGGTACCTATCTACTTAAAAAAAGGTAACTACCTTTTACTGGTCATAATTAATTTTCAACTGCATATTTTACACTAGTTTCAATTTCATAAAAGCCTTTCTCAATCCAAATAAAAAAAAAGTTTATCAACTTAGCTATGATAAATTTCAAAATCAGAGAACAAAACAAAACGTGCAATAACATTTGTCACTCGTATTTCAGATGTATGAAAGAGTTTGCCCCACCTACGTAAATAATATCGGAAGGGCAAGCATCTGTGCAGAAATCACCCGGTCACTAGAATATTGTTTTCACTATATTAGAAACGTGATCGCAATTTTTAAGAGAGAAAAAATTCCATTTCAAGTGAACTGACGGTGGGTTATTTGATTATACTCGGAGTGTGTATACCGTTTTACAGTGTTATAAAGTGAACGTTTATTGAAGAACTTTACGATTCGATTTACATGCGATATTGAAATGTACGCCGGCGAATTTAAATTTAAGTGACTTCCGATGAAATGGATCCGTTTGCACTTTAATGAAGGATATTAATTTCCGATAAAACAGATGCATTTTTAAAGGGCCGTATAAACATGTGTCTTATTACTAAAACAGCTTTATAACAAAATGTAAAATAGATTCGTTTCTTTAAAGCCAAAGTCAAATTCTATTAAAGTTATTCAGAATAGTGTTTCTCCTTTTCAAAATAAAGTCAAACCTGGTAATTAGCTTTTGACAAAGTGATTTAAAGTCACCTATATAATGTAGGTAGACTTACAATGCTTTCTTTTTAACTTAATGTCGATTTCAATAAACCTTTTGCGGCAAGCGAAACTCAATGGTCTTTGTGTTTGTGTCGGTGTAAACAAAGCCACACTAAAATTGATTAGGAACCAAATCCGGGTTGTGACAGTTACGTTAGCCCGATAAAAGGGCCTTATCAGGTACTTGTTGCAGTTAGAAAAGCAAGACTTCAAGGCTTTAGTGCAAATTCAGTTTTTTTGTCAGATTTTAAATCTTTACAGACTTTTTTTATTATGCTTTAGATCAGAAAACAGAACATACTTAGGAATGAGGTTAGAACTTACTACTATCACTTAGATTTTTCTATTACTTGTATGAAATTCCTTGCTTTGATCTGCATATAGGGGCACTTCGTTTCTACAGCCCTATGCTACGAAATTCGTGGTAGGGCTGTCAGGGTGCAGATGATCGGCTACGGCTGTGTCGAGTCAGGGCCTGCCTTGCGCAGATATCGGGCATTTAGCATTAAATTGGTCTAACTCTAATTGGAATTATGCAACTTGGGAGGTTCATGGTACTATTGAAATGGTGCTATTAATATGTTTAATTTAACATATTAAAACTACTTCAAAACTATAATGGAAATAAGTTAAGGTGAATCATAAATTAAAAGTAGGTTTCTAAATTAACTTTTCTTTTCAAATAAGTTATAAGGCTTATAATAATTTACACGTACTACTCAACGAAACACTTATAACTAAAAAAATATTAATAAATATTAAATATTAATTTATTGTACGTCATAAACGTATTCATTTACTAATAAATCAATACCGAGAAACTGTTTTCTGGACCGCACATCCGGCAGTCATCTTACGAACTAGTGACGTGTGCGTATTTGATTGTCACCGCAGGAAATTAACAGCTGATAACGAGAACGAACCTACTTCTCTATTGTTTGTGGTTCGGGCACAATGTAGCATGGCGTCTAAGGTTCCACTATTGTTTCATTTACAAAATGATCTACCTTGTACAGGTTACGGTTGATGGGAAGACAAAATCATTGAAATCTTAATTGTTATTATTACTGTTTTAGGGTTCGATTTTTGAATGCTTTAATAAAATCTGAATAGCTATATACGGACAAACTGAAACTTATTTGCCATTCATATCTCTTGTATGCGATTGTCATTGAGATGGTTATAAATTAAACTGCCAGATGAGTTTTATCCGAGGATTGAAATGTCAGTCCTTAACTATTCGATAGTGAAAATTACGATATAGAGGCGTGTGGCAAAAACTAAAAATAGGAAAGTGACTATTTTTTCCACTAGCATTCTTAACAGAAATAGTTTTTACGACGGGAACGTGTAAGTTAATGTACTTTAAGGTGGTACGACTTCCATAACAAACAAACAAACATTGCACATTAATTGGTTCATCAAATCATCATACATTAATAATTCATAAATACATGTGCAACTAACTCGTTTCAGTTATTTGTTTGCGCGAAATTATTAAAAAATGTACATTCATACATGAGGTGTATAAATGCGATAGGTCACACACACATACGTACAATTATTGAAATTATAAGATAATAGTATATTCGTGTTTTATGTATGAATGTACAATTTTTTTTATTATTTCGCGCAAACAAACAACTGAAACGAGTTAGTTGCGCATGTATTTATAAATTATTAAGGTATGATGAACCAATAATTGTGTAATATTTGTTTGTATAGAAGTCGTACCACCTTAAGTACTGTTGGGAAGTGGTAAGTGGAGAGGCAAACTGTGTCAAGTATGTTTTTTTAGTTTTTTCCTTTTTTAGAAAACTTAAAAAACACCTTAATCTGCTTCTCCTGTTAAGTTCGCCATTATGTGACTTGATACAGTTTAGTTCTGAGGTACAGTCTTATACACACATGAAAAGTATCTAGGGATCAAGTACGTTGTAAAGTATCGCCGCTATAGAGGATTATTATTTTAAATCTTATGGATCGTTAATTGATCTTTTTTTGTAAATTTTACTATTTGAATAAAGAAAGAAAGTAAAAATTCAGTCTGAAAGACTACATTTGGTAAATATTCATTGGATATTTCTTTATAGTTAAAAAGTACTTGATCCCTAGACAATTTTGATTAGTATATTTAAAAACTTCTGTTAATAAGTTCTCCGAACTCGGTTCTGAAACGATAAGCCTAAAATCTAAGTTAATAACAAATAGTTAAATAATGTAAATATAGTATAATAGTTTTGCAACGTAGTTCGAACTTTAGGCAAATTAGGGTTGATTATGTTGTTGTCCGAACTGTAATCAATATTGTACCGGATTGTTTGTCTGGAGTTTGCTTGCTTTGTTTTACTTTCCACAGATACCTCTCGATTGAGAAGTACTTACATAAATCCTAATTCAATAGCCACCTTGGTTGATGCAGAACATTGAATAGTAATAATAATTTGAATTGTTAATAAGTCGGAATCAAATTTTCTTATAAAGGTCATGTGACCATTAATAATAATAATAATTTTAAAATTGAAATAAAGATTTTATTCAATCTCTCACAATAGCACACGGTTAAAAATATACCTATTCCATTCTACTCTATTATAAGGTTCTTTCTACTCTTCTCTATTGTACGGTCGATTATCTGAAAATTCAATTGATTTTAAGTCTGATTATTTATAATCTTTGAGTTCAAAAACTCTTCTAACGTAAGCTATACTGCTGAAGTACAATATACGTCAATATTAGGAAAAAGTTCGTAACTCATTATCGAACGAAACATTAAACGTTTTGTTGGCCACTTATAATCCTTACCACAAGACGCGGCAACACAAAGAATTACAACTGAGGCCGAAGTTCCGTTGTCTGTGCGAATGCGAATGCAGTGAGACGTTGGCACGGAAGTCGTTGGGAGTTCCGTACCGTTCTCTTGTTTCGCAGGAAATACCGACTCGACTCCGTTCCGATGAAAGAAATACTTTGGCGAGTTGTTCGGCGGTTTCTTTATTGGTGTTTAGACGCGGCGAAACTTCGTTGTCTGGCAAATTAAATGTTTCCGAATACGGTGGTTGGGAAGGGTTACATTGAGACAATTCGACGGGTAGAAAAAGTACTATTTAGAATATTTGGGGTTTTACTTTTTAGCCACTAGCCGATACTACGCCATTTTGAAAATTTTAGAAATTTGTTAGTCAGGTTAGTGACATAATTAGAGTTAAAGATACAAAGGTGATGATTAGGGACGGCATTACTCATTTTTAACTCTTAATTATCTGGCTAACGTGACACTAGAGCATTATATAATATATTTTTTTTGTTCCTCTGAGTGTCCTCTGTTCATATTATGTAGGTATTATCGTGCGAAGCCATTATGAAAAAAAATGGCGTCTCACGATAATACCTACTGCGGACTAGGACAGCCTCAATACAAAAAGTTCAAACCGTTTTTAATTTTTATTTTGTGATTTGTGACATTAAACAGTTATACGTGTATGCTAAGCACAGAACACAGAATATTTTCTTAAATGCTAAGTATTATAAACTAAAAGTAAATCACAATATTATTGCATATAACCCACATCAATGTCCACGGAATAATCCGATACAGCAATGTTCAATTGAAATTGTGGGACTTTCAACAGTTTCAAATCTTATTAAAAATATTAAAGGGATTCGCTGATTCCTATAATTAATCCTATTTTTTCCAATACGCTGTTATGAGACGCCTATCTAAGACATAAATCTCAAATACTTATATAGTTCTGTTAACACATTTACGCAACACTTGAAAAGTAAAATACTAGTTTAGTAGAATCCTTATCTTCAGACAAAGGCCAGCAAGGCTTAGTTGCAAACTAAGCTTGATTTAATTTTAAAGCGGCCGGCCTCCGCCGGTAGCTTTAATAAATCTGCTACTTACCAACGTCCGGGGTTCGATTCCCGGGGGCGGTCGCGAATTAAGTAGTTAGCTTTACACTGACCAAACGGACGTTGAGCTAACTTTGCACTGTCAAGATTTAGATGGGGTATGCTAGATATACTTTGGGCAGGCATGCAGGAGAATTTTATGTCTGCTTATCAAAACAGTACTCACTTCGATACGAGAACTGTTAAAATTAAAGATTTATATTAAAACGGATTTTTCCTATTGATTTTTATAGAGCTTTAAATACTTCAAAACTATACTACTCAAAACAATATAAAGGCCACCATATATTTTGAGCATTCTGGGTTAACTAAAGGGTTTAGATTTGCGTTTGCAAATGATAAAATTAGATAATTTGATTATTTTCCTATGAAAGACCCAAAAAATTTGTAAAAATGAATTTAAATTAAGGGTCATGAGCTTTTAGAAAAAAAAACTTTTTGGCTAAAAATGTCCCTTTGAGTTATATCAAAGAAAATGGTAAACCAACAGTGCAATTATTCTTTTTTGCACTTTTTAGTACCGTGTGTGACGTTTATGAAAATATTCTTGGACCCTGGATGGTACACTTTGAGCCAAATGTTGCACTTGTTATGAGGAATTTGTTCCCAGGTTGACTTTTGTAGATTTATGTGTAGATATTATTTCTGTGTAGATCTTATGTCGTTGGGAAGAAGTTGTATTGTGCTTTGGACGCTTCGTTTTATTAAATTTCACGTCGTGTTCATTGGGGTTAAGGTATGTATAGTATGCGGGCCACGGTAGCACCCATATTCCAGCATTTTCTAGCGCTTCTATGGTAGGCCTTACTGTTTGGGCTCCTACATCAACTGATTCTTGCACCAATTCGTTGCGCAAATGGACCCACTTGAGGCCTAATAAACTCCTCAATATATCGTTGGGCTGTTACCGTACCTTCATTGAGAATTACAAGTTAGCCCAGAATACTTAAAATACATGGTGGCCCTTATTTTGTTTTTAGTGGTATACAAGAACGGAACCGTAATCTTTTTGTTCTTCTTCTTCGATATATATAAAATTGAAAGGTTACTGACTGATGTATCAACGCACAGCCCAAACGGCTGATCCTAGAAACTTAAAAATTTTCAGAAAGATACCTTAAACAGTCAAACAGTAGGGACACAAAAGGAAGGATTTTTGGAAATTCCACCCGTAAAGGGGTAATATAAGGGATGAAAGATATGAAAGAGAGAAGAAGAGATTAAAATTTATCATAAGTATAAAAATAGCATACAAAAATTAAAAAATCATAAGAACATTTTATGCTAGAAAATTAACCTATTTTCTGGGTTTTTTTGTTAGAGTTCGAGACAAGTAATGGCTCTGTAGTATAAAGGTTAGTTTTAGAAAAAAAAACGAATTAGAAGAGCTTTTAATCTAAAGTACCCTTAAATCTATTCGCAGTAATTCTATCGGGTTTGCATCTACACTAAGTTATAGTGCCGCTGGCATTGCTGGGCTGCCCAATCTTTAATAAAAAAAAACTATATTTTAACAATTATAATTAACATAACGACAGCTTTTAATCTAAAGTGCTCTCAGTGATCCCCTCAGGTCTGCATACTATAGTTTAGCATATAGTAGATAGTTCAGCAATCACCTGAAATTCTTGGTGTCTAACTTAGCCGAAGTATCAGACTGCAGTAACAGATTCGAGAGCTCTCCACCGCCGCTGGCATTGCTGGGCTGCCCAATCCAATTAATCATAGTTCGGATTAGTTCGCTTTGACGGACAGAACTCAAGTCTTTGCCTGATCACGTGAACCTCGTTTAAAATTGATATTTAATCAGGAGTTAGGGTATTGGTTGAATCGCCGTCTTGGGTGCAGTTAGTTTAATTAATTTGATTATAGAATTAGTTTTGTTCCAAGTTTAAGGCTTTAAAGTTTGAATATTTGTTATATTGTTTATCAAACAAGGAAAATAATGCTATTTCAAGAAAATATAATCTATATAAATAAAAAAGTAGTGTTACTTACACCTTTTTTTATGCATGTACTAATTCCTACGCTTTTTTAATGGCAGAAAATGTTTGCACTTTATTAATTGTACCATCTTATACAATACCATTTTCTAAGGAATAAATGATTCTGATTCTGATTTATACCTTACTCAAAAACAGCTGAATCTATTTGGATGAAAGGTACAAAGATAGATCGAAACAAAGGATACAATCCCGATATTCCCCACGGGAACGGGAACCACGCGGGTGAAACCGCGGCGGGCCTATAGTACATGATAAAAGATAATGTTGTACGAAGTTTAAGGAGTAAGTGAAACCAATTCTTTAATAATCTATGAACTAAATGTATTGAAATTAGTAAATAAATGAACTATTTTATAGGCAAAACGATTAAGAATCTATTGTATTTTTTCAAGCAATCCATTCCGCACTAAATTCTGTTATTACTCCTTAGGAGATCTTAACAGTCTGGCGGTTTCCAAACTAAAGTAATGGTCGTTCGTAATTAATGAATAACAGAGGCCAACTGGTCAGTTGGTCGCTTAACAAGGGTCGCCCAGTGGGAATAGGGCTTAAGTTTGATAGTTTGAACGGCTTCAGTATTTACTGGCGAAGTTCTGGGACCGCGACAGCTGCGAGTGTCTTCAGGGAGGTATGCGGGTACGTGTGGTCAGCAAGATGGGCGGGAATGTTAGTTACGATTATAACCATTTGCGTTGGCTTGAGTTAAAATAATCTGTAAGTTTTACTTCATACTTCAAGAAAATTGAGGGTTAGAGAGAAAATCAGTAATCGTAAAACGGACTCAGTACTTCATCCATAGATTTTTTTTAAAAATATTTTCATGAATACCAACGTTAATAATAGTAGATTATGCACTTTGGGGATAAAGCAGTGTCTTATGTCACGGGCAGCATACCTATTGAATCCTGACCGAAATTAAGGAATCTGGTAGCTCTAGTAGCTTCTAGTAGCTGTAGTAGCTTACTTTCAAATTGAGGATATTTGATATTGAATACGTGCTACAGATGCAGGTGGTGTATAAAGTTCTAAACGACCCTACGTTCACAAACTGTATTTACGATTACCTACTATTTACGATTACGATTTTAACCGCCTCTGTGGTCTAGTGGTAGCAACTACCGGTATCAGACCCAAGGGTCCCGGGTTCGATTCCCAGCGGGAGGTACATATGGTATTCGGTTTGGTTGGTGGTAGGAACCCTACGTTCACAAACTGTATTTACGATTACCTACTATTTACGATTACGATTTTAACCGCCTCTGTGGTCTAGTGGTAGCAACTACCGGTATCAGACCCAAGGGTCCCGGGTTCGATTCCCAGCGGGAGGTACATATGGTATTCGGTTTGGTTGGTGGTAGGAATTGTTGTGAGTCCGTCTGTTTAGCTACCACCATCTTATATAAGTCTGACGCCATAACAATATTTTTTTCAGCATTGTTGTGTTCCGGCAGTTAGAGAAAAAATAGCCAGTTCCTTAGTGGTTGAGAGTCCGAGACAGGCTCGCTTCCATCTTCAGCCTTATCAATACTTAACATCAGGTATGATGAAGGCTAAGGCCCGTATTCTAGAACGACACTCAAGTGGAGCTCTCTTCTCAAGTATAGTTAACAAGGGATTTGCATCTCTTTCTTTTCTGGATTCCAAAGGGATGCAAATCCCTTTCTAACTATACTTGAGAAGAGATCTCCACTTGATTGTCGTTCTAGAATACGGGCCTAAGAGTCTTCCCGTCGTGAATATATAAAAAAAACCTATTAATTATATTTTCTCTCTAACCCTTAAATTTCTTTAACGCATGAAGTAAAACTAAAAAATATTTTAACTTAATACTACCGTAGCCTCAATTATAACCTCAATGATAATGGTAATAGCATAATTATTATAAAGATAAGAAGTGGTAAGTGGGCTGTCGAGCGTTGCCACCTTTCCACGCAAAACACAGAAGCACAGACACAGGCCATTCATCGCTTTGTCCGATTTCGAATTTCTTCCGGGCGAAATTTCCTGTTTCGAGACGATATTTCTTTCAGTTTTTAATTATATAACATGCTCCTTGGGGGTTACCACCATCTCTAAGCGCAGTATTGTTTCAATCATACCAATGCTATTTCGTACCACGGCCCTATATATAATGAGCTTATTTTCCCACAGAAGTTTTGTGCCTTCAAAGTGTGAGGTGTGTCAAAATTTGACAACTTCAATTTATTCGTTGACAGGAACAATGGTTTTAGAAGTTCATGTACGTACAATTTGGGTAACTTTGAATTCCAGTTTAACTTTGAACAAAGTTGTGAAAAGATTTCTTATTTTTATTTCATGAAAACCTTTTGCTGTTTCAATATCGTAACTACGTAAAACGGATCGCCAAAATGTTAAGTAGCAATCGAAAAGTAGAAAAATAAACTGCCAAAGTCATAATTTTGTAAATTAATGCCTTTTTCATAGTGAAGATTTTGCAAGTGTTTGTTGCTCTGATTTGGAATCGAAATTAAATATACAAAACACAATTCCGCGATTACAAAGTAATGAATAGGCAAGTTTTTTGTAGGTATTTCATATCTATAGATATATCTCAATAGGCAGGAATAACATAGTTTTACTTTATGGAGGTTCCTGGTACGAATTTGAAGCGTACTGTAAACAAAACGATCTTTTGACATGATCTCCTTCTTCTGTAGGGCAAGTACGAATGACTATCGAAATAGTATCGAGTAAGTATGAGCACGTTATATCAAAAAATGTATTGGAAAATGTAGTTCCGTTTACGTCCGGTAGGAACTCTGCTCAATATGTCATATTTTTTTTTACTTTACTTCCTCGATACTAACTCAAATGTTATTCGTGCTAACCCCACTGTTCTGTGTTAAGGCGCTACTCGGAAAAAGTATGAACTATTTGATATAAAACTATACAGTTGTTACAAATCTGGTAATAACATATATATTTCTTCCTACCTTTATCTAGATTCGTACCTATAGTTTCAAAAACAAGATTTTATGATTTTGCCTCGACACTTTTTCTTTTCGAAAAGACCTCTAAAAAATACGAAAATATTGATTACTCTTAAATACACTATTGGAAATTGGTTTAATAAGTGGACACCATTAATATTTAAGATCGTATAGAAGCATTTTTTTTAAATCGCTGTAGTTTTTTAATACGAAGCGATTTTGTGTTTTTTTTGGCTAATCTGCAAAGTCGGTCTCGCTGTCGTTTTCTCATTGCTATCTCGCTTCAGCATATTTTTTTCGAATATCGCCTTAAATAATCTAAGTTGTCGCTTCATCATTTATCTCTTGCCTTGCTACACAGCGCGCTCATTATCATCAGTACAACGTTCTTAAAACACAACAAATCATCGATATGCGATATCACGTCGATGCCTAATGTCGCGAGTCAACAGCCGCTGCCGGCACCTAAACAAACACTCATTAATACCACAACGTGAGCACTGTCGAATTTGCTATCTGTATCGCCAACGGTCATTATAACCATCAATATGCACATATTTGCAGTTCAATGCAAACATATTTTCAGAATTCTAATTGAATTTAAATTTTGTAATTGTAGCACGATATTTGTTAAGCTTATGTACGTAATACAAACGTTTATAGCGACATAATGCTACAAAAAAATAAAGATTTTCTGTATCAAAATAATGGAAGAATCGATTTTACATACGTACTATATATTATTTGGCTTACTAAACTGGGTACATTCTACAATAATCTAGGCAAATAATAACTTATGAAAAACCAACTTACTAGGATTTACCCTACTCGAAGTAAGCACAGCATGCTTAGAAAAACAAACAAAAGTCTACTTATAAAAACTACATTTTACTTTTAATTTTAAACTTAACTAAAATGTAACTAACAAACATTATATAACAACTAAATAGCCATTTTTATACAACGCTTGGCTGAGGCGAGGTAACCATTAATGATATCAAATTTAGAACGTATGGAATTATAAAACACACACACGATACAACGGACGGAGAGTGTTGACCGAGACGCGTCTCACACACAGGAAGTGAGAAAGTCTTTCGATTATGAAGCCGACTAGCACTGAGTGGAGTTGAAAGTTGAAGCGCTCTAAGATGTCAGGAGAATCTATGAGACCGTTTACCAATTTAAAAACAAAAAGTATATCTGAAGCTTTTCTGCGGCGGTGCAAAGGTCTTCCGCAATAGTGGGAAAGACGAGCTTCATACGACTGCAAGAGATGACACTTATTATCAGCATAGCAGAGGTGGTACAAAAAGCGTTTCTGTACCCGTTCCAATCTGTGGAAATGAACCTGATATTCGGGATTCCATACAGTGCTACAGTATTCCAAAATACTGCGCACAATGCTATTAAATACGACCACCGCAGTCTGCGAATCCATAAGTATTTTCATTTGACGTGAGATGAACCCACTCAACTTAGATGCTTTCTTTATAACGCCATCAATATGCTTACTAAAATTTAGTCTGTTATCGATAATGACGCCTAGGTCTCGTATACTCGAGACATCACTTAAAGGAACATTGTTAATAGAATAAGTAGCGTTGGTTCACTGTACCTCCTTCGTAAAGCGAATAACGTAGCATTTATTTGAATTTAAGACCATGCCGTTATTCTCGAACCAATTTTGAACTTTAGACATTAGGTAAGTATCATAATTTCTGGCGCTCAAGCTCAAAATAATTAATAGTTATATTCGTTATAATTTTTATGAACAAACAGAAAGACGGACGACAGGATGCGCGCCTCTGCCGGAAACCACAACTCCGCATAACTGCTATTGTCTTAGTCAAAGGTAATTACTTATCATGCATATATAAATTCCTCATAAATATTTCTCATACAAAGAACTCAGAATCACAAAAATTTCAAAAGTCCAAGGCCTCTAAAAATATCCCTTTGTAATTTGTTTCAACACCACAACAGTAGGTATTACAATAATAATAAGTTATTAAGGTTAAGGATAATTTTACCTTTTTTTAGTTATTACTACTAGATTACAGATATTGGATGTAACTTGCACAATAATTTGGGTAGTGGCATAAATCCCTTTGTTTTATAATTTAGGCCTCTTCAAGGCGAGAGTGAATAGGCATTTCCTGGGCAAACATGCAACACCTTAGACCACATCCTGTTTATTAAGCACGATGGTGGTCAAAGGCCTGCCTAGTAATAATAAAAAAAAACTAAGATAAAATACCCAATCGTGGACCCCGATCCAATGCTGTACATTTGATTTAAAAAAATGTAACATGGGTGATTTAGTGCAACTTGTAATACTTATTCGAATAAGCCACACCTCCTCTGACATACTATCAAAATTTGCAAGGAGTTGAGCATGTTTTTTATAAAATAAAGAAACCTTTTGAAATATTCCGACGAAGTTAGAAACGGATGCGCCTGAGTCGTAATAAAAATACTTTCTCAAAAACCCTATGACGTTAATGTTTTTCAACTTATTATATATTTTTATACAATAGTTAAGGATGCTAATTATACCTTACTTTTCTCCTAATATTGTAACTTAAGCTGACACAGACGGCGTTCATGATTGGTTTCGGTGTGCGCTGACTAGCCCAATCGTGGACATTCATCATAAATAGTGCTAAAGCAAAATTATTATTTTATTTTAATATAGTATGGCAGTTGGTCAATGTGAGATATCTCATGTTTTTATCAATTTGGATTGCAAAATGTTATCTGATTAATAATGATAAATAAATGTTTAATTTGAATAAATAAATACAGAGTGTTAAAAGACCCATAACGAAAACCAGATATTCTCCCCATCGTTACTATAATTTTCTTCCCAGGTTGGGCAACTGTTAAATAAGGAGTTATTGAGAATTAAAGTCATTATTTTTTTCTAAAGATTATCATTTAAAGTAACAAAACGGAAATGAATATCAAAACCACTAATCGATACAGGGCCCCGGTTATCTACTCGTACTGTATAGACACACACAAAGATTGTTGCACGCGTTCCATTGCGTCTAAAAATAACACCCATTTTTGTTTACGTAAAATAAAAGTCATTTCCCAGCAATTATTTTTACATAATCTTATTTAGTTTGATATACACTACGCATATATCACGGCTACGGTATGGGTCTTTTAACATTCTGTATAAAAAACAACAATATCAATCCAATTACGCAATAGCTGCTTCGAATATCGGAACATAAGTAGGTACAAATATCTTAATAAATAACTATAATAATTTCCTGAATTATCGAAGAGTTAAACGACAAATCGTTTAAGTATTATTGTCCACGACTGGGGGTCCATGACTGGATCTCGCCGGTCCACGATTAGGTCTTGAAAAGGATACTTATTAGTTTTTAGGGAATATATATTTTTGAGAGGTTATTATTGAAACTTTTCATAATAAAGTAATCACTTAAACTATTTCATATCATTTGCTAGTACTCTACAACTGTAGGTATTCTGAATTATCTCATATTTGGATAAGAGTACGAAAAGTAGCCCTATACCGTCCATAATTAGTGGTTTTATCTTACATAGTTTTGTTTTGCTGCAATGTTTGTATTCGTAGTACAGTCACGAAACGTGATAGTTGAGCCACTTGCTTATCATCTTTACTTGGTTGTATTACATGAATGCTGCCTTATTTCGTTATTCAGATGTGACTCAAGTAATCATCAAAATATAACACAAAATACGAACAGTGGCAAAAGGCTCAACAATACCGGTTTGTGACTGTACCACGCGCCACCCATTCGTCTTCGGGCCTGTCGTCTCGAACGGTCTGCTGCAGATGCCAGTTGAATCTCAAGCTACAAATGCACACGTTATTGTTTGCCTTTAACGTTGCATAAAGCAAATGTGACATTTTGCTCAATAGACGACAGAATTGATATTAATACTTTTAGTACATAACAAAAACTTAAGCTACTTGTGCACACCATATTGTTTTTCTTTACGTTGCGTAAGAGCAATATGACATTCTGTACGTTAGAAGACAGCGGGCCTACCATTATCTATTAGAAACCATTGCGTTTAGTTTTTATTGAAGTTGTTACATATTGACACACTTCACACTTTGGAGGAGATGATTGACCGAAGACGTCACACAACTTCCGTCACAAAACTAGCTTATTAAGAGATTCGTAGTACGAAATAGCATGGAAAATTTTAAACAATACAGTGCTTAAGAGATGGCGGTAGGCCCCCGGTCCTATTTTAAAGTAAACAAAAGACTTGATAATTCGTCACAGACTTTTTTTGGTTAAAACATGTAAGATCTTTGTTTTTTCTTAGCTAGTTAGAGGTTTGACATGATTACAAAAGAAATATGTTTATAATATAACAAACTATAATAGACATTCTGTACGAAAATTGAAAAGGTAATGTTAGGAGAATTTCTTGATAGACAAAAATACTGATCATGTTCTGTATTTTTTGTGTTTTTTACTGTGCGTATTTTTGCGCCTAGGTACTGTTCTATAAATAGTTATTTGTTATGCAAGGCTGGAATGTTGTTTATTAGCGGCGAGTTACCTCTATTGAAACCTGAGCAAGTGAAGGATACTGGGGTTCAAAGATTGAATCATGAGCGAAGCGAGGATTTCAAAACTACAAGACGCTAGAAACTTTTCTGCCGAGCGCAACACAATTTTTCACCTTACAAAGCCTCAACATTTTATGGTTGTATCCGCGGTCAACTTTCGGTAAAAAATTCTTTAAACAAAAAGGTTAATCTAAATTTTCTTTATTCTTGTTGTTTAAATGATATAAAAAACTAAAATAATAAAATAGGGAGTATTATAGTTAATTCAACGTTATTTAAAGTAGGAATATATTGTTACTTATAAATAATAATAAAAACTATTCGGTAAATGTTGACATGAGAAACTAGAAAAAGACAATTAAAAAATAAAGGTTTATGTCACGTTCCGAAATCCAATCATAGGTTGTGAAATCTCACCCAGCCTAATATAAAATTCTTATAACAAATACTTTAATCTTATTGTTATTGTTTTTATGATTCAATGAACTAAAATAATATAATTAGACCAAAACGGAGTATTACAATTAATTCAAAGCTATTTAAAATAGGAATAAAATGTAACAAAAAAGTTTTATGTTTGTAGCTAGCTAGCGTCCCGTGCGTGACCATCCCTGCAATGGTAGGAATACATCAGGTAAACAAAGAACAAAATCTGAAAATCAAATCAAAGAACACAAACTTTTGTGTATGATATATTTTATTTTATTTTATATAAATAGCTCCAATTCACAATTATTGTAGGTAACATTTTGGAATGTTAATAAATTATTTCTTACATTTTCAACATACAACTTTTTAAATCCATACAAATCTCGTTTCACCCAAAGCTAGATCTGTCTTCTGATACTACAGTCGTCGTTTTTAAGCTTAGTCCTATTCCAAACGTAGCCGTATGTTAACGACTATTTGTTTAGGCTGTGATCACACTGCACCGATCTGTTGACTCGACGGGACACGACGCCAACGTGACGTTACTTGATGATTTGTGTGCCTTGGCCGCTATGAAAGCTGATAACTGTCTCTAATTCAACCGTAATGAATTTTCCAAAAATATAATATATTAGACGACCTGTTTGGCGCAGGGGTACTAACCCCACCTTCTGCGCCAGAGGTCCCGGGTTCGATCCCCGGACAAGACAAATATTTGTGTGCATGAACATGTCTATTTGTCTTGGTCTGGGTGTTTAATATGTATATTATGTATGTATTTACAAAAAAAAAAGTATATTAGTATGTTTATCCGTTATCTAGTATCCATAACACAAGTTCTTCATGATACTTAACGTGGGCTAGATAATTGGTGTGATTGTATGGAAATATTTATTTATTTATTATTTATTTTATATAACATGCTGCGTCAGTGCGTCTTACAAAACCGTTTCTTATTAAGTTGTTGTAAGACCGCAGAATCTAATAAATAAAAAAAACTTCACCTTTTATATATATTCATGTAAATTATTTTCTGTTATTATATAGCCTAACTATAGTTGTTTATTTTACGATTTATTATTTATTGATATGACGAAGGGCCTATTAAATTACATACAATTTTATATTTTAAACAACAACCACAGCGCAATACATCGTACAAAGGAAAGTTCGATTTTAAACAAAATTCAATATGTTTTTCTAAAATTTACTCATGAAATTATTAAAATTTCTTGTTTCATATCTGATCCATCCCCTCCTATATAAACAATATGAAACATATGTAAATAAAAACAATATGCTAACCAGATTAACATCTCCTAAAACAATATCTTTATACGAATAAAATTAATTCGTTACATTTAATAGCCAAATAAAATATTATTTTAAATAAAAAGTATTTTACCTTTCCATTGTGTTTATGCATAGTCACGCAGAGGACAGTCACATGCAAAATACATTCGCACATGGTTTTTTTTTATCCAGCGTAAATATTGTCAATATAAAGCTTTTGATTGAATTCAAATCTACAATGTACAAAATATGAAAACAGATCAATCAAAATAACTATTGTGAAAATGTTCACTATTTTGTGTAATCCTCTTGCAAAATGAATTTCTTTACGCAGGCCCAAACTACTTTTAATTTATTGAGCATTTCTTTTGAATTACTTTTACTTTATTTCAAACATTTCGATTTATTATTACATCTATGTATATTATTAAGTTAGATCTAAAGTCATATGTAATGTTTGACTGTAAGAAACAAAGCCCTAAACCGTTTCCCTCGTGCAAGTACACCTTGCACTGAGTCAGCGGCTGACCGATGGCATCAAATTCAGCCGGTAGCCGCAAACGCGTGTTGTTTTAGGCCGTAGACAAACACGCGCAGCGTGACCGGTGCTAATGCCGTGTTTGCTCTACATATTTATGGTACGCCCGTCCACTTGTGCCCACACTCCCGAATAATTAGCTCGTTATAAAACGCGCGACGTTAACTAATCGTGTTTGTCGAGCTATTTAGATCGCGACTGTACGAGTGTTGTAAATATGGAATGTTTGCTGTCCAGTTATGCTGGGTAAAGGATATTGGATATTACTTGTTTTGCTTAAATATTTAATACAGTATTGTAGTGGATTGATGTTGGTGTATAATAATAAAGACACATACAGATCATTTCTCTACTAGATTTTTTAAAATCACAATACTAATTTTTAGAGTGAGAAAATTCGTTGCATCTTTAGAATACCTAGTGTTTTAGTGTTAAGCTTGCGAGTCCGACTCTCGTCTCAGCATTTAGCGAGTTGCTTTTTTTCTAGTGTAGTTATCTTATGTAAGTACATACTTTATGTAGGTACCTAAAATGAAAATATGACTGAAGTGAAATATCAAACTTCAGTGAAAATATATTTTTAACACGTCTAATGTTTTATTGACAACTCGTTTAACGAACCCTTAATTTTCTACGTAAATAAGCAAAAAAAAAACCGCCCCACAGATTATATTACATGACGAGTAAGTATACGTGCCGTTAATTACAAGCGGTCAGTTGCGTCGCAGGCGGCGGCACTTAGCCGCCGGTCTAATCCGGTTACGGCGGTAATCGACTAGCTGGACGCCGGAGTCGATATGTCCAGGCCGGGTCATCAGCGTCAGGGAAATATTATAAGTTATGTTTTTATGTTAATGGTTCAAAACTCATTCCTATTCCAACAGGCTCGTTTTTGGTTAAATACTTGCCTGTGCCTATATAATAAAAACAAAATACATAGAAAACATCAGTCATTGAAACATTTTTATTTGGTTTTTAATAAATTATCTTTAAAACACTGCATATTTTCAAAAAGCTATATCAGAAATTGAGCAACGAAAGTACTGAGTGCACATGAAATTGTTGTTTTGTTTTTTAAAAGCCCTCTTAGATATTTGTAGGCTAGGTTGAGTTAGTGTGCTAATCAGTGAAATACAACCCTTTCAAATATTAAATAACATATTCAATACAGGCAGACAGATTCCCTACATGTTTTCAGTCCGATACTCAATCAGGCAGTTGTAACTAAGGGTTTAATGACCCCATCTAATTGGAGGCTAAGATTTGGAGGTCTTGTCTTACATATTCATAGAGGCCTCAACCAAGGCAGGTAGGTCTAATTTATTCATCAGTCTGTGGACATGCAAATTGGTAAGAGAATATCGGTCATGTAAATGTCAGATTTGAGTGAAAATTATTGCGGATTGGCTTTGCAAGGAGCATTCTGATTGTAAGGTAGCCGTGTTCTGAATAATATTAATAGGTTGACAGTGGGTCGAGGAGTAT
Organism: Chrysoteuchia culmella; assembly: GCA_910589605.1. Lineage (NCBI taxonomy): Eukaryota > Metazoa > Arthropoda > Insecta > Lepidoptera > Crambidae > Chrysoteuchia > Chrysoteuchia culmella. The sequence goes on along the minus strand of OU342647.1, from coordinate 8,967,111 downwards.
TACGAATTACTATTAATACTTTAAGGGACTTACTACGATAACTGGCCGTCGTAGATTAATGATTAGTCGAGTTGATTGCTAGCTGCCGGATCTGTGCCTAACTTCATTTTAGTGCACACCGCGCATTCGTTCGAAGTGCACGTGAAGTAGCATTTGGCGCTAATTGGTCCATGAGTCCGACGCGAGTATAGGTGCAACTTTTGTGTACGTAATAATGTAAAAGACGATTGTTATGTAGAGGCTGAAAACTAAGCCAAACATAGATAAATATGTTCTTTGATATGTTTTTTATTACTATATTGAAGTTGATTTTGTTTTTCAAAAGAAGTTCAGATATTATTTTTGTTTTCCTAGTACTTAAGAAAATGATCTCTAATTCGAAGACTGACTTGTGATAGACCGTAAGACAGTAAAATAATAAATATATTAAATATTATTCATACTATTTTGTTTCATTTTATCCTAAACATTGGAATAATAGTTATATTTTTTGCTTCTTAATAAAATCATAATATTTTGAACTATCGGTCTGTGAAACTGGCGCGGGTATAGGAAGGTTAAATGACCATTATAGTTGAATCAGTATTTTGAATTACTACGTCCACTCGTCCACTCTTTCGAGCGACTGAGAGAGGGAGAGGCAGACAACGATATGAAGCTTAATAGATGTTAAATTCATCAAACCCGAACTTGACATCGGTGTCCAGAGAACAATGGAATATCTATTGTGTCTCATAATTTAGCAAAGAAAAAAGGTTTTCCAAGTTAGTGGTCTCAGAAAAGTCAGAACAATACTTCATTATTACAGATATTGTGACGCTCTCTCCTTAGTTCATAAAAAGTGATTCCCTAAGAATTCTCCCATACCACGTCCCCGTCGCCGTAATCTTACGTTAATTTTAAAATATCAAAATTAATTAATTTATAGGTACTTTTTAATCGGTAACCATATAGTAGCAATTTGTTATATTATCTATTAATATACTTGTTACAAAATATAGTCGTGCTCGTGATAGAAATATAATCTGAACATGACTAACAAGACAGTCAAAACTAACATTTAATTAAAAACGACTGTCACGCAAAACATTATGTCGCCAGTTGATATATAGTCCAAAATCACGTAGGTAATTTGTATTTGCTAAGATAAAATATTTGTCGAAAGTTCCTCGTAATTTTTTAATGCACTGTTTTATCTATAATGAAACAATACCAATTACCGATACAATACAATATAACATATTAATACAATACACAACACAGTGATAAAAAATCCTGAAATTAACGATTTTTATCGACATTAAATAATACTTACAAGATTTTTTCTTCTTCAAGTTCCTCGTGTTATTTCATATTGCGTTTACATAACGCAACATACTAACAACGTAAAAAATAAATACTTAATGTAATGAGCAAGTAAACAGTGTCCATAAATAATGTAAAGTGTTAATATGTTATTCGCATCTTCTGATTTAAGTGTAAAATCAAACCCGAGAGGTGTTGTATTATTCAATGAGTTTGAGAAGGTGTTAGTAAGACGAGCCCTCTTTTGAGTTCGTTACTCGTATGCTCTTTGAGCTAATTAGAGTACAATTAAATATTCAAGTTTCTTAACAACTCATCCCTAGCTGATATTGAATGACGGCGTTCGTAGAGCATGTACAGTCGGTAATAATAATTTAATAATAAAAACACTTTTTTGCACACACACCCAAAAAGTAGAAATAACAAAGAGGACAAAGGGGAGTGGGTGCAATTATCGGAAGGATAGTTGATATAGATGTACATAATATTAATAAAAGAAATAAATTATAATATAATGGAATTGAAAAGGAAAATATACAAATAAATAATAAGTAAATAAGTAGATGGAAAGACACAGGAAATGAAATGTAAAATACGGAATTGTATTAATAATTGCCACATATTTTATACTTTGGCAAAATAATTCACTGCATAATCCGAAAGTCTCAAATCTGAATGCCAGACTACATAGGCAATACAAACACATATTTCAATATGTCTTACCAAATGTTGTGGATAGTCGGGTTCAAGCGTAAGTTTTGATAGTTAAACGTAGCCTCGAGGCCTTAAACACAGCAATTTAACATGTTAAAAGCGAACTGTTATCTTATGCTAAAGAAGATTTGCTGTAACAACAGCCGCTTATCTTGAAGGAGGTAGGGACCCACCCCAGGGACGGCCGACGGCTAAATGAGATACCACTTAAGCAATTATCCAGTAGGCGAGGTATCTGTGATATACTGCACCCGTAAGATGTATGTGTTAGGCACAGTCGAGGAAGGTAGACCAGGGGTCTTACCGCCATCTCTTAGCGCAGTATTGTTTTAGCTTACCATGCTATTTCGTACTACTAATTTCTTAAAGTAAGCTTGTTTGTTGGCGGAAGTTTTGTGACGTCTTCGCCCAAACCGCCCAAAAGTGTCAAAATGTGACAACTTCAATAAAAACAAAACGTTCTTATGACATGATGGTTTCTAATAGATGATGGTAGGCCCGCAGTAGTTTTTAAGGGAGAGAAAATGGTTTATAATCAGATTGACAAATAACAGAACATCAATACCTATTGACCTGTGTGTTATTATTCAAATAAAATACCTATTTTTATTTGAATAATATTTGAATAATAAATTGTTGCTTCATCCTTATTAGTCTTCAATAACACTTTTCCCGAACAACATTCTACAGGTCGAGTTATTCCCATCCGATCCCCTGTAACTGATTCACTGAGAAATAAAACTCCAACCGATCCCCTTACAATTTTTAACTCCCAACAGATCCCTCATTCTGCAATTCGTTGTTGATTGTACCACTGTACCTACCATAGATAAGTTAATAAGTACTAGGGTATCAGATAGGAATAAAATATTAATATTTATTTTTGATCCCCTACACAGGGATCCGATGGGAATAGCAAATAATAAAAAAATACTCAGATCCACCAGACCTCGGTTGCGGGGGATCGGATGGGAAAAACTCTACTGATCCACCGAGAACTTCCTTTGGTTGTATAGTCGTGGAACTTTCCGGTTGACCAGTAGTTTTTTTAGGGAGCTTTGTTTAACAAAGTATTAATAGAACATTAACATGTATTTCATTTGAATAATAAATGATTTCTTTAACCTTAGTACTTTCCGAGAAAACGTTTCCCAAAAAATCTCTACTGGTCCACCGGGAAGTTTCCTGATTGTACCTTGGAAGCAGTATAAATAATACGAGTAGAAGGAAAAGAACGTTCGGAAAAGCAGTCTTTTAAGTTTCATAACACAAGCGCTTGCTGGTCATCTTGGTATAAAATAATTTGATCGATTAATGTTTCACTAAACTAAAAACTACTTGCGGCCTCAACAATGAAATATTTATTTATTGTGCCACATTTTTCTTTACCCGACTGGTTAAATAGTGAAAATTATATGTTTTGATTTAGAAATTTGATAGCCAAGCTACAACAACTGTAATGGTCGCTGGGAGACAGGTCTGGACTTTATAAGGAGGGTGATGAAGTTGTTCGGAGCCGCATCAGTGAATAGCAGCCGTCGCAACATGACTCGTGTGCACAAATCAAAGTCATGCAAAATCAGCACGTTTTTGGTCAATATTCCTCTTCTTCTATCTTTGATGGTTTTCTTTGATTATTCTGATATTGAAGCATAGTATTATCTCGTTCCATTAACACCGCGTTCTTTGTAGTCAATGAGTAGAATTGTTTTCTGTATCCCAAAAGGTAGTCGCCTCGATCTTTTTGAACGATTATGAGACTTGGTACTTCTTGGGTGGAGTAGTGATTTTTATGCCACTTAATCGACTCCTGCTATGATTCAGTTTCAAAGTCGCTTCTTCTGGGCCTACAAGCCAACAAGGCCTAATTCGGAATATAGGTACTACAATTCACTATAACTGAGAGCTAATAGTAGGTTCCCTAGTTAGGATTATTTACTTACCTACTACAATAATATCTCATTTTCTATAGATTATGAACAATATCGCTGATGTTCACCTTTAAGTAACCTAGCTAGGTAGTATATAATTATCATATGCTTATGTGAAGCTGTCACACTAAACGATCTCCATAAATCCAGTTTATGGATGTAAAAGTAGGAAATTGGGCTTTCTGACTCGCGGTCGTTCAACATTATTGAAGTTTTATTTTTCAGTCTAAAGGAAATCATTCAACTCAGGGCGCGCAGAAGAGGCGTCGCTAGGCGCCTCTCAAGCGCGCTCTATAGTTGAATGATTCACTATAAACTGAAAACTAAAACTTCAATTATGTTGAAAGACAGAAAGCCCAATTGCCTACAACTACTCTAGGTAGATTAAAAAACTGAAAACTTCTGAATTACAAGAGAAAGTAGAATGAAAAACAAAGTATATTCGGTTGCTTGCTGGTCATCTTGGTATAAAATAATTTTATTGATTAATGTTTGATTAAACTAAAAAATCCCAAGCACACCAATGAAATATCGTAACTTCCACTTGAGCCCCCAATTTGGACCCGTTGGGGTTCTACAGATACTCATTATTATTACACTTAAACCTCCTTCACCTTCAACTTAAATTCTTTTTACCTACACATTTGCATATTTTTTTCGGTTTGACTCGGGGGGTTCAAGTGTAATAGTGAGTATCTGTAGACCTCCCAGGTAGTCCAAATTGGGGGCTTAAGTGGAAGTTACGTGAAATATTGATTATGTCCCCTTTTTTCTGTACCTGGCGGGTTTAATAGTGAAAATCATATGTATTGATATAGAAATTTGATAGCCAATAAAATGAGAAACAAAGTATTTTTGGTTACTAGGCATTTACAAGAGTAGATCCAATATAAGCACCCAATCCACGCTGAAACATGCATCGTCGACGATGCTGTATTCAGTACGTACATGGTACATTAGAGGGCCGGCACAAAGCGCGCCATTCCATCTGGTTACACTCAACTCATTACAGGCCACGTCGTCATAAGGAACCGAGTGCGGTTATGTGGACTGTACAGGTTACAGAAATACCTTAGCTGTACTGTACAGTGGCAACAACCACAATGGAGCTGAGAAATTATAATGTCATTCACTCATATGCTTCATTGGCAGGACAAATGAAAGCGGAAATACCACGCGTAGGTAATATCGTTTTTTTCCGTTTTGGCATTCGACACAAGTGTATTTTTGAGGATCAAAAAGTGAAAGAGTAATAACAAATCTAAAAATAATTTGCCAGTATCCTGAAAAGTTAAAGTGCGCTTGCAAAAATCTATTCTTAAGAGAAACTTAAAACATGCTGTTTTCTACAGGAATGTCATGTCAAAAAGTTCCACAGTAACAAAAATTATGAAGATTTCAAATTGAATATTTGTATAAATGAATGAATACACAATTAATTTCCAAACATCGCATCGCATCTCATTTCTGTAGCCACAATTGCTTTGTTATTGATCTAATTATAGAATAAGTACCTTTAACTTCTAAATTCCCCGCGAATATGAAACACAAAGCTGTTTCAAATACTTTCCAGTTGTCGGGAGCAAGCAGCTGATGGAGTTGGCTGAAACTTTATACACGATTGTTTAGAATCAAGCGCGCTCAAAGGGGAACTTTCAAGTGCCCTATTATGGCCGTTTGACGATGAATGTCTGTAGCAATAGTTACTATCAATTACATTTAGATAAACATCGGGTTTGATACAAAGAATTATCAAAATATGTATCCTAGAAAAAATCAACTAAGTAGCTCGGCACAACACGTAGAAAGGAGTTTGAACTTTATTGTATGGAGGTTAGTCTCGTCCAAATCCGTAGTATGAGACGACATTTTGACTTTTTTCAAAATTACGTCTCTCGATAATTCCTATATAAAACAAAAAACAAAAACAAAACAGAGGAACAAAAAATGCTATGATATACAGGGTGTTAAAAGACCCATAACGAAAACGAAAACCACGTATTCTTCCCATCGTTACTATTATTTTCTTGAATGGGGTCAAATCTGGGAACCTTAAAGAAAAAAAGTATTGAGGATCAAAGTAAATTTTTGTCTTGACGACCTCCGTGTTAGAGTGGTACGTACACCGGTTTCAAGGTGTCGCCTACTCTGAGGTCCAGGGTTTGAATCCCGGTAGGGGCAAATGTTTGTATGATGAATACGAGCATTTGTACCTGAGTCATGGACGTTTATATATATTTCTACACATAAATACTTATATCCTACCCGTAGTTACCCTAGTATCCCATAACGCAAGCTTTATAGTGCTTACTTTGGGGCTAGGCACAGAACAGTTCTGTGGGGCTAGGTTAATTGGTGTGAGTATAAAAAAATTATAATTAAAGATTATCGTTTATATTTACAAACCACAATGAATATCGAAACCAATCAAGCAAACTAGATCCCGGCCGCCTAGTCATTACCCTCTAGACATACGCACACGTTGTTGCACGCGTTCTTTTACGTGAAAAATAACATCCATTTTTTGAAAACCGAAAAATATAAGTTGTTTCCCAGCAATTATTTTCACATAATATTCTTATTTAGTTTGATGTACACTACGCATATATTACGACTTCGATATGGGTCTTTTAAAACCCTGTATAATGCCCTAAAGTATCACGTTAGTCAGATAATTAGAGTTAAAAATGAATAATGCTGACCTAAAGTATAATTACTTTACTCTTTGGTATCACCTTTGTATCTTTAACTCCAATTATCTGCCTAACCTGATACTTTAGGGCATTATGTTGTTTAATATTTTTTGTTCATCTTTACGTTCCCTATCCATTTATATAGCTATCATCGTGCGAAACGACTACGAAAAATTTTCAAAATGGCGAACCGCTGACGAGGCCAGAAGGTTCAAACCCCATCCTAGTATATTCACTTTTCTACGTTGTTGTCCAAAGTCGATTCATCAATAAAAATAAATATCCTCGCATTCGAAAGAAACATTTTTACAAATATTAGACAATCGAACTGTTAGTAAAATACTTATTCTTTTGTAGAATTAATGTTCTTCACTGGTTTTTTTTCTTTACTGTATTTGTGGCCTACAAAAAGGTTTAACACCAGTTATAGTTTTATATTACACCTCTGTGGTGTGATGGTGTGCCGTGTGGTGACTGCCTAAGAATACAAGTGTCACCACTCCCTTACATGCCTGGGATGTCGTAAGAGTCGACTAAGAGGCTCGACGCATTGAACACCTGTGCAAAAGAAGGAAAACAAACCCTCTACCAACCCGTCTGGCCAGCGTGGCAGCAGTAAGTTAATATCCTCCTATGAACGCCACAATAGGCGTGGCTGGGAGAGGCCTTTGTCCAGCAGTGGACGTCCACAGGCTAATGATGATGATGATGGTGTGATGGAGTCATTCAAAACGAATAAGGTTCCAGTTAATATTTTTAAAGTTTCCGATTTCGAATGCCGAATTCGAGTTTGCATGGTATCTAAATCACAAGTACAACTCCACTAGACTCGGAGGGCCCGCAATTAATTCCTGATTGATTCACAAAGCTAGTTGGAATTCCCTCCCTCCCCCCTCACCTGCCTCCACGTGAGGATCAGACAAAGATACGAAGTTAACGTCTGCTAAGGTTTGTTGTACAAAATTTATATCAAACTTTGCACTAAACTGTGAGGGCTTACTATGATGAATGTTATGTTTTAATAAATAGCATTGATTGGTTGAAGGGAAAGATAAAATAATTTATTGTATTGTATCAAGTAATAGCTAATGTACCTTTTCTTGAAATATCTTGACTAGAGAAATACTAGAAAAAAAATTACTAATCTTCAAATTGCATTCCGTCTAAGCAATTTGGATCGCACGAAAAAACACTATAGAAGCACATATTTAAAATAATAATTATCTATCTAATAATTTCCTAAGAACAAGAAGAAAGAAACATTTTTTGACTTCACAACATAAAACATTTAGTAAAGGAGACATTAAGTACAACATAATACAATATGCGAGGCCAAATATCATGACTGAATGGCATTCTACTTTCTTCCTACTATATAAAATTATAAATGCGAAAGTATGTCAGTTTGTTTATTTGATTGTTTGTTTGTTACTCTTTCACGCTGAAAGTGTTGAACGGAATTGGTTGAAATTTGGCACAGAGATAGAAGAAAGCCTGGATTAAAACATAGGATACTTTTTATACCGATATTCCCACGGGAACTGGAACCACGCGGGTGAAACCACGGGCGGCCGTTAGTAAACTCTAAATACTTATTATACTAGCAAATATACTGTTGAATTGATCTCTGCCTAATCCAACCTGTGTTTTATCTAAAACTATTGCAGGCCCAAATCCGTCTAATTAAAATTTTATTATATTACAAGCTCATGTTCGTCGTTGTAAGCCCGTACGTGTAAAGTGACGTGCCGGCGATGTCGGTACAGCTGCTAAAATATTCTGAGACGTTGCGAACGTTCGTGGCCGCCGCTCTATTATGCACGAGTTCCCGTTTTGTTCGTACTCTCATCCTTGATGTGCTTTCAATATTAATTAACTGGAAAATAAGTATTTTCCTACAAGAGCAAATGAAACTTATCGAGGTAAATACTTGTACGTTATATGCTTAACTTTCAAGTTTGTATCAATAAGGGTTATTATGAATCTGACTTACGCAGAATACGGACCACGCACGTTAGTCCTAACTATATATATATATATACCTATGTGACGGGGCTCCTAGTCCGGCAGCACTATAGTCGCCGGGACGTCGGAACAGGCGACTTGTTTATTTTGGTAGTAATAGAAATAAACAAGTCGCCTGTGAACGATACTTTTATTTCGTTTCTCTATCTACTAAACGAGTGCGGCGGTTCCGACGTCCCGGCGACTATAGTGCTGCCGGACTAGGAGCCCCGTCACACTGGCTCTCCGGCGAGGAATCGTGGAACGGAGAAAATTTGAATTTAGACAGAACAGATAAAAATATAATGTGATTACCATAGAGTGAAACTACGGAGTTTCCAGCCATTATAGAGGTTTCATCCATCCATAAGGCTAGAACGAAATGGCATCGTTACACCTATATAACCCTAACTCCTATATATAATGTATAAAACCAATGGACTTAATTTTTGGAATAGAGTTAGTTAAGAAAGGTCGGAGAGTAACATAGGTTACTTTTTATCCCAATATTCCCACGGGAACGGGAACCACGCGGGTGAAACCACGGGCGGAAGCTAGTAATATTATAAATGCGAAAGAGTGTTTATTTGTCCTTTCTTCCCGCCCTAACTAAGCAACCGATCGACTTAATTTTTGGCAGAGTTAGTTTGAAAGGACGGAGGTGACATAGGCTACTCTTTATCCCGATATTCCCATGGGAACGGGAACCACTCGGGTGAAATCGCGGGCGGAAGCTAGTGTTATAGCAAATCTATTTAATTTGTAGGAGACAACATCACAAGCATTTATCTGATTCCAAGATAGGTGGCACACACTTATGTTACGAATGATAAAACCAATGAAGTTGTTTAAAAATATGTACTTAAATAGTTAATAACATCCAGACGTAAAACAAATACAATAATTATCATAATATCACTACCAAATACGCCATCTTATAAGACTTTAATAACTGTTAATATTATCACAGTTTTAATCTCCATTAATATTTAAACTGAAAGTTAGTCAGATGGTCCGGAGGACCTATATTGACCAACCAGCCCGCGACTGCATTTACAATTAATACTTGAAATTAGTAAATAAAGTAATTTTGTAATCTAAAAATCAATTGTAGCGCTATCAAAATCGAATCAATTTCGAAAATCAGTAATCATTATTGACATTCAATCTCGATCTCCACGCGATTTCGTCAAAAGATAATTAACATTTAGGTACTTAAAGTACATAATTCCTACTTAACCTAATCCTAGTACCTACATTAATTTCGTAGCTTCAGCGTTTAGTCTGATAAAGAATCCTCTCATTCGCCGACAAGTTAACCCCTTCAGGTGCCAGCTCTTGATCAGGGGTCCTACGCCATCTCTTAGCTCAGGATTGTTCGTTAGCGTCAATCTTACCATGATATTTCGTACTACGAATCTCTTGAAGTAAGCTTGTTTTTTGACGGAAGTTTTGTGACGTCTTCGCTCAATCATCGCCTCCAAAGTAAGCATTGTGTCAAAATGTGGCAACTTCAATAAAAACAAAACGCAAACAAAACGTTCTTATGACATGATGGTTTCTAATAGATGATGGTAGGCCCACTGGCATATTTTATTACAGTAAGCACGCCGGATTAACTTCGTAACTTACGAGCCTGCGACTTTAACTTGATATAATTTTAACAGCTCTCGTCTAAGCATATGAGTGAGAATCTTCTTTAGGAGGGTAAATTACTACTAAGTGATTAAACTAAGGTTTAATATCCATTCTTAATTAAACCGAAAATTATTTGGATGGTCCAGGGGGCCTGTTGAATAATCAGAAATTCAGAAAGATATTAACATTTAAGTTTTTAAAGTACAAAATTCCTGCTTACCCTAATCCTAGTACGTGAATTTCGTAGCTACAGCGTTTAATCTGGTATAGAATCCTCTCATTCGCCGACAAATTAACCCTTTAGGTGGCAGCTATCGTTCTAGTATATTTTATTGTTATAAGCACGCCGGGTTAACTTCATTACTTAAGAGCCGGTGACTTTTAACTTGATATAATTTTAAGCTCTCGTGTAAGCTTACGAGTGTAAGAAACTAATTTTTGAGTGTACATATTACTAATTTTACCATTTTTGTTACATATTGAAAACCTCTGGTAACATGTCAATAATAAAAAAGAGTTTTTATATTTTATCGCTGTGGCCGTATTGTTTATACTATCACTGTAGCAGCCGTATCCCATAAGATAAGCCTGTCAACTATCGGATTATTTTTACTATCTTGACTCCAATTGCTATTTTCTTTAAAAAATCGTGTTTATTTAAATTGTTTCAAGCTATAACAAAACTCTTATGTGACGCAAAACGACATTAAAAGCCAAAAAAATGTTATCCGGTGCGGTATTTACGTACAAGTACTTGAAAAAGTCGAGTTGTGTGTAAATGAGGCGGCTAGAAGCACGCATATGGTGGGAGGAAGCGACGGGCATAAATCTACGCGACGGTGGCGCCGCGGCCGGAAAAGGAAGCTCCGGCGTCATTGTGTTATCGGCCGTCGGGCCGCGCGGACGTCTCTTTGTGAATGCCACTTTATAGCGGCCGCTATTCAAAAGATACGACCGTATCGTACTTGAGCGCTTTTGTCACGCCACCTTTGCTATCTGTTTGATGGTGTTTAGGTGTCCTTTTGAATTTGCCAGGTTGAAGGTATTTTTCGGGAATATGTAGGCGGTAAACATGTTCCTCGGCAACCAACATGAAGTATGTTGTGACGGTATTTATCGTTTCATTTATTTTTATGAATTAATTAGACACATCTATTATCAACTAACGATGTTTATTTTGGTATTGGTCATTGCTTTCATTATAAAAATATATATACACGAATATTGTTTCAACAAGAGGTAACGGTTTTAAGCGAGGTTAATTTTAAATTTACTTCAACGTATAATATTCAATGCCCCGGCTAATTTAAGGTCTATTTGAATCAGATTTAATTCTCAAATCGTGCCGCCCGCCCACAAATAGTGGTTATCTGTGACATCTGAAATCGCTGCCTAGCTGCGGGCTATTTGCATAAGCGTTTATCGCTTCACTTTTTTATTACATATTTTTTTCAAAGGATGGCAATTTTTAATCCTTGGAAAAAAGGGATGTAGGATCAGTATACGTAATTCACAATGAATTACCTATTGATTGTGGCATTTATTTTTATAGCAAAAGCGTTGCAAAAGGTAAAAAGGACACTGAAAAAACTGTTGGGCTATATATAACAAAAAATTATGCTACTGGTTACCTAAAAATAGTGACAACATAACTATTGCCACCAGTAACCAAACCCAATTATGTAATTTTCTAACATAACTTCTTTATTTTACATTAACCAACTGCATTTGTAGCATATAACAAAACTATTTTGTATTATTTGAATCTATTGAAAGTTGTTATCAGCAAAATAATTTTATTCGGAATAAACTACATCATTTGTTATTCACTGTCAAACAGTTTGGTTAGATATAGCTAAACTTTTTGTAAGTTTATGCTAATCATTGTGATTAATTTTAATAAAACATTTTGTTACTTTTAAAGATAGTATTTACTTATTAATAGCTTAAGCTGTTCATTTCCTAGTAACTAATCTTTTATGTAAGCAAAACCTCTCGAAGGTGTTATATATTACCTAACTGTTTTGTTATTTTTAACTTCACTGTTACGTTACTATGGGGATAATTAAGGGTTCAAATTTTAACCAAAATTATTATAAACCACCACTCGGTCATTAAATTCCCAGAAACCCCAACTCCAGCTGTTGATACTGAACAACGATCACCCAGATATAAATATCGAAATCTAAAATAATAATTTTCATCTAAAATTAACAATATCTGAGCATCATATATTTCTGGGGAAAGATATTAAGTATCTACGAGAGAAAACCAAAGTTTTTAAGATTGTAAGGACCGCAAGCGACGTGAAGTGTAAACGTTCTAGTACAAATACGTACTAGCACCACATGATATCTTAAATACCTACTCGTACTTTGACTAAAGAATGACAGTAATTAATTCTGACAAGACTGGCTTTTACAATAACTTTGGTTAACAGAAATTATAATTAAAACAATTCGATATGATTAACAAAGTTGGTTTTATTATTAAATCAACTAAAATTATAGTGTGTTACATACAAATTACCATTACGATGTGGCACAACCTCCTCCGAGCTGCATTATTCAACAGACCCTTTTCTTCTTACTGCAGCAGAAGTCCTTTGCCTTAATTACAAGATTTTAGGATTTCATACACATCCTGAAATACAAAACACTCATATTCATTTTATTTACCAAATAATACAAGCTTTTAAGTTTATAACACAAATAAATAAAAAAACTTACACCATGTTTTGGAACTCCATCACAATCAAGTGTAGCAGAAATTGCCGATGTCTCTGTCACTTCTGGAACAGCACCGGTTCACTGACATTAGCTCCCTGGAGTCTATATTCATACAGCATAACATTTGCATCATTCAGTGTTATATTTTACTGAAAACAAAGGGAAATGTGATGTAAAGCAATAATGTAAACCTGAAGGATTATCACGTAATTTATGCCAATACAATGTAGGTAAATTAAATGATTCAGAAATAATTACACGACTGCCCAAAAATGGAGTGTATTGTGTTTAGGGTTAATGTATGTATCCATTCCACTTTTAGAGTACTATACAATGTATTATAATGTAATGTACTCACCGTTGAACTTTTCAATGTATATTTCAAGGCCCCAAGATCTAAGATAGTCCGCGATGGTCAATTTTTCAGGTACCTCCTTTGATGGTTCCATGTCCGTATGTTTCAATTTCGCAACTCTTTCACGAAACATAAAATGCTACCTTGATGAGACAACAGAGCAATTTCATGTGAAAACTGATCTATAATGAGTAATTAATTCTTTGGTCATGATGAACAACTACAACACTTCACGGCGGCACACAGAAAAATGGCCAAATGGCATTGTAGCGAATGCGTTTTGCGAATGCAAAAAAACAGGAACGAACATGAAATGACATGAAGCAGCCAAAACGTTTCGTCATACGCAACATATTTTTGTGTAAATAATAACTTCTAAATTGCTGTTTACTAACAAATGCTTTGCTGCGACTAAATATAATATAGTAAATCAATTTGTGTTGCTAGCGACATAATGGTCGTGTAAATAATTAAGAATAGTTTGTTTATTTTTAATCTATTTATTCGTGTTGAGAATTACCTGATCAGTAATTGGTAACCATTAACTTAACAGTTTGGAAAAGGATAGCCTAACTGAAATAGCATAAACTCGTTTTATTCGATGTAACTCAAACGTATTGTTGCATTTAAACTAACTTTGCTTACGAGTAAACTCAGTTAAGCTATATTCACAATAGCTAAACAGTTTTTGTTAATTAGTTTTTTCAGTGGAGACATAGAGCTAAAGCCAAAATAACCGCAACAATAGATAAAATATCTTGTTTGGAAAAGAAAAATAAACAATGATTTTATATTATGCATCCAACACATTTAGTCTGTGTAGTGTCAGAAAGGTGTAAATATGTTTGTCAATTCTAGCAAAACTTTTTGTTTTTTTAATATGGACAAAACCAAATGGACAAAATAAATCGATGGAGATTCATCTCCAGAGAAAAACAACAATGACTAATAACTAACATAGTAGGCACTTAAAAGCTTTTATGAGTGGTCTACAAAATTGTTTAATTTAAGTTTAATTTTAAACTCAAATAATGACGTTGCAAACGCATTGCGTAGTGTCTACGCTTGTTGTTGCGGACTCGCGGATGGACGCCCAGTTTCAGCGGGCTCGCTGTCACGCGGGGTCACTGATGCGACACAACGAATTAATTGAAAAATATCCACCCCTGTCATTGCGTATACCACTAATAATCCTTAGTAATAAAACTAACTGAACTAAAACTGCTGTGGTTTTTAAAATTTATTGAAAACGTTGTTACTGCTAGGGCATGACCTTCTTTATATAAGATGCGGGTCCAATGCGGTTTAGTGGGTAAAACGACTGCAAATACGACTAACGTCTTAACGTGTCTTCCGAAGCATGAAGGAGATCGGCATGGTAAATACTTGGTTGCCTATTTTGTGACCCACCTTTGCGAAAGTCGCTTGACCGCTCGTTACAATCTCAGTCCTCGAAATGTGTTTTATTTAAATCTAATAATACTGATTCCAGCATCACGTTTAAAACGCACAGCGTGATGTCGTCTGTTTATAGCTTCTTAATTATTAAAAAATATCTTCTTAATTAAAACACTTTTGCAGGCTGGAAACACCTGCAAAAGTAATTTAAATGTAACGTAAACAAGCAATTGAAATTCTAGTTAAAAACAAGGAAAAATTTTTTTGCACTTGGTTTAGAAACTCACTGTTATTTTTGCTCAGGACCATATTTTACCTATTACTAAGTCGGCAACTTGCTCCATAACCCCTTTTTCCTGTCGCAAAGTAATCAAATTAAATTAAAACGGCAAAGTTTCTCAACCGTTAAAGTAAGAAAGAAGCCATACCGCATTCCGCAATACAGTTAAAGTCGCGATATTCAGAAACTATTGCGCAGCGTGAGCTCGCCTCAATATTTATGAAGGAAACTTTGTGCAACCGTCATCAATCACCAAGTTATAAATAAAACAATAAAAGGTAAAAACTTGGGAACTCTCCCGAGGGTCGGCTACTCCACTCCGGAGCACAATATTGCGAGCAAAACCCACTTATTGGAATAATATGTAGATTGCAATGATATTAGAAATGTTGTGAGACCATTCACGAGACCTGTCGATACTTTATTAAAGGCTGTTCTGTTCGATATTATTTTCTTATTATTTACTAGCTACTAGATTTACCAATTTCGAAGTAAAAAAAGAAGTAAGTAAAAAGTAGTTTATTAGTATTTCTATTTACTTAACAATTTAAGTTTTGGCAAAGAATAATACACTTATGGTTTCGGTAAATTAGTGGAAACTTTTAAGCTAATGCAAAATATAATGTTTTTCACCTCACATGCTCGGGAAAGAGGGTTTTGTCATTTAATTTCTCCGTGGAAAATCGCATTTTGCGGCCTAGCGTGGTACAATACTTTTTTAATTTAAAACCTAAAAATATTAGTCTTTTTTATGAACGACGGGGAGACTCTTAGCATTCATCATACCTGATGTTAAGTATTGATAAGGCTGAAGATGGAACAAGCCTCTCCCGTTATGCTCAGGTACTAAGGAACTGGGTATCTTATCTCTAACTGCCGGAACACAACAATGCTGAAAACATTGTTGTTTTGAGGTCAGACTTAGATAAGATGGTGGTAGCTAGCCAGGCGGACTTACAACAAGTCCTTCCACCAACCGACGTCATAATGCGTTCCGAATCGCACTATTGACTTTTTATGTTACATTTTATTCTTATTTTAAATAACTTTGAATTAATTATAATACTCCGTTTTGGTTATATTATATTTTTTTAGTTCCTTGAATCATAAAAACAATAACAATAAGATTAAACTATTTGTTATATTGTTAAATTTCAATTAACGGTGGGTGAGATTTCACAAAGTTTGATTGGATTTCGGAACTTGACATAAACCTTAGTCTGTGTTTTGTACCTCATGTCAATGTCAACATTTAGCGAATCGTTTTTATTGTTAGGGCGTTGGCGGAATTTCTGCGAAAAACGAAAGAAGCCATAACTTAAAAAAAAAAAATATAGGTAAAAATGTACTCCTATTTTAATTAAATTTGAATGAACGATAATACTCCCTTCATTATTATTTTAGTTTTATATATCATTAAAACAACAAGGATAAAGTAAATAGATTAAACTACTTGTTAAAAGAATTTCTTACAGGAAGTTGCCCGCGGAAATATCCTAAAAATTTACGTCGCTGTAGTGAGGTGAAAAATTGAATCCTATAGAGCCTTCGGTTGTTCAGGATTAATAGAGCTAAATACAACTTTCCAGCCTTACATAACAAATAATTGTTTGTTTTATGCAGGCTATTAAAAAAGTTCTTGTTTTTCTGAATATAGAACAAAAATAAAGCTTTTTGGAATATGCATGGCTGAAATTGTTTTGTGAACGTGGACTAACACCCATATTCTAAGTCTTTCCTCCAAAACTTACTCGTCCTCGACTTAACGAAACTCATTGAAAACCTCTGCAAAATACTTATCGAAATCGGTATTCTAAGTAATAACTCCGTAAGGACCTGGAGGAGCCAAAGAGCACGTAGCCACTCCGTGTTAGGCACGACGAGGTTGAGTGGAGTGTAAAAAGTTTTGGAGGAACGACTTAGAATATGGGGGTAAGTAACAGGTAAGGTAAGTTTTGTAATCATTATTTTTACGCATATGAAAAATTTGGTATCTGTACTAAGAAAACCAATGCCAAAATCCACTCACTTTCTTCGACTCGAAAGAATCGAAAGTTTTAATATTCGTATAAAAAAAGTAAGCGACACTTAAGCACATATTAAGCGACATTACCTACTATATTTACATAAAAACTATAAATCACCACAAATTTAAACTTCGATCAGTATCGAAAATATAATTTCCCCTTTAAAAACCGCCACACACCGCACAATAGTTTCTCAAATGGATTCGGAATAACTTATTTATGTCTTGCCGTATAAATCATTTCGGACGCCCCGCGCGATAAAAGCAGTGAGTAAAGTTTCGTATGATTCGCGCACTAGATATTCGCGTCGGCGAACTAAGCGCGCTACCGCGTTATTTGACGAAAGAATTTATGGATCCACCTCGCTTCTGTTCAACACACGAACACTGTGATTTCAGTTAAGTAAGCGGAATTTATTCTGAGAAAAAATATTGGATTTATTGTGATAAAACTCACATAAAAGCTGTGAAAAAAGGAAATATAATTTAGCGGTTGAATATAGCGGCAAGTATAGTTTCGTATGATTCGCGCACTAGATACCTAGCGACAGCGAACTACATAAGCTGTGTCTGAGACATGAACTATTGAACACTGTGATTTTGGTATTATATCATATATTAACTAGGTACATAGTGAACTATCGGAAAACCGATCACTAGATTAATTTAATGAAATATTGCAAATTACACTTCTGTATTATGTTGTGGATTAAACATTGTACCTCTACGAAAATGCTTTAACTAAAACAGAATAAAAAATATATCAAGCCTAATCCACCCTAAGCCTAGAATACACAAATGAAACCGCACGTTTTTTCTTGCATCATCTTCCGGCCTATATGCCAGTTGTAATGCGTTTAATATTTCATGATATCGCTCGTTCGTATCTCTTCGGCCATAAATAAGCGGCAAAAAGCGAGACGCGAGGGGCGCGCGAAATCAAAGCTATCAATATAATATTAGGTTTGTTTCGATGTCTCCGATGTGTCGAACTTCATTTTCTTTACTGGTGAGAGATTTATGTCTCTTAAGTAGTGGAATTTGGACATCCCACTATTTAACTTAGCTTGAGAATGTAAGTAACTTAGGCTCTAGAACTCATAAGCGAAAACGGATTTATTTTACTCTGCACGTATGAATCATCATACAAACTTTATATAAACAAAATTTTTTTGCTTCTAATTGTCTTTACTGGCCTTCGCGAAGAGCAAATCTATTGAAAAAAAATATTCAGATATTGTATTATGAAGCCTAATTAGAAGAAACTATTGATTAATGCAAAGTAGCATTCAATGCCTAAATCATAATATGCAACAGTACTGTTTGAGCTCCAGCTTACAATGATAGCTGGTCCGATTCAGCGGTTGTTCGCATTTGAATCTGAAAGCGGTAAACGTGAATTTATCGCGTGTTTCCGATTTAAATCGGCAAATTAACGACATTGCGGCGCGACCGCCTATTTACCGGATTTATTCGCGCCGCCCGCCCTCTGTTGCGTTAAACGCGATAACTATTGTGCCCGTTTAGTTTCGGCTGTTGTTGGCAACTGATAGCGAATTCCTATCGAAGTTATTGTTTCTAATATGCTGTTTTTTTTAGGTTAAAATACTAATATTTTTTTGGAACTTGATGGGTTGCTCACACGTTTGGCTTGCGATAAACAACATTTGCAATGTGATGGGTGATCCAAAATGTTTTACTTCAAACTCCTTCATGATTCGGGAGGCACTTTGCCGTCGGTCCCGGCTGCCTTTGCACACGTTAACACCCACCAATCTGAAGACAACAGGGATCGTATTTACGGAACACTTATAAATATATTACTAAAGTTTGGAAACCCTTACAGAATATAACTTTAGCAACATATATCAAACAAGTGTAAATCTAAACAGCATACACATGCCAAACTTTCTCAGCATTCAGCGAAGCCTTATCGCGCTCACTCGCGCGTCAGTAGTTGTGAATAGCGGCCCGGCGGAAGTTCCGCGACGTTTTGTGCGGAATTACCCGCCTAATTAAAGTTGAAACTTGTGTATTATTACATTAAACGAGTACCCACTTTTCAGGGAAGTGGAGGTAAGAAATTGCAAGGTTTACGGAATTACCCCACGCTAATTAACGCTAGCGCATATGACGTTGGTCGAGTATTTGTTTTTGAACATTGTATTTTTTATATAAATTTGTATAAGCTTTTTTTAAAAATACGAGGTAAAAAATGTACATCTATACGTGCTTTTCGAATTTTTCCTCATTAGTCCCTCGGCAAAAACAAACGGGTAGGATCAGCTGTGCGTCTGACAGCTCATTGCGATTTACGCGCGCAAATCAAACATTTGGCGGGCTGTAAATCAGACTATCGTTGAATTTATGGCGAGATTCGCTGTTAGAAAAACATTCACGTTTGCATAAGAATGGAGGAACAGATATATTTTTTTAATAAAAAATATAACCCTGTTATTTAGATATTTTGCGTTGATGCGTGATATTTGTTACAATAAAATTTTCGCACAAATAACCGCTTATTTCGATGAATGTTATTTATTTATTTAGCTCACAAAACAAGTTACACATTCATAAAAAACAAGTACCAACACATACTTAAATCTAAATTGTAACTCTTAATGTGGGCTGAGCATAGTATGATCTAAACATTGTTTTTGGAACTTAATAATTAAATCATGACATTTAATACAAACACCAATAGGTGCAGAAAAAGATAATTACGACGAAATGCTGCTAATAATTTTGTAATTATTGTAATTATGCTACGGTTGCCTGGACTTTTTGTTAAAATAAATCGGCTTAATCTAGGTACGTACAGCACTTTTGATAAGCACTTTAACCGCCAAGACATTTGCTTACATCCTTAAATACATATCATTTAAATTACTACGCTAGAATGCATAGAATCAAATTATTTCTTAAACAAACGTTGCTTTCTGAATCGGCTATTCATTTCGATTCTACATCATTCAATTACAGTTGCTTACTCTTTTTGTATATAAAAGCGTGCAGTTAATGGTTTTTTAAATATCGCGGAGAGTAGCGTGGCTTCCACACGTCGGTGAACAATGGTCGGAAAGGGGAAACGTAATTTATTTTCGAGTTAAATCTTTTGTGGAAATAATATGACATTTCTATTTGAACTCGAGTGATTTATCGGCGTGTTTCGCTTTCGTGTTGACGTCATTGTTAGATGGCTGCGGCCATGTGTGGTGGGTTGGATACCAATTTTGGTTTAAGTTCCTTCGAATACGACAGACTTAAAAATTTTAATTTATATAAATGTAAAGTAATAACAAAAATAGTTTTACTCATTTCTCATGCCAAGCTTATGCGAAAAAAGTTTATAAAGGTACGTAAAAAAATACGAAAGCAAACTTTTTTGGATAGCAGAATTGGGCCCGTTATATCTAGACAAGCTTTTATAAAAATATTTTATTTTTAAGACTTAATTTAAAGACAGCACTTGTCTGACATTTATTTTTGCTTAAGATACCTAATTTTTGTTGTTATAGAACATTCTGTTTAGACAAAAACCTTCTCACAAAGCACTTATACATAATAAGGTTCCAAAAACACGGCCTCTCAAACGTAAAAGCTGAAGTATTATAACAACTTTTACTCAAACAAAAGTCGAAAGCGGCCATATTTTTTCAAATAGCTTCGTACGTGACAATCGGCACTCAGAGCCGGGAAACATTTTCAATGCTCGCAACTTCAAGCCTGATGCACATTCTCAATACAAAGCTGAACGTTAAAAACGCCCATTGAGTACTTACTGCGAACGTTAATTCAAAAAGTTGTTTTCATTAAACTATCTCGCGGTACGGGGTTTGATACTTGGACTAGTAGACAAGAAGATTTTTTTATGCGTTAAAAAAAATTAACTCATTGTTCAGTACTTTTTAAAATATTAGGTTTTCAGTATCCTCTGCAATAAAAGGAAGGTACTTGATGATTATTATATTAATGATGTCAATGCCATATAGATTATACTTACTTGGTTAAACCTGACTAAAATTGAGCTCCTATGGTTCGCTTAGGTCAGATTATATTTTTTATATAGTAAGTAGTTTATTCTTTTTTCACTTTTTTGTATCTAGAACTGAAATACATGTTTCGGCTATAATGCAATCAATATTTATTACGTGAATACCAATTATGCGAACTCACTAGAATAATAATAATATTAAGCTGTCGTTCGTTTCATGCATTATAACAATTCGCGCGGGTGACTCACATAAAACACAGGCTAGGAAAAGAATTCAAAGTGGAATAAAGTGAGCAAAAAGTGCGAGAATCGCGGGATAAAGCTAGTAGCAACAATTGCTACATTCCAGCAACGGAACGGTTTGTGACCGCTCTCGGCTGTCTTTAAGGGCGTGTCCACAATAGTAACGCATTTAAAGTTTTACATTATTGTGAATGGTAAATTATTAAACAACTAATGGAATATGAATTTTGTAAAGAACGATATTACCCACCTATCCGCATTGTGCCTGCATGGTGGGATGGCCCATTCTCTTTATCCATCTTAAAAGTGCAGTGCTGTGGAGACATTAAAAATGTCTGATGATAACAATTTTACCTATACTGAAAAAAAATCAAATCGTCAGCTATTTTCCGGGCTTGTCTGAGAAAGTTGGAAAAATATCAAACCCTAATTTATGTTTCCGTAGCTAGTACTAAACTGTCGTGTAAGCACATAGGTTGTAAGGCGGTGATGAATAGTGTTGATAGCACATCTTACTGTAAGAAAGTTAAATTAGCATGTAAGTTGTAGCAAAGATTATATATTACTAGCGGCCACCCGCGTGGTTCCCGTTCCCTTGGGGATATTGAGATAAAAAGTTGCCTATGTATTAGTCCATTACTTGAAGTCTTTACATGCCAAATATCATCCAAATCCGCTCAGTAGTTTTTGCGTGATAGAGGAACAAACAAACTGACATACTTTCGCATTAATAATATTAATTAGAATAGGACTATACTAGTACTTGTAGGTACCTGTCTAGTTCATTGTTCTAATAAAATGAAATAAAAATAAATAAATTTTCCTTGCATTACTGCAGGCAGGACGTAATGGTGCACCATTATATCTCTCTATAATCATATTATGTTCTAGAAAAAATCGTGGCCACTGTGAAACAGACCGACAAAGTTGGCAAAGGTTTGGACAACTAACTCGCAGTTGTCCTTTTGCGAAGAGACTGGCCTCTGGTGCAATCTCCACAAAAAATGTTAGCATTGTTCGATCGTTATGGAGCTAATATATTACATTATCCTTTGTTCCAAGGTTCAAAGGAATTTTATGTTTGAATAAAATTGTTTGAAACGGCTCATAATGATTTGTGACTAGAAAAAACTGCTTTGGGCTATTTTTTCATGAAATTTCTATTGAGATATTTTATAATGTTCAGACGAAAGTTCAGACTAACTTAAACAATATAACATGTCGCTATATAATATAGGTTACACAATCTGATACTTCTGGAATCGATTACAAACAAATTAGGTCCAATTTTAGAGCGCCAACATGTTAATTAGTCTTAACGACGATAAATACCGCCACAAGTATTATTAAATATATTTAATATCTAATTCTTACTGTATTTTTCAATTGAAAGTATTCGTGAAATTGGAAGTATGAATTGCGACATTTTTTCTCAAAGCGACCCAACTGCAGTCGGCCGTCACGCGCCCGCGCCCAAAATTAAAGGATTCCACCCGTCCAAAACAAATACACGGCTATTTTATATTTTATTTTTGTTAAATAAAAAATTCCCGGGAAATGAAGCAACCACACAGGTGGGAATTTAAATAATCTGACAGGGATTAAAAGGAGAAATATCAGCTTCATACCGTCGTGGCCAGACGAGATTATCCACATTACGTTATGTTACATTTGCCGCGCTTTTGTAATTTAAATGAGCTGAAGCGCTTAATGTTTTGGAGAATTTTATGGAAATGATTCTAAAAAGAGATTTAGTTAATTTTCTGTTTGTATTTTTTATCGCTGTTTAACTGGTTCTATCTTTATTTTAAATGTTCTCACGTGGTTTGGTAGAAAGTATTTCCTTTACTCCAGGGAGCTTAGTATTATCTTACCGAAAATTAAACAGTTGAGATCTGAGACCTCAAACCAATGCATAAATTGCGGCACCTCGGTTAGTTACATCTCACCAGCCGTCAAGTTGATTAATCGTTCGTTCCCCCACGTTATTAACATGGTAATGGTCCGCGAATCGCTTTCTTAGCGATACTTAATGATGCGGGATTTGTGGGATGATTGCGCGGGATTCGGATAAGTCCAAGCCTAGCGGCTATCTCACGTTGCTCCAGTGAACAAGGCTAACCCTTTAAAATGACTACTAAGCATGGAAATGAATCTTATTATAACTTTAGAGTACGGCAATGTTTTTATACATCCACATGAATAAAAATGGAGGATGTGTTTCTATAGGAATATATTAGGAAAATCCAATGTCCTTACGCATAAAACTGATGATGATTGCAATAAAAATAAAGAAAACTTTTATTCTTAATAACACGCATAGACTGCT
Organism: Chrysoteuchia culmella; assembly: GCA_910589605.1. NCBI lineage: Eukaryota > Metazoa > Arthropoda > Insecta > Lepidoptera > Crambidae > Chrysoteuchia > Chrysoteuchia culmella. Next base: position 8,943,472 of record OU342647.1, on the reverse strand, counting down.
TATATATCGAATAGAATACTGCAATGTAGCTATGGCAATATTACTAACATTTACCGAAAAAATAAGAAACTTCAAAATATGCATTTCTCTTAATCGCATTTTATTTGGATTTTCATAAAATCAAGGAACGCCAATTACTTTTAAATGCACCTCGCTCTAATTCTCCTTAATATCGCTTCAAAATGGATATTTGAAAAGCACATCACTTCAGAGGCCGCTAAAATATTTGCTCACCTATCCGGCTCCCTGCGGAGTGTTGTTCTATGAATAAAATAACAATTATAAGTGATCCCGGCCCCCCGCGCGTGCTTAATTCCGTTTGAAACAATATTCATCTGGCGATTTACTTGTGGGACACACGGTAGATACGGCTGTCGAAAAGACTACGATAAAAAAAAGTTTCTAGAGATTGCAATTTTATACAAATTATTTATTATTTGAAGATATTGGGAAAATTTGCTAAAAATGCTTTGTTTATATTTTGGATAGAAAAGTAAAATACTCATCGTTATATCTGCAAGTTTCATATACAAGTTTCTTTTCTGCGAACCAAAAAATGCCTTTCTGTTTAATGATAATGTATTAAATATTTATTGTTGTCCCCAAAATAAAATACCTACTATAGTTACAATGTGTCATAGTAGAAAGTAAATATCGCACGGCATCATCATCTTATTTCCAGGCAGTTTTCTGAACTGCTATAATGCCATCCCTTTCTCTTTGTAAAATGAGTAAAAGAGATGCTCTGATAGCAATTCAAAAAACTGAATCCCTGATATCATTCCGAGAAAAGTGTCCTAATAGTCATTTGGAAATTAGGACATTCACATCACAATGATTTTTTTTTGTTGTGGGAATTAAACTCCCGATCTCTGGCGCTTTATGTACTGGGAAGTCTGGAAAGTCAAATCATTAGAGATGGGCCATGACTTTGGCCGACTAGCCGACTGGCCTACTAGTCACTTGCAAAAAGTTCTAAGGGTGCTTGTACACGGTGCATGTAGCTGGAGCAAGTAAAGATGCGGGTTACACGCGTGAGTAATATGCGCAAGCTATTTGTTCGAGTTACTCGCTTTGTACTTATACATGGTGCATATAACTGGAGCAAGTAAAGACACAGGCTACTTGCGCAAGTAGTCGTGGTCAAGAGCTACATGTGCATGCTATTCGCACGGTAGCTTTATGAGTTGAATCGCGTCAAAATGTCACGACGAACGAAAATTCTTTTAAAATCATTTGTTAAAAATGTAATATTACCAGAATTATTAAATATGCTAGAAGACGAATTAATACAATTACGAAGCAAAAAGTTATGGATGCGTAACTGGATAGCCAGATTTTTGAGATTTCTCGATTTTCAACTTTTCTAAATTGTAAGTAGATCGAAGACTTCGTATTTTATTTTTTATTTCATTTTTTCCGAAACCGTCAATGCCCATCTCTTTCTCGATTGCTTCTAAAGCGTTCTCTCTTGATTGTTTATTTTTGTAGTTCGACGATTCCATATTCCACAGACAATCGTAGGATTTGTACAAAAGTACGAAACGACAAGTCGTTTCGTCGTTCCATTTATCTAATTTACTTATTATTGGTCACATTAAAACAAAAACTAAACAATTATAGAAGAAACAATTCACGTTATAGAAAAACAATTAAATTAAACCGCTTCCTATCGGTCTGTAGCGTCGCGCTTGCGCACGTCTGAACCTGCTCAAGTGACATGCGCGAGTGACCCGCGCGCGTCGCAGAGCACGCGGATTAGTTGCGCAGGTGGCTCGCTTTGGTACATGCTCGAGTCACTAGACCCGCACATGTTTTTTACGATGTATGTTTACGATGCATATAACCCGCGCAAGTGCCTCAACATGCGCAAGCTACTTGCACCGTGTACAAGCACCCTAATAGTCGGCCGACTAGTCGGCTGCTGCCAGAGAGGCCAGAGGCTTTATTCATCTTACACCAAAACTTGCCCCTATATAAAAAAAAATCTTAATTATTTAACTTAACTCATATGGTCTCATCAAATCATTTTTGTTTACCACTTTTTCATAAATGATACATATACCTACACTACAGACTTACGAAATGAGTAGAGTTTTCTTTTCTAAAAGCAATACAAAAACAAAAATATGATTCAAAAAAAAAAATTGCAAACATTAGGTTACGTAATGGTATGTTCTTAATTCAGAGTAAAAAAAAGATTTTATTATAATTACATAGATAGATAAATAGATAGATCGTTATTTTCCACTGCAAAAACATTAATTTGACTTCTTGATTTAAGTCCAATTATTTATCAAATGTAGATAGAAAGAGTTTCTATTCGTACGAAAAATTGTTAGTCCGACCGGTTAAAAATAAAATGTAATAATTATAATTTTTCATATTAATAGCCCTTATTTAAATGTTTAAAAGTGTAATAATAAGAATTAAGTAATAGGCCGACAAGTCGGTTATATGGTCAATTAACTGTCAAATGAAGCCTATGTCCTATTCATATTTTTTTGTCGATAGCCTCCTAGAATATACGTGTGAAGATGGTTAGATACTTTAACACGACTTAGGATTCGAATACCGTAAGTACTCGAATCATGTATTAGAGTATTGTGGATCCGAATACAGTATTTTATATACTCGAGTGCGTGAGTATTTGATAGGTATTCTAGTCAGTCTGACTCGGCATATCACTAGTCGCCGACTAGTCGGTACACCTCTACAAATCAGCTATTAGTAACTATGCTGTATGATGACTTTCTTGTCATCCAGTCATCTTATACTCGTCGGGGCTGTATGTCGCACTCCTGGTAGGTATGTGAAGTTTGTTCTGGTCGGTACTCCCGTTATTTGATGTGGGATTGCGTCTCGTTGCCGAAATTTAGTTTTGATGGCGCCCACGACGATAAATGTGGGGGATGAGATTAGCCGCCTGCTAAAATATCGAGTTTTATTATTACTTTACGAAACCGTTGTTTGAACCTTTCTAGTAATTACGCACTTGACATTAATTCTAATTCTATTCTAATTATATCATTCTATTCTAATTATATTATATCTATACTAATTCTAATTATATTTATTCTAATTAAAAAGAAAAACATTATAAATTAATATTTATAATGTTTTTCTTTTTCAGATTACTCGTGTTCTTTGACTCTTGACGAATTTTAAATAATTTACCAAATTCAACCTTTTAGCGCAAAATATTGAAACTCGCATTTTTAAAGCCTTAAACTGAGTAACTTAAGTATCCTCTGTAAACAACTGCGCCTCACAACAGTCTACCGTAAACAAAATTAAAAAATAAACAGCTAACAAAGGCATGTCTATATCGCGGTTCGTCGTAATGAAGCCGTACCTAATAGCGGCGATAAGGCGTAATGTTTGCGCGCACGCCAAATAATAAGCGATCATTTGCGGCAGGGGTGTCAGAGAGAAGAGAGAAAAGAAATGCCCTGACGCTTCCCGCTTATCGAGGTAATGATAGCTACTGGAAATTGAATAAGGTTCGATGTGATATAGTATACTTCTGTAGAACCACAGTTAATGGAACCAGTGTAGAACGTATCTAACATTAATGTTGCTTTATGATTTTTTTTTTACATTAAGTACATTCTATTATTAAGCCCTTACTTTTGATTTTAAAGGTTATTGGTTCACTCGTAATATTCTAGTGATTGTGTTTTGCGATTTTATTTAAGCATGTATTTAATATCAAACAATTATCTCATTTCAGGGGCCCGAGTGCTGAGTTATATGTATTCTACCAAAACTACATGTTTTATGATTTGTCCATTACATTACTACATTCAAAACAGCATGAACAGCAAGCAGGGTTATCAAGTTTCCCGAACTTAAGAAATCAACATTCAAGATATCAAGTGTAAATATCTACTAATGAAGGGTATATTAAAAGCCTTTACCTTTTTAACTAAGAAAATCCATTGTAATTTCCTGTAATATTTAACCAAGGAGAACGTAACAAAGTTCCAAGTACTTATACGTAAACTTAGGCTTGGTTTATCGTCGTTCGCCGATTGGCAGTTAAGTCGACAGATAACGTGGATGGGAGTTGTCTATCGGCTATCGTTCAAACTCTTTACGGTTATACCTCAATAAAAGCGTCTTTAGTAAAAACAACTTTACAGCTGACGTTTTATAGCCCTTTTTATGTTGAGCGGTTACTTTAGTATTGTTACTGATCATCTCATAATTGCTTTATTGCTTATCTAATTTATGAATCTGTAAAACAGCGAATCGTTATTAAATTGTATTGGAATTGCTGTTATCTTATAATTTCTAACGGGTAAGACGACTGGTTTAAGTTCAGTATAATTTAATAAAAAAAACTAAAACTTAGAGTTTAATGAGGAGTTCGTTCAAGAAAATTACATAAGTAATTCTGGAAGTCACAAAGCGACCAGACCACGGAATTAACCTAAAAAATTTCATCGCTTTTGTAAGGTGAAAAATGGCGTGTTTTTAGCGTCTTTTTACCTTTGAAACCGTCGCTAGGCTCAGGATTCAATAGAGGTACTCATCGAAAAACACAACTTTCCAGCCTTGCATAACAAATAACTATTTCACATTTACGCAAAAAAGGTGTACTGTTTGGAAGTTACAACGAAATTTGGAAACAGCAAAACGTCATACTTTCTTTTTGTCGATGAAACAATATTTGTTTGAGTGAATTCGCTGTTGATTCTTGCTTTTTTTCGTAGAGTTTTTAATGTGAACGTTTGGCAAAACAGAGCTCTTTGACAGATAACAATTTCTCAGCGGTCGGCGTCCCTGCAGTCTCCAGGCCAGTCTCCTTCTCAGTGTGTCAGTCGTGAGATTAGTCCCCAAGTAGGCAGAATGATGCCTCGCCCAACTGCCTTTCTCCTGCCTATTCACTCCCTCTCCTCTCACTGTTCTTAATGTACTGAATAAAAGGAATAATTTGCGTGCAGCGGTTGCACTCCCTTCCACTCAAAGTGCACCTCACTAATATCAGAGGCGTGCACTCAAATCTCGTTCCGGTCCATCACCATATTGAGACTGAGAAACCTCAACTGCTGTTCATCACCGAACGCAAATCAACTGTTCAGCACGGCATACCTTAATTACCCCGGGTATACTCTGGAGCATCGGTTGTATCTAAATATATGTCTGTATGTATGTCCGCGATGACATTTGTTTCAAGTGGTTCAAGACCTATGAGGGGTCCAAATTTTCAGAACTGTGGGCTCTGGTGGACGGAGTCGAGCTTACTTTCTTCGCCGCTGTCTACCGCTCGCACAGGCAACCAGGTTCATCGACCAACTTAGTCAGTCGGCTGATCTACCTTTGGCTCGTTATCCCTTGGCCCAGTTGGTCATTCTGGGAGACTTTAATGGTCATCACATAGAATGGCTGTTCCGACCGATCGCGCGCAACGACTAGCTTTTTCGCACGACCTATCTCAGCTTGTTAACTGCGCTACGCGGTTGCCAGATATAGATATACATACCCCGAACTGCCTAGACCTGCTGATAACTGATCCAGACAGACATTTTATATCGGTATCAGCCCCTTTGACATCATCCGATCACGGTGTGGTTAAGCCTGTATCCGTCTACTCCCCAACCAATCAGGGCCCAAGTGGTATGAAACAGGTGTGGCGATACAAGTCGGCAGACGGGGATGAAATGCGTCACCTCTTTGCATCTTTCCCGTGGCGGCAATGCTACTTCTTTTCAGAGGATCCGTCGAAGTGCGCTGACGCTGTTGCCGAAATCACTTCGGGGTATCGAATATTATGTTCGCTACTCCGATGTTTATTGTTTTTTTTCCATTGCCGCCATGATCTCTCCTTTAACATGAAAGGATGTTGACTGGTAGAGAATGCCTAAGGGCATTAAGTCTGCCATTTGCTGTATATGTGCAATAAAGAGTTAATAAATAAAATAAATAAATGTTCCATCGAACAGTAAAGCTCGCCCCTGGTTAAATGCTGACTGTCAGAGCGCCGAAGCGAAAAAAAAGCCAGATTGTTTAGCCTTTGTTGATGTCGAGCGCGCAATCCCCGGACTCCCAAACCCTGAAAAGGCCGAGCCACCAGAAAAGAATTTTGGCGTACATCGATTCCATTGCGAAGTGTGCTGTAAAGAAACTGGGCGTCCTCTCTAAGGCTAAGCGATACTTCTCTCCGAATCAGCTGCTCCTTTTATACAAAGCGCACATTCGGCCGCCTGTGAAGTACTGCTGTCACCTGTAGGATGGTTCTGCTAAGTATCAGCTAGAGCTTCTGGAATCAATTGAAAACCGTGACAGGAAATTCATTGGCAACTCAGCATTGGCCACGGCGGAACTTCAGAGCCTCAGTCACCGCCGCAAAGTTGCATGTTTATCGGTCTTTCATAGGTTTCACTTTGGAGAGTATGCGAGAGAACACGACCTTGTTCCTCCAGCTCCTTTCAGGGTACCAGACGCAGGTTAGATTATCACCCGTACGTAGTTGATATTCTAACGGTCCGTACCAAACGCTTTGCTGGTACATTTCTTATGCGAACCGCTAAAGAATGGAATGCTTTGCCTGCTCCTGTGTTCCCCGATTCCTACAACCTTGGTCACTTCCAGGCGAGAGTGAATAGGCATTTCTTGGGCAAGCATGCAACACTTTAAACCACATCCTGTTTATTAAGCAGGATGGTGGTAAAATGCCCGCACAGTTATTTATAATAAAAAAAAAAAAAGATAACGGCTTGCATTTAACTGTGCACCATACTAACCTAAACACCAAAATAACTAAATGCACACCAAATTATAGTCACACAAGTCGACACTTTTATGAGCAAAATAGTATTTCTGGGTACGAAATAATTATTTTTTGGAGTACGATTAATTTTATTCCAAAGATAACTAACTTGGAACACAAATAAGGAGTATAAATCATAAATACAAAATAATGATCAAGTTCATACTTAAATATCCGAAAGTGAATGCGTCATTTATTCATTATTTACGGTACAAAACGGGAGTTTTACGTCATTTTTACGTCCCACACCGCCATTAAGATAAAAGCGGCCTCTCATTTCCAGACGAAGCCAATGCTTATGACATTTTTTTGCAACAAACATCTTTTAATGTTACCTCGCTTTATAAACTTGTGTATTTTCCACTCGCTTTTGCATAAATGTTTCGTTACCGTCTCTTTTTGTGTTTTTAAATACACCTTTGATTTTCATATTGGTACTACGACTTATTATTTATCCAGCTTATAAGTATGAAAACAGGAACTTATATAGATTCTTAACTTTATTTTGCGACACTTGTATGTTGATCTGAAACGTAATATGCGTTGTCCATTGTTTATTTCTTGATATACTTTTAGTACAGTCAACAGCATGTTAGGCTTTACAGCTTGACGTTGAGAGTAACATTGTGTCAGACATGAAAAAAAAAAAATTATATTGTAACATTTCCACATCGTTCTACGTAGGATCAAATATTTGCCAATAACGTGAAAATATAACGTTATATATATTTACCACCGCCGGACCAATGTACCACGGAGTTTGTATAAAGGAGTTTACACACATAACGTGTGACGTCACGCAGGGCCGGGGAAATGAGGCGGAATCTTTGAGATAACGCACACACGCGCGCCGCGGACTCCATGTAGGACGCCCAGGGACGCAGTCTGTTTGTTTTGTCTTGTATTTATATTAATTACAAATGATTGTACCTATTTTGTTTCGTTTAAGTCGAAAATAATGTTAACGATTTTACTCCACGTTAATTTAGATGTAACTAGCTTCTGCCCGCGGTTTCACCCGCGTGGTTCCCGTACCCGTGGGAATATCGGGATAAAAAATAGCCGATGTTACTCTCCGTGCTTTCAACTAACTCAATGCTTAAAATCAAGACGATTATTTGCTTAGTTAGGGCGTGAAGGACAAACAAACACACTTTCGCATTTATAATATTAGTTAGGATTAGGAAGGATTTCTATGTGTATGTGTGTGGTCTCTAAATACGGCCCTGTTCGCAAAATATAGTCTCTTTGTTCATAATGTAGGTGACATCGATAATTCGTCGTAATGGGCCACGAGTGGTAAATTGAATGAGCACAACTTGAGGGTAGATTGTTGTGACGCGACCCTCGTATTACAGGTGATTAAATGTTAGCACAAATTCATAGGAAATACTACGCCACGTTATTATTTTACGATTTTATCAACATCTTGACATCAAGTGACCAAGCAGTTTTCAACTTAATTTAATTTAATTTTGATTCTGATGACACCTATATATACATATATAACCGAATTGTATAAAAAAAAATATCTATTTATCTATACAAATAAATAACCTATTTAGAACCTTTATTTTTAATATTTTGTGACCACTACCCCTGTTAAGACCCTGAATAGTATCTGAATAGCAAACTCTTAATATGTAGACAAGTTTATATGGGATCAGAAACCTTTAAAATTTTAAGCGGGTAAATTATAAACGAATTAAAACAGTTTTATAAGGAATATTTACATAATTACAGCGAACGACGAATTTTTCTTTAAGGTCTCTAAAGTTTGTAAAAATAAAGAGAGGATAATTTCTGCATTGTATTTTTTCATTATCGTATTTTTTCTCTATCTCAGTATTATTATTGATTAGTCTAACAATAAAACATAAAAGAAAACGTCTTATACATATAACAATGTTGTGCATACCTTTAAGTTAAATGCATATAAGATACATATTTTGCTAAGTGCTGTAAACTTAATATAATTTGCCTTTATGTATTTAGTTGGTAAGCCTTATTAAATAAATAAATAAATAAATAAATAAATTACCTCTTGAGCACGGGTAAATTTTGGAGGTATTCCTCGAAGCGCACCTTAATTCTAATGCACCTAAATGATAAGGAAATAATATGTCCTCCTATGTCCAAATTTTTAATAGTGATGGGTACTGACTGAAAATATCAGTTATCAAATAATGCATGTCACGTATAACTTGTAAAATATTTAATAAAAAGTACCAGGGCATAACCAACAAGGAGTTATACTTACTTGAAAAGCTGCTGACTGCCTATTTATTATTTAATTATAGGCAGTCAGCAAAAAGGGCCTTAAATAAAATCAGAAGTCAAGCATCTAAAATTAATCTTGGTTACTTATGCGATCCTGGTACTATCAATTAAGTTTATTTTAATTTAATATGTACTTGTAACACCCCTCTGAATGAGTATTAAAACTTCTGTCGATATAATTAATATATTACGTTCCCTTCACACTCTTACCTATGGGTGCGCTTCGAGAAATGATTTATTTATTTATATATTTTGTACACACACAACATTACAGAAAAAACAATTATAAAGAATTATTGTACAGGGGCACGGCTTATTTCACATTGAAATTTCTTCCAGCCGGCCCGTGAAAGGAAAGGACATTGAGAAGGGCAGACAGTGTGTAATGATTTAGGTGCTCTTCGTTAGGTGAGCTTGAATTTAGGTGCGCTTCGAGGAATACCTCAGATATTGATGTAAGAACTCAAATAAAATAAAAATTATAAGTTTTTAATCATGACAAGCTTTTACGTGTCAAAAGTGTAGTGTTCTATTCTCGCATAGTTGGACGTCAAAGGAACAGCCCGGGGACCCACGACACACTAGAGTAGACGTGTTTTATACCCCTGTGCCCTTGTTAACTGCATTCAGCCGTTATTAACTATTTAGTAAACACGTAAACTGATAGAAACTTAGATTTTTTTTTTGATAAATTAGGAGGAGGTTGCGTCTGAGTCTAAACAATTTGCGATTAGTTGATATTTTCTAGAATTTTTCTGGTAAACATTTAAATTATAGACAGCAATTTCTGAAAGGTTATGTGTTTTGTATTGCTGTAAAAAAAGTGTTATTTACGAAATCAATGATAGATGAAAAATTATGCTGTGAAAATAATAAATAATTGCGCACAATCACACCATTATCTAGCTCATGTTAAGTTTCATGGGGAATTTGTGTTATGAATACTAGATAACGGACAAATATGCTTATATTTTTTTTTTGTGAATACATACATAATATACATATTTAATACCCAGAACAAGACAAATAGACATGTTCATGCACACAAATATTTGTATTGTCCGGGCATCGAACCCGGGAACTCTGGCGCAGAAGGCGGGTTGCGCCAAACGTTGTATGATGATGTGAATTACAAACATTTGAGTTACAATTTTTAATTTTGCATTTTACAATGCTATTTTATGTGATAAATATTAAACAAGAAAATATCATATCGCCCTGACAGGATGAGACAAATTGCTTTTTTCTTGTATATTTTTTTGTTTAATATTTTCAACATTTAGATCCACTTGTTTTTTAAATTTGTTAAATCTCGATTTAATTAAATCTACACACAAAATTTGTTAAATCTCGATTTAATTAAATCTACACACAAAATTTGTTAAATCTCGATTTAATTAAATCTACACACAAAATTTGTTAAATCTCGATTTCATTAAATCTAGATTAAACCCATACGAAAGTGTCAAAATATTAAATCTAGATTTAAATATTTTTCATTTTTGTAAGGCTAAATCTAGATTTAAGAAATTCGAGATATAGCCAATTTTCCTGCGAGTGGACCTTAACTTATTTAGAACATAAGTTTAAGTTATATTTTGTTATGATAAATAACAAACTACTAGTACGCTTCAATGTACAATCGGGGAACTTCCCGGTTGACCAGTAGAGATTTTTGCACTAAGGTTAAAGAAATAATGTAATATTCATAAGAGTCTATTATTTTAGATAGTTTTTTATATATCGTTTACTTTTTTAAATAAAGCTCCCTGATAAAACTCTACTGGTCAGCCGGGAAGTTCCTCGACTGTAACAATAGATAAAATGTCTGCAGGAAGTTTCCGTTTATTAAGCAAACGTGAATGGATACCCCGATAGACAGTTCCGATAGAAAACCACCCCAAGATAAATCAATCACTCATTATATCTTTCTTTTGGTGCGGTAATGAGCTTCACACGAGATAAGCTCCAACTCTATTTATGGAATACCATCAATCTTTATGATGCCATCGAGATAAATGAGTACGATGTTTATGTGTTTATGGACTGAGTTGGCGGCGCCAATCTTCTGGCAGGCTAAAAGATGTCTTGAATGGGCGGTAAGATAAAAAAACATAGATTATTAACTAAACATCTTTTACAATTGTAAAGGGATTTTATTTACACATTTAGGTACTTTTCAAAATGCATGTCATTTTATGTTTTTTGGATTTCCCGACGTTTCGACTCTTCCACTTCCAGGGGCCGTGGGGGGGCCCAGGGGGGCTACTCATAAGTTGTTAATAAATAACGCGTATATGCTGTTTTAATTTCAATAAATTATTGTGTGTGTCAGAATTTTAGATGGCTTCTTATTCTTAAATAGGTACTTATTTGTATCTTATGTTCTATGAAGATTATTAATGTTTTAGTTTGTAATAATACTTCTTGATAACCTTCTATTTCAGTGTTTTGGCTATTATCGCCCCGAATGGTTCTTAAAAATAACAATTTAATCTTAGAACGAGCTTTAACTTTGAATGCGTAAGTATCAGTGGCGAAGGTTCCATCCATACATACCGATTCCCATCGGCTTCCATATAGTTAAGAGATTTTTTGGGAAAAATTTGGCTTACCTTTACCATATTTCGACCTTTCGTCACTGGTAGGTATACATAGTAAGTATTAGAATACTTGTGTCCTAAAAGTGTATAATGCCGTATTTTATACAAAAACACGCATTGTTGACTTGGTCACCTCTTGTTTTTAATGAATGAATGAATGAAATCATTCTTCAGAATTCAAAATCTTGTCGGTTTGGCCTTACTAATCCTCAACCGGGGTGTTCAGGTCCATTTAAGGAATTCCCACCGCTTGGCCGTAGTAGATCCATCAGAGACTGATCGTAAAATTGGCCCATCATTTAAATCCGTAAAAAATGGAAACAAAAATTTCTTTCATTATTTTTTTCTTGCGCTTAAGTCTATGTTTCATAAACACAAAGGTTGTTGTTACCACAAAATTTTATTTTTTTTCACCGTGCTTTTGAATAAAGCACAGAACACAAAGTATTACAATACAAACAAAAAAGAGTTTTAAAACGAAAAAATTGTATACTGTTCTGCTATTGATATTTATTAACTGCAAAACTCAAACAAAAGGCATCTAGACAAAAGAAATAAAATTTATCTCAGGCAAAACACCCCATAAAACGGAATTGTCTCGAGAACTTTATAAACGCGATAACGGCCGAAGTTTTCCGGAGCTTTGTTTCTGCGCTTACATAAACGGTACCAGTTTCGTAAGAGCTTCCATTCCGCGCTGGGAATAAATGTTTCTAGAGTGAGAAACGGTTTTGTTGGAAGTGTGAAAGGTCTGCGTTAGCTGGACGTCGTCTTGTTAGATACGCAGTGAGGTAAAAAAGAGGACTCTAAGGAGTGTCTCTGGCTAGCCCCGCCCCCCCTGCGACACGCCCCCCTACTTCACAGCCTGAGATACTTCTTCAGTTGTCCTGTAGTATACACGGGTACGAAGTTACTCGCCTTGTATAGAGCTGTTGCTGTGTGCGATAGACCTAAACACACTAGGACACAAAATTAAGTTATATTTGTTGACGCACACATGCTTAGTTGTATATAAAGTAATAGAAGGAGATAAGCGAGAGAGGGAGGTAGATATCCAGTCCAGACGATCAATATCGTTTTGTTTATTGAAAGTCAATTAACTTGTAAACAGAATGTCATGTCAATGTCACTGTCATAGCAAAAATTTAATCATTGCTATTGCATTGCTATTGTCAATACATTGATTAGGGTACAAATATCAAAAATATTGAATTTAGAATGAATTTTGTCCTTCCTTTATCTATTGTATTCAAATTGAAGATGAGAGAATAAAAAAAACGAATGTACACTATAAACAAAAATTAATTACTTCAATATTTACATAAAATATAATTCCCATATTCAATAAGCTAGTTATTGGTTGAAGTTGACTCAGAAACGCACCTTTGCTTACAGGTTGCCTTAGTTAAAAAGAAGAATATGAATAACTATAATTGTTGTTAGTATGTATTTAATGTTATTAATGAGATAAAAAAATCTCTTGGTTATATTCCATATTGACGGTAAAAAATATTGATTAAGTAAAAATATTTTCTCTATACGAAATGTACCGCAAATAACTTAAATTCAAATTTTATTAAAACTAAAAAAACGTATGTGGTATACTATGCTCAGTCTAAACCTTAAATATCTCATGCCTCACCATCGGTTCTGAAAGCCAGAAGCCTACCACGTATTCCTAAAATTTTAATAGACTGCAATCAATCTGTAGTGTAATAAATGAAATAACCGGTTGCGGCCACTCTAAACCCTGGTTGTGGCCACTTTTTATAAATCCTTATTTAGAGTTAAGGTTCAAATTGGTAACCGGGTTAGTGGCCTCAACCGGGGCTTACATAGCATAGAACGTAGTGGTCCATGAAAAATATATCACGCAATCATGTGCCCTAAACAAGATTTAGTACGAGAAGCTTCGAAGCACTGCATTTAGCCGCAGCTTGCAGTTTATATAAAGGTAGTAGAAGACATACTCTTGGTCGATTTCTGAACGGAGAAGTTTCCATTCTTTTCTATTAATCAAATTTGGAAATATAAGTAAAATTAAACATAAATGTGAAAGATTGATGAAAATATCTCTACGAATAGAGAGGTTATGTGGCCTTAAAGTTATGCTTAAAGGCTCAGCGTGTGACGTCACGCCGCTTCGGCCCGCTCCTGGTAATTTGTAGAGCAGTATGGTTAGCACCAAAAACTATCGAAATAGTATCGAGTAAGTATCGAGCCTTAATGTCAAAAAACGTATAGGAAAATGTAGTTCCGTTTACCTCCGGTAGGAACGCTGCTCAATATATCATACATTTCTATACTTTACTTCATCTATACTTACTCGAAAGTTATTCGTGCTAGGCGTACAGTGCGCTAACGCGAGGAAGTGGCGTGACGTCACCGCCATATTTGAGGCCACAGGCAATTCTGCGCGAAAATATGCAATTAACAGACTTCCAAAACGGAAGAGGTTCTCAATTCTGCCGGTAGGGTTTTTTTTTAAATGTATGTACTCCGATTAGATTACACCGAGATTCTGGGACCGATTTACGTGATTATTTTTTTGTTCGATGCGGAATACACCAAACAAAAAAATACCATGATAAATTTGATCCTATATTTTTTTTAATAATTTATTTTTAATCCATATCTCGGTGGATAAAAAAAACATTGTCTTATTAATTTTGGTCTATATTTTATTCCATTCAGTGAAGTATAATGTTTTCAACACCAGGAAACTTCTCCATTGAGAATTTCATTTTGAGAACGTCGCAAATCTCACATAAGCATGATATTGTATAAACATTTTGCTTTGTTTTTGAGTTTTCTAGGAGTTTTAAATTAATCGAATTATATATACATAAATGTATCGAATGTTTTTTCTTATTTTTATTACGCTGAGGTCATTTTGCCATTTACAATTTTCTACACAATACTCTTTAATAACCTTTAAGACGTTACACGCACTTCTCTCTTTCAAAATGGATGTTACGAAATGTGCATTTAAGTGTTTAACAGGATTCCGAAACATTTTAAACATGGACAATCAAAGACTATGACAAAGAATTACCTATGTGGCTCATAGAAAAATGTTATTATAGCATAACAGAATTATTGACATATAAAAAAAATCGGGCGAGTCGAACTCGCACATGAAGGGTTCCGTCTCTCACCCAAGGTTGCCTGGAAGATATTGCTGCTATGTAGCAATAAGGCCGCCTATTGTGTGTTCCTCTTTTTTGTCATTTTCTCTGTATGTGTTTGATTTTGTATCGTGTGCAATAAAGTTTAAATTAGGCATTCACTTGACTACCGATTACCTACACCTACCCAACTACCGAAAATGCCACTACATTTTTTTGTCAGCAAAAATAATTTTGAAAAAATCTTTCAGTTCCCTTTGGAAAATGTGCTATATTTCTGAAAGTGCCAACAATATTTCGAATAAACCAATTTTAGTTGAAAGTTTTTATTAGGATCTACAGCTTAGTATTTTTATGATTGAAATAAGAGAGTGGTCTCTTATTTCAAAAGTTAGAGGGCGACACACATTTTACCACTTTGAAAGTGTACATCTTTCAAACGGTTGACTTTGAGAAAAAATCGTTTTACCTACCAACCTTCAACTGTGTAATCCTCATAATTTTGGAATAAAGTGGCTGTGACATACGGACGGACAGACAAATAGACATGACGAATCTATAAGGGTTTCGTTTCTTGCCATTAGGCTACGGAACCCTAAAAATAAAGTGTAGTCAATGATTTTGACATAATAATAATAATAATTTGAAATACATACTAATCTATAATTTTGCATGTTAATTTACTATTAACTAAATAGCGAGCTGTACTTTGAAATGTAACCGCCTCTGTGGTCTAGTGGTACAACCACCGGTATAAGACCCAGGGGTCCCGGGTTCGATTCCCAGGTACATATTGTATTCGGTTTGGTTGGTGGTAGGACTTGTTCTAAGTCCGCATGGCTAGCTACCACCATCTTATCTAAGCCTGACGCCATAACAACAATGTTTTCAGCATTGTTGTATTCCGGCAGTTCGAGATAAGATAGCCAGTTCCTTAGTGGCTGAGGATTCTGGGAGAGGCTCGCTTCCATCTTTCAGCCTTATCAATACTTAACATCAGGTATGATGAAGGCTAAGAGTCTACCCGTAGTTCATAAAAAAAAACCCTGGTACTTTGGTAACGTAATTTTAAGTAGATTGATTTTTTGTATAAGTATTTTTGGTAGTAACGTGGGCAATTTAATATTTCCCGTCTTACAACTTTCAACTGCAGTAGTAACAAGGGCAATTCAATAACCGTTATTACTGCTGGTAGTAAGATGGTAGTAGCACGGGCAACAAAGGAACTTGTGTACCTTTTCTTCGCAAATAAATACTTTACTTTATTTTACTTTACAAACAAAACATTTTATGCAAAATGGGATGAAAAGAAAAACAGCCCTTTACAAGTTCCTTACCGGTGCTTTCGTTATAATGTTGCCGCGATGATGTACGGATTTGATAACCGCCGACGGACGGCGGCGTTACTACTTTGACATTTTTGAGTATGAGAAGCTACTGCGGCAAATTGACAAAATTATCTCGGTATAACGTTCAACTAGAAGTATTAAACGCCGGAGTTTCTTATGTACTATTTCGCTACATGAGGCGGAGATACGAGACTATCGCTAAGACCGACATGTTGGCTAAAGCTCCTATCACGTGAGCAATACCTAGGTACGCATTATATTAAAATGATTAGGTATATGAAAGGATAGCTGTTTTTCGTGCTATTAAAGTGACTTCGTGAAAATTGCATTTAAATGTTAATTCTTATAATAAATCGACCTGCACAATCGCATTGGATAATTAACTGAAATACTATGGTAGTTGTAACGTGATGATTTTTTTTCAGTCGCTTACGCTATGAGCTAGCTATGCTAAGTTTTAAGCTATGTTGTTACACAGCATTGTTCATATCAGCTAACAGCACAACCAAAACAGGCAAAGCAAAGCGGTCCCGGAAACGGATCCTTTTTAATTTTTAATTCGCTCGGCTGCGACGCGGCGCTGTCGTCGGCGTCTTCCTGCCCCGTGCTTCCGGTCGCCTCTACTCCTTTTTTTAAACGGTGTATTTCCGGTTCAGCACAGAGTCGGAGACTCGGCTAAACGCAAAGTGTGTAAATAAAAATATTTGAATAATTATATAGTATTATACTGCAATAATAAATAAAGAAAAAGTCACAAGAAGTTGCAACAAAAGCATTGCACGCATCCGAAAATGTTTATTTATGTCATATAAAAATCTAGCTAGTTTGTCTCTCTTTTCACTCTTGATCTTACGATCATCTGAGTTGCATTCACATAATTGAGTAATGAATGAGGTATTTTAACACTTTCGAGGACAGCGAACGAGACATAATAGAATTTTTATTGTTATGACTGCTATAGCCGTTGAGTGTCCCCGAAAGGGTTAAAGGTGTAACATCTATAATAACCTTGCATTTAGTTTGTTTAAGTTTAAGCTAATATTTAACTATGCATGATCTGATTAAATCTTGTTGATGTTAATAAATAAATATATAAAAGAAAAGAGTGTGTGGTTAGGTAAACTATAGTTATTTGCAGGTTTTTACATAATTACAAGCTTGTTGCTTAGTAAAACGTGGCAATCAAATAATCTGTCTTTACATGATTGTAATCAATGATTTTTTTTTTGACGTAAAAATAGAACCATACAATTTTTATCACGTAAATATCGAAACAGGCTCCCACGCAGACAAAAATGTGGTCGAATCTACACGATTTGCACACCAAATGATTTTCAAATCCATTTAGTGTAAAACTATAACATCATTTGTGTCTATTTTTTGTATAATTGGAACTTTTTGTTTTTGCTGAATTAACTATTTTATATTCTAATTAAAAAATAAGCAAAGGATGAGTCTAAAAAAAATAATTTATTCCTTATTAATTACAGGCCGTATCCACACTGTTGTACGTCCCGCCGCCGTCATAAATGACTAAAGACTTTCCGCGATTATTTTTCCGGCACGCGCAGTTTTTTCACGTCCGATGAAAAATCCGCATCTGCCGGATATTATCATTAATAATGGATCGGCCGTCGCCGCCGTCACCAACTTTATAAATTGCCGAGACAACCGTGAAAAAACCGGAGTCAAACCAGCTTTTGAGATGAGATTTTTAAAATACTTAAAAGAACCTTGTTTACTGTACATTGTTAAGTATCCATACGAACGCAAACGAACGGAAGATGTTAACGCAAGAAAAACTTGCACCCATTTGCACTAAACTTAAGAATCGCTTAAAGCAATTTTTATTTATTTTAAAACATTAATATTAAGAATAGCTTAAGCTTTAGGCGCTCGATACTGGGCCATTTAGTTAAAATACAGTCAGTGGATATTTTATCAAGATTAAGAAAGATAAGAAAAGCCTTAAGCTATTCCTAAATATAGTGCAAATGGGTGTTAAATTCTCGAATTCAGGTAGGTAGACTTTAAAGTAGACGCAGACGAATTAGACACGTTTAACCAGGTAAGTAATCTTTGTCAAAAAGTTAATAATTCCGATCTATTTTTGCAATGCGCAATCACATTCAACTTTATATTACTCCCTTAGTAATAAGTCAACTACGTAGGACCTCACCTAATTTAGAACTAAATTAGGGACGATGGTGAACTGACAAACCACAAGAGCAGGGAGTCAATTCTGCAAAATGTTTGTCATAATCGTCTCTCAGTGGTGTTTCAATAGTAGTATTTATTTACACTGTTGTAACAAGAACTGTGCAAAATAGCACTACCATTGAAACACCACTGGAATATCATTGTGACTAAGCATTAGCAGAATTGGGCCCCAGTTAGTACCTACCCTTTAGATGAAATCTACTATAGAAAAATATACAGGATGTTAAAAGACCTTTAACGAAGCCGTAATATATGCGTAGTGTACATCAAACTAAATAAAATATGTCATAATAATTGCTGGGAAACGACTTTTATTTTTAGTTTAAAGAAAATGGGTTTTATTTTTACATGCAATGAAACGCGTGCAACAACGTTTTTGTGTGTATAGAGGGTACGAGTAGGCGGTCAGGACCAAGTTTCATTGATTGGTATTGATATTTATTGCGGTTTTGCAACTTTAAACGATAATCTTTAAAAATAAATATTGACTTTGATCCTCAATAACTCCTTATCTATCAGGTTCCCAGATTTGGCCCCATACAAGAAAATGAAAGTAACGATGGGGAGAATACGTGGTTTTCGTTTTCGTTATGGGTCTTTTAACATCCTGTATAAGTGCTGTATATTTTTGATATTATGGTAGCACTTAAAAAATTGTATCAGAAAAAACTTTGCTGATGATATATCGGTGATAGTAACGGCAGACGGTAAGTTGTAGTTGTGACGGTAAACAAAGGACCATAAAACTGACATTTAGAATACTATTAGAAAAATGGATTGAAAATAATAACTTGATAATTAATGTTGACAAAACTAATCTCATAAATTTTAATAATTTCAATAAAAATCAGACTCTAAATTTAAATTCTACTATTGTTTTGTATGTTCGTGTAGTCTAATTTTAATCTAGATTGACATTTATTTCATTTATAATTAATTGCCTTGACATTAAATTGAAACGAATTTTAATACTATTGTTTTGTATGTACGTGTTGTCTCATTTTAATTTAGATTGACATTTATCATATTTGTAATCAATTGTTTTGACATTATATTGAATTGAATTGTATTTAGATAAACAAAATTGTATTCGACATCCAAAATAATAACTGATAAAGAAATTAAGTACCTACTTACATAAATTTGCATGCTATTATGTTAATGGTTGAATAGGCAGAACTTTTAAATATTATAAGAACTCCAGTGTACCCTAGTCAAATACAAATAAATAAATTTCATTTTCAATTTTAATTTCAAAATTTCAATTTCAATTTCAACTTACCGTTCATTGCATGGGTCTCTATACAGTAACGCTACATTTAAAACTAATTCTAAATGTAAACGGTATTAAAATAGGTATACACACATGCATCTTGTTTCAGTAATATATGGGAGGTCCAGTATAATCCCGGTGCGGCGGGTCCTCAAGACGCCATGATTTGTGTGCCGGGTCATCCCCCGGGCGTCCCCGCTAACAGAGCGCTATTTATGTCCCGGATTTCGTTGTCCACTTCAAACAAACATTGCGTTAAATTATAATATCACCGAGATCAAGGCGAAATTGATTTGTGTGACGGTTGTCGCTTCTGAACAGTTGTTTGTTTTACTTTAGGTAGCAATTATGTAGTATTTCACACATTGCAGCCTTACTGTGGTTTTATAACGTTGTTTATAGCTACTAAACTAAAAGACTAAGAATATTTTAAACTAGACTACACTTTCATAGTCAGAGAGAAATGAACCTGAAAATATGGCGGTATAACGTTGTCGAATTCTTTTTAGCTTTAGTGAAGAAACAACACTTAACTCTTATTATGCTGTAATTGTCAATATCTCACAGTCAATTTTAATTAAATTAATTGCTTCGTAAGTGTTTTCCCCTGCCCCGAAGTGACCATCTAACTAAAGTAGTCAACATCGTTTTGTTACGTTGGAAATGATCACTTTAAGCTTGTTAATATCCAACTTAATCTCGAATTTAAGATACATTTTATTTTAATCCCACAGCTTCACGCGATTACTCAAAATAATGCTGTTTTGTTGTTAAAGTACTAAAATGAAGAAGGACAACTGTGAAATCCAATCCGTATACAACGTAAAACAGTACCTAATATATAATAAGTATAACTATGAGATCTACTCATCTAATAATCTCAGGGGGGCTATTAATATCGTGATCAGAGACATTAGCCGGCCGAGGGCTGTGTGAGCACAAAACTTGTGAGCGCATAAATCGAGTCGACACTTGCCCATTCCCATACTAATGATTGATAGTACGATAGTGTATTATTCTTGTCGTACGCCAAGATTGCTAAGAAAACATTTGTTTGGATTGAAATGTTAAAGAAATTAGGTAATTGCTTGACCTCTTTGCTTGATCTGTTCCTCATTCCATTAGTTGATACGATAAGAATGATAATAGAGAGAGCAGGTTTATACACCGACTTATTTATCAATAATAATAATAAATAATTGCATAAAATCACACCAATCATCTTACGTTTGTACCCACTTTAAGTTTAATGAAAAACTTGTGATAAGGATACTAGATAACGGATAAACAGTTGTTTACAGTTTTTTTGTAAATACATACATAATATACATATTAAACACCCAGACCAAAACAAATATACATTGATTTTTGAATTTTTGCATTTTTCAATGCTATTTTTATACTTATGATAAATTTTAAATAGAAAAATATTGGAAAAAATTAACTCGGCCACAAGTGAATTCTCAGATGGGAATCGAACCCATGACCTTTGGAAATCCGGTCCAATGCTCTAACCGCTGAGCTACCGAGACTTGCGAACCACCGTCGAAATTCTCCAATACTTTTATATTTTAAATACGCTGTAGGCCAGCGTTGTCACATCAATGCTAGGAATATCCTTGCATTCGAAAGAAACATCTATTCAGGTGTTTAACGAACGATTAAGATGCAACAGCCAATAATTGATTTTTGAATTTTTGCATTTTTCAATGCTATTTTTATACTTATGATAAATTTTAAATAGAAAATATTGGAAAAAATTAACTCGGCCACAAGTGAATTCTCAGATGGGTTCGATTCCCATCTGAGAATTCACTTGTGGCCGAGTTAATTTTTTCCAATATTTTTCTATTTAAAATTTATCATAAGTATACAAATATACATGTTCATGCGCACAAATATTTGTCTTGTCCGAAGACGAACCCTCTGGGTAGAAGGCAAATAGTACCCCTGCGCTTATTTATCAATAACATTCGCTTAATCATTATTTATTCAAATTACGGGAACCGCTTAAAATGTATAGCCCTGACGAAGGCTAAACGTCTCCTCGTGTACTCAAAACATTGAGGATTAAGTAAGACTAACAGATTCAATACTCCAAATTGATAGGAAAACAGTGATAAATTCAGGAATTTCCTGCAAAACTGTACCGCCAAATAAACCATGTATGCATCGGCGATTCGCAAATCGCCATTATCGCCGAACGGACACCTATAAATAAATATGGCGGCAAAAATGGCGAACGTTTATCAGCCGGCGAAGTGGTCACCGGGGAACAGAGGCCCGTAATAAATGTTATTAGATAGCCCCTGGGCTTAGTTCCGATGGTTTTTTCGGACTTCTTTGCACCGCTCGGTTTTTGTTAATGCGTCTGGTCGCGGAAATAAATTGCGCTGGACGGTTTTAAATGAGCCGCAGTTACGGCTAAATCAGTTTTTGTGGGGGCGAGTAATTAAATGTTACAATTTTGGGATGTGTGCGTATTGTTGTAGCTTTTGTTGGCTGTTAATGCTTACTGAGTTTAGCTTGTATTATATTGATATGTGGTTTCTTTTGGATTTTGACTTGAAAGCTACGGAGTACTGAGAAAATAGGCATAAGAGTTAAATTAAGTAGGACAGACTAGACTAATTGACTAATAATACCATCTTTAAATTAGACATTTTTCAATTAGGAGAGCCAGGGGCCCGTAGACAAAGTAACATCGTTATGTAGTAAAACGATAATTCGATTCGTAATTGTCTATATGCGCCAATTAACTTGCGGTAAGACCACGTGATTTAGCGCGGCTTATGCCAATCCGCCAATCCCATACATTTAATTCTTTTCGAACTTCGTTATCGTTTTTGAATTGGTACTTTTGCTAGGGGCCCAGTATAGTAATACTGTGACAGAAGTTTTTAAACGATCACCTAAATTTTCGAACAGCCTACTTATTTGAGTAAGGCATACCCAAAAGTCCCAAACCTTTCAGTGTGTGTTAATTTGTTCAATACACATATGATTATCACTAAATGATCCCATTAGTTTTGAATTGGATCTCAATAAACAATACCATTAACATGGACGAACGAAACGTAGGGGTAATAGACCTCTATGAAAATATCGAGGGGTAGAAAAAAGGCAGGAACATGAAAATAGTTCTGCCAAACACTCGATATGTTTGCGCGATGCTCGGAGCCTGTCAAAAGCATCGGTAAACGATTCTCATCGGTTATTTACCTGCGACATGGAGTGAGCTACAAATTGGCAGATGCTGAAAATGCCACTCTACTCTTATCTTCACCCTGGACTCTAAGTATTGAGCTATAGAGAACAAAATCGAACAAAAGACCCGCATAAGCAGTGTTTGACAGCGAACGCTCGATTTGACTTCACCATGATAGAGTTATGAAGCTAGTTGCAGCTGAATATTTTTGCAGCGAATATTTTGTTTTAGTTACACAGTTCACTGGTTCCTTAAAGGAAGCGTAGGTGCTGCCAGAAAATTGGGCATTATAATATTGATAAGCCTACAAAAACCTTTTTTTATTTACTGCAAAATAAATGTACCTTAAGTATACACATTGATTTCTAGTTATAATGTACATAATGATAAAACGCTTATATTTCATTAAACATGAGGTTAAATATCGATTAGGCTGAAGGTCGAAGGACCTGCTAATGTACAATACTTTGGGCTTCGCAGATTGTTGCGTTGCGTTGTAGTCATATGCGTGATGCTTGTTAAATAAGAAATATATTTGATTTTATCATTAAAAACCCATCAAATACATAAAAACTGAACTTCAGTTCAGTTCAAAGTAAAATTTATCGGAGATAAGAATCACTAATCTGCACAATATAGTAATTTACTAGCCGATTACCTTTACAGCGTCTGTGGTCACAGGCCAAATGCATTTGACGGGCCTCACAAAGATAGTAAAATTTTGAATAATAGATGATTAAAATAAAATTTCATAATAATTCTGTAGAAAGATTTATATCACATTGCTGCTTTTTAAATTGGCATCGTCATACTCGCAGAATACCTAGGAGGAACTATTTGTACAATGAATATTATTGACATCGAAATCTACGTAGTTGAATATCATAATAATAGTTATAAATATAATTTGTTTGTTATAATCAGCAAGTACACAGAGCGCGGTGCCTGCAGGCGCCGGCGCGGCCGATATTACCGATAGTGTCAATACTGGCAAGCCTCCAAACGGTCATACGCTTTCATGATATTGGTGACGATAACGATATCGATGTATACTATATTGTATAGTATTATTTTGTAGCTATTCTCGTTTGAAACATAAGAAACTTTGTGTTAGAGAATTCGGAGTATGGGGATCACGGTAAGCAATGCTGTTAACCCCCACAGCGCTGCGTCATTTAATTAAAAGGAAAATAAAAAAAATTAATGAGTGGTAGCAAAATTTTGAAAATTCAAAAGTACTTGATTAATGAGTGTACTTAAATAAAAACATAATTTTATTTTCATTTTAATAGAATTAGTAACTGTTTAACTGAGCTTAATAAGTATTCAACCACGCTTGGAATTCCAAACGTGGTTATAACCTATTTTGTAATTGCTTAAAGAAAACGACACACAACTGCATTTAGTTGTTCATTTAGTAGCAAAATGTTCCCCAAACGTGCTACGAGCTACGAGAAATTTCGTAGTGTCCACCGTAGCATTTTTCACGCCTCAAAAACTTGACAAGCACTTTTTGCTCGAGCAACTTGAAGTAAAATCAAAAATTCACACTTCGCTAGACGAGACCCTAAGCTCGTTACGACCGCCACTAATTACGGCCGCAATTCCGAAGCTTAAAATTTGAAACTGTGCCCCATCGTGTTGTCTCTATCTTGCATACGTGAAACAATGTTACTGTATCGGACACTGTGTGTGTCGCAATAAAACAATGATCAGTAGGTACCGTTACGTTTTTTTACAAATTGAAATATTTTGTCGAGTATAAATTGCGTTTCATCTGTAATTGTATTTCGATAGGATTTAGATCTGCCTTGTTTTATATAATGGTGCTCTTAAACGGGCCATATTTTATTGCATTTTTTGGCCGGCAACTATTGTTGTCTCACGCTGACTTCATATGCAACAGCAGAAAAATTGCTACTAAAAATAACAGCAGAAACATTGCTATTATCTTTTTGAATATGGATGATTCCTGTGACGTTTTAAGTTTGACTGTTTTAGAGATGTCCCATAATAAAATCCATCGATTTTTTCTAAGAGTCAATGTACTTACTTTTGGAGAAATAACAATATATTTTACAACTTTTTCGGCCATGTGGAAGCCGGCTATATAGCGTAACTTATATATATCAACGCTTTCAGGAATATGGGATTTCCTTCTGGCCTTCCCTTTTACTGGACGTCAGCGCCCGCGTCTGTCGAGCAGTGCTCGTGTGTCACGCACACACGAGCACTGCTCGACAGACGCGGGTTAAGTAAAACTGGCCTTATTGGATCATAAAGGCGTCTATATTTAACGTGGTATATAACTGCGTAATTCTGACCTTACCAAATCGGACCAAAGAAGAATAGAATTCGCTTTCGGAAATATGGAGTATCCTTCTGGTCTTCACTTTAACTGAGCGTCAGCGACCGCGTCTGTCGAGCAGTGCGCGCGTGTTGCGTGGGTAAACGGGTTAAGCCTAACTGGGCGTAATGGCTCCTATAACTCGCTGCATACTAACTGCGTATTTCTGACCTGACCATAGTAAAGCAACCCAAAGAAGAATAGAAAACGTTTTCAGAAATATGAGGTTTCCTCCTGGTTTCCTATTTACTGGGCGTCAGCGACCGCGTCTGTCGAGCAGTGCTCGTGTGTGCGTGGGTAAACACCGGGTTAAGCCTAACTGGCCTTAATGAATCGTAATGGCCCCTATAATTCGCGGCGTAACTAACTGCCCATGTGGGGCCGCCCCCCTTGGAAGCGAGCCATATCGCGTATGACAGGCGATTCTCTTTTTAAATTTTAGCATAGCGCTGGCGATTTTGTGTTACGTGCTCAGATTTTGCTCGGCGGTGAGTGACGCGGAATGACCTGTGTCGGTTAAGAATATATGAATGCAGTTTTCAGAATAGAAGCTGACTTTGAAACAAGAAATTGGATGGCAAGTTTGTTAAAGTCATGTTTGATTGGTGTATAAAATCTCCGGATTGAGAGTGTACGGTTAATTTATGCATATACAGACTCGTAGCTAAGCGCCCCGGTGAATATCTGACAAATTACATCGTTTCATCATAAAAGTAAATGAAAACAAATGCAAACTCTTACAAACAAGTTTCCTAGCTTTGATTTAAGAGTTTGCATAAGAATCACAGGTAGCAAATGTTTATTTAATAATAAGAGCATAGATAAAAAAATTAAAACCTAAAATTTATTAGAAGAATCTTGTTTACTTAAAAGAACTTAAGTTTGCAAATAGACCAAGTGGCTTATTTCAAGTGCCTGCTTGCAAAATAGTAAACACAAGCAAGAACGTCGCAACAGCCGGCGCCCCAGCCTTCAACTAAAGCCCGAAAGAGCTCGTTACTCCTTCTGTAATTTATTTAATTGCGCTGTGGCGGTAATTATTCATGAAATTACGGCAATTACGTCTCGAGAAACAATTATTTATTGTGCAAACTTGACTCTTAACTCACATTTTATTCCATAATGCATCGCAAGATAGCGAGTGGACGGAACTGCTCTGTTTCAAGACGTTTAATTTGTTTTTTAATTGCGTTTTAGATATCCAGCTTTATTAATGTTTTATAACAACGATCTTTCATTTTACATGCAATTTTTTTTAATATTTTATCATCTAATCTAAAGAAGATTTTCGTACATTATACTTGTATAATATAAATTTTATTTTCACCTCAAACGCTCTGAAAAGGAGGTTTGGAGGTTTTTAGCGCGGCAAAGTACTTTTTTAATTTAATATCTAAAAATATGTCATAATGCGTTCCGAATCGCACTATTGACTTTTTTGTTATATTTGATTCTTAATTTAAATAGCTTTAAATTTATTATAATACTTCGTTTTGGTTTTATTATATTATTTTAGTTCATTGAATCATAAAAACAATAACAATAAGATTAAAATATTTGTTATAAGAATTTTATGTTAGGCTGGGTGACATTTCACAAACTATAATTGGATTTCGGACTGTGAACATAAATCTTTATTTTTAAATTGTCTTTGTCTTGTACCTAATGTCAGTGTCAACTTTTACATTTATTTATTTTAATCGTTTTATTCTTATTAATAAGTAGCAATATATTCCTAATTTAAATAACTTTGAATTAACTATAATACTCCCTTTTTTATTATTTTAGTTTTTTATATCATTAAAACAACGAGAGTAAGGTATATTTAGATTAAACTTTATGTTTAAATTTTTTTTTACCAGAGGTTGGCCGCGGAAACAACCATAAATGTTCCTCGCTGTTTTGAGGTGAAAAATTATGTGTTGCGCTCGGCAGAAAAGTTTTTAGCATCTTGTACCTTTGAAATCCTCGCTTCGCTCAGGATTCACTCTTTCCTAGAATCCTTCACTTGCTTAGATTTCAATAGAGTTAACTCGCCGTTAAATAACCAACTTTCCAGCCTTGCATAACAAATAACTATTTCCGTTTTATTTATTTATATAGCAGTGATCTACCATATTTAACATTAAAAAAGAAACGACTTGTCCTTTTGATTACTTAGAAATGGTTTGTTTTGTTGAAGCCTTGGACAGTGGGTCTGGAGAAATTAACTCTAAACCGCTTCCATGGTAGGTAACACAATAAAATTTCTCGGCGGTCTGAAAGGGAACAACAAGAGTCCGCCGCGCCGGTCTGTCGGTGTCCTGCATATTAATCACAGTGGCGCCATCTGGGCCTCCACTGGACTCATGGCGAATTAAAATGTTTGGGACTCTTGACCAATATGTAACATTTGGTGGAATTATCCCGGCCGTTGTTAATTTGCAGCTAGTTTAATTTCGAGTTAAATTAACAAAAATATTCATATATGATAAAAAAACTTAATATTTTTTATTACTTGTATCTTATTATGTTTCAATATGAAACAATGTAAGTCACATGATATTATTTATATTGTTATTTTGTAACTTTCTTTTCTATAGATGTTTTATACAATAACAATAACACCAGACCAGACTCAGTCCGTTAAAAACAAACATCTAACAATCAAATGACCAATATTGCCCTCGACTTAACAAATGGATAGTAAAACCCCGTCTGAGGCCCGAGGCAACCAAGCAATAATAAAAAAAATGAGTTCTATGCATATCTTCACAAAGATTACATTGCTTTGGCACGGGCTACTGATTGTAAGGCGTCTGTAGTACGCATACGTGACAAATTCATTTTTGGGTTAGCTTTAATTTGTTTGCCGGCGCGCAGCTATTTGGAAAATGCCATTTCTCATTGAACAGATTACCGAGATTACGAATTCATTAGGGAGGCTATATCTTTCGCTCGTAGGGTCTTGCCTAATTGATATCGTGCACGTGTAGTGTGTGAAAACGATTAGGATCGAGGAATTTTAGTGAAATTTATTTCAATAACCGACCACCGTTTACGGTTATGGTTCAAGAATGAGATTTGTTTCCTTTTTTTTACGATAATTTGTAGTGATAACCATCTTGATGTAATAAAATATATGGCTGAAAAAATGGAATGGTGCCGTTAATACATTTGTATAATCGGGGAACTTCCCGGTTGACCAGTAGAGATTTTTGAAGAAACGATTTCTCGGAAAGTACTAATGTTAAGGAAATAATTTATTATTCAAATGATATACTAGTTAATGTTCTATTAATTGTAATATATCTATTAC
This sequence comes from Chrysoteuchia culmella, assembly GCA_910589605.1. Taxonomy (NCBI): domain Eukaryota; kingdom Metazoa; phylum Arthropoda; class Insecta; order Lepidoptera; family Crambidae; genus Chrysoteuchia; species Chrysoteuchia culmella. Next base: position 8,914,991 of record OU342647.1, on the reverse strand, counting down.
TTTTTTTTAATAAAGCTCTCTAAAAAAATTCTACTGGTCATCCGGGAAGATCCCAGACTGTACTATCTATTTAGGTGGTATGGTTGCTTAAAACTTTTCTTTATTCTTTTGCTATCTGCAACTATAAAAGAGGAGCTCTGTAGTTTGTGGAGTGGTTGGCAAGATGAGTTGAGGCGCTTAAGCAACTTTCGCAACAAAATGCGTTAGTTAAGCTTTATGTTGTCATTGTTATAATAGCATTCTTCAATTGAGCCATCAAATAGAATTTTAATTTCATCAACCGGTAGTTTCCGATTTTATTTAAATCATACAAACAAACATCTCAGCTTTATTGCGCAAATTTAGGCGCGTATCTCAACGGGCATGAAGTTTCAGTCGTCTCAATTATCCGCGGCGGCGCCGGCGGGTTGGGGTTCTATGCCCGTGCAGTGCAGATCGCCCGCTGACACCACCACATGACGCGCCCGTTGGAATAGTCTTCCCCAAGAAATGATCTATCAAAAACGTTGCTTATATCCAACTGGAAATGTCACATTTTATTTTATTTAAACAAACAAATTAATGTCTCAGCTCTATTACTGCAGTTACTGTTTACAGGTTCAAATATATGCGCGTATCTCGACGGGCGTGAAGTTTCAGTCGTCTCAATTATATGCGGCGGGCGGAGAGCGGGTTGCGGTTCGATGCCCGTGCAGATCGCCCGCTGTCATCGCCACGTGACGCGCCCGTCGCGCCGCCGACTCGTTAACGACTCGCCGAGTTTATTAATTAAATATTGTTATTGATAGTCAAACTTTACAGCATACACTTACTCGTATATTTATTCTTGTATATAGCTAATGCTATGTAGATATGGGTTTCGATGAAGAAATTGGGGTAAAATATTTAGCGAAATATTTATTTTTATGATAAATAATTTGGATGAAAATATTTAGAAATAGGTGATAACTCACGCATATTATATGTGGATATTGCCTGCTTAAACAATTGTACTGAAAGGGTACAAATGTATTTGTTATTCAAGATACTTAATAAATTACTCCGATGGTTTAGCGACCCGAAATAAATACCTAGGGTACACATTTCATTTAAAAAAAAAATCCACAAATATAATTTGTGTTATAAAATGATTACGAGTAAATCTGACACATACATAAACTTACTGAGCTATCAAACAGCTCCTTTTATCATAAGCAGACGTGATTACAAGTTTCACCAAGTCCAACGGCATTCCTCCGGGTACCGTCGGCGCGCGACCAATAATCCCCATTGTGATATTAATGCTCAATCAGATAATTCCACACCTTTACCCGCATACCTAATAAAGGTGGTAATCAGTATTCTTGGCAGTTTTGCGATAAGCCAGGATCCGCGCAGTCGCGATACTGACGACTAATCGCAGGCTTTGCCGCCGTCGGCAGATAATCCGGCCCAAATTATAGGGGCGCTTATACAGATCGTATTATTTAGCTGTTGAGGTGAGACCTGGCTGGAGTTTGCTACGCTGTTAATTTTAGACGATTTAAAACCAACAGTTCTTGGTAGTTTATATGTGATTTCATTTATATAGTAGCATTTATTGTTTAACGTTTCTGTATGCTTGGACAACCGATGATACTTTAAAAATATTTCAAGAATAATAAAGCTTTATAGAGTCGAAGTCAAAATAACCTAATTATTATGTAAAATATATGCTTAAAGTAAACAACCGATTGTCCTCTTTTAATATGGTTTTTATTTTCGTCGTATTAAAGGAAAACTGTACTGAAATTTTCCTATTGTTTATGCAGTTAGAGTTGTAATTAAATATACTAACTTGTAATCTATTTCAAATAACATATAGTAACTTGTAAATAAATAAAAGGCAGTAGCCAAACAATACTTATGACATAGACCCCTACAATGTAAACATAAATATACCATTGAAATCCATTATGAATTTCAAAACTTAGTTACCCTAATAAACCGTCAAATCTAAATGGAACTGCGAACCTACACAACCGCAACACGTAAATAAATACGCTGAAAAATGCAAAAGGAAAAATAAAAGAGGAATAATGGCGGATATAAAAGAGGACAGTTTGCGTCACAAAGCCACATGCGGGCCTCAGATATTGACAGTAAATTTCATTCATACGGCATTAGTGCCGCGCCATCAGATACAGGGATATCTCTCGCAAACAATGTCCGTGGAATCTAAAAGAATAGACAGGGAAAAATATTTTTTAGTTTGCTTAACAAAAGTAGGTGAATTTTTGCAAAAACAACTGTGAATAAACGTTATGTTTATGATTGTGTAATTTTTGCATTTTTCAATGCTATTTTTATACTTATGGTAAATTTTAAATAGAAAAATATTGGAAAAATTTACTCGGCCACAAGTGAATTCTCAGACGGAAATTGAACCCGCGACCTTTGGAAAGCATTGGACCGGATTTCCAAAGGACCGAGTAAATTTTTTCCAATATTTTTATATTTAAAATTTACCATAAACGTTATGTTTTTTAATATAATTACAAGTCAAAATAACGGTCAATGATAAATAATTATTATTACACAATGCCAGCAAACTTACTAAAACTCGCAGATATAAATAATAATACCAAGAGCCTGATCAAGTAATTGATAATGGCTAAACGACTAACCGACATATTTAAAGCTCGAGTAAATAGGCTTTTTCTAGGCAAGCTCGCTCCATCCACTATAACAGTCTGTAAGGTAAAAAAATCGGCCAAGTGCGAGTCGAATTCGCACATGAAGGGTTCCGTCTTTCACCCAAGGTTGCCTGGAAGAGATTGCTATGTAACAATAAGACCGCCTATTGCGTGTTCCTCTTTTTGTCATTTTCTCTGTATGTGTTTGTTTTTGTATCGTGTCCAATAAAGTTTCTATTATTATTATTATTTACTACTATATTTTTTCGTCTGCAAAAATAACTTTGTTTTTCATAGTGTCCGTATGAATGACAAAGTTATATATACGGTTTTGGAAAATGGTAACGTGCTATAGCTCTGAAACTGCTAAATATATTTCGTTCAAACCAATTTTCGTTGATTTTTTTTTATTAAGATCTACTTTTTCTTTGTTTTCAATCTCTTATTTCAAAAGTTAGAGGGGAAAAAAATCAGTTTCAGTTCAATGTATGGGGAGCCCCCCCTTAATATAACTTATTTTTGTGTAAAAACCGTAAAGCGGTTTACAGAATACATCTACCTACCAAGTTTCAACTGTGTAATAAAGTGGCTTTGACATACATCGGACATGACGAATCTTTAAGGGTTCCGGGTTTTTGCCATTAGGCTACGGAACCCTAAAAAAAGACTAAAAGATTGCTACGCTTCGTAGTATTGTGTCGCTCCGTAACATACTTTTTACGCTCCTGTGCTACGTGACTACGACAGTAGCCGATCTTTTCCGTACAAACGAATTAAATAGAATTGACGACTGCAGAGCAAAGTAATATTAGAGTTTACAAATGAGTTTAAACAAAGATATTACGCTTCTTTTATGACTTTCGTAACAAAAGCTATTGTAAATGTAAAACACTAATAATACTAAAATAATAAATCAACATTTTACCCGGAAAATTTCTTATAAAGCAAACGACATTGCGAATGATCCGGTCGTTATTTGTACAGTAACAAACACATGTTGTACGTATCAAATCCCGGACGGGCGGCCATTCTTCAAGTTAAGCCAATATTTGGCCGGACGACTTCCGCGAATGTGACCCGGTAATTTATCGCCGGACAAACTGAACTTTATCGAAAGAAGGAGAATAACTTTATTATATAGTGACCGGAAGTTAGGGAGCCGACGCTCGAGTCACGGTACAGCTGCAAGCAAAAGTGTTATACACGCCCTTGAATTTTCGTGTCCCTATCCCTATAAAGATACTTCGTTTTTTTATGGAGAATGAGTAATACTGGTCGGATTTTTTATTCACTAGAGTAGTTTGCCAGGGTGCCAATGTAATTTTGTAAGAATAATAATGATTAAAAAATATAGAAAAATCCCTACTTCCTTAACCGTCGCGCTGCCGTCACTATTTAAAATTTCAACATAAATATAAATAAGTAAGTATAGCGATAAAATATCTCCAATGATTCACGTTACCATAAAGCTGCATAATTATTTCATTGAATTATTGCTTCCGACGGATTATTAAGTCAGGGTTTTATACATTATTTTATCATTTTTCAATTTACGTTTAAACCGTCGTGGGTTTTTCAATTTTTTTAATTATCTCTTCATTTTTCAGACAGCACTTTATGTTTAAAACATGATTATTCCTCTAGAGCACTGTTGTAAAGAGGTACAATGTATGCTCTATGGTATCACTTGAATATGGTTCGAATGAAGTTTGATTCGAAGCATATTCTGACTGACAGGATTTGTTTCTGTTGATGTCAATTTGTTTTTTTTTTCTTTTTTTTGTCTGTTTTTTGTAAACACAATAAAAATTATAAATATAATTTTAATATTTATATTTTATCATATTTATATTTATATTTTAATAATTATAATTTTTATTTAGTGCAAAAGTTGTTTCTGTCTTACGTTCATCATCAATCACTGTGCTAGTTGTTATTGTTGTAGGTTTTACCATATCTACAACAAGCACCTACCAAAACTTTATTATTCCAATCAAGCTGCTTTTAAATGGCATAGTCTAGATTCGAATCTAGACTATGCCATTAAAAATTTTGGATTTATTCAAAATATATTATTGCTTTTTTTTTTAATTCTGTACAAAGCAATGACTAAACTTGTCGTCTACAATAATGCAACAAAATTCGGGTAAAATATTTGCATTCTTAAAAAACTATTTTCTCAAATTGTGCATAAACACAATTATCTGAATAGTCAAGTTTTGAAAATAACCTCCTCAAGTGATAAAGAGTTTCATGGTTATCTTAGTTAATACAGTTTCCATACGCCCAATGAAATAAAAATTTAATTATGCATGTTTTTCTGATTTTATTATAATGTTTTCTATTTTCTTTTTATTTGTCTAAACATCTTAAGTGCAAAATGCAATAAGATAAGAAAAAAACAGTTGAAAATTATAAATGTCTTTCAATATAATTTTCTGCTCGATAGTACTCAATGCTAAAGTTCAATCATCTCTTTTGGAAAACAAAACATATTTAGGTAATGTCACAACCTTTTTTTGTAGCTTTATTAAGTTGACAATTATAATGTTAATGTTTCTTTTTATTATAATTTCCATTTAACTTAAAATAGATGCCTGAGAAATTACTCGTGAGCCGAGTCGAGTTTTTCTAGTACTTTTCTATTAAAAATTAACTTAAAATAGTTTTTAGAAAGCTACAATTGCAATGTAATAAATATGCTATATGATACTTTCTAACAGTGAATGGTACAAGCAGCCTCTATACCTATGATTTATATCAACCCTTTTATGAAATTTTTCCTCGGCATCGCCGACTAATGGCAAAGTAACAACATAACTTTTGTTCTCTCAATGAGCATCGGCATTCCGTCCAAATATGTGGCAGCGGCCATTGTGCTCACGTTTCGGAAGCGTTTCGGAAACATTTCGGAAGTCTGCCGCCGTCCTTCCACGCTAATATTCTTTGGACCGTGCATTTCTTTGTAGTCGGCGTTCTAAATATGAGTGACATTTTTCATTGGGTGTACTCGTACTTTGAGGTATTTTCTCTGAAATGAATAGTTTAACTGTAAATGCTTTTAAGGTAATAATAAAAATAGCTGACCCTTGCCCACTTCACTCAACAGGATGTAAAACATTTTTACTTGCGATGAAATTATCTCACAATCAATAAATTAATTAATTTAGCCTATGTCACTATATTGTAACTTTCTGCTGGTGGCAGTATTTTCAAATCGGTTCAGCAGTTCCAGAGATCACTTATTACAAACAAACTCTCTTTTTAATATTAGTGTAGAAAAAGTTAAATAAATTAAGGGAAAAAACATTTTCTTTTAAAAGTAATACGACAGAACTAGTAAACACACAGTCAAAAGCTTAAATTACAATAAAAACAAAAAATAATAATTTGGCCCCTATAGATTTCCTAACTACGAAAATGTAGTCAATGTAATTGTGGACACGTTACATTGTTTGATGGGCATTATTTAAAACTAACTAAAAATACGTGTTATCCAAATTAAAAGTTGATTAATAATAAAACCATTGAACAACGCCTTTAGCCGCGTTGCTATAGGACTAAAACACGTTCATTTTATTTTAAAACAAACGCAACACAAGATTCTGGGAACAAAGTAAGTGGCTCTTTGTGACCGGAGCTCCCAACTTAAACTGGCATCAAAGAAACTAATTTTCCACTGATAGATACATGTGAGACAAATGGGTATAAAGGGCACTCGACATTTTCATAGGAGACGAGTCGCTCGGGGCGACAGCGCCTGAGATCACTTTGTAGAATTAGACGGGCTTTATAACCTTCGCTGGACGGACGGACCACGGTAAGGCAGAGTTAAGGTTTAACATAAACAGACAAAGTTGACTTAAAATTGAGACGTGCCATTAGCTTTTATGTTCACAACTTAACCGTAGATTGTTTCTTTAAGAATTTCTTTTTAGTGAACATAGTCCGTTAAAAGTCAAAGATAAGTATGACCACAGATGTGACTTCGAAATTGATCACATATTGTTCTTAATTTGGTGCATCCGCTACAGAGTTTTATTAAAATTTGTGTCGTGCAAATGTTAAGCTTGTCAAGAATTAAAATTATAATATGTTGCAAATGAGATCCGAACAATATCATTGATGATATTATCATTAGTTCAGAAGCTATTCAAATAACACTCAAGGGAGATCATTTTGCATGACTGACGACCGTTTGCGCAGGGATACTAAACCCACCTTCTGCGCCATAGGTCCAGAGTTCGATCCTCGGATAAGACAAATATTTGTGTGCATGAACATGTATATTTGGTCTGGGTGTTAAATATGTATATTATGTATGTATTACAATAAAAATGTATATAAGTATGTTTATTCGTTATCTAGTATCCATAACACAAGTTCTTCATAAATTTAACGTGGGCTAGATAATTGGTGTGATTTTATGCAAATATTGATATTTTTATTTATTTAACACTATGTATCTGTCATAGAGTATAAAATCCAAATAAACTTAACTAAAAAAAATAAAAAAATAGGTATCGAAAATGTATATTATCAATATATCAAAAGTACTTAAACCGAAAACTTCATAACATTTCCCAAATCACTGAATACAGATACGTAGATGGCTCTTTATAAAGTTATCAGGAAGGCTCCTTAAAGACGAACGGCTGAATGTGCCCAGTGGAGCATGCAGACTTGACAGTATCATATCGCAGTAGGAGCCAAGTGGACACAAATGGAAGTTTATTGGACGGACTTTCGTTGGACGGACCCCGCGTTCCACGCGCTACACAAAGAACTTGGCTTTTTGAACATTTTATTTGTCAGAGTAGTTTTTGTGACGTAGGTATGTTATTATTATTTTTTAACAACGTAGTTGGCTTTAAAGCCGATATTAAAGTGGAACTTGTGACGTATATATTTTTTATGACAACAATATAGATGTATATTTATGATAAAGATATGAGTTAAGACTTTGAATTGGGATTATTGATTGCATGTAATATTGCTTTCTTTGAACGATTATACGAACAGATATAATTTTTTATCTTGTTCGTAAAACATAAAATACTTATTCGTTTAGTAGTCTGCCTATTTTTACACTTCCACTGATTTAGTTAAACGCGTTCACACAGTATAGGAACACGTGTTAACAACCATAACCGGGACGGTTAACTGCCGAACTTAGCACTTTGTGAAATATGGCGCAGTGTGGAACAACCCTTATCGCCTCGCCCGATTTTGTTTTATGGTGTTTTTAAAGAATGCCTGATGTTGTTTCCAACGCTTTTTGTGTTATAAGTCTTCGTTGAATATGGACTTAAGATTTTACTTATTACGCGTCCTTAGAACAGAAACGAGAAATCATTAACCGACTACACACTCTCAATATATTGACATTACAGTCAAGTAATTTTATCACTTTCAATATATTGTCAGTATATTGATAATTTATTTATGGTTGTGGAGCACACACAACGGAAAAATGGGAATGACATTATATTGACAATATACCTACTGATATGAATGGAATATCAATATATTGATAGTGTGTAGTACGATTAATACATTGACCATTTTTTAACTCATATAAGTAAAAAGGTGTCTGAATTATTTGACAACACGCAACTTAAAACATTATTCAGATAAAATCTTAGACAATCGAACCCGTAATGGGGAAACACTTTATCTATGAAACATATTGAATACTAGCGGCCGCCCGCGGTTTCACCTGCGTGGTTCCCGTTCCCGTGGGAATATCGGGATAAAAGTACTATGTTTTTATCCAGGCTATCTTTTATCTGTGTGCCAAATTTCAGCCAAATCGGTTTAGTAGTTTTTGCGTGAAACAGTAACAAACTAACTAACATACTGATATAATTTCGCTTGCAGGCCGCATAAAATTACTTTTAATACAGCGAATGACCGGAATATGGCGCTCTTAAAAAATGAAGGTACTAGTTTGAATTTTTATTCTTTGTAATATTCAGCAAACTCACCAATATTGATCAATTTTAGACTGCACTCAATTTTGTCTTAATAACATAAAAAATAATTACCTTAATACTTTACTCAAACAGCTTACTCGCTGTCTCACCTATACAACCAGATATATACGAAAAACCTATAGTCATATATTTATACGGCATAAGTCGAATATAAGTATCATAACTTTGCAAGAACAGGTGCTGCAGAACGTTCACAATATATCGGGGATTTTTATAAAGGGCTCGGAAAAAGTACGATCGTTATCATTTAAGGGACCCATTTACAGGAGTAGCATTAGCTTTAGTACCTCCTTAAGCTTTTTTACTTACTTCATAAAGTTTAAGTTCCTTTGAAATCAATCATGTTGAGATCTGACAACATAGCTAAGGAATTAAGGTGTTGTCAATATGAAACGTTTTCGTTTTCTTTTGAGGCTGAATTAATACCTCCGCGACCTGTGTGACTGTTGGCTAAAATAACTTTTAATACTACAAACTGTCTCTATAAATAGTAAAGAGTCTTTATAACTTTTATAAATAGGCGATTGTAGTGTCGTCGTGATTCGTTTCGGGTTTCCACGAGTGCTTTAGGATTCTTTACACAACTTCACACATTGCACTCAGTTTATAACACACTGTACCGGTATTGCTGATAGTTAATACTAATAACTTTAATCACCCCGTGAAAGGTAAACACGATGGTCCGATTAAAATAAGAGTATAGTCAAAGTTTAATGTTTACGTTAAAATAGATTGAACTTATCGCGTACGTATTAAAAGTCTTCGACTCAATTTTGTACTGGAATTCTAAATCCATTGTGCTGTCGATCGTACAGCTCTTAAAAAAGTCTAAAATTACTTTCCATCGTCTTTTATTTTTGTATTGCATTTCCTCTGCTTCAGTTTCACAAGGGGTTGTTTTATTCAAGAGAACAAAGAAAAAGAAATTAAAAAAAGATCGCTATTTCAAAATTCGAACTTCTTTGGTAGGTAGAGTTTTTATTTTTTATATAATTAGTCCCGGGTCACACCTTTGCGGCTTCTCTTGAACTTTGACCAGGAATCCTGTGAAGTGCGTATTGTGTAAAACGATCTTTCCTCGTCGACTAATGCCGGAGGTTTCAGAGACGGCAAACAAACTATAAGCCTATATTGTGTAAATTGAATAGCTACCTAAATGCTTTGTGTAGTTGATTGGGGGTTAGTTTGGTTAATTAACTACTTGAAACTCTAAACTTGAGTTGACAAACATGTCGATGAAAATAATTCTATATGTCTATTTATAATACGAACGTGCAGTAAAATATCCGATATACCCATAACCGAAACAAGGCAGTAAACTTTAATCTCCACACATAAATCGCTGCATTAATTTTACAACACAAATGTAACAATTTAGTAGTAGGCAAGTAAGCACTTAGTTATACGCCTTAGGCGGCGCCCTAACTTGAGCAGCCCTCCCTTACCACTAAACAAATTTGACAGCTCCAAGTTATACCAAGTTTGCGTATGTCAAAACAAAGTTACCTTTACCACCCTCAAAATGTTACCAGTTTCTATGGTCTTGAAATTAAGTCGATATTCGTAACGATTTTGTTTTACCTGCTGAATTATTAAGTTGGCACTAAGTATTAAAGTTTCCACGGACTAGTTAGCATTGTACCCACGTTGAAACAAGTTGTCATGATTATTAAGGTATTTAGCGTTAGCTGAAGTTGTCGTATGTTAGTTTCCGAAACTGCTGGTGCTGGAAAGGCAGGTGGGCTGTTCACGGTCTATAGAGCATGAAGACTCAGCTATAATGTTCTGCCTTCTTTCACAGATTATATATATTTCTATACTAGTAGTATTAGGTGTACCCGATTGGTCAGAGTTGGCACTAAGACGAAAAGAATGGCTTTATTGTTGAAGGCCAGGACCCATCTTGGGTCCCCGAGCCACAACAATAAGTAAATATGTAGACTAGTACTAATTTGTTTTACTACATAGACGTGACTAAACAACAAAAAAATATGAACATAGTATAATCGTTTGTCATAGTCGACACAGATTCGATTCCATTTCCATGTTTTTCTTATAATTTTCCTTTGCACAACCCCTTTTCTCCTCGACGCCAAAAGATGTCAATACTTTTCAAAGTATACTTTGTGATACTTTCTCTAAAAAGTCTTATCACCGGTGCGTAATTCTTAGTATGAACAAGTTTTACACAGCCTAAACTAACAACTAAGATTGTTCAAATGGCAAATGTTGGGAAAGTTAACTTTTAAAGTAATTATATGAATGGTCCGATAATTATAATATGTCTGATTATTAATAACTAAATCATGAGCAGAAAGGGGTTTGTGTAGCTTTGCATGGACTAGTGGCCTAATTTCTTTTTCAGCGACAATTTTTTTTATTACTGTTCTAAAGCATGACAATCAAGACATAGATATATCTGACTAATTAACTTTATCACTATTTTTTTCGTCAGTAATACAATGTAAAGTCGATAAAAGTCTGAAATCTCGGCTCCGTTAAAGTTTAGCTATATATTTTCCATAGGGAGATTTTTGTATTTTACTTCCGTTAGTGGTCGCCATTTTCGACTTATAGTTGAATTTTGACAACTTTTTATAAAAAAATTAAAACCGACTTCAAAAAACTAAAAAGCAAAAATAAACCTTTTGGAGTCGGATCCAGCCAAGGCAAGAAAAATAAAATAGTAGCACCGCAAATTAGAGTGTTTTTATTTCACAATTTTTAAAGGTAGAAGAGGTCCCGTGCCTACGCTGATAACATTATGACAACTCCTCATCACCTTTTACAAAATGCTGGTTTTCCCGGTGCAGGGACGTTACGTCTTCTCATCAGTTCCACTTCACCAAATGGTGCATTCCGGAAGCATATGCATAAGTTACTATAGAAAACACCGAAATCGCTATAGGAGTGCCTATAATATTTGAAGAGTTCCCTGGATTTCTCCAGGATCCCAACATCATATCCTGCCATGATGACAATGGGACCACATGTGAAGAATACCCTGTCGAACAAAAAAAGAATTACTCAAATCAGTCCAGCCGTCTTTGAGTAATCGAGTAACATACATAAAAAAAAAAAGATTTCGTCGAATTGAGAACCTCCTCCTTTTTTTTGAAGTCGGTTAATGACGCCATCGTTACGCATATCTTTTTCATTACGTTCGCGGGGCAATTGCAAAAAATGTCGGGTTAATTTCGATGTAAGCTCCGCGAGGGCTTTTAAATTGGCGTAAATACTGCATGTCATGGGTAGGCCTCGTCTGCCTTTATCAATTAAGAGGGACCTACAAAATGTAAGCCATAAATGTAAAAATGGTTACACGATCGTTTAATATTTACCCGCGCGTGAACTCGGCGGCTGCACAGTCGGGCCTGGATCGTTCTCTGTTTTAGAATGGAAGTCAAAAAATGAACTGATACATATTTAGCTGTTTTTGCAAACATAATAACATAATAAAAACTAAAGCTCTTTTCATATTTCGAAATTGACGAAATACATAAAACTTTCTGTTCCGCAGAATTAATGAGAAGTTCAAATGGGATTTTTGCTACAATATGAGGACATTTTCATACCTTAAATCAATATAATTGATCAAAACTTATTCGATTTAAGAAGAAAAATCTATTGTGACTAGTATAAAGTATAAAGTATCTCTTTAAATAGCTTGCAAAATGAGATCTGCACATTATGACTTGATTTCAACGCTACAATATTTCCGTAGTTAAGGTGAAAAAAAATAATGGTTATATTTATTATAACTTTTTAATTTTGCATTTTACAATGCTATTTTTATGTGATAAATAGTAAACAAGAAAATATACTAAAAAAAGCAACTAGTCTGACGGGATCGGGGTCACCCTGACAGGATTCGAACCCGCATCCTTGGGCTTCCGGCCCAATGCACTAACCAATTATGCTACAGAGACCTATGAGAACACGTCGCATTTTTCTAGTATGTTCACCTTTCTACGGTGTTGGCCACCGTCGTTTCATCTATGAGAGAAATATCCTCGCATTCAAAAGAAACAACTTTGCAAATGTTTGAGTATTGATTAAGATGAAACAGCCATTTAATTAAAACGTTTTAATTTTGCATTTTACAATGCTATTTTTATGTATATATATATTAACTACCGTACCACAAGCTAATTCATCTGTGTGCTTCCCTTTTAGAAATCCCACCCCAGCGATCCACCATGCAGGTCATAATAATTAATTCAATAATTTATTGGCACCAATTACTTGCCTAATTAAACGTGGATCCCTGGCAGTTGCAAAGTAAACAAAATGTTTTAGTTTTCATGTTTATTATTGTCTGATTTGTGGATTTTTGTTGTTCCGGCTTACCTTCACGATATTTCGACCCCTCGCAACTGAGTTAGAGTTACTTTCATATATTAATGTTATGGTATATGGTATTATGGTATAAAATAGTATGTAAAATTAACACATTAATTTATTAATTAAGAGCTATTGCTCTTTAATTTCTTTTAAAAACAAGATTCTCTCACACAGAAATTGTTAGCATACTCAAAGGAATATTTGGGAGTCGTACAGCAGAGTTTCGTTCGAATTTCACGATGACACTCGAATGTGCACGAGTGGAAACAGTTCGGTACAAATTTTATTAAGCGTTTCACGGTTTTGAAACGTTGCATTTTTGTGCAACAATGCGAGTTGTTTATGATTTTGTAATTTTTGCATTTTTTCAATGCTATTTTTATACTTATGGTAAATTTTAAATAGAAAAATATTGGAAAAAATTAACTCGGCCACAAGTGAATTCTCAGGCTGGAATCGAACCAGCGACCTTTGGAAATCCGGTCCAATGCTCTAACCGCTGAGCTACCGAGACTTGCGAACCACCGTCGAAATTCTCCAATACTTTTATATTTTTAATACGCTGTAGGCCAGCGTTGTTACATCAATGCTAGGAAATATCCTTGCATTCGAAAGAAACATCTTTTCAGGTGTTTAACGATCGATTAAGATGCAACTGCCAATAATTTATGATTTTGTAATTTTTGCATTTTTTCAATGCTATTTTTATACTTATGGTAAATTTTAAATAGAAAAATATTGGAAAAAATTAACTCGGCCACAAGTGAATTCTCAGGCTGGAATCGAACCAGCGACCTTTGGAAATCCGGTCCAATGCTCTAACCGCTGAGCTACCGAGACTTGCGAACCACCGTCGAAATTCTCCAATACTTTTATATTTTTAATACGCTGTAGGCCAGCGTTGTTACATCAATGCTAGGAAATATCCTTGCATTCGAAAGAAACATCTTTTCAGGTGTTTAACGATCGATTAAGATGCAACTGCCAATAATTTATGATTTTGTAATTTTTGCATTTTTTCAATGCTATTTTTATACTTATGGTAAATTTTAAATAGAAAAATATTGGAAAAAATTAACTCGGCCACAAGTGAATTCTCAGGCTGGAATCGAACCAGCGACCTTTGGAAATCCGGTCCAATGCTCTAACCGCTGAGCTACCGAGACTTGCGAACCACCGTCGAAATTCTCCAATACTTTTATATTTTTAATACGCTGTAGGCCAGCGTTGTTACATCAATGCTAGGAAATATCCTTGCATTCGAAAGAAACATCTTTTCAGGTGTTTAACGATCGATTAAGATGCAACTGCCAATAATTTATGATTTTGTAATTTTTGCATTTTTTCAATGCTATTTTTATACTTATGGTAAATTTTAAATAGAAAAATATTGGAAAAAATTAACTCGGCCACAAGTGAATTCTCAGGCTGGAATCGAACCAGCGACCTTTGGAAATCCGGTCCAATGCTCTAACCGCTGAGCTACCGAGACTTGCGAACCACCGTCGAAATTAACATTTTGATTCCCTTGAGAGTGTCGAAATGTACGTTTTTTGCGACATATACGGTCCTATTTTTTTAACGTTACAAGTTTGATTTTCTTACCCCTTCAACAAACTGTTGACCTGAATATATGGTTTTCATTTCAACTTGATACCTACACGCGTTCTTGAGATAAACGAGGCCAGACGAACGGATGGACAGACGGACAACAAAGTGATCCTATAAGGGTTCCTTTTTTTAGAGTTTCGGAACCCTAAAAACAACTAAAGCTGAATTTTTGTAGAATAACCTACATATCAAGTGGGTTTTAGTCACATCGCTATGACTATTTACCGACTTAAAAAAATCTTTGGTAATTTTAAATTACGCAAAAGTATAAAAGGTCTTCATACCTTTTCACATTGATGGTTACTATAAGTACGAAATTAATTAAACCGATTCGTCGAAAATTGCTGCTGTTTATGAAATCATATTGCCACCACACTTTGAATTTTGCCATATTTTATTAATTACAACTGGCTTTACAAACGAAAAATGTTTGCTCATTTGCTGGCGTACATGATAAATTGTAAATTACATGGAAACAGCGTTTTGGGAGGCCAGTTTAAAATTTAAAATGGCCGGACAACAGTGGGAAATTCACGGGCAAATAATGAGGGACGAATTAAAAATGCAAAAATTGATTAATGGACTGTGGCCGGACAAATATGTGCTTAATAAGCGAGAGTCGTTATTGACTGCCTTTTGTCCGCGGGCCGCGTGACCGGCGGCAGATGTGCGTTTGGATACCTGAAGATATTTAACAACAATGTTAGAGATGAGATAGCCCGCTCTTCAGTGGTTGAGGATCCCTGGAGACGCGACCTTCAGTATGATGAAAGCTTAGCGTTTCCCAGTTTAAAAAAAGTTATCTCTTTTCAAAATTTTATTAAAAGTTAGTTTTTTAGTCTCGTTTTTGGTGTTAATATCCTGACTATGACTACAATACAAAAATAATTATATTTTTATGCACAGACTAAGCTTCTTTACATGTAGTTAGGTAAGTATGTTTTTAATCTGAATTAGATCTGCAACGATACAGCACGTATTCTATACTAATATTATAAAGAGGAATGATTTGTATTTTTGTATGTAACGAATAAACTCAAAAACTACTGGACCGATTTTGACGAAATTTGGTATAGAAAATCCTTAGACCCCAAGTAGTAACATAGGCTATAAATGATCCCAAAATTCCCACGGGAACGGGATCCACGCGGGTGAAACCGCGCCCGGCCTCTAGTCATTAATAAATTCACTTTATAGACACGGGATTTCCAACATGATTAGATTTATGTCAATATATCTTTGACAATATTAAGATAAGATAATAATTCATTGCTGTTCGTAACATTTTACTTATGTTACAAGCGGGTGATAATACCTTTCTGGGTACCTATGAGTTAATGACTAATTTAATAGAACAAAAGATTTAAAATAAAACAAATTTTCTGGATATTAAATGAGCTATATTTCACTAACTAAGATCTAATAATTGTCTTTATTTTTAGGTTTTTAAGGGTTTTTTTTTCCTGACGTTTTGGCACCTTTTTAGCTGCCGTAGTCACGGGATGACTGGGAACTTCTATGTTCAGTTCATACTTAGCCATTAAATTTTCCATTCATGGCTCAGTACAGCTCTATCTGACTCATTGATAAATTTGAATAACATGCCTTATCTCGGTAGATATTTATACCACGATAATTATCCTGTAAAATAATTCTGATTACTACTCGGTTGATTGACCTATTAACTTTACTTGGTACTCTCAATTTCAGTTTTTGGTCTATTTTTATTGAGTTATCGATTACGGATGGTAAAAAAGTTTATTTTATTTATTTATTTAAACAGGTACATAATCAGGTAACAACCACTAAAAGAAAATTAATATAAAGACACATAAAGTCGATCTGGGATACAACCCTAAACAATGTACACAGCAAGAATGATAAATGATCAATTAAAAAAGTAACTATAAAAATTTAAACTTAATAAAAACAAGTATTTCGCCTGGAATACAGACTGAAACTTGCAATAGCAAATCAAATCAGAAAGAAAACTAAAAACTATACATTTGTAATTAAATCATAAAAATATAGTCTTTAGTTTCGGAAACTAAATATCGGGAAAAAGTTAAGGTATCGAGTTGAAACTAAAACCATATATTCAGGTTAACAATCTCTTGAAGCTGTGAAGAATCAAAGTAGATAACTTTCCATTGACATAGAACTATAAAATTTGGCACCGTCTTTTACTAGAAATACAGGAAAAATTCTAAAAACATTTGTTATTAAATCATGAAAAATTTAGTCTTAAGTTTTGAAAACTGTATTTTGGTAAAACTTCGGAAAAACTGCAAGACTCAATTCCTGAACTACTTATAACTAACTTATAATAAATTTGTGTGGTACTTTCGATGGGCGAGTCCGGTCCGGTTTTTTTATATAATTATTTTTTCTTCTTTTGACTTTCGATAAATGTAAATCTTAGTTGTTCGTCCATTTTTAGAATCCAGTTCATTTTGTATAGTTAATTGTAATGAATAGCAATTCGAGTAAAAGTAAGAAAGTATGCTAATCAAATAGCATTCATCATGACATTATGTGTCAGTCATAATTAAAAATATGAAACGCTATAGTAAATAGACCAAGGAGTCTGAGCGTATCTACATAATATTATAATGCATATCTGTTTCCCTCCCGATGTTGAGGATGTTGCATGACATTATAAGAAATTAAAAATTGTGTGCCTGAGTATCCAGACATTTTAAGAATGCGACGATTTTCGAAAAAGGCGTTCTGCTATACAGGGTGGAAATTTAAAACGTGACACGAAGGGCAGGTAGGTACCTTAACCGTTGTAGCTACATGAAAACCTTCTTAGGAAACCATCCTTATTTTTTTGAGAAATATTGAACTGCATTCACGGATTATGAAAAAAAAAATACAGTGAGCAGATATAATTTTTTTATTATTTAAAAAATATTTTGGTCCTGATCGATCCTGTTCCTTATGACTATCAAAACGGTCTAAGACACCAACTGAGGTATGAGTACTAGGAAAGTCAGAAATCGCAAAAAAGTATTTCCACATTTTCGCTAAGAAAATACATTCCGTCAACGAAGGTACTCGTCGGTAAAGCGAATGCGGCGGCGTGTGGCGCGAGCGCGGGAAGTGTGTTTTTTGCGTTTTTCTCGATTTCTGACTTTTCTAGTCAGATACCTCAGTTGGTGTCTTAGAGTGTTTTGATCCTCATGAGAAACAGGATCAATTGGCATAGAAAAACATATTTTTGAAAACTGACCATTTTCCTGCTGACTGTAAGTTCTTTATTTCTCAAAAAATTAAGGATGGTTTCCTAAGAATATTTTCATGTAGCAACAACGGTTAAGGTACCTGCCCTTAAATTTCCACCCTGTATATACCATCTGATAGTTGGACGTTTTGCTACATGGACATTTTGCTAAGTAGGCTGCTCATTTGACGTTTCGCGCTGTTGGACGCTTTGCTACTTAGACCTTTTGATCGTGATTCGTATTAGGGGTTTTAGATAATAATGATAACTAATATGAAACTCGCAAGGGGTATCATTATTTTTCCTACGTCATATACGTGTAAACTTGTACCTATAAAACTAGGTATATGTGACCACCCATATTTTCTCAATTCAGTGTGCGTCGACCATTACGCCGCCATTTAATGAAACGTCCGACATGGCCCGCGGCTGATTGCCGGCAACTGCGATATTAACAACTTTTTAATTCGTTGCAAGGTAATTAACACTTATGAATTTAAACTGATTTTGTATTTGTTTTGCATGCAGTAACTTTTCAAATATTTATAATTTGAAAACAGAACTAGTTTTGATTTCGAATGATGGCTTTGGGCTGTTGTATTATTGTACAACACATTTAGTTTAACACTTTGACGTCGTGCGCTCTTATTCCATACGCAATTAAAGCGATTTTTGTAGATCAATTGTGAACCTAGACGTGCCGTTGACTACCTATACGTAAAAACAAAATGTAAACTTATTATATGAAACATAAGTAGTACAAATACGAATAAATGGACTTTTTTCCCCCTTTGTTTCATTTAACGTTAGAACTTTAGAGTTTTCATACTTTTTGGAAGAAATAGCACTTTAATTTTGTATAGGTATCCAAAAACATCCATTCTTTTACTACCTAATAATTCCTAAAGTATAAAGTCTAAACTAATCCTATAGACAGTAGACACCAACATTACATTACCCCCACCATTTGCTTAATTAAAAATAGCATTAGTCCGTTTATCGTCCAAATCAGAGGCCTGCGATTCCAGCGTTACAGTTATTAACAACAAGCGTTTCAGCAGACCATTAACAGGGCAAAGTAAACCGCGCACAGTAGCGTGCCAAACGCATATTAGATGTCATAACTGAGCGCCCAGCGACGACCTTACTCGGGTGGTCTATTCCCGTTGGGCAGGGCAACCACCGAGTATACATTTACAAATAATTTAATTCATCAAACCTTTAGTTAACTTTACCGACGAACTAAGATCTAATTGTCCGTATACAATTAGATCTTTTTCGTGAAATATAGCGCGTTTCATATCCGGAAAAGTTGTTTTATTTTAATGAACAGTGCGCGCTAGAACTTAAGATGTACGTAATAGAATATCTATTGTGTCTCATAATCCTGCCTGCGAGTTTAAAATAATCATAAGATTATTGAAAATTGACCAATTTGCTGACAAGGGATATGATATAGAAATCCAGACCATGGCCCCGTAAAGATGAAAATGAAATAATATACTTGGGATCGAAGGTGCGCGACCGAGTGCCATACATTTTATGTCACGGAGCCCCTTAGCCGCGCGCATTGCGCGCTGTCTATATCAACAACTTGAGTATATGAATGAAAAGATCGTAAATGCTTTCTTCTGCCGTCAAAACGTAGTCATTTATTGCACTTAGATAATCTGTGAAAATGTTTTATTTCCATGAATAATTCCCGTTAAATACTTTGAATTACTATATGTAGGCTTGTTTGTTGGGACTATACCAGTGCATAAACGCTGCCATTCCACAGTGCGATCGGCTCGATAACGGTGCGCATGCAACTGAGCCTCTAAACACCGTAAACTTGTGAATTATTAATCTGCTTATCGAGTGCACTACATGACCACCACTATGAAAAATTTAATAAATCGCATATGAGATTTATATAGCACTGTTTTCGTGCTTTTGTATTCTCTTATTGCCGGTTAACACGATACTTTGGAGGTTTTATGGTTGATTACTTGCAAGAATTATCAATGCTTCGTGTTACTCTGTGTAGAAAGGGAGTGTCAAGGTCTCACTCACTAGTTACTTAATAGTTTGTATCAATGTCATGATAGTACCATGTTAGTACATGATCGTAGACTACTAAAGAAACTCAAATACTAAAAAACAGAATAAAATAAATATTTAAGGGGGCTCCCATACAACAAACGTGATTTTTTTCCGTTTTTATAAATAATGATGGTACGGAACCCTCGTGCGCGACTCCGATTCGCACTTGGCCAGTTTTTATCCATTGTATGTAGCATTGTAAAAGTAGGTACAATTTAGGTAAGTATTTATTTTTATGCTGAAACATCAATTTAATAGAATATACGCTATAAGTCGGTGCGGAAAGTATTTCGTTACATTTCGACCAACTTGAAATAGTTTTCCTATTTCAAGTTATCCTTATAGATTTAGGCATGTGTATTGAATACTGATGTACACATCAAAAACTATATGACGAGTACAAATTATTCTGTAACATCTTTTACTCGAATATATATTTTTTAATGTTGGTCCGTACGAGACGAGTATGTTACGTACCGACCAATTTCGTCGTTGCCGTATAGACATCAGTTGATAAGTATAAAAAATGATGTTGGGTACTAATAGAACATTTTGGGTACATCACGTAGAATAGATTAATTAAAAAA
The DNA here is from genome assembly GCA_910589605.1 of Chrysoteuchia culmella. Lineage (NCBI taxonomy): Eukaryota > Metazoa > Arthropoda > Insecta > Lepidoptera > Crambidae > Chrysoteuchia > Chrysoteuchia culmella. The sequence goes on along the minus strand of OU342647.1, from coordinate 8,894,488 downwards.
AAATGGTCGGTACCCAGCGTATCACACGTTTAACTAATTAATGACGATGAACTAACGATACAAATAGAAAATATCGGATGGATATTTAATTCACGAACAAAGGGGGAAATGAGTCATGTAAGATAAGCAAAGTGACACTTATGACATGATGCCATCGAAGCCTTTAATGGCGTATCCACTCTTACGTGTGCAACAACGCTTCGTAAACAAAAACACTGACGTTACAGACTTACAATTTTATTTGACTGATTAGCTTTATACACGATGCTAATTAAACCAATTTCCAATAGTATACAGGATGGAAAAAAATCTATGGGCCCTGGAGGGGAACTACCTTAAATCCTTTAGTTAGCCCATTTTACTGAAAGGAAACATTCCTTTATTAAAAAAAAACAAAACTGCTTTCAAAGGTTTTTGTAAATTAAAAAAAACCTTGAGTAAAAGTCCCGTTGAGTTTATAACTTGAGTTTTCATGTTTCCTTTAATGTAATTTCCTATGTTTGTTAGAGAGAGTTGATCCTTTTGATTGACCCTATCGATTGATGGTATAAAAGTGCTTTTACAAATTTTAGCTGGTTCCATTCCTGGGTGTGGGAAGCGTATTTTTTTTATGTATCAATGCAGTTGTGTTTCTTTTAAAAAATAAAGGAATTTATCCTTTCAGTTAAATGAGCTTACTAAAGGATTTAAGGTAGTTCCCCTACAGGGTCGATAGATTTTTTGCCAACCTGTATATAGCCCTATTTGAGAATAATCTAGAACTTTCGTATTTTTAAGGGGTCTAATTGAAAAGAAAAAGTGTTCAGGCAAAATCATATAATCGTGTTTCTAAAACTTTACAAATCTAGACAAAGGTATGAAGAAATATATTATAATCTTATAACCAGATTTGTAACATCTTTAACCGTCCTATGGTTTTATAACAAAATATACATAATTTTTCCGCATAGCGTTTTAATGTCCCCACTGTTGAGGCTTAGCTTCCTTATGAATGGATAATGAGAATGACCCACCACGTAGGCCCAAAGCGAATTGAGGGTTTTAACGACTACGATTACAAAATTCCGTAACCATTGCGGATAATCGCAGCGCCCACTGCGTCACCGAGCTTTTTGTTACAGAAATATATAAGTATTATTGCAAGCAAGATAGTAGTAGTAGTAGTATTATTGTAAAGAACAAGAGTGTGTGTGATCTCTCAATACTGACCTAGAACGATTCCCCAACTTCATAAGAGGTGTCGAGAGAGCTGACAGAGTGACCTAAAAGACTCATAGATTTGTTATGATGACACGTATCACGATCGATTTTCGACAGTAGGATTTGACTATTTGTACTAATTGAATTTAATAAATGAATTCCGTTAGTTCTGAAATCTGATAAGTTTTTTGCTCCCGTGTTTCTTGTAAATTACAAGTTTCCTGAAAAAATAGAACGACTTAAAAGTACTTAAGTTTCAATCTTTATAAATATATAAAAGAAGAAACTGACTGACTGACTGACTGACTAACTGACATATCAACGCACAGCCCAAACCGCTAGGTCTAGAGACTTCAAATTTGGCACATAGGTTCCTTGTGAGGTCTAGGGGTGCACTAAGAGAGGATTTTTCGAAATTCTACCCCTAAGGGGGTGAAATAGGGGATGAAATTTTGTATGAAAGTCCGTCAGTTTTGGAGTTAGGAACTTAAAATTTTATATTAAGGTTAAGGGTTAAAAATAAACATTTACCTGTCTCGGCGTTTTTGAAAATTCCTTAAAAACAAATAAACAAACCTATATTTTGTGATTTTACAGGGTTACCTATCTTGAATTAGAATTTTTAGATTACGAATTTCACTTTCCCGAAAACGTTTAGCCACTTTTAATTTTCTTTACACCAAAAACACGATTGACAAAGGTTTTACTGAAAGGAGCTGAAAATCGGTTTCAGTTGTAATTTTTTTAAATTTTAAATGTTTTGTAATCCCACTCAACTTTTGACCGAAGCCATTAATGACTGATGATTTAGTTTCTAGAAACATATTTCCCATATTATCAATTCATTCAATGTGACTATGTTTCTTCTATCTAATCTTAAATATATAAAAAAAGAAACTGACTGACTGCTTGACTGACATATCAACGCACAGCCCAAACCGCTAGGTCTAGAGGCTTCAAATTTTGCACATAGGTTCCTTGTGAGGTCTAGGGGTGCACTAAGAGAGGATTTTTAGAAATTCTACCCCTAAGGGGGTGAAATAGGGGATGAAATTTTGTATGAAAGTCCGTCAGTTTTGGAGTTAGGTACTTTAAATTTTATATGTAGGTTAAGGATTAAAAATAAACATTTACCTGTCTCGGCGTTTTTGAAAATTCCATCCCCAAAGGGGTGAAAAGGGGGATGGACTTTTGTAAGAAAAATCCTTTAATTTCAAAGTAAAAGTGACTTATTTTATTATTATTAGGCTCATGGTTAAAACTTAAAAACAAATAAACAAACCTATATTTTGTGAAAATCTTTGATTAGTATTTTTGCCAAAAACAAATGAAATTCAACAACAGCTTTGCCGGTTCTCAAAATGTATACTGAATTTTGTTAATTATTACTACAACTGACCAACCTCATAAGCTAACAAATCGTTAGTAAGTACTTAATCAATTTATCGGCCATAGTACTTCCATCCCAGACAATAATCTAAATATTTAAAAGGCAAAAATTACTGATATACTTATCAACGCAGAGCTCCGTAAGAAGCTCCGTACTTGACGGATTGAGTTGAAATTTGGCATGTAGATAGTTAAGAAAGGATTTTCCCTTAAGAGGAAAGTAGAACTACGCGAAAGAAGTCGCGGGCGGAAAACTAATACATGTATAAAAGGATTCCACGCGGACGAAGTCGTGGGTAACAGCTAGTTTAAAGAATAGATACTTATTATGTAATGCCCGTGGCCCACCCGCGTTGTTTACTTATTATTATTATTATTTGGAAGGAGCGACGCCGGCAAAGCCGGACGGGCGATCAGTCACCATAGTCGGAACCATTTCGCCCAGTTCCCCAAAGTCCCCTGAAAACAGGGGGGAGGGCGGGTTATCATTTACCCCACCGGCGTCGGGACCTCGAACCTACTTGTGCGCTTACAATACCTATTAAGTTGGCGTATCGTAATCCTCTTCTTTCAGCTAGTCTGCTTCAAAGAATTCTCAGCGCAGCGATGCATACATCGGGCATTTTGCCATGAAGTGATAGCTTGTTTCTTCTATTTCTCTACATTGTGGACAAATAGGGTCTTCTGCTCTATTGATCACTGACAGGTGTCTGTTTAGGGGACAGTGTCCTGTCAATACTCCTACAAGTTTTCTTATGTCTCTCCTACCCAGTTTTAATAGCTCTTTGGTTTTCTTTTTGTTCACTGATTTGATGAAGATCTTGGACTGTCTGCAGTCCTTTCTGTTCATCCATCTTTGGTTAGTTTCTTTGATTGTCCTGATCTCAATGATGTTTTTGGTAATTCTGTGTGAGATTGGCAGTCTTGGTTCCGGCCCGATAAACGGTTCATCGGCCCCCTTCCTAGCCAATGCATCGGCTTCCTCATTGCCAATGTTACCTTCATGTCCGGGTACTCAGGCAATTTCTACCTCAACCAGGTTTGCAAGTTCCTGAATGATTTGTTTACACTCCTTTACCAGAGCTGAGGTAGTCTCCGTTTTGTCAAGGGCTTTGAGAGCGGCCTAACTGTCACTGTATATTACTATTCTTTCTACGTTGTGGTCGCTTATCACACTTCTAATCATTAGCGCGCATTGCATTATCGCAAATACTTCCGCTTGAAATACACTTGTGTGGAAGTGGCTCTTCTTGTGTCGGGTTTAGCTATGTACACTCCAGCTCCCGATAGCATAGTTGACTCTTTTCTAGACCCATCTGTGTAACATATTACAGTGCAATCCAGATCGTCTTGTTCTGTTTTCCAGTCTTCTCTGGATCTAATGCTTACCCTGTATTTTTTGTCGAAGATCCTGTTCTTATTTATTAGGTCGTTGTTAGCTAATATCATAGAAAGGTTTTCTTCGTAGTTTTTGCCTATTTCTAATTTCCAATTCTATTGGACTGAGGCCTAGTATCATTTCTAGGGCGGCCGTGGGAGTAGTTCTCGTAGCTCCTGATATCATGATGCTGGCTAGTCTCTGTACCTTCGTTAGTTCTTTCCTGTTGTATTCTAGTTGCGCCTTATGCCACCATACCAGGGCACCATGGAAAATTCTTGGTAGTATGATTGATCTATGGATCCATTGGATTACTTCGGGTTTCATACCCCAGTCCCTGCCAACGGCTCTTCTGCATTGCATGAGGGCTGTCATCGCCTTCTTGCTTGTTTCTTTTATGTGGCTTCTAAAACTGAGGGTGCTGTCCAGGAACCCCTAGGAATTTGAATTCCTTTACAGTTTCCAGCTCCTCGTCCTCTATGATTATTGGTTGTTGTTTACTTAGATATCTACCTAAGAAAACAACACAGGTGGACTACCATGAAACAAAAAACGTGGTTCACCGATATTATATTTATACTGTGCCGCCGGTTTAATTTTTAATAACATCGTGATATCGTGATTAACATGGATCGCAAAACCAACGATACGATTGAATATAGGATACAACTTTATCACTTTGAAAACAAATAAATAACAGCAAAACAAGTGATTACCACTTTATTGCTTTAAAAACAAAATGAATATCGAAAACAACAAGTGACTTTTTTCCATGAAATGAATTAAAATACTAATTATCAGTTCATCTTAAAATAAAATAAATGTAAAACAAAATATTACAAAATAAAATGTTTCCGGTATTTTCCGTTGCATCTGAATATATTTTATGTAATTTCATCATTCTCAATATATGTATTTTTCGGGTTTATCTGGGTGCACTACAGGAAGAAATAGGTTCCCCTCCCAGGTGGAATACGGGAAATAAATCCAAAGGTCCTCCCAGGTGAACGATGTGCGTGGACCATTAGCAGAAGATTTCGCATTGGCTCGTTTATTAGAGGAGCCTAGCCACAGTCTACTTAAATATCGACAACTCTCTCTCGAGATCTCCTCACGCAACAGGGACTGGTGTGTATACACCCTTAGTATGACTATTATTTATACATATAATATAAGGAAAATTTCAGGTTTTCTTATAGTAAAATCCTACTATCCGATAGGATAGTCTGATGTCCGATAGATAGTAGACGTAATACTACTTCAAACTTATCCTTCTTTTATATTAATTGTGAAAGTTTGCATATCTGCATGTTTGTAACTCAGTCACGTAAAAATTACTGAACGGACTTGAAGAAATTAGGCACACATATAGTTTATATCCAGGAATATTACCTACAAAGCGTATATTTTATCCCAATATTTAACGGGAACGTGACTACGCGTGTGGAACCAGGAGAGGTCATTAATAAGGCGGTACCCTGACCGAAAGTGGCGCCGCGTTGAATTTTATTTAATGTCGTAATTCTAATTCACAATTTTAATAAAACTTTACGTGGAATTTTTAGAGTCCATTGTCTTGTATTTTTAGAAGGTATCGCTACATCACGTCATAGTCATTTGTAGAAGTAGATAGCAAATGTTTCAAAAACGGCCACTTATAGCAGCTTTGCTATCTACTTCTAGCAGTGACTACGAGGGAATGTAATGATACCGTCTAAAAATACTAGACTATGGGCTCTAAAAATTCCACGTAAAGTTTTGTTAAAATTGTGAATTAGAATTACGATATTAAATAACATTCAACGCGGCGCCACTTTCGGTCAGGGTACCGCCTTAAATATTCAATTCATTTTCAATCAACTTTTGGTAGAGTTCACACTCTTATTGTATAATATTGATTAGCAAGATAACAAGTATTTACCACTTTAAAGTGTACTTCCCTGACACATATTTCACTGATAACAAATCAAATGACATATTTAATACCCAAATAATCAATTGGTACTTACTAAATTATTAAAATCTATATTTAGTTATATTAAAAGGATTACTTTATCAGTATTTATAAAACTTTCGTGGAAGTCATCCTTTCCTTTTGTTTAGGCAAATGTTCAATTCAACAATTAAGGAAAATACACTTTTCAATAATATAAGTTAATATCGAAAATCCCGTGGGAATATCGAAAAAAAAATTAGCTATATAATGTTACTCTCCGTCCTTTCAACTAACTCTATGCCAAAAATCAAGTCTATTGGTTGCTAAGTAAGGGCGTCAAGGAGGGACAAACAAACATACTTTCGCATTTATACTATCAGTTACGATTGGGAAGGATTAAGAAATTCAACCGCATGCAGTGCAAACTACACTACAGCCCCTCTACCATGAGTTTTATCCGTTTACTGTACAGTAAACAGAAAAAAACATGATAGGGACGTGTCAGCCTATTTAGTGTCCATTCCGTATCTTATTATGTTGTCTCCAACACCGGAAAATATGCTCTAACCGCATAAGGGTTAACTCATCCACTGGATTGATGAGTCACAGAGAAACAAACAAAAAATATAATTATTTAAGTTAATGCTTGCAATAAATAAATTATCGTTCGAGTATGACGATCCCTCCCTTTAGTCTATCTATAATAAAACAAGGGAGATTAGATATGAATTTGCTGTAAGTGTCAGTATTAGCTATACCTACGTAACGAACCACATTCAAAATGGGTTGTCTGGCAATATTATTAAAAATATTCCTGTTCTGTGTGAACTTTTTTATTGTTGTAAGTATTAATTACTCGTATTTATTAGTTTTCTTCGCGTATATTTATAGTTTGAACAAACATTAATAAAAAAAAATACTGTCATAGAATAACAAAAAACGCACCTTTGTATTATTTGTGTTTCTTCATATTAACTAAGGTCATTATAACATATAGATCATTTTATAATTTAGTCTAAATGGGGATTAATAGCACTTTTATGTATGATACACACCGAACGGACGAAGTCGGCGCTCAGCGCAGCGCATTTTATATTTGCTGAAGGAAATTGAATCGTCCGTAAAGAAGTTAAGTTCCCTATTTGAATGCATTTTACGTATCCTTGAAGCCGAACGGAGGCGCGCGCATGTCGCGGCAGCTCAGCACAGAAACTGGCTGTTTTATTTCGATTATTTTTCTTCTTTTATTAGTCGGTACGAGAATATGCATTAAATTAACACATTCAGCGCCACGTGTATATAGTGTTATACACACCCTGTGTGTATATATAGCAGTAGTCAACTTCACAGGCCAGTGTATCTGTGAATATTCACCGTGCCGAACATTTTGTATAGGGACTTTGTAGCCTTGGCCCTGACAAATCTTTCGGTGTATTTGAGGTATAAAAATGTGGGATAGTTTTTAAGATATGCGATTTTATACAGACTTACAGACTTGTAAATACTTCTCGGACTTGCCTTGGCGCTGAACATGTTAAGTATCTGCGTTAAGTGTTAGAAATTAGAAAGTCAATTGATTGCGATACTTTTTTCAGATCCTGGGCCTAGTGATAGTAGCTGCGGGAGGAGTGCTGGCATACTTTAGGAACCAAGTTGAAATTGGTTCGGATCTGACCCTCACAGTGGCTATAATATTTATAGTAGTTGGTATCGTCATATTCTTCATAGCGTTTTGTGGATGCTGTGGCGCCATTGGGGATATACCATGCTTCCTAATAATGGTACGTTCACTTTTATTTTACTTACTTGAATGAAATCTATTAGAAAATTTGTCGACATGCCTATATTTTAAAATACATCTTCCAGACGTACTGCAGGCTACCATCTATATACTTGGTTGCCATTCTAAACTTACGCACCGAGCGCTTTAAGTCCTCTTTTATCATGAGTAAAGCCAAGGAAAGGAATGCCGAGCACATACCTACAACCCAAACCTCTTCAAGGTGCAAGTGAACAGGCTTTTTGCTGGGCGAACTTGCTCCATCTTAGATCTACGCCCTTTGGCCAGATTGAGGTCCAGAGTAAGCCCATTTAATAAAAGAATAACAAAAATCTATTAATATATTTTTTTATCATATCTTATATTGTATACAGATAGCTCTGTAGTGTCGGCTTAGAATAGCACAACCCCCTCTCATCCCGTGGGTATTGTAAAAGGCGACTAAGGGACTCATCCTTCAGGAGACGGGCAGCAGCGTCTCCTACAAACTTGGCCATGCTGCGATCGCCAACCCGCCTGCCAAGCGTGGCGATTCTGGCAAACCCCCCCTTTTGGGGGAGGCCTATACCCAGCAGTGGGTGTTATGTGGCTGAGACGACGACTATATACAGATCTGTTAATTAAGTTATTTCATACTTTAGCTAAAGAAACAAATAGTGTTAACCACCATTTTAAATTAAGCTTTTATGTACAATGCTCAAATGATTGAAATTGATCAATAACGGAAGTGATACACCTATCTTTTTACACAATTAGTGATTCATTATAAGTATTGATAATTTCAATAATGTTTTCATAGTATTAGTATGACGTATATTGTATAGATAATAGTTTAGAACTGTTACTTTGTTTCATTTTAATCCTAATCCTATCTAATATTATAAATGCGTAAGTGTGTTTGTTTGTCCTTTCTTGACGCCAACTAAGCAACCAATTGACTTGATTTTGGGCATAGACTTAGTTGAAAAGACGGAGAGTAAAATAGGACACTTTATATCCCGATATTCCCACGGAAAATGGAACTACGCGGGTGAAACCGCGGGCTAGTCATTTATAATTTCGATTTTAATTTACTTTAATATTACTATTTTTCTTTTTTCAGTATGCCATCTTCATAACTCTTTTGACAGCAGCAAATATATATCTTATAGTGCTCGTGTTCCAAAGCAAAAACGATACTAAAGAAACAGTAACGAATACATTGAACGATGCATTTAAGGATCCAGACATGAGGGAAACTTTCTACTTCTTTGAATTCTTTGTAAGTTTTCTTTTACTTCTAATATTAATGTGTGCATTAACTTGATGATAAACTTTATGCACAACATGCTTGGCCAAAAGCCCGAATGGACGTTACTACAGCCTCAGAAATAATAATAATGATATTACTTTATTTTTCCCACAATAATTACAATGGTTACATTTTTGGATGGACTGTATACAATAATTATAGGGTTAAATTAAGTATTGTGGAGACTGGTGCCCGTACTAATATAAATAAAAACTGTTTTACAGGACACCATTACTACCAGAAATACTAAGATAGTCAAGTCTAGATTGTCACAAGTGATATATGCAACGTTATTTTATGTCCACTCAAAACTTTTTTAGAATTCATCATTACGACCAACCAAAACAATCAGCTGTTTCATAATTATAGTCGAACAGTTAAACCCTGCTAACATACATGAATCAGATGTTTTTTTCGCAATTTCAGGGTTGCTATCAAACAAAAAGTTGTTCGCTGATTAGTTTTACAAATGGTTTTAATGTTTTGAGTAAAGGATGAAATAAAAAAATTAAAAATATAAGAAATGGAAAATCTATGGTGGATCGGCTAATTATAATACATTCTCTGGTTTACGTAAGCAGTATAGGTTGCTTGAATCCTCTTGTTATAATAAGTTTATTGAGAGAAGTGAATTGAACATTAAAAATAATTCTAAAGCATTCTGGGCATTCGTTAATAGTAAGAGAGCTAATACCAGTATTCCTGACTCTTTGTTTCTTGACAAGGACACCGTATCAGATGGTCAACAAATTTCCGATGCATTTGGTAGATTCTTTCTCTCAGTATTCGAAAAACCATCGGTTGATTGTAGTGCTACACTCTGTCCAGTATCGGGTGACTCTGTTTTTGTTATAAGTAGCGTTGACATTAGCCAGGAAATAGTCTAAAATATCTATCTAGATTAGATGAATCAAATGGTAGTGGCCCTGATGGTATACATCCAGTTTTTCTGAAGCGGTTTACTGAGTTATTAGCAGTTTATGAGCACTACCGATTTCCAAATTATTTATATCATCTATATCGAATGGTGTAATGCCTATCTCTTGGAAACGTTATCTAGTTGTCCCTATTTTTAAAGCTCGAGATAAGCACGACATAAAAAATTATAGAGGTATATCAAAAATTTCAGTAATACCTAAAATGTTTGAGAAAATTATTTTTGATACGGTTTTTCCTGCTATTAGGCCACTTTTAATTCCACAGCAACATGGATTTATAGACAAGCGTTCAACTGAATCGAATCTCTGTGAGTTTCTCGAGGAAGTCCTCACTATCATAGACGGAGCATCACAGGTGGACGCCGTGTATACCGATTATTCTAAAGCTTTTGACAAAATTTCACACAGTTTACTTTTAACCAAAATTGAACATATCGGTATACACGGCGATCTCCTCAGATGGCTTACCTCTTACCTCAGAGACAGAACTCAGGCTGTTACGGTGAAGGGTTTTACCTCTACTTATGTACCTATAACATCAGGCGTACCTCAGCGGTCACATCTTGGTCCACTGTTGTTTAATATTTTTAATAATGATGTAGTTAGTATTCTCCGAAATTCAAAAATATTACTGTATGCCGACGACACCAACATTAAGTTAAATCCGTTAAAGATTGTCAGTTACTTCAGAAAGATTTAGATCGCCTTGCACAGTATTGTGTAGATAATAAATTACAATTAAATCTAGACAAATGTCAAGTTGTCACTTATGGTAGGAAAAAAGAACCTTTACTTTATAATTATAATATTTTTAATAATAGTCTTCAAAGAGTGACCGAGATACGTGACCTGGGAGTGATCCTTGACAGCGAGCTTCATTTTACTTCGCATATCAACAAAATCACTGCTAAAGCTTATTATGCTAGGATTTATCTTTCGCCAGAGTTCTGATTTTAAAAACCCTAGAACATTAGTATTATTATACAATGCATTTGTGAGGTCTGTATTGGAATATGCATCAACAGCCTGGAATCCCCAGTATTTATCACACGTAGATTCTATAGAACGCATTCAGAACAAGTTTATCAAGGGTATGCAACATAAATACCCTGACTTTTGTACGGATACAATCGCACTTCTAAAACATCGAAGGGAGCAACGTGATCAATTCTTCCTTTTCAAAATTATTAATAATATGGTTGAGTCGACTTACCTCACCAGTAAGATATTTTATAAATTTATGATTTTCTAATTTTTACATTTTTCAATGCTATTTTTATACTTATGGTAAGTAAATTTAATTTTAATTTGAGTTAATTTTTTCCAATATTTTTCTATTTAAAATTTACCTTATGTATAAAAATAGCATTGAAAAATGCAAAAATTACAAAATCATAAATTTATAAAATATCTTACTGGTGAGGTAAGTCGACTCAACCATATTATTAATAATTTTGAAAAGGAAAGGAAATCATAAATTATTGGCAGTTGCATCTTAATCGATCGTTAAACACCTGAAAAGATGTTTCTTTCGAATGCAAGGATATTCCTAGCATTGATGTGACAACGCTGGCCTACAGCGTATTAAAAATATAAAATTATTGGAGAATTTCGACGGTGGTTCGCAAGTCTCGGTAGCTCAGCGGTTAGAGCATTGGACCGGATTTCCAAAGGTCGCGGGTTCGATTCCCGTCTAAGAATTCACTTGTGGCCGAGTTAATTTTTTCCAATATTTTTCTATTTAAAATTTACCATATATATTTTATAAATGCAAAAAGTCATACTCGAGATCCACAAATACTTTTGCTCCGCCTTTTTGTCGCACTAATAATGGCAAAAACCGTTTCTCTGTAAGATCTTGTTATACTTATGATATGATTGAAAGCTATCAAGAATTGGATTTTTTTTCACTTAGTTTTTATAAGTTTAAAAGGTGTATTTGTAACCGTTGAATGCATATCGTCATTGTTATTTAATTGTTAGATATTGTTACTAAAACATTATTCATTATTACTAAGTTATTGAATCTATATTGTTGCACAATGGTTTTGTTGAAGAAAGTGTATACTCAACTTTTGTGTATTTACTTTAGTGGAAACTGTGTTAGCCTATGTACAAACTTAATATTTTTTGTTAATGAGTGTAATATTGAGCTGTATGTTACTACTATTACAATAAAAAAAAACAAAAAAAATAAAAAACATGCTACCAGATCAGGATAATCAATGTATAACGATAGTCATAAAAGTAACGGAAAAACATTATACTAGAATAAAATCTACTTGTCTCCGCGAGAGACAGACAGATCCTCTATTGCTCAGATGGGACTCGAACTCGCACCATTTGGAGTTCCAGTACACTGGTCTCTCAATTGAGCTACCGAAACTTACCTATGCGACACGTCGTTCTAGTACTTTTTACACTATAGGCCAGTGTTGTTTCATTAATAAGAGGGATAGGTGTCCTCCACAAGACTTTCTGTGTTTTGTGGTGTCCTCACATGCGGAAGACACATTTTTACCATGGATTAAAGTGAAACAGTCAAAAGTTTTTTTTCTATTCCAGTTGAGTTGTTGTGGAACCACTGGAGCTAATGCGTACGAGTCGATAGGATTAACAATACCACCCACATGCTGTCCCAACTTCGATATGCCATCTATTAACGAAATAGGAAACATAGAAGATATTATCAACAACCTGAATGGCACCTCTGAGTTCTGTCCGAAAGAAGAAACTTATGATGGCTGCTCATCTATTATTATAGACATAGTCATTACAACCTTGAACGTATTTGCCTACATTTTTATCGCTATGTTGGTGACACAGGTAAGCAATTCTGGTAACAAAGCAAACTATTTGCAACAAGGAAAAAAATATGTTTTAAAATTTTCATTATGTTGACTTCATTCTGATTCTGATTGAACATTCATCGAGCAATCCATGCTATTATTCTGATACGTATTTTTGCAAAATCACTTTCGAATTGCATTTGAATTTTGAATATTTGTATGACGAAACTGCACTTCACGTTCACAATTCGAAAGTGATTTTGCATAAGTAGGTACTTAACACTTTCGCTGAGAGTGACCGAGACACAATAAACATTCTATTGTTATAACGTATATAGCCGTTTACTGTCAGTAAACGTATTAACAGAATAGCAAGGCAGTAGGTACCTACTCAAATTTGAATAAACTCTTCGGAAAACGATCCACAAAAAGTACTTTCCCAATTGAGCTAATAGGTACTCTGCTTACTGCTTTTACGTTTAAATTTTAAAATCTCGAAGACATAGAGAATTACAAGTATAGGTATACAAGTAAATAATATTTTATTATTTTCAGGTGCTGGCTATCTTATCATCGATTTATTTAGTAAGACGCATCAAAAGATACCGAGGCAAGGTGTACTGAGAGCGAAAAATTACTTAAAATAATATATCAGTTTAACTAGAGCTACTATTTATTATTTATCTTACTATTTAAGTACATACATGGTATTGCATATCATTATAATTTAAAATGTACCTATATAGTTAGTCAGAAACGCATATGCCGAATGCGTTTCTGACAACTAAAAACTAACTTCGACAATAATTTCGCAATGCTCGGGCATGGTGGCCAAACATTTTATATCTCGATCTCCGACGTTAAGCCGTTGGTTCCAGCTGTAGGTATTTAGAGTCGCTAGCGCAAGCAAATCAGCATATCACCCACGTGGTGGATCTAGGCCCATACTTCTGATTTATTCTTAAGGAATGCCTTTGCATAAATAAAACATAAAACATGTCTGTTAATGAAGATGAACTTTTTTAACAGCAGCAATTCTAATGTTACCTTGACACTAATATACTATGTTACAATTCTTTTTTTAACCGACTTCAAAAAAAGGAGTAGGTTATAAATAACACACGTTTTAAACATATTTCTATGTAGTTCACCGATTACTCGAATACTTCTTCTTCACCAGCTGAACCGATTGCAACGATTCAAACGTTACAAAATCAGGTTTGTTTTAAAGATAATTCAATTTTTTTAATTTTGAAATCGTTTTAGTAATTTTCAGGAAATCTTGAAAAAGCTGTGTTTTTCGTAACTTGTTGGTTTCGTTACCTAGATGACATATACTTTAAAGCCCGATTTTTTGTGAAGGCAAGTATGGGACTTATTCTAACTTAAAAAACGTTTAATAAAAATAAAAAAAACCTTAAAAAAAACCGACCTTAGAAAGGTCGTAATAAGCCTTTTGGGTCATTCGTAATATTTTACATTGCACTTCTATAGTTTTAATTTTCTTGGCGGAATGACTCCAAAAGGCTTATCTTTTACCATTTTGAAGTAGGTTTTTTTACCTACAACAGGGAAGCGCTTAATCTCTTGGCAATCAATATTATATTTAAAAACGTAAAACTATTGCTTTGGAAAATTGTAGTGCGTTTGACAGTATTAAATCATTATTTTGGAGAAATTAAAACAAAGACGAGATTTCTTGTAGTACAGAAGTACCTTATAGTATTAGTAATTTAGACCACCGAATGTCGACTGTACTAGTAGAGTTGTATGTTCCTAAATAGTGTTAGACGCTGGCCAAAGGCCACCAGGATCTTTTTGGGACTAAAATTAAAAAATATTCGATTTTAGTCATAAAAAAAGTATTTTATTATGTAACCTACTGATTATCTCATTTTGTATGTTGTTTACGTTTTTTTAAATAAAATATTTTGAAAAACAGTACTTTCTTTTGTATTAGAAACCATTATGTCCTAAGAACGTTTTGCTTGCGTTTTGTTATTATTGAAGTTGTCACATTTTGACACACTTCACACTTTGGAGGCGATGGTTGAGTGACTACGCCACAAAACTTCCGTTAAAAAACAAGCTTACTTAAGAGATTCGTACTAAAAAATAGCATGGTAAGATTGAAACAATACTGCGCTAAGAGATGGCGGAAGATTGGCCCCCTGAATTTCAGAAGTTTAGTCAGAAAAGTTAAAAGGACTAGTTATCCAGAAGTAAAAGTGTCAGGCTGCCACCCAGCCCATGCCTACATTAGTTTTCGAAAATACGCTGCCAATAGATAGACATCTGCCCTCTTACTCTGGACGGAATCAAGTTCACATTAGGAATTGAATGGACGTCAAAAATCTGTTATTTTGGTACTTTGAAAACGGTTGATGTGGTTTCCATAGTACCTTTTTGACATTAATTCGATCCTGATGTGAACTCAATTCTGTCAAAAGTAACCCTCCTGTACAGGAAAGTTTGCAGCTGGCATATCCATGTTAATCTTTCATTCCCAGTCCTGTAGAATTCTAGATTATGTAACAAATTCTTCTATTTGAAAAAAATAATTACAATTATGTTTTTTATGATTTGCCAAAATAAATAAGGCATTGCCAAGCAGCATGAAGAAAAATTAAAGCAAATTGAAATTCAACATACTCGTATCACCTAATTCTATGTATAGAAGTGTCGAATCGCAAAGTGAGCATGTTTGTATGAAAATAATGGGGTGGATCATTAGATGTGCCCGTGAGTGTATTAAAGTTAGGATTAGGATTCTAAATAGATCCGCCCTATTGGCGAATCCTAATCCTAACTTCCTAACTGTTACTTCTTCTACTTCTTAACATGTCGATGGCAAACAAAACTTAGTCACTCTGACAGTTTTTTCCGACGCTGTCATAAGAACCTCCTGCGTGCATGTGTCAGCACACAGGGCACGATGATAGTTGGGCATCATTTGATAATTACTAAATCATATACACATATATACAATAATTACATCACTCGAAAACCCAAACTTGTCTAAAAGATTGGAAAATAAGCCAAAAGCCATTTCCAAAGACAAATTAATGAAAAGGAAAATATCAATTGCCACAATTAAAAATTATCCTGATATTTTTCCTATTAAAAATTAAATTTTCCTTTCACTATTACACCGAAAACCTACATAATTTCTACATGTTATAAAAAAATTAACGCAAGGTTACCAAACATCACAGTTATTTCAGAGAACAACATCACATTAGTGAAACTAAAGAATCAAATGATTTATCATATTAGTAAAACCACTTTTCCATACCATGTATCGAAAATCACCACTTGATTTCGGCATTATCTATGCGATATGAACATATACAGCATGATCCAATTAATATCTTGTAGGTTATTTTTTATTGGATCATAGTTGATATCCTCCGATCCCAAAGTAATAAAAATTTGCTATAACAGTGGTGGAACCAAACCTGAGATATAGTAAAGTTAACTAGGTGGTCTATATTGCAGCGGTCTATAAACATCCAGGACAGCACTAGTATTCACTCCTCTAAATTACACTCAAAGCGCACTTTCTCTTACAATTATCCAATGCGTGAATCATCCAATGTATTATTCCAACTCATTGAATCGATTTCGTCCTTCTAGGGTAACGGTTACGGTTACTTCCTTACACAACATTTTACAACACAATAAACCTTAGCCATTCTTCAAATCTTATCACTATCCATACCAAAATTCACCAAAATTGTTTATCTTTTGCGTTTATTATAGGAGTATAGAGATATTTTTTGAAAAAATATGAAGTTGTAATTGATAATTGATTGAAACATACAGATGGGCTCCCGTAAGACAAATTTAGAAATAAAAAATGTGCCTCGAGCACCGAATGAAACAAAGGAGGACCTGGTCGGAATGGTACTATGCTTGACTTCTGCTATAGGGGGATCCATGTGTAAAGGTGACATTAAGGATGTATACAGAGTCCGGGGTAAAAAGAAAGACTCGAATAACTCGCCTATTATTGTCGAAACTTCATCAACCCTTATTAAAACGGACATCCTAAAGCTATGCAAGGCCTTCAATTACACTAACAAAAATAAGCTGTGCGCGAAGCATTTAGGCCACCGAGTGTTAGGGGACACCCCCATATTCGTATCGGAGCAGCTGACGGCCAAGGGTGCACGACTTCACTTCTTGGGGCGAGATCTCGTCAAATCAGGAAAGTACAAGTACTGTTGGACGGCCTATGGTCGTGTTTATATTCGTAAAACGGATAACTCAGCAATTATAGCGATCCATTCTGAATCCCAAGTGCAACAGTTTCTCTATGAAGATTGACTATTTAGTTTACCATACTTTATTTCTAAAAATGCATGTTATCTGGTTAACGAGACCTGTTACTTCGCTTCGGTGATATTTTATGTAGTTGTTGATCCTTTTTTGTTATATTTTTGTTTATTAATGTTTACACTCAATTTAATGATAATTTCACCAAGATCAGCATACACATTTACTCTTACACGCACGAATATATATACCTACACTTACGCTTTTCATACTCAAACAATTGTACACACTTCTCATGGCTTTTTCATGACAGCGGCTGTTTTCATTGTAAGTGGATATACGAGTTTAGTATCTACTTGCGGTGCGAGGGGCTACTGTTTTGGATGGAACTATTATTTTATACAGTATATTACTTTGTATAAAAACTATGATTACTCATTTTTAGATTTACTTAGAAAGCTATCCTATTATAATAACGACAAGTTTATACAGTTCAAATCAGCATTTCTGGCATTAAATATTATAAATAACCTGAAATATATAAATACTCGTTTCAAATATTTATTGATTATTAATGGATGACGCCCTTAATACCTTAAATGACTTAGATGAAACAGAAATATCCGGCTCTTCTATCTGTGACATCGAGAACTTACACAAATTAATAAAATTAAAAGAAAATGATCTCACATTAATTTCTCAGAATATAAGAAGTGTTTATCACAACTTTGACGACTTGCTGGTCACACTTTCACATTTAAAGTTCAATCCGGACATAGTGGTTTTGTCTGAATGTTGGACTAATGAAAATAAACCTATTCCGGTCTTAAATAATTATAAGACATATTTTACAAAACGATATTTCAATCAGAATGACGGTGTAATCGTCTATACTAAGCAAGAAATTTCAGTCAAAGTGACAGAAATTATATTACACGATGCATCATGTCTACAGATTGAGTCAACTAGCTACATAATTCTGGCTATCTACCGATCACCTTCAATTACGAACGCTGATAGCTTTGTCACTTCTTTGAACTCTCAATTGGAATTAATCAAACATCACAAATGCATTATTATAGTTGGTGATATTAATCTTAATATTATTAATGACCCTAATGATCCGACTTACGTTAGAAAAAATCGTTTGGAATATCTTAATATGTTAAGTTATCATGGTATCATGCCCGGTCATATTCTGCCAACAAGGGATAGATCATGTTTAGATCATATTATGCTAAAAATTGACAAGAGCAAAATGTGCCCTAATGTAGTGGTAACGAATACTTCCATCACTGACCACTCTATGCCTTTTTTACAACTATCCTGTGCAAATAGTAGTTCTAATTCCTGTAAAATTCGTTTCGTCACTGATTATGACAAAGCTTTTAAAAGTCTTACTAACAAAAACATATCTGAATTACTTTTTCTGAATGACCCTGACATTATATGTAATTTATTAGTGTCCAAAATAGTAGAATCATTAAAAGAAAATACATATGAAAAAAAAAGTTTCAAGAAGCCAGCGAGTTATTAAACCCTGGATAACACAAGGTATCTTACGTTGCATAAAAAACAGAAATAGAATGCAAAAGAAACTTCGCTTAAACCCTAATGACGAGATTCTCCGTGTCACATTTAGACGATACCGCAATTTCTGTACCAAACTTATCAAAAAATTAAAACACAAATACGAAAATGAACTGCTCGAAAACTCTTTGAAAAATTCTAAGTGCCTTTGGAAAAACATAAAAAATATTACTAACATTAAACAAAATAAAACTGAAAATGACATACTTCTTAACACCAAACCTAGCCAAAAAGCCTCTCTTAACCACGTCAACAACTTCTTTGTAAGTGTGGGAGAACACCTTGCCAATGGAATTTCACCGCTTAGCGCGACGCAGAAGATGTCCTTATCTAACTACATAAGCCCGTCCCAGTGTTCGTCATTTGGCTTGTTGGATACTGACGAAGATGAGGTAGAAGAAGTGTTAATGAGTCTAAAAAACAGCAGTGCTGCTGGATTACATCAAATTCCGGTCGCTTTTCTTAAATTAGCTAAGCCTGTCTTAGTCCCAATTATCACACACTTGGTTAATTGTTGCTTCAGAAAAGGAGTCTTCCCAGCTATACTTAAGCATGCTGTTGTAACTCCAATACATAAGGGTGGGGACAGAGAGGATGTCAATAATTATAGACCGATCTCAGTTTTGCCTTCATTGTCCAAAATTTTAGAAAAACTTATAAATAAGAGACTAATATCATTCCTAAATCATTATAACATCTTATCTAAGTCCCAGTACGGTTTTAGACCAGGTAAATCAACTCAAGATGCGGTAATGGCTTTGACTTCTTTGATAACTGAACACTTGGACAATGGAGGTAAATGCCTTACGGTACTTTTAGACCTAAAAAAGGCGTTTGACACCGTCTCTGTTCCCATCCTCCTCCAAAAACTGGAAAGAATTGGAGTGAGAGACAATGCTCTCAGATTATTTGAGGACTATCTAAGTGGCAGGAGGCAGCGAGTGAAAGTGGAACAATTTGTCAGTGAGGATGCAAGCTTGGCCTGCGGAGTGCCTCAAGGTTCTGTGCTTGGGCCTACTTTATTTCTTATTTATATTAACGAGCTCTGTAATATAAACCTCCAGAATACAAGTGTCTTCTCATACGCAGACGATACAGCCATTGTGATAACGGGTAACTCATGGGACTCGATCAAAAGAGACGCTGAATCTGCACTTTCTATTATTGCTCTTTGGTTAA
The DNA here is from genome assembly GCA_910589605.1 of Chrysoteuchia culmella. Lineage (NCBI taxonomy): Eukaryota > Metazoa > Arthropoda > Insecta > Lepidoptera > Crambidae > Chrysoteuchia > Chrysoteuchia culmella. The sequence goes on along the minus strand of OU342647.1, from coordinate 8,874,740 downwards.
GAAATAATTTGCTTTCGTTAAATTCTAAAAAAACCAATTTCATGTGCTTTACTATAAATAGTAGAACCCAACCACCGGCCGATTACAATATTAAAATACACAACTGTGAAAAACAGTACAACGGTAATTGTAACTGCCCGGTTATAGATAAGGTTGCGTCTTCTCGATATTTAGGAATAATGATTGACGATAGGCTCTCTTGGCACTCTCAAATCGACTTAATTTCCTGCAGAATAAGGAAGCTTATTTGGATTTTTAAAATGCTAAGGTATTCTGCTAGTGAAGAACTGATTAAAAACATTTATGTTGCCTTGGCACAGTCCCTTATAATTTACTGTATCCCGGTTTGGGGTGGTGCGTCCAAAGTAAAATTTCTAGATGTTGAACGCGCTCAAAGACTTCTCTTAAAAGTCATATGTTTCAAGAAACTTAGATTCTCAACTCATAGTCTTTACTCTATAACCAACTTATTAACTGTGCGACAATTGTATGTCTTGCTCACAATTCTAAAGAAACACAAATCACTCCCTATTGATCCCACTATTCTGACAAAGAGACGTAAAAACACTGTTGCCAAAAGAAATAAATGTAAAACGTATTTTGCTAAGCATCAATATATACACCAATCATCTCACTTATATAATATTGCAAATAAATTTCTAAGTATTTACACTAAAACAAGTTTTACATGTAAACGTTTGTTGATTGAATGGTTAAAAAAAATGGACTACGAGGAAATAGAAAAATTGATTGTACATATTGAGAAGTAAAAATTATATAATTACCTAGAATAATATATAACACAAAGAAATAGTATAAAACACATACACACATGCACACACACACACACACACAGACACACCCATGCGAGAACCTGTAGAATCAAGAGTGAAACTTAATGTAATTAATTATATATACCTAGATAATAAGATATTTGAAAATATGTCTTAAGTATAAAATAACTGATTGATACGTGAGAGCGATTTCTCCTGGCACAAGTGTCTTCACACTTAAAAGGAGGAATCAACCTCAATTTATTGTTAAAGCTTTATGTCTGATAATAAAACATTTTTCATTTTCATTTTCATTTTTCATTTCAATTGATGATTAAACGAACTTACCTATAAGTGAAGTTCTATCATAATTATACGAAGCGCCTCGTTCGAAGAGATTATTTGTTATGTTACATGTAGTATCGCATAGATGTCACTACTCCGGCACTATGTTGAGAATCCTTCGTATTTTTTTTTTTTTTTCGGTATCCCTTCCTCCCTACTTTTGCTGTGAGCGCCATTTGCCCGAGCTCGTCATTTAGTTTAGAGTTCAATATTTTTTGATACATTTCCTTGAGAGATTAGTAAAGGGTGAAAAATTTTTAGGGAGGGTTGGGTTACTAATCTCTTCGAACGAGGCGCTTCGTATAATTATGATAGAACTTCACTTATAGGTAAGTTCGTTTAATCATCAATTATACTCTGCGCCTCGTTCTTGAGATTATTTGTTATGTTACATGTAGATTTTGAGAGCAGACAGAAGAAAATGTCATCAATAAAAAATAAATTTATGCATGATAATTTTTTTATTAAAATAACAAAAACAAGGAACTCATTGCAGTAATAAATGTTTTAATCATCATCTTAACTAAAATATTATTATTATTATAATAGTTACTTTAATCAAGATTCAAGGAACTTAAATTTTATGTTTATAAATAACTGATTGATTACATAGTAATTTCTGACGTATTATTATGCTGATGACTTAAAATAGAATTAGCTACTGAGGTAGGATCATCTTGTAGAATATTTCACAGTAGAATTACCACTCCAGCCAGCGGTATTCCGGATGGCGCTTATGCTGGCGCCCTGGGCGAGGGCACGTGACGTGCTGGCATGCCGCGTGCTGTGCGCCGTAAATATGGTGGTGTCTACGCCGCACACGCCTAGAGTATTTTTGACCCAGCGGCTGAGCGTCTGAGTACCCACAGTCTGATGCGGTTTTTTCATGCCTATGAACAGAGATTCGGATTTTCTTAGTGGAGCTGTTTTGTTAATGTAGCACAACAAGGTCTGTGCGGGACAAACATTAGGATTATCGTTAAATAGTGGAATATGAAGTATAGGCTGTTTACAACCAGGTTTGGAAGTTTTAATTAAATCGGGGATTTTAATGGTGATAAGGTTAGGGGAAATATTAATATTTTTTATATTTATTTTTGCCAGAGTCTGCATTCTATGGGCGGTTATAAGAGCAAGCAATGTTATAGTCTTTTGTGTAAGAAGTTGTAACGTTAAGTCCTCGTTTGGGTACCATTGGGCTAAATGGTTTAACACACAATTTGTGTCCCAAGTAACATTGTACTTAGGGAGAGGTGGCCGAAGGCGATAAACGCCTTTAAGGAATCTACAAATCCTATCATCATTCCTTATATAGGAACCCATTAATAGAGATAAAGCTGACCAACTGGAATTAATGGTGCCATATTGGCAACCTTTATTAAATAATGTAGTGAAGAAGTGTATAATAGTTGGAACTGAAGCTTCGAGTGCATCAACTGAATTATCTTTGCAAAAATTCCACCCTTTTTTAAACATACATCATATTGTCTTAATGAATTAGGGGACAGTGAGGCAATCATGATGTCTAAAGAAGATGTCGGTAAACATCTTCTTAATAATGCGTCCCGGATAAGACTGCTGCCACCAGGGTAACTGACTCGTGCATTCGTCTGGTTCTGCAATTGGAAAGTAAGGGATATGTTTGAGGTTGAAATGAAATAATTTTAGCGACTACAAGCTTTTGGAAAACTGGGTACCAGGGTTGCGTAGGCCATAGAGGCACGACCATAATACCTATTGCTTTGTCAGAGATAATTTTTCTGAGGGTTTTTAGAATAATTGAAAAAGGGGGGAAAGCATAGAAAAAGGAATCAGTCCATTTAATGGTGAAGGCATCGATAGCAATTGCATCGGGGTCTCTATACCAGGAGACATAGGTTTACATTTCGTGTTTAAGCGGCTGGCAAACAAGTCGATTTTCGGGATGCCAAATGAATGTATCAAGGACTGAAAAGCCCAATCTGCTAACTCCCACTCAATGTCAGGGTGCGATTTGCGAGATTCAGCATCTGCGATTATATTTTCAGATGATTTAATATAAGACGCGACGACTAGAATCCTTCTGGATTCACACCACTGCCAAATTTTCCTGGTTACTCTTGTCAGATGTGGGTATTGAATACCACCCATTCGATTGATGTAGGCAATAGCTGTAGAATTATCTATTCGCAGGAGAATTTGACAGTGGCGCAGATCCTTTGCAAAGATTTTTAGAGCTATGAAAGCGGCCAATAGTTCAAGATAATTGATATGGTTCTGTTGCTCCTCATATGACCACTGACCACTGGCCGTTTCCCCTTGACAGGCTGCACCCCACCCTGACATTGAAGCATCAGAAAATATCTCCGTGAGAAATGTGTCATTTCTTATAATACTATTTTATAGATTTGAGTATTTTATATTGTCCAGCCACCACTGAATATCCGGATATAATGTAGCGGGCACATGCACTATCTTATCATAGTCATTGTTTTTATTTAAGTTAAGAAACTTGCAACGTTCTAGCTCCTTTGTATAAAGAAGCCCATACTCCACTGCTGGACATGCAGATACGAGCAGTCCAGCAATTTGTGCAAGTTTCCTAATTTTACATTTTTTTTATTTTAAAAAAGATTCTAATTCATAAAATATGTTTAGCCTTTTTTCTGGCGGTAAACTTAATTGTAATTTATGGGAATTAATAATCATACCAAGAAACTTGCATTTCATTGAGGGTAAAAGTATGCTTTTGTCTTCATTGATAATAAAACCAAGAGAACATAATAGTTTTTTAGTAATGTTAATATTTAACAAACAATTTTGATGAGTATCTCCTAATAAAAACCAGTCATCTAGATAAACAGTGGAAAGAAAACCCAAAGTTCGAAGAAGTTTCACTATTGGTTTTGTTATCTTTGTAAACACAAACGGTGCAGTATTGAGACCAAACGGTAAGACGTTAAATTCATATAATTTTCCGTCATATATGAATCTGAGGTACTTTCGTGACTCCTTGTGAATTTTTATCAAAAAATAAGCGTCCTTGAGATCGAGGGTAGCCATATAACAATTTTGTGTAACAAGTTTAATTGCAGTCCTTAGATCTTCTAACTTAAAATGCTCAGTATCAATAAATTTATTCATGTTTTTAAGGTTTAGTATAAATCGCATCTTACCGTTTGGTTTCGGTGTAAGAAAAACACTTGAAATAAATTGGTTTTCGCAAGATTCACATTCTGAAATTGCGCCAATTTGTAATAACTCGCCTATTGCTGTATAGAAATGGTAATTTTCGGTTGCACTGCGAATATGCGTTGGTGGGATAGAATTTTGATAAACTGGTTTAGAAAAAGGAATTTTATATCCATTAATCCAAGACAAAATTGTAGGGTCACTTGTGATAAATAGACCACTGTTCTTGAAAGAGGTGTAGTCGGCCAGCGTACTTAACTGTATATAGTAACGGCGCCGGCCCATCGTCTGCGCAGACGGTGGTGGCGGTGGCGGAGGCGGCGGCGGCAGCTGCGCACGTGGCCACTGCCTCGACGAGTGCGTGGGCAGCAGCGGGGGAGGCTGCGGGCGGGGGGCTACAGGCTCGTAGCTCCTCCGTGATGGGCCTGGCTGCCTGTATGCCGGACCCGGAGCTCTTCGGTTTAAATGATGTGAAGTCTTAGATCGTTTAGGCAAGTTTTTTGCAGATTGGTCAGCTTTGAGTTCACCCCCTGATTTATTGATAGATTTGGCGGTCTTAAGTGTTTCGGCTAGTGCCTCGCCAAATAAAAGGGAATCAATTTTTGTGATATTCAAATGCTCTTTCAAATCTTTCTTTAGTAAAAAAAGGATAAAATTTCTACGTGTGATGGAGTCACCGTGTTGGATGTCGCATAATAGGCGACTCAGATCCATTAATTTTGAAAGAGTTTCTTTGTTCTTATCTTTAGAGATAAGTTGTTCAGATATTAGTCCTGCCAAACATGAGATAGCATTTGCCATTTGAGCTTGCTTACTTTCGATGCCTTTGTCACGTTTTATGATATTTTCAATAACGGCGACCTTGATTTCGGGGTTAAGCTTAGGGGCTCCAATAAGTAAACAATTAGCAGGAACAGGATCGCTGGTTCGATTCCAGCCTGAGAATTCACTTGTGGCCGAGTTAATTTTTTCCAATATTTTTCTATTTAAAATTTACCATAAGTATAAAAATAACATTGAAAAATGCAAAAATTACAAAATCATAAATTATTGGCAGTTGCATCTTAATCGATCGTTAAACACCTGAAAAGATGTTTCTTTCGAATGCAAGGATATTTCCTAGCATTGATGTAACAACGCTGGCCTACAGCGTATTAAAAATATAAAAGTATTGGAGAATTTCGACGGTGGTTCGCAAGTCTCGGTAGCTCAGCGGTTAGAGCATTGGACCGGATTTCCAAAGGTCGCTGGTTCGATTCCAGCCTGAGAATTCACTTGTGGCCGAGTTAATTTTTTCCAATATTTTTCTATTTAAAATTTACCATTAGTATAAAAATAGCATTGAAAAATGCAAAAATTACAAAATCATAAATTATTGGCAGTTGCATCTTAATCGATCGTTAAACACCTGAAAAGATGTTTCTTTCGCATGCAAGGATATTTCCTAGCATTGATGTAACAACGCTGGCCTACAGCGTATTAAAAATATAAAAGTATTGGAGAATTTCGACGGTGGTTCGCAAGTCTCGGTAGCTCAGCGGTTAGAGCATTGGACCGGATTTCCAAAGGTCGCTGGTTCGATTCCAGCCTGAGAATTCACTTGTGGCCGAGTTAATTTTTTCCAATATTTTTCTATTTAAAATTTACCATAAGTATAAAAATAGCATTGAAAAATGCAAAAATTACAAAATCATAAATTATTGGCAGTTGCATCTTAATCGATCGTTAAACACCTGAAAAGATGTTTCTTTCGAATGCAAGGATATTTCCTAGCATTGATGTAACAACGCTGGCCTACAGCGTATTAAAAATATAAAAGTATTGGAGAATTTCGACGGTGGTTCGCAAGTCTCGGTAGCTCAGCGGTTAGAGCATTGGACCGGATTTCCAAAGGTCGCTGGTTCGATTCCAGCCTGAGAATTCACTTGTGGCCGAGTTAATTTTTTCCAATATTTTTCTATTTAAAATTTACCATATGTATAAAAATAGCATTGAAAAATGCAAAAATTACAAAATCATAAAAAAGGAACAGGATACTTTGCTATCAGTTCCTTACGAGTGTCTTTGGTTAGACCCTCTGTGGCGATATGTGTAAGCCTGCAAGCCAATTCCTGGCGAATATTCTTTCCCAGTTTTTCACCAGATGAAGGGTCTTCATCCAAAATTTCGAGGACATCAGTGTCCAGTTCGATTTCAGAGCCTACTTGAAGCTGTGTTTCTGTAGACACGGGTGTCTCTTGAACGGTAGCTGAGGCAGTCAAGTCCTCGTCAGGAGGTGGTTGAAAGGCTATCTCACTCATACCCACAACTGACTGTTTATCGTCCTCGTCAGACACTGCAGTTAACCAATCACTTGCGCCAATCTCATACATGTCTGAAAAGACAGATGAGAAAATAGTTTTATTTTTGTAGGTTCATTATGCATTAGAAAGTATATGTTGAATCAGCCCCAGCGGCAGTTCGATTAGATACTTTATTTATTGACATAAATATGTCGTTATTTAATTGGTACCTACGTGTTTCTTAAATAGTGCCACATGTTATTTAATTAAGCGAGGGTAAACTTTAATGCAATTTAATGACTACGTTTCATGATAATGGTTACTTAATTAAATTAAATATTTTATTTTTATTTGTTTTATTTAACCTTTTTCAATCAATCTATTTGACTATCGTTACTAAAAGATATAACTATACTGCACTATATTAGATGACGACAGTGTGTAACTGTCGTTTAAAAACCGAATTAGGTGACAATCCCCAGTGGATAGCACGCCGACCGTTAATTAGTGAATGCGATAAATAAGCCCCAATGGCTTATTCTTGTTGCATTCTGTACCAATAAAAAGATATTGTTCAAGAAAATAAGCATTTAGTTACCTTTATTTACGAGTCCATCGTCGTTTGGTGAGGACAATTCACTTCCAATATCGTGCATTTTCTTTTCTAGCTTCCGCATTTTTTTCCTGATGTGATCTATTTCTTCATCACGCGTCCTAGGTTTAGTCCGTTTAGGCATTATGTATACTTATTGAGTCGACCGGAGTAGACGAGCACTAAAATGCGAATGACGAGCTCGGGCAAATGGCGCTCACAGCAAAAGTAGGGAGGAAGGGATACCGAAAAAAAAAAAAAAAAAAAGACGAAGGATTCTCAACATAGTGCCGGAGTAGTGACATCTATGCGATACTACATGTAACATAACAAATAATCTCGAGAACGAGGCGCAGAGTATAATTGTATCGTCTATCTAGACTTCTATTAAATTAATTTCATACAATCGCACAAATTATCTAGCCTAATGTAAGTGTTATTAAGAACGGACTAGATAACAATACTTGCATATAATTATGTAATATAATTTATATTTATATAATAATTAGAATCACCCTCTGTAACTCTTTGTCATGGTCGCATCAGCATTAGCACTAACTTATGTTTAGACAGTGTAAGCACGGGACTTGAAATCAAACCTGCTCTGCTCAACAATGGGTTGTACGGATTTCATTGTGAAATATTCGTTGTTTTTCCTGAATTTCACAACAACGGTAAGTAACTTTACTGAAAAATTAATTACTTTTTCTTATAGCATCGGTATTAGCATTCCTTCTCATTTGGTGCAAACAATTACAAAAACACATAAGTAAATAAATATTCTTACTGTCCACATAGTTTAGAGAGGAACATTTATGTTTTGAACTAATTTTGAGTTACGAGTATCATTATTACAAACTGCATGAGGGTGCGTGAGAAGCATGTTAATTTTTTTTGGGCACTTCATCTTTTTTTGTATAAAGAAAATAATATCTTAAATGTAACCTAAAATTCCGTTAAAATTAGTTCAGCGATTTTCCATGAAAAAGTTCTTTAACCTTATTATAATATTAAAAAATTAGTGTTTTTTTATATTCTACAGCTAACAGCACATCACGGTACTTTCTTTAACTTGACTTTGAGAGCGATTTTATGTCGTTAGTAATAGCGGCGGTTTTCCTAATACAAGTGGAAAGCCAGGTGTGCTGTTGACTGTACATATACAGAGTTGGTTTCGTTTTGCTTCAAATAAAATTTAGCTCTATAAATTGTAACATAGGTACAATCGGGATTTTTTTGGGAAACGTTTTTTCGAAAGTACTAAGGTTTAAGAATTAACTTATTATTTAGATGAAATATGAAATATTTTGGAATACGTAGCACTGTATGGAATCCCGGATATCAGGTTCATTCCGACAGATTGGAACCACCTCTGCTATGCTGATAATAAGTGTCATCTCTTGCAGTCGTATGAAGCTCGTCTTTCCCACTATTGCTTAACACCTTTGCACCGCCGCAGGAAAGCTTCAGATATACTTTTTGGTTTCACATTGGTAAACGGTCTCATAGATTCTCCTTTCATCTTAGAGCGCTTGCGATTTGCAACTCCGCGCAGTGCTAGTCGGCTTCATAATCGAAAGACTTTTCACTTCCTGTGTGTAGGACGCGTCTCGGTCATCACTCTCCGTTGTATCGTATGTGTGTTTTTTATAATTCCATACGTTTTAAATTTGATATCTTAACTCGTCACTTAATCGAGCCAAGCGTTGTATAAAAATGGCTATTTAGTTGTTATATATGTTTGTTAGTTACATTTTAGTTAAGTTTAAAATTAAAAGTAAATTGTAGTTATTATAATTAAACAAACAAAATGATGACTATACCTATAGTCATCATTTTGTTTGTTTTTCTAAGCATGCTGTGCTTACTTTGAGTAGGGTAAATCCTAGTAAGTTAGTTTTTCATAAGTTATTATTTGCCTAGATTATGTGGATTGTACACAGTTTAGTAAGCCAAATAAAAAAAAATTTAAGAAATGAAATACCTGTTAAAGTTTTAATTTGTGATATAAACGTTTTTTATATATCCATTACTTTTTAAATAAAGCTGTACAAGTCGTACCTGATTGCAATCATCAACGTACTATAATGTTGACTATCGATATATTAAGTGGAAATAAAATATGCGTAATTTTGATCTATTAATCTATTTGAGAATTTACTATTATTTCAGATTATCGGGGTTTCCTACATAGTAGTAGCAACTTATACCAACTTATACGTGCGAGCTTTGTTCTACGACAATGAAGATGAAATTGCCGCTATATTATCAAACTTTTTTTATTTGTCCATCATCGGTTCTATGATTTTCTTAATCACATTTATGGGCTGTTGTGGTGCAATCGCTGAAAAACCGTGTCTACTCAATATGGTTAGTAAGTACCTATTTATGTTTTAATTCACAAACATACAAAAGTTATAAGTCCCTTGATACTTGATCTTTTCTCTCTCTTATTATGAGGATTAGTGGCCACCTCTCGTGTCTGAGTTTATCATGCCGCCTATAAGACCCCTGACTTTGCTTAACGTCCATTTACAACCTGGACCGACGACCGATGACTGATCTCAGTTGTAACACCACTTTACTGTCACCCATCCGACACATGGCCGGACCGAAAGTCGCTTAACAAACGTGATCGAATACGATCAGTCCGTTTATTGCAACTCTAAGAATTTATTTGCAAACAAACAAACATTTTAGATCACTAGGTACTGTATAAACATATTTTTAATTATGTTTTTTTTTACATTTTGATTGCAGTATGCTGTAATAATGTTTGTTTTATCGGCGGCCACGATATTCATGTTAGTACTATGCTATGCAATAATACATGAATTGGAATATACATTTGAGTCTATGGACCGCGTGTACGAAATACCTTTCCTAGTAATGACTCTCCGATTTATCGAAGCTACGGTAAGTATAAAATTTTATTATTTACTTGATTATATTAATAAATAAATTAACATAAACATAATGTTGAGTGAGTACCTTTTTAGTCTCAGACTCTCCAATTTATTTAAAAAACAGTGCAATTACAAAATTGTTTTATACTAAATCAAAATATTTCTATCTATATATATAAAATGCAATGTCCTGACTGACTGATTAACTGATAATCAACGCATAGCCCACACCGTTGGGTCTAGAAACTCAAAATTTGTCATAAAGGCTCATTAGGAGGTGCAGGGGTGCACTGAAAAAGGACTTTTCAAAATTCAACCTCTAAGGGGGTGAAAGTTTGTATGAAAGTCTCTCGTTTTGAAGATAGTATTGCATTCGGTTCATCTATGGTTTACGTAAATACGACCATACTCTCATTACCGCCAGCAGCTCAAATGGCTTCCTATTCGTGAGCGTAGGAACCTGAGAGTTGTCTGTGTTCTCTTCAATGTTTTTTTCGATCCACTTACACCAGAATACTTGAAGTCTAGATTTCAGTTTCTGGGTTCTTAATTTTATATGTATGTATTTATGTATGAATGTTAAATATTTATATTATTTAGTATGTTTATGTATTATTTGTTAATTAAATACCCGTAAATAGCTATTCCCACTTTAGTTACAATATTCTGAATTATGTTTTATAGTGCTACTTTATTGCTGATACGGTAGGTCTAACACCTTTTACTGGTTGACTGGTAGAGAATGCCTGATGGCATTAAGTCCGCCATTTGCTGTATTTTTTATATTGCAATAAAGAATAAATAAGTATCTTCAAAATTCGTATTCAGGTTGTCGATTAAAATTGAACATTGACCTATTTCGACGTTTTCGAAAATTCTACCCCCAAAGGGGTGAAAAGGGGAATGAAGTTGAGTAAGAAAAGTCCTTTATTTTCAAAGTAAAAGTCATTTATGTTTTTATTAGGCTTATGGTTGGAAATTAAATACAAAAAATCCTCTCAAGAAATTAACCCCTAAGGGGGTAAAAGGGGTAAATAATGTTTAAGTCGATATGGGTGTGGTTATTGAGGTTTTATGGGATGTTGATTGCAAAAATGACATCGTTTTTTAAGTCCAATGCTGTGGACATGAAATTAATGGTTTAAGAAACGGGTTAAAATTTTGTATAGAAAAGTTATGTAAAATAAACAAACCGACTTTGATCGCGATAGCTTTGGAGCATTTTCTACTACTTTTCTATTCACACTTATCCATGCGCTTGTATTATAAATTATAAAAAAATACTGCACGTCTGTCTGGCTCTTTCTTTTCACGCGTAAACCGCTGAATTGATTTTAGTGAAATTTGGTCCAGGACTTAACTTGAACCGTGGAGATGGATATAAAATACTTTTTAATCTGATAAATGCTGATAAATGGCACACTTGCGGTAGTGAAACGTGGTCGCTAACTATGGGTCTGATAAGAAGGCACAAGGTCACCCAGCGTGCAATGAAGATGTCAATGCTCGAAGAGGTAAATGAGGAGATCCGTAGGAGAACTAAAGTAACTGATATCGCACCAAGGATTGCTCAGCCGATGTGGCAGTGGGTGGGACACATAGAATCGATGGCGGTTGGGGTGAAAAGGTTCTGGAACCTTCGACAAGGTGGACCGACGATCTGGTGAAGGTCGCGGAAAGCCTCTGGATGCGGGCAGCGCAGGACCGATCGTCGTGGATATTCTTGAGGGAGGCCTTTACCCAGCGTTGGGTGTTATGTGTTCGAGACGACCACCAACACGCGACGTCCTAAATCCGCGCGATTACCTAATTCCTCGCGGACGAAGTCGCCGGCGGAAGGCTAGTTATATATCAAATAAATGAAAGATGTCATTTTGATTAAAAATTTTAATGAGACATGCCATTTCTTATAGATTAATATGGCTAGGATATTATTGTTCATAGTCGATTGTTAAACATTGGTAACAATATTTATTGTGCAATATATTGATTTCACTGATGTTAGGATTAGGTACAGCGAGATAGTTAATTACCAGTTCTTGAAAAATGTTTTGCCTTCTCAAGTCTTTGATTTTCCAAGTAATTCATACAAGTATAACCATGGTGTTTTTTTTACTCAAAGTGAGAAAAAACTGTCTTTTGTTACAGACTCAATGCTGCGGTACCACTGGGGCCCATTCGTATATAATATTCGATCTCGAATTGCCACCTACTTGCTGCCCAGGTCTAAAATTTCCCCGTTTTACTGGCTTCGAGTCACTGGCTGAAATACGGGATATTTTGGACAATCACAATAGAACCGAACACTATTGTACTCGCGACACAACTTATGAGGGCTGCAGTACAATTGTCACTCAAATAATATTCTATTTGTATCATCTGGCGAACACGGTCACTATAATTACTATAGCAACAGAGGTAAGTAAACATTTTAAAGGAGATTGAGCGATATGGTAAAGTCGCGGCCAAGTCAATCGAACTTACGTTTGTCGTTTGAATTTTCTATAACTTATACATATAAAAATGTAGGCACTTAATGTTGCCAAAATGCAATAATATTTGACAATGCATTATCAGTGCTGAAGGACTGATAAGGTTCGATTCATGGATTGCCACATCGTGTCAAAGTTAACGAGAAATTATGTTAAATAAGTAGAATAATGAATATATCGTTATTTCAATACAAAAAAAGTTGAATAATGAATATATCGTTAAAAAAGTTTAAATAGGCATTCGTTACATTACGAAATATTTAAATCAAGATTTTTTACAAAAAGAAAGTTAATATAATTGCCTAGACTTTAACAAAACTACCCTCTTTTGGATGCGATTTGTAACAGTTTAATAAGTATAACAAACAGTAGAAAATCATTGGTGCCAGCAAACTCCAAATGCACTCTGCCTGGATGAGATTGCTTTAAGCAATAAAGCCACCTTTTTGTATGCGATATTTTTTGTGTGTTTTATAACTTACTATTATTATCAATATGCTTCTTTTCTTTGCAGTTGATAGCAGCAATATTTGCATTTTATCTCGCGCAGCATATCAGAAACGAAATTAGTACGAAGAATTCCAATAAATCATACACTTTAAAAATTTAGGATTTATAGGCCATCACAACACATTAACTCTAAAGATAAAATACAAAAATTATTATTATTATTTTCTGCTTTTTTATAAAGTTTTATACACATTTTATATAAAAGTAAACCTTTGCGTTTAATAAAATATATAAAAAATATATTCAAGTTTTTATTTTTCACTAGTGTATATTTCAGGACGAAAAGCCAAACCTCTTGCATATTGTTCGAATGATGGGAGGCCTCTAGCACCAAACACAATTGGTAAACAACTTCGTTTAACACCTAAAAAGATAAATTACGTCGTATCTTCATCAAATAATAATAAATATATGTTTATCGACATACTTGACAGCCAAATCGAAGGCCCTTATGTTTTTTAAATCAGTAACAGAATACGAGTAAGTATGTAAAAATAACAATTACGGAATGATTTTGTCAACTCAATCCTGACTGAGTTTAATGACGTAAAAAAGCTCAAGTTGTAAGGTTTGACTGATTGTGATACAATAAAAATGATATTATGTTCCTGTCTGTACTTACACCACTTAGTTTATCTGCTATAATATTCTGATAAAATTCTACAGGGTGTGTATTTTAGATTGAAATTATTTAAGTACCAAATGATGTTAGTTTTAAATAATAGGTATTACAGTGTTATTTAAACAGGGGCGTTAAAAACATCAAGTGTGGCAAAGATACATCGCCAGATTCATAGTGATTAACGTTTTTGTATCTGTGTCAGATTTGCGACAATGCTTGATTTGTAAATTAATTTCTAAGCACTTGGTTCAGTAGAAGCTGAGAAATAAGATTTTAAACACATACGGCGCTTCAGTACGCTCGCGTATTTTACGCGTCAGCATAAGCGTAATTTAGGGGCACTTTCGTTTGGCTATGGTATAAATAAAATATATGGGGGAGGGTGAGTTTTTTTATGATTATTGTGAGATATAATATCCTTTTGTAAATAAAATAAAAACATGTACAATTCGAGGCTATATTTCACAATAATAACACTTTTTGTACCAGTACGCGCGGAAAAACGCGCTGACTCAACTTTGACTATGAATTACAACCCAATTATTAATTAAAATCGAACAATGAAACATAGAAAAGCAAAATCGCAAAGGGTCTAAGGATTCCAAAAATGTATAATACATAGTATAGTTTCCATACAAATTTCTAGAGAAATCGCAGTTATAAGGCTACGCGGCGGAAAATTGCTGACAAGCGGAAAATGCAGCGGCACTTGCAAATATTTTGCAAAAAAGAGTGCGGCACGCGAGATGATAATTTAGATTTTTATTTTCCTAATATGATAAGTTCAATAAAACATAATTTATGGAACTAAATATATTTTTTTATAATTTTTCCGATGCCAAAACCTAAGAGCGCATATAAATTAGTAATAAAAAAATATTTCCGACAAAAAATCTTGCCAAATAGGGCTATTATTGTTCACTAAATTTTCCCGTAGCCAACCATTGCTACGATCGCAGGCCGCGCGTGCGAGTTGCATCATCGAGCTCCTATGAGTTCGCTAGTTTTTAATACAACTTAAGGCTTCAAGTACCCTTGCAATAATAAAACAATCAACCTATACTTGAAGCACGTATGATTACCAATACACACAGATTAAGCTTTCGGCTATGCATCGATATCAGCCAAATCACCAGGAACTGCAGCATCAATAATACGTACCTCACAAAAAAAAACAATTAACAAAATGGCATTTACAGATTTTATAGTGAGAAACATTTTGTTTTTAATGAACGTCTTGATTATTGTAAGTATGACATTTAATAAATTTTTTACTTAATTAAATTATCATACAATTTCTTCAGCTATTATACATTTAAGGTTAAAATTCCTGAAAGTTTTTATTTTTACAAATTGTTAATTTAAAAGTGTGCTCTTGGATTTGCATTTTACTAAAGCATCTCTATTTTGCTAAAGTCGAGCGAAAACAAACAAAACGCTGTCAGTTGGTTTAATTTTGTTATTTTTGTTGAATTTAAAAAGAAGGTATTGTGTAGAGGTAATACGATTTTAAAAAAGTTTTGAGTATGGGACTCTTACCTTTTCATGATCATTAATTTTTCATAGTCAATGCTAATATTTTTCTGAATATTTTTACTATTTTATAAATGCGGTTACCTGTATTATTTTTAAATGTATAAAGTTATATATTTTTTTTCAAAGGCCATCGGTTTAGTGATGACGATAATCGGGTCAATCTTAATACACTATGCGAGAATACTGAACGAACAAATCAACGTGGGCAACAGCACGGACGTCTGGATCCTGATGACAATCATTGGTTGTACCATATTTACGATAGCTTTGTTTGGTTGCTCTGGAGCGGTCGGGGAACAGCCATTTCTGCTGAATTTGGTGCGTTTATAAAATACATTGTTTTTTTTGTCTCAGACCCAGGGTCTGATCCCACTAGACTCGGTCTCGGGTTCGATTCCCAGTGGGGGTACAAGTTGTAATTGGTTTGGTTGGTGGTAGGACTTGTAAGTCCGCCTGTCTAGCTACCATCATCTTATCTAAGTCTGACGCCATAATAACAATGTTTTCAGCATTGTTGTTTCCGACAATTATAGATAAGATAGCCAGTTCCTCAGTGATTGAGGATTCCGGGACAGGCTCGCTTCCATCTTCATACTTATCAATACTTAACACCAGGTATGATGAAGGCTAAGAGCGTCCCCGTAGTTTATAAAAAAAAAGTAAGGTACGCCTACGATTTCAATTTGTTTCACTTTTTATGTATATTATAGCATTGAAGGTACTCCACAATAAAATTTGCCCGCATAAATAAAATAAAATACCTGGCGAGCTCTTTTAAATATAAACTAATTATTTAATTTATTGATAACAAGATTCCAAAAATTTAAGATAATATCGTAAGTGCTTAGTTAAGATTTTATAATAAGGTTTGAAAAACAAAAATTACTAATAAAAAATACTTACAAAATAAAACTTTTTGGAGTTGGTGGAAGCATAGTATCGATATTGCATTCTACAATACCTACTACACTTTAGGTATTAACATTTTGGGCAACCAAAATGTTAATTTTTAATTTTGAAGACGTTTTTACTTTAAATAAAAAAACACTATTTTGTGTGTTACGTTAATCCAGCCCATCATAAAACTGTCACGAATCATCTAAATCACTTCATAAGAAAAGAATTGACAACTTTTACTTGAAATCGATTAAAAAGGTATTATTTTATTTTCCAGTACGGTATACTGCTGCTAATGATATCGGTCGTAAAGATGGTTATTGTTGTAAGAGTGTACAAGGAAATATCAGAGACGGAAACGGCTGTCGAGAACAGGCTATATTCTATGTTCGAAGACCCAGAGAGGAGACATGGTTTCTTCATTGTGGAAGTTATTGTAAGTTTTAACCGCCGCTGTGGTCTAGTTCATTACTATTCTTATTCCTTATTATTACTAAAGTTTTTTTAAATTTTTTTTAATAAGCTTCGATAGAATATTTTGCCGAAATCAATGTAGCTCATTCCGTAAGGATAGGCTCGAACTGTGACCAAAACAAAGCGTGCCAAACTTTCGCTGGCAATGAACGAGACACAATAGATTTTTTTTGTTATAATTTTTAGTATGTCTGCTTGCCAGTACAGGAGAAAAAAAATCACTATTTGGTTTGATCACAGTTCTAAGTTACCAATGAGGTAAATTGATTTCGGCGAAACGTTCTATCGGCAAAAGGCGTATTAACAAACTATTCTGAGGAGGCAATATAAGTTATGCAATAGTAGCATAAGGAAGTAGGTAATTAATTTAACATTTCAGTTCCGTTGCTGCGGCCCTTCAGGTGCGAAATCATATAAACTGACGGACCTCGACATCCCACCTAACTGCTGTCCATCATTCGACATTCCCCCTATCACGAGCATTAATGACATACTCCTCGTCAGAAACATGATCGATAACTACAATGGTACTCAATGCACGAGCGCGGAAGCCTATGATGGCTGCAGAGAAGTAGCTTCGAGCTCAATGGCCAGGTTTTACATCTTGATAGCGGGTACCGGACTAGTTCTTATTACTATTGAAGTAAGATTGCGTTTTGCTAATACTTATTTCTTGGTCCATGACATTTTAAATTATTTTTTAGAATGAAGCTAGCAAGGTGGATTAGAACTACCAACTTGGTTACATTACGGATAGGTAGGTTGATACGGTCTAAAATTATAAAGTACAATATGTCCCACTCTCAGCAGAGTATGCAAATTAAATTAAAAAAATCTAATTATTACATTTTCATTTCATTATTTGAGTAGTAGTATGTCACATTGCAATTCAATATATCAATTACAAAATTTGTAAATTCTTCTTTAGTTATTTGTTTACTTATTGGTCACGTTGTCTTTTTATCCTTATAGTTAAGATTTATTAATACTGTTTACCTGTTTCTTTTCAGTCGATTGCCATGATATCGGCCTTCTACCTTGCCCAGTACTACAGAAATGTCAAGGAAGATATATTGAGTAGACCCCAAACTGTTCATACACGGGCTTAAATAATTTACTTTTTAAATGGCTGCCTAGTTATAATAAAGACTTTAATGTAGTTACTTCTCTGATTTTTTACCACTTTTTTCACTTTATAATAAAATTAGTAAATAAATAAATTTGTTTTATTTTCTGCTCCGACTTCAAGACTTCTTACATACGACTGATTACTAGTGATGCAACGAATACATATACGAGCAGACAGGTACGAGTAGACATTTACCGAATATTCTTATTCAGCGAATACTAATACGAATATTTAAAAACTAATACGTTTGTGCGCAACTCTAATTATTGGCAGACTTGGAAAACGCGCGTCGTCGGCACGTAAAAATACGACTTGTGCACGGGCCTTAACTGCAACGACGACGCGACGGGGGACTCCCCGGCCATAGTTTATACAGTGCCCCGGCTCCGGGAGTTTCCCTATCATTACGAACCATGAATTGATTCATTCATTCTTTTCATTTAATTTGTCAGTCGAAAGCACAAGTCAAACAAGAGAGTATTGTTTTATTGATGATTAAACAAACTTACCTATAAGTGAAGTTCTATCATAATTATACGAAGCGCCTCCTTCGAAGTGTTTTCTGAGGTTGCTGCGAAGTGAAACAAGTTGAAGTTGAATTGAAAATGTCTTCTCGTAAACGAGATCAAAGTGACTTAGGGAAACACTTCGATAAATTATAAATTCATCAAATAAATTAGTCTTTTATTACCATGGATATATATTCGTATTGGTATTCGTAAAAGTAGTATTCGTTGCATCAGTACAAGGCGGTACCCAGACCGAAAGTGGCGCCGCGTTGAATTTTATTTAATATCGTAATTCTAATACACAATTTTAATAAAACTTTACGGGGAATTTTTAGAGCCCATAGTCTAGTATTTTTTAACCGACTTCAAAAAAGGAGGAGGTTATCAATTCGACTGTATTTTTTTTATTTTTTTTTTTTTTTTTTATGTATGTTCCGCCATAACTTCGCCAGTTGTTAACAGATTTTTATAATTCTTTTTGTATCTGAAAGAAGATGGTTTATGTGTGGTCCCATATAATTTTTACGAAGATCTGGCTAGTAGTTTTTTCATAATCTTGAAAAATATCAATCACCTTTTGGCAAGTAGTCGTTTACCTAGATGACATTGTTGTGTATGGGCTGATTTTTAATGTAAGTAACGGCACATGA
The DNA here is from genome assembly GCA_910589605.1 of Chrysoteuchia culmella. NCBI lineage: Eukaryota > Metazoa > Arthropoda > Insecta > Lepidoptera > Crambidae > Chrysoteuchia > Chrysoteuchia culmella. The sequence goes on along the minus strand of OU342647.1, from coordinate 8,855,852 downwards.
TGTAACTAAAAAATCTGAAATAAAAACATTTTATAAAAAAAATTCAAACCGACTTCAAAAAGTAAAAAATAAAACTTTTGGAGTCGGTGCTAGCTAGCTAAGGCCAAAAAAATATATAGTTACTAGAAGTGCAATGTAGAATGCCCTGGCTGGCACCGACTCCAAAAGTTTTATTTTTTACTTTTTGAAGTCGGTTTGAATTTTTTTTATAAAATGTTTTTTAGACGGTATAATTACATTCCCTCGTAGTCACTGCTAGAAGTAGATAGCAAAACCGCTAAAAGTGGCCGTTTTTGACACATTTGCTACTAATTCTACGAATGACTATGACGAGATGACTAAGACTATGACCTTCTAAAAATACAAGACAATGGGCTCTAAAAATTTCAAGTAAAGTTTTATTAAAATCGTGTATTAGAATTACGATATTAAAAAAATTCAACGCGGCGCCACTTTCGGTCTGGGTACCGCCTTAAGGCTTGACCTTGAGAGCGCTCTTAGGACACTTTTAAAAGCGGCGGTTTTCGAATTGCAATTGTAATGCCTCAACTGTGTAGAATCAGAAATGTTTTAAATAATATTGCTAATACTTTTACCGATGTGTAAAATGATAATTTCAGCTGATCAATAAGTTAACGAGAATGACGTTGTTGACAAAATAAACTGTCACAGATTGTACTTTTCATGAATATTTAATTTTCATAATTACGATCTGAAACCTAATGAATAAAATTTATGTCTTAGGTAACCGTCGGCGTCGCAATCGGAATTTACAAACTCCACAAAAGAGATATTAGGGCTGGCGTTCTCATAAATTAGAGTAAAAAGTGGCAAACCCTTTACCAACCGCGGGGAGATGGAAAAGCAAATTCACTAATTTTCTGCGGAATAGAGATATATTAGCGGTCCGAGTCCGAGCCAAGATAAAGGAATAAATTGTGGGACGCGATAAATCGTCTCGCTATGGGTTTTAATTATACGCTTAGAAAACAATTGGCTCGGATTTGTAACTCGTTGCTACAAAATTCTTATCATACCTATTCATTTAAATAGGCAAGTGGGTATAAATATCGTGTCTATGCCAATTGCTAAAACTAACTTCAAACAATGTACCTAACCTATAGAAAAACCACTTACCTTTTTCGTCACATTTTCGTCGTAGGAGTCAGAGAAAACCCCAAGGAAAACAATAGTGTAGTAGTTGAAGAAGTAGCAGCTACCTACTTCTTTAATCTTTGCAACTGCACTTCTTGCACATCTTCACGCGAAGCGTTATTGGCAAATTATTATTATTAGTCAGATTTCACGGCTCGTATTTATTGACTGTAGTTTAGTATGAATTCAGGGGAATGGGTGTGAGGGGGGTGTCTCCATTCCCCCATCAAAGCATTAAACGCGAAAACGCATTTTTTTTCATGCATTTTTAGGTTAGGTTAGATCTGTGACCAGAAAACCAGAAACAATTTGATTTGTAATTACTAAAATTTTGATGTAACTTAAATTCCTCATTTTCACACATTTTAAAAAACTTCAAAAGTTAATCTAAAAAACTATGCGTTGTTGCGTTAATAGCTTTGCTCGTGAGAATGGGAGGGCAACCCCTCCCGCCCTCACCCCTATTTCCGTAAATTCAGACTCAACTAAAGTTAATTAGTTATAAAAATCACAATGAGTCGGACGGTCACCTGCAAGTCCTGCCACTAAATGCTTGTACAAGCAAATTGTAAACAGAATCCTATCCGTCCATCACGTTAGTTCATGTTGTTACACAAAACACTACAGATGGACATGATGACTTCAAAATATTGCAAATAAAATACTAGTATTTACTCGATTCAACGACATGCGACACAAAACTGATAAATCATGGCAAATTGTTATTATTAAAAGTCTATCCTCAAAATTCTGTATAAGGATTTATTAGAACATAGAACATGAGTTCTAGGCGTAAAAAAACATTGTTAAAATTAATAGTTATTTGTTATGCAAGGCTGGAAAGTTGGTTATTTAGCGGCGAGTTGCCTCTATTGAATCCTAAGCGAAGCGAGAATTTGAAAGGTACAAGACGCTAAAAACTATTCTGCCGAGCGCAACATACAATTTTTCACCTCACAACAGCGAGGAACATTTTATAGTTGTTTCCGCGGTCAACTTCCGGTAAAAAATTCTTTAAACATTAAGGTATATCTAAATATACCTTATTCTCGTTATTTTTATGATATAAAAAACAAAAATAATAAAAAAGGGAGTATTATAGTTAATTCAAAGTTATTTAAATTAGGAATATATTGTTACTTATTAATAAGAATAAAAACGATTCCGTAAATGTTGACACTAACATGAGGTACAAGACAAAAACAATTTAAAAATTAAGTTTTATGTCACAGTCCGAAATCCAATTATAGATTGTGAAATCTAACCCAGCCTAATATAAAATTCTTATAACAAATAGTTAAATCTTATTGTTATTGTTTTTATGATTCAATGAACTAATATAAATAATAAAACCAAAACGGAGTATTATAATTAATTTAAAGCTATTTAAGTTAAGAATCAAATATAACAAAAAAGTCAATAGTGCGATTCGGAACGCATTCTGACATACGTACATCTTATGTTTTGGCGCGCACTGTTCATTGAAATAAAACAACTTTTACGGATATCAAACGCGCTATATTTCCACGAACTAAGTTTTAATTGTCCGTATTTTTAGGTTTTTTAGGGGTTTTTTGATTTTCCCGACGATTCGGCACCTTTACAGCTGCCGTGGTCACGGGATGACTGGCTACTTATAAGTCTACCCTCGAAAAGTTAATTTATTTTCGTTCGGATACGGTTAGACATTTACTATGGCACAAATTATTATTGATTTGATATTTTGATTTAATTGTTATTTTAATTCTTTATTATTAAGAAGAGAGAAAACTAAAGACTCTACTGGCAGTTCACAAATTGGGAGGACCTTCGAAGCAAGAAACTGCCAAGAAAACTTCGAAAGCGGGCCGACCTCCATCTTTATAAAAAATTAGGATATGTTGTCTCCACCTTTACTTTTGTTATTTATTTATCTACAAAAAGAGCTAACCGTATCTTTGGGTCTTGTAGTGCGTGATTTGGGTTGAGACTTTAATTTATGGATAATAGGGTCCCAAGCTGGTGGAGTCTTCCACCCATCATCTCTATTGAAGTTTGGGTATTTGGTGATTTCAATAGCCTCACGCAGCATTCTGGGGACAAATTTTGGTTCCCTGGCGAGGATCTGTGGCTTATCAAACCTGATGTAGTGGGTGGGTCCCTCAAAAGCATGTTCACACACTGCAGACTTGTTATCGCGCCTATTTTTCACGTCAGCTACATGTTCTCTAACGCGGGTCCCTATGCTTCTCTTTGTCTGCCCGATGTAGGAGAGCCCACAGTCACAATCCAGTTTGTAGACACCTGCGACTTGAAAGGGTATGTTGCACTTGACTGGTGGTAGGAATTGGTTGATCTTCTTGGGCGGCTTGAAGTAAGTATTAATAGAAGCACGCTTTAGAATTCTCCCAATCGTGTCTGTGACACCTTTCAATGGCAGGTTGACGTTCTACTGTGACTGGTTTGGCTGTGACGTCTGCGTGGTACTTGCAACTTGTTGTTTCTCAGTACTTGCTCGACATGTCGAAGCTCCGCAGTCAGGTGTTGCTCGTCACAGATGCCGCGTGCTCTCTGAAACAAAGATTTCCCTACGGTAGCTAACTGTGAAGGATGATGGTGTGAATCACCATTTAGGTATCTGTCTGTATGTGTTGCTTTCCGATACACTGTGTGGCTCAAGGTTTGATCAGGATTCCTAATAACAAGTACATCTAGGAAGGCTAGTTTATTGTTTGCCTCTAACTCCATAGTGTATTGTATGTTTGGATGAATAGAGTTACGATGGATAAGGAAAGCAGAAACACTATCTCTAGGTAGTACAGTGAAAGTGTCATCTACGTACCGTTTGTAGAACCGGGGATACACTGGTGCTGAAGCCAGCGCCTTCTCCTCGAAATCCTCCATAAATATGTCGGCGACTATGGGGGATACAGGAGAACCCATTGCTACTCCATCAACTTGTACATAGAATTCATCATTCCACATGAGATAGCCTGATGTTAGGCAGTGTTCAAGTAGGTCTGCATATTCCACAGGCATATTGTTGTTTTCAAGTCTCTTCCTAGTAATATTGATGCAGTCCTGTACTGGTAGACATGTGAATAAAGACTGTACATCAAAGCTGACCATGATTTCATCATCGGCGAGATTTAGGTGTTGTATCGCACTGATGAAGTGGTAAGAATCCTTCACAAATGCTGTTGTGGTGCCTCTTAGTGGTGAGAGGGTTGTCGCTACGTGTCGAGCCAATTTGTAAGTTGGTGAGTCAATTTGGCTGACTATAGGACGCAGTGGAGCATCAGGTTTGTGTATCTTCGGCAAACCATACAGTTCATTCTGACATATTTTTAGGTATTAATTTAAAAAAGTACTTTGCCGCGCTAGGCCGCCAAAAGGGGTTTTCTACGCCTAAACTGATTGACAAAACCTCCTTTTCAGAGCGTGTGAGGTGAAAAATAAATTTAGGATTAATTTTTATTATACATGTAAAAGTTTGGATGGTTCTTACTCAAAATAAGTCACAAAAAACTTTTGAACGGATGTTTAAAAGCCTGGTTTATAAACATCTAGCTTCCGCCCGTGGTTCTCGTTCCCGCGAGAATATCAGTATAAAAAGTAGGCTATGTTACTCTTCGTCCTTTCAACCAAATCTATGCAAAAAATCAAGTCATTTGGTTGCTTTGTTCGGGCATGAAGGAAGGAAAAACAAACGCACTTTCGCATTTATAATATTAAAGTTAGGATTAGGATTAGAATCCACAACATAAGAAAGTTTTCATCTCGGTCAAATGTTTCCTTGGGATTTTTCGAACGATGTGTTTTCTTACAAGTTTACATATTTATTTTAAACATAAATATAAAACAACAAGGCACCGAAAAATATAAAGCTGATCCGACATTCCATAACAAGAAGATACGTAAGTGAAATCAAAATATCTCACAAAGTGAAGTAGTCACATTACACGCACCAAAAAGCCGAAAGCCCGCTTTGACTACCAAGAGCCACGAGTGTTATTTTAATTATCAACATTATTTACCGTAATTAGAATTTACCGAGAGCGCTTATATCCGCAGGAGGCGGCAAATTGGCAGCACTCTTTGAATGCAAGTTTTAGGGTTACCATAATTTGAGTAATGTGCATTCTAATGGCAGGATAATTTGGTAGATAAAATGCTTGTTTTTTTTTAAGTTGGCGCCAGTGTAGATGTAGTCCTGTCATTTTCTCGAAGACTTTGTTTCTTTGCATTTTCTTGTTTGCTATAAATTTTTGGAGTTGGTAAGCGAGTGCAACGCATTTTTAGATAAAAACAAATATTAACCCACAAACACAAAAGTAAACAGGTCTACATCTACAGCAGCGCCATCAAGCGGGATTTTTTCTCCTGCCATTAAAGGTAAATAATATTCAAGAGGAGCTCGGTGACGCACTATATAGTTCACGTGTTCTGCCTTAATTGTAGCGGTTAAGCAACTGGTAATGTCAAAGCAATGATCGGTCGCAGGATGGGTGACCTAAAAATATAGTATATCGTGTTCCGCCTATATTTACAGTTGGAAAAACCCACCAATCTGCATTAGGACCGCGTAGTGGGCCATGGTCTATCTATTGCGAACCATGCTTTATACACGCTTTATCCGTCTTCCAGTAACCATGTACATCATATAAGATAAGACTCATCGCGCACTAGGCAGCCTGGCTACAGCAAAAATATTTGAGCAGCCAATCGTAATTTCCCAAATTAATTTATCAGTATCGAAAAATGATTTTTGTGAAAAAAATACGTTTGGCTGCTACAACAAGTGCGCGAAGACTGACGGCAGTCACATACATTCGCCCACACTCGCTCTGGCTGCACGCAGCTTAGAGCGCGGCTCCCATACACTATCATAATGTTCGACTAGCTGCCGCAGCCTGGCTGCCTAGTGCGTGAGGAGTCTTATAGTATCCCATAAAACTTTAAGTAAAAAGAAATAAGTTATCGAACTAAATTACAAAACCAGATGGCGCTAATTGTAATAAGAGTCAAATTTGGCGTTCCTAATGAGACCGTATGCTGACATAAAAGATGGTGCACCTATCCGCAGGTTCCCGTAATTAGGGTGCAGTTTCAGCAAGCTCAAGTGTCGCGTGTATGCCCAGTGTATGCGATGGAAGACTTCAAAAGGCTGCAATTAAATCGCGGAATAAACGCAGCGAACATTCGGATGAGGAGGATTAATGACGTAATTAGCTTACTGCATGACGTCTCCGCTGCGCGCTACTTAAAAATAAGGATGCTACTTAGGAAGGGTATCTTCTTTTTTTATATTATTTTTACCATTTATTTTGCTGTTGTATTTTAGAATAGAGACAGTGAATAGAATCAACACAAGAAATAACATAAATCTAATAAGACAACAAAATTATGAAAGTGAACAGCCTATTGTGAATATGCATTCAGTTTCAGTTATGTGATGTCTTTTTCTTCTTTATGTGCCTCTCCATTACTGGAGGTTAGCGAACTTCTCATTGTCCTGCTCTATGCAAAACAGTTCTTCAACGCTGGCTGTTCTTATCCATTTTCGGATGTTCAAGCAACCACTATTTTTTCAACTTTCTACGGGTACTTTGCCTTCAATCTTACCCATCATTATAAATTAGAAAAGTTTGGGTCTGTCTTGTCGAAGACACTATATGTCAAGATATGTAACTTTTCTTTTCTTGAAGGTCTGCAGTAATTCGCGATTCTTACCATTGCGCCGCAGAACTTACGTTGGAACCATCCTCCATCCATCTAATTTGTAGCAATATCCGGTAGCATCACATTTCGAAGGATTCTGGGAAATTCTATATAACTGAGTTTAGTTCATAACGTACTTTTGACAAACATTCGTTTGCTCCAACATAACTAAATTAGTAATTCACGTGGAATCGGCTGGAGGTTTTGTTTGCTAATTAAATGTTGCAGAGTTAGCAATTGCAGTGCCCGAGTCAACACGGCCTGCACAATCAAACACAGGGCGGATATTAAAACTGTTACAATCTACTCAATGCAGGCTAAATTGAAATAATTAGATTTTGCTTATTCCAGCAAATAAAAACAAATAAACATGTAACGGAATCCCTATTTGTCAATAAACTATTATTCTGGAATATTAAAATTGTACAGAAAAAAACTGTAACTCAAAACTGTGCAACTGAGCATCGCAATTAATTTCAAAAAGGTTGACCTAAAAATTAAGTGACTAAAACTAAAAGTTGATTGTAAATAAAATAAAATAATAAAAGATTTTTAAGCAAAGTACAAGATGTCTATCTCAGCATAAAAATTACGAAAATAAAGAAAAAAACATTTTTTTTTAGTCTACAGAAAGCTGAAGCTAACTAGCTAACAGCTAGCTCAATTGGGCCTTTAGCTACTATGCTCAAATTAACACATTCAATACATCAAACTAATTACAAAATAAACACCTTCAATATTAACAAAGGTCTTACTTAATCTTTCTAAAGGTATTCTCTAAGATAAGAGTGAGCGAGTTGGGTCCTGACCGACCCCATATCGAGGGCGCTAACTTAACGTCGATTTATAAAGAGAAGCTATCGGAACACACTAAATTGTAAAGGGTAACACCACATAGGTATTATATCCATTATCTAGTATCTTTGCTTACTATGGGGTTTGTATTGTTTAGGCCGAAAAAAAGATTTCTTCATTTATAAGCTTAGTCTTGAATGGATGGAGCATACATAGGTAATCGAATTAGGTATACAAAATCTATTCAAGCTTCAAAATAATAGAGGTATACTTAGTAAATGTATTGTATGTCTCTTGATTTCTAACTACTTTATTAATAACATTGCTACGTAATAATATTACTTGATTAATTAATTTCCTTATAATAATTTCACACTATGTTATTTTAACTGTGCCCGGTGTATTTGGAAAGAAATAATAAATGACACCACAATATAGAGTATTTACAACATACCAACTCGTAGTATCACAGAGACGTAGCACTCGTAAATAGTTTTAAATTTAACAAAAACGGTACCATCTCTATCGTTTCCAAAATCCTTGCCTCGCACAATTTATTGTTTAAATAAAAACGTTTTCTCATCAATTAAGTGCAGGTTTAATTAAGGTGTTAAAAGGCCATTATCAGCGACCACGTGCAGCTTTGGCGTTCATAAATCAACCTGAGACAATGCTAATGCAGCAGAATTAAAAAATACTCAGACCCACTGAAAAGAAGGGACTTTACGCAATCTTTGTGGACGGTTAATGAATTACTTTTACTAATTTTCTCGCTGAAGGACGTACTAAGGAGCTTTTTTTATAAAACAGTGCATGTATTTGACTCTACTTAAATATATCTAACAGTTTTATCCTACTAATATTGTAAATGCGGATGTTTGTGCGTATGTTTGGATGGATGGATGTAAACTACTGAAGGGATTTGGTTGGAATTCGGCACACATATAGTAGATATCTTGGATTAAAACGTAGGATACTTTATACCCCATATTCGTAGTTACTAATAGAGTTGGTAAATGATTGGATAAAAAACGTCTGACAACAATAAAGATAATTTTCAAGAATTACACCATTCGCCTTTGGAATAAACAAGATTTTATTTTAAAAGGATAACTTTGATAATGTGGGAAAAGATTACTTAACCTTTAAGGCCCCGGATTATGAGACACAATAGTTATTTCATTGTTCCCTGGACACACCGGTGTTCGGCTAACGTTTGATGAATTAAATATTTTACTGTAAACTCCAAACACTCGATTAAGACAACAAACAAATGACAGATGTATAGCTAAACTGGGTTGAAAAAATCTATGGGCCCTTAAATCCTTTAGTTAGCTCATTTTACTGAAATGAAAAACATTCCTTTATTTTTTAAAAGAAACACAACTGCATTGAAACATTTTTAAAAATACGCTTCTCACACCCAGGAATCGAACTAGCTAAAATCTGTAAAAAAATAGCATTATGTACTTTTATACCATAATCGATAGGGTCAACTCTCTCTAACAAACGTAGTTAATAAAATTTTAGGAAACCCATGAAAACTCAACTTTTAAACTCAATGGGACGGATAAATAACTTTGATTCTAGGCTCTTTTGAAAAATTTACAAAAATCTTAAAATGCAGTTTTGTTCTTAAAAAAATAAAAGAACGTTTCCTTTCAGTGAAATGGGGTAACTAAAGTATACGAACAGAGAACAGTATTCCAAGTACGTCCAGTCTACACAAAGAATTTAAGACAATAATATGATATAGTCGAGTTGCGCGCGCCCCCTGGTGACGGCCTAATTAATCACCCCAGATTAGGCTGAAATACGGCCTTGATAACCGCCGCAGGGAGTTTATAAAACAAAAAACATGCTAATGTTGTACGCTCAGAACATTTTTCACCAGCAAAAACTTAGGCAACATTTACAAAAATTACCATTATTATCGCATACATTACAGTTACATACATAGAATAAAGTTTTTTAGTGTATGTAAGTTCTTATATATCAAAAGCCTTGCTTATCCTAATCTTAACTAATATTATGAATCCGAATGTGTGTTTGTTTGTCCTTCTTTCACGCCCTAACTAAGAAACCAAACGACTTGATTTTTGGCATAGAGTGAGTTGAAAGGACGAGGAGTAACATGCAACAGGAACCACGCAGGTGAAACGCAGACGGCCGATAGTAAAAAGTTCAATGCAATGAACTGATTTTTTATAGCGCTGTTTAGCGTAAGGTAAATAAACATTTTTTTTGTAGGTAGGGTGCATGCACAACCAGCTGAAAAAAAATATTTATATAAAGGAAGGACAAAAAAACGCACTTTCGCATTTATAATATTAGTTTTTGCGTAAGCAAGTCTTTTTATATAACTGAATAAGCTAATCTCAAACAAATTGGGTACAAGATACTTTCAGAGATTATAGCAATAGCGTGTTCAATGAAACAAACAACATTCTATAACTTTATTACATTAGTAAAGAATAGATCATATTATCATCATATCTTGGATTTTTAAGCATATAATGTCAAAACCACTTAGATACACTCCACCTTTTCTAGAGCAAAAATAACTAAATATCTTTTGTGTAAATGTTATAAATAGGAATATAAATCAAAGTTTTGTTCATTACTCTACAATTCTAGCATATACCAAAATCTTTCACGGCTTTATTATTATGCACGTGTTTCTTACTTCAGAACAGCACTGTCCTGTATACAAAGGAAAAACATTACATTTTTTTTTTAGGTTGTAATGTGTGTTTGTGTTTATCAGTGAAATATTTAATCTTAGGAAACTACTTTTGCCGCAGACGGTACCTTAGCTTTAACTTAACGTCTAAAGTTCCGCCATGGTTTCATATCGGTGAGCCAAGTAATGAAATAAGCATTAAAGAGATAACTTGAACGGAGCCCTGCCTGCCGCAGTCGGGCTGCGAGTTGCGATTGTCTATAATACACTGCCGAGCAAAAATATCGAGTCACTAACTTTTGATAACAATATACATTGTTTTTCTTGTTATTCAATGCTTTAATTTATTTTTAAAGACTGAAAAACAAAAAATGCGTATTCATATTTTTTTTATTAAGTTTCTACCACGCTGGCTTGTTTGTGGGTGAAGAAAAACATGCAGTGTAGCAGCTGCTATCTCTCCAGTGCAGATAGTGGATTCTAACCCGGGACCTCAGAGTGAGCGACACCTTGAAACTAGTGTACATACCACTCCACACGGAGATCGTCAAAACTGGCGTTCATAGGTACGTTTCACTCTCAAGCTGCACCTTTGAATGGTCTGCCAGCCCCTGTATGAGAATCATCTTAACACAGGAAGTACATCTTGACTTTTTGCATATATTTTGCGCACACCTACTGTTTTGTAATAAAAAATATTTTACGGATAATGTGCTAATAGAATGGTTGTTATAATTCACAAAAGAAGCTTTTAACGAAACGAATACGAAATTTTTCGTATGTTCATTTTATGTTTTGGCGCGCACTGTTCATTTGAATAAAACAACTTTTACGGATATGCCGTGACCATGGCAGTTGAAAAGGTGCCGAAACGTCGGGAAAATCACAAACCCCAAAAAAAACTAAAAATACGGACAATTACAACTTAGTTCGTGAAATATGGCGCGTTTGATATCCGTAAAAGTTGTTTTATTTCAATGAACTTTTTCGTGTTCCCCAGCTTAAAAATAGGCTATCAACAACATTTAAAATAATTAAAAAACATGTGTAAAATAAACTCAATTCAATGATGTCCTTTGTAGTTAAATTAAACTTTTTTTACCAGTTAACGAAATATCATCATTTATGCAATTGATTACGTTATTTTTGCTCGTCAGTGTAATATATGAAATTATATGAAGTTTTTGTAGTCTTATTCAAATTCTATACCTATGAAGACGATCTTTGTCTTCAGCATACCTTACTATATAGTTATAATCGTATAAATATTATTGTTGTTTATTTCATTTTAAATTCAATAGGTATCACTTTATGCCGTCTAGTCTAGGCTAGGAAGCTAGGAAGCTACTCAAAAGGTTCACAAACCCTAACCCTAAACCCTTGTAACGAGAAGAACCAGCAAGAAACTGTCAAGCACTGCTTTTTTTCGCCTTGTTTAAATTCATACAGAGCCGTCAAATTGAAAAGTGTCTATCGTCTGTCGTCGTGTCTAAGCGTCAAATTTCTAATACCTTCACGTTAGGTGGTGGAGGAGGCAGTTTAAAATGGTAGTAGGTAGTAATCCTACCTACCAGTCCCTGGGATTGAGGGTACAATCCACACCAGACAACTTTTTATTTAAGTTCACCGATTACTCGAAGACCGCTGAAGCGATTGAAATTATGCAAACGTTATTACATTATAAGTTAGTCCCGTTTGGAGAAATTTTGAAATCGGTCCATTAGTTTTTAGCAAATCTTAAAAATACCGTTGTTATTGTAACGTTTACACAGATAACTTATTTGTAAGTGCGGGAATTCTAACTTTAAAATAGTGAAATAAAAAACTTTATAAAACCCGATTACAAAAGTAAAATATTAGCCTTTTGAAGTCCATGCCAGATAAAGCCAGAAAAATAAGAGTATACGTGTTTTTATTATTTTTGTTGTATTTTTATTTTTCCAATGCTGTTACCATCGATGCCTTGGTTCGGTGCGGCTGCCATCGAAAATATATTTTTTTTAATTTTAGAAGTCCGTTTATATTTTTATTTAAGATTTTTGTATAAACAAACAGCAGATGGCGAACTTATCGACAGCGTTCATTACATTTCCATATTGTTACACGCGTATTTTTACACTGTCTTTTTGTCTAAGTACAAACACGACCACTTCAGCCAGGTAAAAGTTTATTGATATATTTCTCATGTTATATCATCAGGTAGTTTAGGTTAGGTTACCTACTTTATCTACCTTTAATCATTATATTATAATACCGCATATCTACTCTTTGATAATAAGTAGCTTAAAATATACGAGTATGTTGTCAAACCTACTAACTAATATAACGAAAATATTTTCAACTTGAATAAAAAATCTTAACTTTTTAAAGGAGAACAGTCATCTACTGATGTAACAACGTTACAGCTTCGCAAGAGTATCATACGTCACGGCGCTTCGCACCCAACTGAGACGTGGCGAGAGGGCGTGGCCTCCGGTGGGCGGAGCCACTCCTAGCGTGCCCCGCCCATGCGACGCCCCGCCCCCTCTGACAGGTGGGCGGTAAAGAATCGTCGCTAAGGACACTTTGCCAAGTAATTTGTTACCAACTCGGTTTAAAATTCGACGTCGATAGCTATTAATTTGAATGACACTGCTCCGGGTTGTTTTCAGATAACGGAATGGAAAATAAAACAATCTGAGTCAAATGAATATCACAGCGTAGTGAAAATCTAAGAAATGACTGTCTTTTATTTTCATGCTTTGTTATGCAAAATAATGCTTTGTTACAGGACATTAGGATGTTTTGGTACATTTAAGAACTGCTTGAGTTCTCATATTGTTATAATCATATTGATTAGTACCTACCTATGTATGATTAATCATATTATCAGTTAAGTACGTACCTACATAATTAAATTATCAATCTTATTTAGGTAAGTGTTACTGAATCACATACAATCGAAAGAATCTCAGACCACTTTGATTTTATTTGTTTACTAACTTTATTTGTAACTATCAGTTTGACCATCGTCTAAGGATTATTTCATGAGATATTTAAATATAAATCGTGACTAGAGAATGTTAATTTTCTTTAATCATCAAAGATAATATTTGTGTAATTATTTAAGTAATCCCGACTTCGGCAGGTCAAAAATGTGAATAATCCTAAAGAGTTATCAAAGCGCTACAAAGCAGCGCCTATGGCAAGAATGTCTTTGAGAAAATTGTTAGCACGACGTGCCACCTCGCATATTTTAGCTGTTAGGGGCCAATATGGTAAGTAGCTACTAACAATTAATTAAAATTCGAATAATTAATGTTATATCTATTATTTAAACTATAATATTATAAAAAAAAAATTGATAGTTTGTTTGTTTTTTTTTAATAGGCTCCGAAACTACTAAACGGATTTGGACGAAATTTGGTACACAAATAGTAGATAGCCTGGTTATGAACATAGGATACTTTTTGTTCCGATATTCCCACGGAAACGGGAACCACGCGGGTGAAACCATGAGCAGCTAGTGTAATCATAATCTTGAATCCTTTATACTATTACTACTAATCATTTACTTTACCAGATAGTTGATGAACTTACTCTGTTGCTAATAGAGTTCCATTGCGGCTTTAGCAAGATAGTTGTCACATTAATTTTTATTACACGATGATAGAAACAAGTTACAAAATCAGGGGGCTTACTGTCATCTTTTAGAAACCATCATGTCGCAAGAACGTTTTGTTTGTGTTTTGTTTTCAATTCTCCTATTTGTACCATGACCCTCCAAAAAGTAAAACTTTATTATTCCTGTTCATTTAGATAGGTATATATCGATGGATATGAAATGCAAAAAGTGCTTATCTATACTCAATGATACTTTGTAATGGCGGACTTGACTAGGTAGCAACTGAACATTTGCAAGAAAAATATCGTTATCGAAATACTTATGATATATTTGTATAATGCATGTCTGTATAATGTAGGTCCATTTACTTCTATATTAAGTGTTCCAGCCAACGAACAAATTGAAGTTCTTAAATTCTGATACACTTCACATTTTGACGGCACGAAATTTTTGTCGGAAAATAAACTTATTTTAAGGGGGTCGTGATACGATATAGCATTGGTAGGATTGAAACAATACTGCGCTAAGAAATGGTGGTAAGCACCCAGTGGGCGCTGTTTGTACCTATTTATAGAAAAAAAGAAAATCGGACTACAGGGCATTTTGTTTTGTTTTATACATTTATCACATTGTGAGCAATACGGTCAGTTAATTAAGAACACTTATGACAACTTTGAAATATTAATATGTTCTCATCTCATCATGCAACTAATTTCGTCCCCAAAATTTCACAACCATGGAAGTTTTCAATCAATAATTGAAATTCTCTATTAATGCTTATACAAAACATCATCTCAATCGTCTCCATAGACTCGAAAGTCTGTAATTTTACTAAAATTAAATTTTTATCAATGCTTTTAATAAACATGATAAGGCATACACTTACCACACCGCGACCGGGTGTCATATGCCTTAAAGCGAGCTTGCCAGCCAGCCCTTCACAAGACTTGCTATTGAGCCGGCTTTGATGTAGGTGAGACGGCTCAGATTATTCCACTGGTATTTGTAACTGAAGCTAATGACCTTGAGTGGAACGATAAAGGAAATTAGCAAGAAAATAATGGAAGTTCAAATAATAAAAATTAAAACAAAGCTTTATAAACAGGCTGTTAAAAGCCATAATGAAAAGATAGCTACGTATTATCCCCATCGTTACTACTATTTTTTTTAATATTTTTTTTTATTAACGACGGGGAGACTCTTAGCCTTCATCATACCTGATGTTAAGTTTTGATAAGGCTGAAGATGGAAGCGAGTCTCTCCCGGTATCCTCAACCACTGAGGACCTGGCTATCTTATCTCTAACTGCAGGAACACAACAATGCTGAAAACATTGTTATTATGGCGTCAGACTTAGACAAGATGGTGGTAGCTAGCCAGGCGGACTTACAACAAGTCCTACCACCAACCAAACCGAATACAAATTGTACCCCCGCTGGGAATCGAACCCGGGACCCCTGGGTCTGATACCGGTGTTTGTTACCACTAGACCACAGAGGCGGTTAGTATTTTCTTGCCAAACTTAGGAAAATGATAGTTAAGGAGTTATTGAGGATTAAAGTCATTATTTTATTCTAAAGATAATCGTATAAAGTAACAAAATCGCAATGAATTTCAAAACCACTCAATGATATGAGGCCCCGGTCACCTACTCGTACTCTATAGACACTGGCAAACGTTATTAAACGCGTTCCATTCCGTGTAAAAAATAACACCCATTATTTGTACTAAAAATAAAAGTGGTTACCCCGTTATTTATTTTTACACAATGTTATTTAGTTTGATGTACACTATGCATATATCGCGGCTTCGGAATGGGTCTTTTAACATGCCGTAAAAAAATGTTTTGATGATTGGTTTGTCATTGAAATTTTCGCACCTATGTAGTTCTTATTAATGCTTATAATAACATCATCTCAATCGTCTCCACATACTCAAAAGTCTATAATTTAAAAAAAAAACTACATACCTAAGTCCGAGTTGGCACTCAACAGGCATACAATTACCACACTGCGACCGGGTGTCAAGTATAAACGAAATTAGTAATAAAATGTGAAACTTAATAAAAAAAAGCATACCTACCTGTGTAACAGAATTGAGTTGAAGCGATTGTTGCCCTCTCTGTAAGGTTTGACGTTTTTTTTTGCGTATAATTCAATATTTAAAAAATATGGCGATATTATTTAAGTTTGGCGTCCCTATTTAATGAGCACCTTTACCCGTCTGATTGTTCTAATCAAATCCAGTCAGATCTATAATATATAAGAATATATAAGACTATATTTAGCGGTTGAATTTCTGTTGTCATTGTAGTCGAATTATAGGAAACAGGTGCAAGGTTTAGGTAGTCCTATAACATTCGGACTACTTGAACCTGTGATATTAGGCCCAAAGCATTCCTCTGCGCATGCATAGTTAATGAAACCAAATCTCCATTATAAATAAATAAATAAATAAATAAATTTCATACAATCACACCAATTATCTAGCCCACGTTAAGTTTCATGAAGAACTTGTGTTATGGATACTAGATAATGGATAAACATACTTATATACTTTTTTTTTTGTAAATACAT
This sequence comes from Chrysoteuchia culmella, assembly GCA_910589605.1. NCBI lineage: Eukaryota > Metazoa > Arthropoda > Insecta > Lepidoptera > Crambidae > Chrysoteuchia > Chrysoteuchia culmella. The sequence continues at coordinate 8,839,339 of OU342647.1, read as the reverse complement.
ACATAATATACATATTAAACACCCAGACCAATACAAATAGACATGTTCATGCACACAAATATTTGTCTTGTCCGGGGATCGAACCCGGGACCTTTGGCGCAGAAGACGGGCTTAGTACCCCTGCGCCATACAGGTCGTCAATCAAATATAATCTGATATGATTAATCCTAATCACTAAGTAGGAGGTAATTAGTACCACTGCCTACTGCTAATTCATTATGTAGTATATGATCTTGACGATAAACTATTGACACTTATGTACCTGAATATGCTGAGTGTTGATGTCATCATCATAATCAGCTTTATATAATCAACCTTAGAATTATTTTCTATAAAATGTATCTGCGTACAATATGTATGGTTTATGATATCAAAAAAATGCTATCACCAAATAAAGTTGGTTCACTATTATTTTGTCGTCGTCATCTCAATCACATGACGCCCACTGCTGGGCCTCCCCAAGGATATCCACGATGATCGGCTGCCCGCATCCAGCGGCTTTTCGCGGCTTTTACCAGATCGTCGGTCCACCTTGTCGGGGACCTACCCACGGAGCGTCGTCCTGTGCGCGGTCGCCATTCCAGACCTTTCCGCCCTTTTTCCGCCCCATTAAGTATTTACTTTTAGATTTTCCTGTCGTATATCCAAAATCTGAAAGAAGTTCTTTATTCTGATTTTCGGAGGGAAACCTACTTTTGTTAATTGTTTATTTAAAATAGCGCTGCGATTAGGTAAATACGTATATAATTATTTAAATATAAATGTACAAAAAAATATAAAAAAGGGAGTAGACTTTCAAGTTTGACGACCTCCGCGGTAGAGTGGTACAGTCGGGGAACTTTTCGGTTGATCAGTAGAGATATTTTGAGAAACGATATTTCGTAAAGGTTAAAGTAATAATTTATTTATAAAATGAATAACCCATGAAAGCTCTATTATTTGCGATTTAAACGTTCTCTATAAGTCTTTTACTTTTTGAGATAACTTTCTTCAAAAAAGATCTACTGATCAACCGGGTAGTTCCCCTATTGCACGTACACCGGATTCAAGGTGTCGCCTACTGTGAGGTCCTGGGTTCGAATCCCAGGGGCAAATGTTTTATATGATGAATACAAGCATTTGTACCTGAGTCATGGACGTTTATATATATTTCTACACAAAAATATTAATATAATTATAAGTATTTACATCCGTTACCCTAGTATCCCATAACACTTACAGTGCTTACTTTGGGGCTAGGTCTCCGCGTTGCTACAACTAGATACCGGATTCATACAAACAACGGATCAAAAAATGTGACCAGAAATTTTAACGTTTTTCTTCGACCAACCGACTCGGTTGTTATGGAGACCCTCAGTAGACTGTGCCATTTTTAGCAGAATATAATAGGTGTGAGTGTAAGAAATATTTATTTATAAGTCATAACAAAAGACACTCAAAGAACATCTTTTTCTTTTTTCAAAAAAATCGAGATCAATGAATAACTATACCTATTTAATATTTTTAGGTGTTAGATGTGCCTGCTCCATTAACTATATCAAAGTTGGATTAGTTTCAGTGAGCGCAGATGGACTGGAGGCTAATCAAGCCCGACTGCGATGGATGTAACAGCCTCCGTCGCGAACGATTAGGCCGACGAACGGTGACAGATTTATGCGAGAACCGAGTCGAACAAACTGACTGAACACTGACTGAGGTAGAATACAGAAAACGTTAGGATAATCCAGTATAATATGGGTCATTATTTGAAGTGCAAAAAATTTGTTTAGGAGTAATAATTTACAGATTTTATGTCTTTAAGAAGTTAATTAATGTAAAACATAAGAACTTTCATAAGGGTTGTATTATTTTTTAAACTGTGTTGTATTATTTTACGTACTTACATATTTTTTTATGAAAATTTTTCAGCAAAAAAACTCTAACCTAACCTAACCAACAATTGATTGTTCAGCAAGAAAACCTATTTGGTCAGCAAGTACTAGGTAAGCCAAAGAGAGTTGCGGACCAAATTGATATTTAGCTGATCAAAATATATATTCCTTCACGTATCGTGGCCCTGTTCAGTTAAACACTACAAGCGTTCATAATAAATGCTACTTTAGTCAAAACGAACCTTTTCTGTTTGTTCTTATAAAGATTAATGTTGATTCGAGTATTTTAAATAAAAACCAGAAGTAAATAGAACTTGTATTTTTTTCATTTTCTTACAAAATATATTGTTTCGAAAAATGCCGTCACTTCGCGTTCCGTTATAATTATTTATCATTAAAAAAAAAACGGTGATACTCGAAATATTTTTCTACTAGCAACACTATCATAAGCTGTCATATCATTGCAAATAATATTGACTGGGTGTGACTTGATAACTATAAAATCATATTTATTCCTTAAAAGATTTGTAGAAAAGATCATGCATCACTTGCGTAATTGATGTACTTTGGTTAGTTTTAAATTAAAGGTTAATTCTGTTCGAAATAAATGTATGTTGCAGTTCGGATATTGTATTTTTTAATACCCCAAAATTATTTAGAACTATATATAGCCGGTAAAGTTCGTAATCCTCGCCTTCGTGGTCATCACTATCGTGGTCATAATGGACCACTAAAGTGATATATAAGTGTTGCCAAGTGATTTTCACATAGCTGTGGGTCAACTGTAGGTATATTTAGACACGCAATGAGTGAGAAATCGATATTATAAGAAATATTTTACACATAAAAAGCATTTATCTTATTTATGTCGGCACTTTGAGGTAAAATAAGCTGACACTTTCGTGGTTCAATGTTTGCTTTTTTAGGGTTCCGAACCTCTAAAGAAAAAAGGATCATTTTGTTGTCCGTCTGTCCGTCCGTCCGTCCGTCCGTCAACCATAAACCATATTCTCAAGCAACAGTCTGTTGAAGGGGTAAAAAAGTCGATATTGTAAATTAACGTAAAAATATATAGGACCTTTTATGTTGAAAAAAAACGTAGATTTCGACACTTTAAAGGGAATCATAATTCATAGGGTACTTCCCGTTGATCTATAACTATGAAATTTGGCAAGAAGTTTCATCATGTACTACGAATACAGGAAAAAATCTAAAAACTGTACATTTGTTATTAAATCATAAAAATATAGTCTATGGAATGAATGTCTTGGAAACTGAATTTCGAGAAAATTTCAGGAACGCGTGGAGGTATCGAATTGAAACTAAAGTCATATATTCACGTTAACAATCTTTTGAAGCTGTGAAAAAATCAAACTTCAAAGTTAACGTTAAAAAAGGTAAGGCCATTCATGCTTCAAAAATGTATACTTCGGCACTTTCAAGGGAATCAAAATGCATAGGATACTTTCCGTTGACCTAGAACTATAAAATTTGGTTAGTAATATCGTCTTTTACTACAAGTACAGGATTTTAAATCTGAAAACTAGAAATTTGTAATTAAATCATGAAAAATATAGTCTCAAGTCTTTTTTATCTGTGGAAGTTGTAATTAGCTTTTAAGTGCTTGCTTATTTACCTAATTTGTAAATGATGCTGTAAACTTCCCAAAGAAAATAAAATAAGTTTTGGAAACTGAATTTCGGGAAAACTTCGGAAAAAAATGGGAGACTCAATTCCTGAACTATTTATAATATTATGTACCTAGGTACATAATATTAGTAATACATAATCATAGTAGGTATCTACTAATTTGTGCGGAACCCTCTGTGTCTGACCCACTTGACCACCGTCACGTCTGACCCACTCATGTGATTAAAACAGAATCATGTAATAACAATAAAAATAGTGAATTGTTAGATATTCAATTAGGTAACAAAATTGACAATTTGGAGCTTTCACTGAGGGAAATGTATACTAACTTGAGTGAGCTCTCTCGCAAGCAGCTAAATTATCAAAAAATGGCTGCAAATGACAATACATGATAGACTTTTGTAATTTTAATACAGATTGGTTTGAGTCACTAGGTAAGAAACGCAGCTGTAGTTGTATGATTGCCAACACTTGTTTAGGTCAAAATGAGTCGTCAGGCCAATTTGATCAGGTGGGTGATTTACTAACCAACTCTGTTTCTGATAGTTTATTACAAAACGATAAAAGTATGTCCCCTGCTAAAACTTGTGATACTAATACAATTATGTTTTGTGACGACATTGGGAAGAACTTAGGCCATTTAATCCAGAAAAATTCTAAGGAAAATATTGTTAACTATTGTATGCCTGGCTCAAGTATAAATGATATTATGAAAACAATTGTTAAGAAATCTTATAGTGACAACACAAATATCATAATTTTGATGGGGAATAGGGACAAAGACAATAAACAAAAGTTGATATCTTATGTTAACTCTCTATGCTCCTTAAATGTTAGGAAAGTTGTAATGTTTACATTTCCCTACAGTCAAAGTTTCACAGAGCTGGAAAATAAGTTAAGATACAACTTAAACTTAACAAGAAGCACAGTAGCCTTTCATAACCCTGAAAAGCTACATATAATTGACATAAATCCTTTGTTAAATAATTTTAACTTGACAAAAGATAATTACTATCTGCCTCACTATTATAAGAGACAAATAGCGCTCACGCTATCTTTTTATTTTAAACATTTAGCCAATAATCTGGCTATTAAAACCTCTGCTTTTATTGAGCAGTTAAATTCTGACATTTGTAATATAACTTTGGAATCTGTTCCAAGTAATTTGATTCTATTGAATCCCAACACTGACTTGGTTAATTTAAATTACCATAAGAGACAACAGAGGTGTCCTCTAGCCCAGTGTTGACAAGAGGAAAGCCAAAATGTTTAAAAATTGTTCATCAAAATATACAAGGCTTTTCTGACAAAGACCTAGAAGTAAGTTTATTTTTAAACTGTGAAAATGTTGATGTGTTGTGTATCACTGAGCATTGGTTAAAATGTCACGAATTATTTTTAAATCTGGATAATTATAGAATTGTAAGTTCATTTAGTAGGCAATCTGCTATTAGAGGAGGGTCTCTTATAATTTTACATAATAATTTTCAGTACAAAGAGCGCAAAGATATAATATCCCTCTCAATTGAACGAATAATTGAATTGTCTTGTGTGGAACTAGACCAAATTATTGTAATATGTGTTTATAGACCCCCACAGAGTAATTACCCAGAGTTTGAGTCCGCTATGGAGGAAGTTTTAAGAATAACTAGTAAAAGTAATAAAAAGGTTGTCATATGTGGGGATTTTAACGTTGACATTTTAGACTCAAAGTTGTCGAAGATCGCAAGTAGATTATTAAATTTATTCACATCATTTAATTTATCTCATACCTTTAATGAGCCTACTCGAATAACACCCACATCTGCCACCTGTTTAGACAACATTTTTTCAAACTGTGTAGTCACTGAGAAATCTATAATAAATGTTATTAAATCGGACCATAGTGGACAACAAGCCTCTATAGAGCACCATCATGTCTGTCCTAAGCGGAAAATTGTATGCAGGCCAATAACTAAAAAGGGCATAGATGAATTCAGAAACAATGTGATTAATAAAATTAAGTCTTTACCAGTTCCTATTATGGAATCTAATTATCTTTATAATGATTTATTTCATGTGGTTGAACACGAATTTAGTAAAAAGTTTAAGCAAAAAGTGATCAATTGTAATTCGGATAAAGTAAAGTTTAGTGATTGGGCCACGCCGGGAATTTACATAAGTAGAAGAAAACTATATGACCTCTATGCGTTAAAGCATACTTCCTGTGACCCAATTTTTATTGGATATGTCAGGAAGTATTCTCAAATGTTTAGAAATGTTTGTGTAGCTGCTAAGGCGATGTTCTTTTCAAATAAAATCAAATTAGCGGATAATAAAATAAAGGCTACTTGGAATATTATTAATCAAACAACTGGTAAAACTAAAAATAATGTCAACCACTTCTGTCTTAAAGTAGGTGATAAATTAATTGAATCTGACGTTGAGGTTGCCCGTGTTTTTGAAGATTTCTTCTCTCGGGTACCCTTAGAAACTACCAGTAAATTAAATTCCTGTCCAAACGTTGCTGCTGCCCTCTTGGAGTCGTGTGTTGATAAGTGTAATAAAGTTTTCAATTTTAAGCATATTAATAGTGAAGACATTTTAAAAGCTTTCAAGTCTATAAATATTAAAAAGACTGAAGATCTATGGGGCATATCAACCAACATTATTAAATCAATTATTAATACAATAGCTCCATATTTAGCTTTCATTTTTATTCAATGCATAGATGAAGGTACTTTTCCCGATTTAATGAAATGTAGTAAGCTTATTCCTCTTTTTAAATCGGGTGACAAAAGTGACCCCACAAATTTTAGGCCGATATCTATACTACCGGTACTTAGTAAAATTTTTGAAAAAATTATATACTCGCAATTATTAGACTATTTAACAATAAATCAAATCCTTCATAACAATCAGTTCGGCTTTTCTAAAGGTAAAAATACTACTGATGCTGGCATTGCACTGCTTAAACATATTTTTGAGGCTTGGGAGGGCAAGCAAGACGTAATTGGTATATTCTGTGACCTGTCTAAAGCTTTCGATTGCGTTGATCACGTTACACTTTTAAAGAAGCTAGAACATTATGGTGTCTCTAAAAAATCGGTTAGCCTTTTGCAGTCATACTTGCATAATAGAAATCAAAAAGTAATTGTCAATAATACTGCTTTTACTGGAGCCCCCATTATTATGGGCGTGCCCCAAGGTTCAATATTGGGCCCTCTGCTGTTTTTAATTTATATTAACGATCTCCCTTACTACACGAGTAAATTATGTGAGACAGTACTATTTGCAGATGATACATCTTTAATTTTTAAAATTGATAGAGGAAACAATTGTTCTGACGAAGTAAATAGTGCTCTCTCTCAAGCCGCACACTGGTTCACATTAATAATTTGTCTCTTAACCCTACTAAAACCAAGTTTGTTAAATTCTCATTACCTAATGTAGTGCAGGTCGATATGCTTGTCAATTTGAATGGGGATGTAGTAGAGTTAGTTGAGAGTACAAAATTTCTTGGTATTACATTGGATTCAAAACTACAATGGGATCCACATATTGAAGCCTTGTCGCGTAGACTTAGTTCTGCGGCTTTCGCAATAAGGAAAATAAGGCTCATAACTGATATTGAAACGGCAAGACTGGTTTACTTTAGTTATTTTCATAGTGTAATGTCCTATGGCGTGTTGTTGTGGGGCTCAGCAGCTAATATAGAAAATGTTTTTATACTTCAAAAAAGAGCTGTGCGCGCCATTTACAAACTCCGACGTAGAGATTCTCTTAAGGATTTGTTTAAAGAGATTAATATACTTACTTTGGCGGGACAATACATCTATGATAATTTAGTATATGTAAGGAAACATCATGATTTATTTATAAAGCATAGCGATGTTCATAATTTTAATACTAGAAACAAGAATAAGCTTGCCGTTCCAAAATTTCGGCTTGAAAAATGTAGACGCTCGTTTTTGGGGAAAGGCATAGCCTTTTTTAATAAAGTTCCACAACAAGTTATTGAGCTGCCTTTGCATAAATTTTAAATATATGTTAAAAAAACGCTCTTAAGCAAGGTAGATGACTATTTAAAAGACCAAAATGCATGGATGTGATACCAACATTAAACATACTATTGTAAATAGTGTAAGAGGAAAATATTCTAATATGAGTATGAGAAAATTTTCTTCTTTTATTAAATATATTTCAAGATTGTAGATTTGTGTTTGGCAACAACATGTTCCATTGTAAATGTTGTTGTTTCTGCTAAGGCTGATAAGTTTCTTGCGGCCGTTCTTCTTATCAGTTAAAAGATGTCCTGAATGGCTGGTAGGGAAAAAAATGTTGGACTATTCGAAAGTACTTATCTATAAGTCTATTTGAATAAAAATCTTTGACTTTGACTTTGACTTGTCCGGTTTTTTTTTCATTGCAAGGTTAAACTTTACCAGTTTAAATTGAACAATGAAACAACAACATGAACAATGAAATCATGGCTGCTCTTGTTCACGTTTAGTTAAAATAAGAAAAAATACTAAAAAATAAATACTAAATAAATAAATTACTATTTTTTATGATAGTGTTATTTTTCGTCACTTTCGTTAGCTTTATAAAACATTTTTGAGATTTTTCAAGTAAATAAGCCTTATCGATCTCTGAAACTATCATAACTGTGATCCATATTCATGTTCACGTCCTTATTAAAACAAATCCAATAAAAAATCTATTTTTTTAACATTTTGATGTCACTTCAAATAATGACCCATATAGCAAATACGTATGGGTACTTTACTTATATTGTTAGACTTCGAAATGCTTTTAGTTTGGGTAAGAGTTTAAAAAAAAGAGTCAACATAATATCAAGCATGTTATTCAAATTCCAATTAAAATTACAATTTTAATCTTATGGCTTTGTGTCGCCCTTCATAGCAGCGGTTTCCGTGTATTTAAGCATGTCGTGCTGTTGCCTGTACCTCTATGTACAAAACAAAGAGTTATTAATATTATTTACAGTTTATAACACCGTTTTGTAGCACTTTCAGATAAAATTTCTTATCTATTAATTTGTAGAATGAAAAGGCCGTTCTGTTTCAAGGGTCATGACAAGCAACGTAATTTAATTAAATAATACAAAGACAACATTTCACAGCAGATGGATTAAAAGGCATTTGTACTTATTTATCGCGCAGTGCCAGCTAATGTCATCACACGCTCTGCCGGCTCGGTGTTTTACTTAGGTGAATTAAAATACTAATACGAAAATTTAATTTAAATAGGAACGGCTGTTGCACGTCATGTAAATCTGGAGATACCAAAATGGGAAATAAATATTCTTATGCGAATTGACATCTGTTCACGCAGCTTAAGGAACTTTCGCTATGATCCCTTAAAAAGGAAGTCCAAAAATTTAGTTTTTCGTGCTGCTCTGTGTTTTAGTGGTCTCAACTGAATTATCAGTTGTTAATATCCATTAATTTGCATGCAGCATTGATCGCGTGACCGTTCAATAAGTCCCGAGACTTACTTGGAAGTTGTGCATAAAACTTAGATTTTTAGAAAGTACTGAACATCAAAGGACATGTGTAAAAAAATAAAAGTCGTACAATAAAATATTACTTTACTGATATTTAAGTGACGCTACATTAATGATTATGAGATCAATGAAAAACACGAGTTTCAGGCATTGAATCAACAATGTATTTTAATGATTAAAGCACAAGTCCAAGCACAGCAGCGGCTTATAAAGTGCTATTTGGAATCTGCTCCGGCTAAACAAATCATTTGTCGGTGTAAGTATGCCGATTTCTAACGCGGTCGTATAGCCGCGTAAAAAATTGGCATCAAATGATGCCGAATGCTCTGGTAGACCAAATGAAGCAGTAACTTAACAAAACATTAACCAAGTCCTGAAAATCCTAAAGGAAGAAGGTAAAAGTGCGTGAGTTAGCTGAGAAAGTGAAGATTTAACTGGTAGTGCTTTCATTGCTTTACATAAAAATTTGGTTATGAAATAGCATTTTTCCAAAGGGGTGTCGCGTTTGCTAACAATTGATCGAAAACAACGTATCATTGATAGTTTTAGGTTCAGAGTGCTTCGAATTACTTCCCCAGTCGCCTTATTCTCTAGATCTAACCTCCAGTGAATACTGGCTGTTTGCAGACCTAAAAAATGCTGCAGTGCAAGAAATTTTATTCAGTGAAGTGATCGCTGCATCGGAGGCTTATTTTGAAGCTATTTATAAATCGTACTACACACTTATAATAGAAAAGTTAGAAAAGCGTTGTTAGGGCTGTATTGTAGGGAGACATAACGTTGATGAATAAAAAATAATTTCATCAAAAAACTTTTCTTTTTAGTATTTAGTCTAGGGACTTATTGAAACACGTGTTAAGAGGGGGTACAATGGTGATTTGCTATTTGCAGATATAATATTTACACTAAAAAAAAAACGAAGTGCTAAAAAAAATATCATAGATATTAGAGCTGATTTGGAGCTGAGTGATCGTGGAAAAAACATAAATCATTAAATTTTAGAAAAAAAACAAAAAAATTACGTCTATTTACGATTAGAATAAATTTTAAAATTTGATGCATAAAACTGGGCCAATATTTTAATACATAGTACAAAATTATAATACCGATTGGCTCACCGTGTTTTTTTTTAAATAATGCACAATTATTTTAGAAGCGAATTGAAAAAAAACGGAAAAACTGATTTGGCACTTACGATATTCTTATTCCGCGCACTGAGCAAGTAATCACTACGTTTTTATTTCCTCGCAGTACCCTTAGCACGAACAACTATCGAGAAAGTATCGTCCGTCGCGCCTGACGTGAGGTGACAAACTTATTTTTTTCCTAAGCCAGTCCTATATAATTTGTGACTGGTTGTTCTGTGCTCCGACGAGAATATTTTTCTTTTATATTTTAATTATAGTGAATTATTAATGAAAAAAGTATATACCATGTATAAACCAACGTAGGAAATATGCAAGAATAAAACAATCGAAAACACAAATTACAAGCGCACCGAAGCAATGACGTCGCAGATACCGGGTAGTATATGCAAAATAAAACGAATCTTTTGTTTGATCATTCGAGTGTTGGTGGCGGTAATTAATAATAGCTAGAACTTTATATTTGTTTTATCTTTTCTAGAACTATAATTTGTGACATTGAATAATCTTTAATTTTACATAAACTTCACATTCATTTATAGTGATCTTAGTGATATCAAACTACAAACTTACAAATAGTTTGAAATACAATAGTTTTATTAATTAAAATGGTAAAATGTATGGCATTGAAACATGGACTCTGAAAGTAGTGGATTTGTCATGCATCGATGCTTCGAGATGAGGTGCTGGCGGAGGATGCTGCGTGTAAGCTGGACAGAGTTTCTGTCCAACGACTCTATCTGCCACCATCATCCACAGATATCTCCAGTTCTTAAGAATGTGGCCCTTAAAACCCTTAAAAGTAGAAAGGATCAGGCCGCGTGGCCGCAGACCAGCTCGCTGGGCCGACCTGATGATAACCAAGACGTTGAATATGCCGATACACATGGAACTACATCTGTCGTTCCGCGGTTCGATACTCAACCAAATGACGGGGGTCATAAGGAATGATTGTGAATTAGAACTCTGTTCTGATATTACGAATTCATATATTAATTCATTTTGACATCACGATGAATGTCTTCTGGATTTTCTTCTTCTTGCGATGCTTCCATCACTATAGTATGTCAAGCTCCGCGTGCGTTTCGATATCAGTGCTTTGATTACAATATATCTTGATTTTCTATAGAAAAAATCTACTTATACTTCAAGATCCCTATCGTTTTCATTTCATTTTTTTAATACTTGGATGTTGTTTTAGTGAAACCGAATGTCATGTAATTGTAACTATCTTTGTCCTATCCTACATTTTGACCAATATATTTTTTGGCATTCTTCTTTACTGCCAGCATTCAACTTTATAATTTTTATCAGGTGTCGTCCGAGCACCCCAATGCAAGACATATCGCTAAAAAATTATATACATGAGCAATATATCAAGTTATTTAAAAAAATGCATGTTTGTGCCTGCTGTCGACTCGTACATGGTATAAATGAAGAATATAAATAAATACATGGTATAAGTGAAATATTATTTTTGGCAGCTATTCGCCTGATGCCCTGGTTGGAAACGATAGTGTTGTGGATATAGCTTTGATTTATAAAACTATAGTTATTTTATTAAAAGGGTTTAAGCAATTAGCTTGTACCCTTACATTACAGAGTCATGTTTATGGAAATTTTTCTATTTTATAATAATTATCATTAATACCAACACGTTGCAATAAATGATCATCTGCTATCAAAATGCACATCAATCAAGGACGCATCTGATAAGAAAAAAATCGTATTATAAAATGTAACAATACAATTGATTTTTTGTCAATAATGATCATTATTGGTATAAAATATTCTTGGTGTTATTTTAAGCTTTTGCAGTGTTATAATAATTAAACTTATGCAATATGTTATTTAATAATATGAGTTAATATAACTTTCCGTATACCACAAGTATAAACTATTTTGTATTTCAACGTACTCCTGGATGATCCGACTCAGAGATAGCCGGTTTTTATCTGATTCTTTTAATTATACGGAACAATATACTAGGAAAACAGACAAAACACGTGACTTAGACAAAGGGGGACAAGCAAAGCGCGGCTGTTTTTTTTTCTAGCTTTGTGCCTACTCTTAAGTTTGCTATGGGTTCCCTTCATTTCGATCACTTCTTATGGAAGGCCTGAGCCTTAGAAGAAAGAACATAAATAAACTATCAATGCCAAATACGTACCTATTCTGCTGATTTTGTTCATGTCTTATCATAGCGTTTTAGAAGAAGGACGTTAGATAACTGATTCTTGAGTCTAAAAAGTTTGGATGAAGTGGGCCAATTAACGGTCAGCAGCCAGTATTTACATTAAATTACCTAACAAATCGGATTTAACAATACCCTGTATGAGCCATTTGTTAGGCGTTATCATTGATTACTGTCTGCTCCGGCATTAATCAATCGCTAATGACAGACCGTGACGCGAAACTGCACCTACGTGTAACATTCTGCTGACTGGTTAGTTTAATAATACAATGTAACTATTAGTAGTAAGAAGGGTAACCAAATTACCGGTATTACTACTGGTAGTAAGATTGTTACACGGGCAACAAAGGATCTTGAAATATGGTTTAGTTTAAGTATAACATCATAACTCGAAATCTAGTACCTTGAAACCCTTGCATTATTGTTTTCAGTAAATTCACGCATTTATCTAGATCTCCATTCTCCATTTAAACTGTAATTATTATTAATAATGTTTTACAAAAAATAAATACGTAAATGATTACATTACTATTAAACCACTTATTAAAAAACGGTAATTTTTCAAAATTCGATCGACAAAAAATTACTAAATTGAGAGACAAAAATCTAGGTTGGGTTGCGAAAAAAAAAGGTGTAGGTAAGATGGGCGACTAAGTCGCTCACCTAGTGAAACTTTGGGGTATAATGCGAATGGAACTTAAAATAATAGGGAAAAATAATTTCGGGGAATCCTCCTCTATAGTCTTAATTACTACCCGCGTGCCCTTCGAAACGCCTAAAATTATTAGTCCTAAGTTCATCTCGCCGTACTTCTTTGGCCTAAAATTCTTAAGCATTGTAAATTGTAAAGCATAATAGATTATTTCGCATTGTTGTAGTTTGGCCAAAGCACTAAATTCCCTAATAATCAAAACCACTAATATTCGGAGTCCTAAAATTTATTAGCATATTATATCTTTTGACGTAACAATTACTGTGTATACGTACTGTTATTATAATAATAAAGCTATAGCTTTGAATACTAGTCTGTAACAGAAACGAATCGCCTAAAAACCGACTCCACGCAGTCTTGTATGCCCTACCCCTAGAGTGTAATTTAACTAGCCGAAGCTGCGGTGGTGAGCGAAAACCATCTACGACGATAAGCTCGCGTGGGACCGCCGGAGTCTCGCAGCGCCGGAGCTGTGATAGAAGACTTGTTTGCATTGCATGCTTGGTTGCACGTTTGCTTGCTTGCATGTTCCCTTGCATGCCTACTTGCATGCCTGCTTGCATTAATTCATTTGCGTCAAATGAATTCATTAATTTGAAATAAGGTAATGGTTAAGCGTAACGTTGTCGTGCGAATCATAATTTAGAACTTGCTCACAATAGGGATTATGACTGGTTATGCCTAATGATGAATTTGGGAAGGAAAAATGTAGCGGAAAAAAATTGAGCGAAGTGAAAATAGGCTAAACTAATTAAGGTCATTTGACACTTGTGCGAAAACTTTTTAGGCCTATAATATTTGTGCCAAAGGCCATTAAGACAAAAAAATAGGCTTTCCAATATACACCCATACTACCCATTTATTATCAAAGAGTGTAAAAGCCTAATAACAAAACCAATCAAGACTAGAATAATTTTGTTGTTATAATAAAACTAAATCCAGTAATTTGAACTGACCGCATGTCGGTAATCGCACGGCGCTTGTTAACAGCGCCGTCTATTATCATCGCTGATTAGCCGCTAATCGTGCGTTAATCAGACGCAGGTGCTGCGGGCATGACGTCTCTTCGATACACACGTGATCGATAAAATGTATGGACATCTTGATCTAATTTGTCATCTGTCTAAAGGAATCTGTCATCTGTGTATAGCAACTATAGAATGAGGTGAGGGAAATCTATGGCGTCTGACGAACGAAACATACTTATAGCGCTTACGCACTGCGTCCGAATACGTTAAAATAACGGATCCAGAAAACTCGAACAGAATTCGGATGTCGCTAACGCACTGCGATCTGAATCCGAACCAAATCCGATAAACGATAAGTTAAGATCGTGACCTCCACCACCACGTTGAACAAATGTATGCACAAAAATTGATTTTACAATACAATTATCTTTAAAACAAAAACAATATCGCGAGTCGACACACTGAGTTTATGTTTACTCGAACCGCGATTTTGATTGTTATTTTCTTTTTATGTATTGTGCATAAATATGTTCGCCATAGTAGTGGAGATAAGTGGAATCCAGGAGACTAACTTATCATTTCACGTATAGTGTTAAAATAGGGAAACAGTTTGTTCATTTACGGTCCGTCATGGAGATTAACGAATGACGGAGAAAAGAAAAGGGATGTAGTGCGTAAGCTACCATACAAATAGTTCTACGGCTATGACGGACCTTATTTTCACGGATTCGGACGCAGTGCGTAAGCGCTCTTAGCGTCACAGACACGGTCGATCGCCATGCGTTTTATCTCACAGCGCCCGCCGCGCGTTTTGGAAGGTTTCTGTATTAAAACCTTTCTATTATAGTTAATACCTGTCCGCGACTTTATCTGCGTAGAGGATTCCGTTTTGTACGTCAGTCAGTAAATACATTTTTGATCGAATGAGAGATCATACTGTAATCTCACGGCGCTTATTAACAGCGCTCAAACTATAATGGTGCTGCGAGCGTGACGTCACTTCGATACGTGATCGATAAACTGCATGGGCATCTTGATTTAAATTTGTTGTCAGTCTTAGACAACTTCTGTAATATGACAGTAAATAAATCTGCGTAGTTATACATAAGACCAAGCCACATCTAACAGAATTTACGTCGTTTATCTTTCGGCTGTTGTGGAAATACACTTTCATTAATAAGTAAATATGAAAATTATTATAAACTCACATAGTTCTTGTTAATAAAAGTCAAAAATTCGTACTTCAACGACAGTAGTTTTTAACCCTTCAAATTGCTTCGGGGTTATAAAGACCGCGCGAGTTGTGACAGAACGTCAGAGGCCGCAACGTGTGCGTCATTTGTGACGGACGTCGATCGCCGGTGATTAGTGCCCCGTGATTGCGCATTGATCGCTCGTTACGGCCTGTTTGCCGTGCTGGCGCTCAGTACAAATGAGCTATCTATCAAAACACATCTGTTTGTTATGATTCGGAGTCACGTATCAAATTGATGACTGGTCCTATTATACGGCATTGTTATAGATGTTGTGTTACTTAGTAAATAGCGAATAGGTATTATATGATCGTATATACCAAAAATAAACTAGGTACGTATATATCAGTCAAATGTGAATTTGGCGTATAGTAATTTTTAATTAATCAAAATAATAACAATAACTCCAGAAAGGATTATTATCAACGTCACAGAACCGTTAGGCGTATATCTAAAAGTATAATATTAAGAAAGAGTATTGTATAATTAATAATAATTTATCTAGTATCGAAAGTTAGGTTATACGTTGGTGTTCAAAAATATACTAAAATTCACTTTAGATAAAAATCTTACTTACACAATAAGTCATAATCATAAAAACTAAACATCATAAATTCATAACAAATAAAGTAATCTATTAGCACTTTGGTACAAAATATACCATTATATACTGCTGCCCTACTGGAATTAATATGTACGAGTGTTATATACCAACGCTAGTTTTGATACACCAAAACCATTAAAAGATATAGTTCATCATTAATCTCAGTCTCTTAATCCTTTAACCCTGTTAAAAGTATGAACTAGAGCCGCCATAAAAAACTGTCATAAAGGCATTATACAGGCGAGCGTGCGAATAAACGACGCGTTTGTCGTAAAACTGTCGAATCGAATGACCGGTCCAATCGACCCGTTGCAAGCACATTCCGCTGATAAACAGCTTCCGGAAACGGGTTATTATTTTTTCTTTATATATTTTTATGGCATTTCAAACTTTTGTCAATGATGCTTAAAAATAAATGTGAGCAATGACAAGAGAAACTGAGATCTAATGACGTCACCACCGAGTGACAGTCGGGGAACTTCCCGGTTGACCAGTAGGGTTTTTTAGGGACCTTTATTTAAAAAAAGTAATAGATATATTGTTCAGGTTAGAACTATTAACTGATAAAATTATAAAACTGATAGAATTAAACTTGTGTATATTTAGAATAAAAAACTATTAAAAATATTATGAGTTGGATGGTAAATGATATGAGTACGCGTGACTTGATAGAATGCTAATTGCGAACTGTTTTAAAATATAATAATTAAAATAAAGTAATTTGCTTCAATGCGTATGAATGCGGGTGAATAATGAAAATGCTGATGATGCTATGTACGCGCTTGCTCGTACATATATAGAAACGTTTATATCACAAATTATAGAACATTAACAGGTTTTTCATTTGAATAATAAATTATTTCTTTAACCTTAGTACTTTCCGAGAAAACAGTTCCCAAAAAAACTCTACTGATCAACCGGGAAGTTCCCCGATTGTAATTAATTAATTGCAGGATATAGGGGCTATGCAGCTCCAGTTGGAACTGTAGTCACTGCGACCTATAAGATCTATTGTAACTCGCCACCTTGTTATAGTATCTCTTTTAGCCTGGCGGCCTCCAGGAAGTCTAAAATCTTCCTAGCTCTGAGAGATTTTAGTTCCTCTGGCCGAATTATATGCCGGCCCGGGTGGATACTGCGTTTGTGAATTAGGGGTCTGCAGTCACATAGGAGATGTTTGGGTGTTTTTCTCTCTAATCCGCAGTAACGGCAAACGTCAGTGTCACTTAATTTCATGTGAAATTGGTCTCTTTTTGTTTGCAGTGTCCAGTTAAGGCTCTTGCTATCGCACTTATGTTTGCTCTGCTGAGTTCTAGGAGTTCAGCAGTTTGCTTTTGCGAATAGCCTTCGATAAGGGATTTGGCGTGTACTAATCCCCGATTGTAACTAAATTTATTAGTCCTCAGTTTTTTCTTTATCTCAAACCAATTTTCGGATTTGGTTTCTAGTGGTGATGGCACCATTACCTTTTATCTAGCCTCCTTATTAACTATGATTATATCGTTAAAGTCATCAAACACAAAACATCACAGAAAATAAAAATAATATATTAAACACAAAAATAAGCCCGTAACGTAAAGCCATTTAACCCTTTAAATGTTGCGTTTTATTCCACTATTAAAATTACTTCGTCTTTTGAAAAACTAAACACGACCACACAAGAAATCTACACTGGCATTCAACAATTGAATGTGAAAGAAGTAAATACGACGCGGAAACACGCTAACTACTTTGGTGTTGGCACAATCATTGCTGCATGCAATTGGTATAAATTACACTTTTTTGTCCTCAAAAGGTTTAATCTTCATGATTCAAGCAATGAAATTAATATAATGGTTCCATATAAGAATACCGTCCGCTACTTCATACGCATTGACAATGGCTCAAAAATTTTGCAGTATATCAAATATTATGAGGGTTAGGCCATTTTTATACACTGAGGTAAGCACATATAAACAAACACTAACACAATCTTTTCCGCTTCATAACATTAAGCATCAGTTTTCCAAATTTACATGTTTGGTAATAGGCAAATCATGATGTTGGTACAAACTAATGTACCTACCTCATGATTTGATAGTTATTAGGTAAACTTCTATGGGCCATTGTAGCCTGAATACAAATAAATAAATAAAATAAAAAATGTAACCGACCATCTTAATTACCATGTTTGTGGCAAATAAATAAATGATAATGATGATTATGTGTTAAACCATGGACAACTTTATTTTTAAAACAACAAAAAAAAATTTGATACTATCGGAGTATTTTTATAAACTTTTTTCTTTTTCGTATTAAACGTGCATAATAAAGATATCATGAATTTAATTTATTGAAGCTAGAGATAGATTGATACAAGTATTAAATCTGAATTGTGTCTACCTCTTTTTCCGTCAACATTCCTAACAATCCTATAATTAGCCTTCTCACTTCTGTCCTGGACTATACCTAACCCTTCTCCCCACATCAGGTGCGGGTGGGGACGATGTGGGCATTAATAATGATAAATTTGAGTCATTAATTCCCGCGGATTAGTCTCGAGGCGGAGCGGTGTGCGCGCGGCCGATAACCAAATATTAACTCAATTAGTGCGGAGACGCGCCGGGCCCGCATTCAAATGTCTGCTAATCCTGCGATCCTGCCCACTGTGCGAGCGAGTAGACTGGTTGATCAGAGTTTAGGCAGCGCGCTGTGGTGTCGTTATGATCATACCTCCTTATACACGGGTTAAAATGGTTTAATCTTCTTGTGAAGTCTTTTCCACTTTTATATACTAATCTGTACAGAATAGGAATGCATTCCCCTCACTATAAAAAAGGCAAGTACCTACAGGGCCACTGGAAACTTACTTTTTTTTAAAGATAGCGATTATTAAAGTATTTGTAAAATACTGACAGGCATTTTAGTTTTTTATTACTTAAAAAAAATGCTGTTTCATTAAATCTATAAACATTAAATTTACCAGCTTACTTCTACCTAGTTGGGTTATAAGTTCTGTCACACATTTTTTTTTATTTTGAATGTATATTGAAAATCTATTTTTAATGTTCGAATTATAGCGACATACTAGGAATATAAAAACAAATAAATTATAGTTTTATTTTGATTTGTTTCAATGGAGCGGACGTTGAAAGAAAATGCGGTCGTGTTGATTGGTTTACTTCATTGTGGTTAAGAGCAAAATCAAATGTTCGGTCTCGTCAAAAATTTAAATATTCCTTTGAGCTTTGCCTTTATTTACTATCAAATAATTCGTTGAAGATTCAAGAAACGGAGAGAGAGAGGAAATGGTCATCCTCGTCCGGTTTGGACGTTAGCGGTGGTAAATGTAGTGAAGGTAATTATTCAAAGAAATCCGGTCCAAAAATTTTAAACTGTTGGCATTACAGACGGGACTTAACAGAACGAGCGGAGAAAGAGCGTTGAACGAAGACCTGAGATTATAAGTAGGCTATCGTAGAAAAAATAACATCACCTTGATCCATTCCTGAAAAAAAATATATTAGGCCGATCTCGTGTTTTGTTACAACGATACGCAGGAAACAAGCAAGGTCCGATTCTGTCTTCCGATGATTTTTTTACAATGAAAAAGTACTGCAACAAATAAAACAATTAAGTGTTATGCACACATCAGTGAAGTAGCTAGCGAATGTGTTTCTCGAGGCCAGCGAGGCGAATCGCCCTTTGCCAGTGATAGCTAGGCTCGTAATGTCGTATTTTGGCCAAAAAGAGGTGTTTTTCTCAGAAAAGGGTATGTAAAACAAGAGCAATGTACACCAAAATACAGTCTTGACAGACGTCGTAGACCACTTCCGAAAATCGACTATTACATGACTCGAAAATTCACAGTCGTTGTATCAACGCAGTGAACTGGAGGAAAAACGATGGTCTCAGGCCAAAGTTTAATTGAGCAGTTAAATTGAAGCATATTTGAAAATCTATATGGACGCGGCGCGTATTTCTATAGATGCGTGGCCGCGAAGGTTGATTATTTTTATCAATTAGTATTAACTATAGTAAGCTTTCTTTTCATGTACATTAAAATAAATAATTATTAGATAATCGGTTTTACTTAAGTAAGAACTCGTGACAGAACTTATGACCTGACTAAGTAGTTTACTCAGTCTTTTAAGTTAGTATTTCTTGTCATTCAGTGGTATTCAATCCTGAAACTTGCTTACACGAAGCCCGTAATCACCGCTAATGCCTAACTAATAGGAGCACCGCATTAGACTTGAGTGTAGGGCCGGCTAATTGCATTAATCCAATTAGTAGTAGCCAATTGCAGACAAGCATTGTTAGCCGTGACAGATCGCGCGCATGACGCCGACGGCCGTATCCATCAGTGAGAATGACTGAATAAGCGGGTTTGTAGGTGAACTAATTTGCAACAGACAAGAACAAAATAAGAAAAACGTTTAACGATGTTCAATTCTTTTTCGACGGGTTAAAACGTACAAAAGGCGCGCGCGGGTTGAGCGGCTCGCGGGAGTGCGGCAGCTCTAACATTTATTATAGATTATACACTACGCGTTATTGTTATACACTAATTGGCTGCCAAAAATTGTCTCAGTTTCTTTTTTTTTATCAGCTGTTTTACAAAATGAGCAAACTCCATCTTTGATATCAAACTTTTAAAATATTTCAAAGCCATTAAAAACGTTAAGAATATAAGAGTGATAAATCTATTCAATTTTAGTTTGTGAGTAAAAGATGTTTTTTAAGTAAATGTTAACCTCCAGGATAAAACAGCTAAATAAAATTTTATGAATAAGTAAATTATAAAAATCTATTCTTTCTCCATCGATTCAACGGATGGCCCTGGTTTATCTACTTATTGCTTAGATAAAATCTCAAAAATGATTTGCGGCATGCTTAGCTTTAACAGTGTTATGTATAAGTAGGTGCCTTATCTATTAACATTGCCCATTTATATTTTAAAATAAATACAATCCGCTATTATATTAAAACAATTGAATAAACACAAAAGCCACGACAAATTCAAAAATCGACATCGCCAACCGTCTTTGTTGGGCCGAAACAATTATAATTCTAAGTCATTATTCAAACCGAATTAAAGCAAACGTACCTAGTCGGCCGGAGTAAACTCAATCCGCGTCTCAGCTCGCCTAAGACGGTTCAAACAAATTATTTGACATAATATCGTTAATTAGAAACCCTCCTTTGTAACCGAGGGTGGGGTAATTAGGTTCGAATCCTCTGAATGGGACCTTTTTCTGCTCGTTACGGCTGAAACAAAGGGGCAAAGAAGTAAACAGACCGTATTCAGCGGAGGATTTGCATAGAATCCGACAATGAGATCGAATTTATTAGGATTACCTTAGGTTGTCTAGCTAGGAAGCTATCCTGTTGGGCAAAGTGACTTGCGTTAAATACTTACTTCATCAACATTATTTAAAAAAAGTGAGCGTCGTCAGATAAATCTTTAGTTGACGCTTCAACTAAGCAGATTAATGGATTTAAAATGTATTAAAAATTATACACGACAAGTAGCAATAGTATTACTTTCTTTAGGTGATTCAGTATCACATAATGCTGATAACCTTTTTAATATTCGGTACACTGTACATAAATATTTTAAAAACTACGAACGCAATTTTTTAAAGATATATTTGTATGGCGAAACCGATATAATTTTTGTTAATACTTTCCAGCTAGGTCAACATTAAAGAAACTTTAAGTTTCAGTCAGAATGCACTTAAATTTTAAGTCTCTTTTATCAGCGTTTTGCTTTACCGTTTCTGGCGTGACTTGTACAGTGTTACGTTAAGTTAGTATACCCCAAAAGAAAGGAGTGAGCCTAAGAAACCCCTCGCGATTTAATTGCACCGCCATTGTTCCAGCTGATTTGATTCTGTATCTCTATATAGGGACAATCATAATAAGGAGCTTAGCGGTCCCCCGGTTCAGATGCAATAGAAGCAACTGAAAAATTCCAGTCTGCAGTACCAAATGAAACATTTGTTAATAAAAAAAATGCATCTAAAACGAAATTGGTTAGTCTACAATAGTCCATGGCCTCAAATTATTATTTTTAAATAACTTTTTGATGTTCAAATCCATAATTTTAATAAATATGCATTAAGGTTTCGTTCAAATTTATCCAATCCAAATGTGTGCTAAGGATCAGGCTTAAATACAGTCAGTCATAATTATTCACCCATTGTTTGTAACCGAGTTTCCTATGTTACCAAAAAATGGCATGTCTTCATCAAAAAATATCAGATACGTGCATGAGCGCGCGGCGACGTGTCATGCACACTCTTTCGCTGACAATTTCAACAAACAACAACTTGCTCCTAATTGTGTTTGCGATTCCTTTAGAAAGCTCTTTTGACTCCACTCCAATTGTGAAAACTCGTTTAGAAACGACGTTTAAATACGACTGAATTTCAGATAATTAACTCAGATTACGGTCTTTCTGCGTATAATTCCATTTTATTGTATAAAATTTGAGGGGCAGCCAACGTTGACACAGTTAAACAGCGAAGCGAGCGGAATATAATAACACGCCGTGCGCTAGACAAATTGATAGGCACGCGTAAGGAAAACTCATAAATTGGACGGATACTGCCCTATGTTATCAAAACAAAAGTTCAACCACTGTGCGAATATCGAATATCGAGTAACTGAAAACCCGATGCAAATACGGGAAACCCCATTATAATCTGCATCGCACACCGTTGGACGCTCTTTTCATTCGATGCCTTTTGTTAACGGATTCAATTAAGTTTACATCGGCGTCGAGGTCAGTTAATAAAAACCGAAACCTACAAAAATTGGCACGTAAATCAAATTCAATAAAGTGGTGCACAATGGATGTGGAAGAGCATCGGAAAATGCTCGCGTCAAACAATGCCGCCGCTGCGCCAATCAACTTATATTGAGTCGTTAACTTTGCACCTGCTAGCGAGACATGCTGTTTAATTACTCACTCATCATAAAAATATTGTATGATGACTTTGTTTTTCAAAACAGCACTTTAAAAGGCCTCTATGAAAGACTACGCAATGAGAGAAGTACTACAAGAATAATAACAGGAGATAATCCTTGGTTTGGTTGCCTTGCCTTCCTTAGCGGGCTAGGTACGGCCGATTCCATACTTATTACTTTTCATGGTCCTAATTACAAATTAAGCTATGGTTCCTTGATTTAAAACTAATATACCTACGTCAAACAACGTATGACGTAACACAAGTGCTTTGTTAATATTTGTGAATTGGACGTGGTTCCATCTGTTATTTATTAATGTTTCTTTCTTCTTTAGTCTTATAGATTGCTTTTTAATAATTTTCAGTACTCTAGGAAATGAAAGTAACTACATAAACCATCTAAATTATTCTAAGTTATATTCTAAAATTCTAAATTATATGCAAAATAATTAGAAAGACAACGATTTTTTTATTTTTTGATTATCTATGCATTTTGTGCCAAAGTATTCGATGTTAATTGAATAATTTAGATGCAAAGTGGTCCAAGCCTAAGGATGTTATGGTGTGCTTAAGGGCAGGTATGTAAAAACTGCGAAATTTTATGTAATCACAATCCTACAACACAACGCAATGCGTCTATACCTCTATAAAGCCAACTTCCAACCTCCGACCCGAGTCACCCCTTCCTATTAGGCATTCCGTCCACCTTTCCACGTTCTCGATTTAATCGCCCGAGAACCTCTCTATTAAAGTTTCTTTGCGAAGAGTTGTTTAAGAGGCTCAAGAGCCTTAAAACTCCGCAGATAATGTTAAACATTCATTTAAGTGCGCGAGGTCCGACCAAGTTCCGATTCGTCGCATAAATCTTTTAAAATACTTGAACTGTTTAATATTCACGTCAACGATGGATGTAGGAATTAAGAAAGGGGTTGCTGTAAAACTAATTGGGTTACTTTTCTTAAATAATTAGTCAATTCCTTTTTCATACATTCAGACAAAAGACAGTTATATTGCTACAGGTTTTCAATAAACATACACTCTATGATAAATTATAAAAAGAAAAATATTGGAAAAAATCATTTAGGCCACAAGTGAATTCTCAAATAGAACTCGAACCCACGACCTTTGGGAATCCGGCCCACTGCTCTAATGACTGACCTACGAAGTTTCGGTAGCTGAGTGGTTAGTATATAAATAGCATCGAAAAATGCAAAATTAAAAAAATCTTAATAGACACTCTATACTTATGATAAAATTTAAATAGAAAAATATTGGATCCCACTGAGCTACCGAGACTTCAGTGGTTAGAGCATTGGACCGGATTTCCAAAGTTCGTGGGTTCGAGTCCCATCTGAGAATTCACCTGTGGCTGAGTTGATATTTTTCCAATATATATCTATTTAAAATTTATCATAAGTATAAAAATAGCAATGCTAAATGCAAAATTAAAAAAAAAAAAAACATAAAATCTACAATATTAAGATCAAAATCAAGATGAACTACAAAAAATTCAGTAAAAATTACAAAAAAATCGAAGGTTTGTTTAAAAGTATCATTTCATTAAGGGCAGCGTCCTTGAAAAGGTATTGAAACGTCTCGGGAAATCAAAAAAAAAACATAGTTTTCAAACGAATGGTTTTTAATAGTTTACAAAGACAAAATGTAAAAAAGAAACAATAAAGCAACAGTTAAAAAATAATAAAACATGATACACCTTGCTTTATGTTACATAACTTGTCAGCGCTTAAATCAAACAAATATTAATTGCAGTATAAAAATAAATAATTGCGGAGAAGTTCAGATTTTTCACTAAAATCCCTTACTTTTCAGTAAAATTCTTTCAAACTTCAAATTGAATCAGCAATTTACAATCAAAAGCGTAATTTCAACGCAAAAGATCAAAAAGTTTCAAAACAAAACATCGTGCAACATTACAAGTTGCTAATTCCAGTTAAGTCCCACAACGGTATCCTTAAGGCCGGCTCCCAACAGCCAATGTTCATATTAGGTGTGCGATAAAATAAAATTTGAATGGCATTGCAGCCCCATTACCATTCCGGGACGATAGGCCCCCGGAGGCGAGCGGGAACACTCCAGCCTGGCTACTTCACTGGGAAATAAATGAAACTGAAAATGTCTGCTTTTTCTTGAGACTATACAAAGAAAGACTTGTTGAATTTTGAACCTGAGATTCTTTTCAATAAAACAATTTTCTCACCTTCTTTTTCTGTATTTAAAAGAGAAATCATTTTATAGAGTCAAAGTCAACAACAGAATCAAAGCAAAACTTGACGAAATAATTTAATAAAAAATATTTTTAAAATATCGATGTCATGAAATTAGAGCTACGACAGACGTGTAAACCAATTGCGGGAAGCCGCCAAAACACGTAGCTCGTTCATTCGAGTCGTTACGGTGAAAACCAGACCTTGTGAAGCTCTGGCACCCCTTCGTTTGGACAGTGGATTGGAAAAAAAGGAGTTCTAAGACGGGTCTTGGTATACTGGTTATGTGATAGCCGTCTGAACAAGTCGTTGCGAGGTCGCCGCATCAGCGGTTTGGAGCAATCTGCACGTTCATTTGTGGGTTATACTATGATGTTAGTTCTTTTAAACGATGTGAAACACTAATCGTAAATGTACCTAGTCCTTATTTTTGCGGTGATTTTAATTAGCCCCCTAATTGTCTAATTTCAAAATATATCACAATCTCTTTCAAAGGTATTGTGATTGTGATAATGATTTATGGAATTGTCTAACTTATAGTCGCAATCCCTTTCGGAACGAATGATGTTTTAAATGACACTTCATTTGACACTTCTCCATAAATTTTAAAGATATTTTCGTCTTTCACTTTGCTTATACACTTCAATTTCGTTCATTTAATACCTTTCAAAACGCGTCCCGATCGCAATCCCTATCAAATGTCAAATAGTGACAGCCTGAAGTATGTAAATATCTTTAAAATTACGAATTGAAAGGGATTGCGATAGATTTTAAAATTAGACAATTAGCCCCCTGGTTACTTACTAAATAACTCATAAAAGTGGTACAACTGTAATATACTTATAATATCATTCTATTAAATCGATGATAATAGTTTTCAATATTTAATTTAAAATAAACTCTTTCCAAATAATGTAGGTACCTACCTTTTTTGGGAAAACACATGTAACATTTTATGCACGTTATACTTAAATTAGTATAGTTATGAGCATTTGCTACATACCAGTAGAAAAATATTGTACACTTATTGCTACAAAATGCTTTTCCAATCCAACAACGATAAAACACGAAACTCAAATCTGACTAGAAAATTTCAAAACAAGCTCATTCTATATTTAAGCTTTCCACTGATTTAAATCAGTTAAGACACTGTGCCCGCCCGCCCAAATCGTGTTCTCGTGCTCGGTATTTTAAAATGAACGGCACTTTTTTTACACTTCGCATATTTCTCAAAAGTTAACGTCGCTCCGGGCTTATTAATACAAGCTCCTAAACACCCCTTGCATGAATAATTAGGTGTTTCCCGGATTTATCCCTGTTTTTATCGGCGTAACATGCGTTTGAATTCGCTTAGTCATTTTTCGCTTTATTGAGGATAATACGTCTCAGCTCCGATGCGGTTCTGATTAATGCGCTTAGCTTAAGTTGGTGCAACTTTGTCACAGATAATGGAGAAAAATAAAGGGACGTGACTTGACTAATTCGCTTTTTACGACACCGAAAGGTAAAAGAGTAATGGCACCAAAATGGCACTTTTAAATTATTCTCCTCGCAAAGAGTTTAGCACCGATTTGTAACATTCCTCTTTACTTGCTCCTGGCATAGAGAAGGCGCTATTTAAAAAGTTATATTCCGCTTTTGAAATTTGACGTGCCAGAAAACCCGGTGCATGTCACTCATTTAATTTCTAAATACTTCTTTTATGGTTTTTCTCTGAAAATATGAAAATAAGTCTAATAATAACACTGTGTTGTGGTAAGTTTATCTATTTTACATAAAATATGCATACCCTCTTTATGGTATTATAAAAGTGATCGTGATTTTTCAGTTTTCATTTTGTGTGACCAAGTATTAGCCGACGGTGAAAATGATATCAAAAGAGGATCTTACCCCTACATGGTAATTATTTAATCCGTTGCTGTTTATTTTTTGTTTCAAGTGTCACAAACAAAACTTCTAACAACCAAAATTTTCTAATTTTTTTTTTAACATTTTGACTTATCCCTCTAGGCCTTCCTATACTATCCAGATGACAGTGTCATAGAGCCGTCAGGAGCCAGGTTTCTCCGAGCAGCTGTGTTGGTGAAGCCCGATTGGTTGATCACTTCATCAGTGGGACCGATGACCGTCAATGAAGTTCCCCTAGGATTCCCACGAAAGACCCTGTTGGCTAGACTAGGTGCTATCACCATTGATTATAAATTTACGTTGAGTGAGGATGAAGAAGAGCAAGAGCGAGAGGTTATTTTATTTTTTTTATCAACTATTGACTTGATTAATATAAATGAAGGTAACAATTTATTAAGTACATTAAAATTATATTTCCTGTAACATTTATCTAAAATAATTGACGCGAATATAGTGACGTGTCTCCAATGTTTTTATCACAGATACTTTGTAATGTTCTGTTGGAATAGTATGGTAATTACGGTTTTTTTTAAAACTTCAACTTAATATTCGGAAATAAGAAATTTTTTTCAGCCTCAAGACAAAAACAAACGAATTACTAATTTTCCAATAGAATCCGTTCGGATCATCTAAATAAGTGTTAACCCACTTGTTACTACCGTCCTTTTAAAAGAAAGTATAAGTACAACACATAATTTTGTAAATATTGATAAAAAAAGGGGTGTTTAGAGCTTTTTAACTGGCGTTGCTTATAAAAAACGCAGATTTTTCGAGTTCCTACTAGGAAAATATATTTCCATGATTTTTTTCCCACGTTATTTAGTATTTTTAAACCGCATGCAAAAAATTATTAAGTTTGAATTCTAATACTCTCGCAACGTTGCCAGTACGAGTATGAAATAATGTTATTACTGCTTTAATTTTCAATTCTCTGATTTATAAGTAAACAAAAAATAAATAAATCCATTCCTTATGGCTGGATAAGGAGAATGGGCCATGAACCACCACACGGGCCCAATTGGTGGGTTTTAAGGACTGCAAACGCATGCTGTGACCGACCATTGCGAAAGTTGCTTAACCTTAACAATCGCAGGCCGATCGCGCGAACCATTGCGCCTCCGAGCTCCTTAATGTCATCATACTCATAATAAATATTAAAGTTTCCAAGTTTATACCTTGTGCTCTACTGTGCATTGTCTGCGTTATAGCTAATTCGCTAAATTCGAGAATCTGCCCAATTCAGGAAAGTGTTGAGTAACCAATCTGCTGAATTTCGAATCTATCCACTCCAGAGTTTGTTCAATGTCGAATATTTAATCGGTAACCCTTTGGACACTACTTTTTTTACATTCATAAATAATATCTTCAATTCTAGGTGATTCAAATAGTGCGGCCCTTCAACCAAAGCTCGACCCAGTGGTGGCGCACTGACATCACCCTGCTGAAGACCCTGATGCCCTTCAATTTAACCACAACCGTCAATGTGGGGATTATTGCCTTGCAAGATAAAGCCACCATCAACTTCACCAACTGCTTTATTCTGATATACACGGTACTGTATAGTATTTTTAACTAAACTTGCCGACTTATCATTAGTTAGAAATCTTTATAAATAATGTTGCTTTTAAATAATGAAGCACATTTTGCTTTCTTAAATATATATGCATCTACATAAATTCTTCATTCTTAAATATACATCTACATTTAAAGGAACCTCAGCGCTGTGGATCTAATTTCTTTCTCATTATCTCATTTGCTCTCCGTTATACTACCGATGATATTAACCCTTTGCCTAACCAGAGTATTGTTTCTTCCAACTTCGACCTTTGTTGACTTGCGACTCTTGTTTCTAATTTTATAGCTATTTAGCTTTAAAGCTATTATGCTGAGGAAAGCTATTATGTCTTCTCTATCTTCTTAGTTCTTATTGCTGGGAATTAGTTACTTTTTTTTGTATCAAAACAAAAGAAAACCACCACACGAAATAGATAAAAGTAAGCTACATAAAAGAGCTTGGGTTGTAAAGTTATTTATGGTTGTGATTTCAGGGACCAAACGGACATTCGAATGCAGAGATTCAATTGATGCAGCTTTTTGTCGATATAGTGGCACTGGGCACCCAGGACTGTGGTCCTCACTACCATGAAGACACTATGTTGTGTGCTGTGGACAATTTAGAATACAAGGCTCCAGTCAATAACTCTGAATTCTGTCATGTTAGTTACAAAATATATTTAATTATGTTAAGTACCAGCGAAAAGAGGATTCTATGATATTATTTAGAAAAACATACTAGATTAGGTTTTCAAAACACATGATCTAAAAAAAAATATTTTTTGACAGGGTAACAGCGGTGGACCACTCATTTGTGAACAATTCATTACTGGAATTCAGACTTATATAGAAAACAAATGTATGCAACCTCACCTCTACCAGCATTTGTCAGCTTGGGAAGACTTTATAACCTGCGGCATAGAAGATAAGTGCAACGAAGAACATTGCTCCAACAGGTGCGTAGTGATCAATAAAGATGACGAAACAGCGATGTTGAAGGATCAAAAGGAAGTAAGCCGAGAAGATTTAACAGAAACGAACACTCTGTTTACCCTAACAGAGGAAAATATTAGTATGCCATCCGTGACTGAAATCCGTGAAGAAGTGAGCTTTGATGACCTATTTGTTACATCTACAAAGACAGCCACTACTTCTGTACAGAAGATTGAGGAAGAATCAACTACTCCTACTGCAACGACTGCTATGACCACTCAGTCCTCGACAAGTGAGCCAGTAACTGAGCATTCTGAGGCACCTTCCTGGCCAAAAGAGAAGTACCCACATAAAGAAAATACGATGGAGTTAGAGAGCAAGAACATTGAGCGAAAAGCCAGCGTAGAAGCTCAACGTCAGAATGGCAAGAAGGCGACGGGAGCCGCACAAAGGATGTGTCTATTTCAAAGTTTATTGAGTGTTGGTATTCTTGCTTGTTTAATCTAATTTGTTTTTAATTTTTGTTCAGAAAATAAAAGTTTTTGTTTGGTCAATGCTGTTTTTTGTTATATCCTTGTTATATCTAATCTAGTTTTCAAAAACTCATTCTAACTAAGTTTAGATTTAATGTGCAAAGTATCATACAAAGTACTGAGAACAAATATGAGGAAAAAAAGTTTCGCTTAAAAATTAGTCGCATCCTTTTGATATGTAAAAAATCTAAATTGGGTTAGTATCTTCATATTTCAAGAACGGTTGGACCGTTTTGGATGATTTTTTTCAGTATGAGCCAGACAAATCGTTTATACCCTGGACATAGGATGCACTAGTTCTGCACGAAACTCAAAAAAAGATTGTAGGAAATATCTTAATCGCACAAAGCGTTTACATTCATTGCCCGTGGTACGGTTGATTGAGTTGTCCGGTCAACCGGACTACGGAAAAAAATATTTTCCGTAGTACAGTTAGCCGGGCAACTTAACCGTACCACCGGCAATGAATAATCGTATAGGTTGAGGGTTAAGGTTGAAATGATTCAATGTCGAGCCACGATTAATGAAAATATATTTTAAAAACCTTGGCTTGACTAGACAACTAACGACCGATAGGAAAAAGAGTATGCTTTCCTAGTAGGTAACCTTCGTTTTAATAAGTCTCCTTAATCCGTCGAGGATGTGGTAAAAATAGTGACGTGGAGGTTGTGGAGGGTATATTTGACCCTGTTTCTATTGCATTTTACTTTTAGACGAATAAATCTATATTTTTAAACAAAACATTGGAGATGAATATATATGATGGGTTATACAAAAAACTTATGGATTTTGATTAAAAAAAAACAGACTTCATGGTAGAGAATAATTTTATTATTATTTTTAGCATAGGTCAGAAAAAAATCATTGCAATTACATTTAGAGATCAATCAGTTTCATTACCAGTTTAATCACCTGTTTTAAAAACTAACTAACATAATCGTCTCTTAATGCAGCACATTCTTGCCTTTTTTTGACTTCGCGCACGTGCGATTCGCGTCGTAGGCAGCGACTGTCTGTTTAGCGGTATTCGGCGTGCTGAAGGGTCCCTAAGTGACAGCTACTGAGACATTCAAAATTATTCGGCGGCGGAAAAAAAAACTATTAAAAATTAACAGGGTCATATTGACCCCTCCACATCCTCGCCGGGTTAAGTTTCTGCAGGCAGACGGCAGACCCTCTAAAACTCATATTTTGCATTAAATTAAACGCACTTGAGTATCTTTAAACTTCGTTACAAATTATTCGAGAGTCGCAGACTTGAAAGTTAAGTGTACTTAACCGCAACTTGCCAGAATGTAAATTTGTCCCGTCCCGGCCGATCCTTCGGGATTATACCGGTACCGCTGCCACCCAATATGCTAATTTCTTCTTACACAATTACTACCTACTTAATTTATATTGCATAACTTTATCTTTATTGTAATAGTGACAGGTGGCAGAGTTTGTTACTGTCTCGGTTTTGCAAATGTTTTTGAGTTCTTTAGATTGTATATACTAATGAGATTGGTTTAAGGAAGTCAATAAATTATTACTTAAATATTTATATTCTAT
The DNA here is from genome assembly GCA_910589605.1 of Chrysoteuchia culmella. NCBI lineage: Eukaryota > Metazoa > Arthropoda > Insecta > Lepidoptera > Crambidae > Chrysoteuchia > Chrysoteuchia culmella. The sequence continues at coordinate 8,807,776 of OU342647.1, read as the reverse complement.
CCTTGATTACTATTACGTTTATTACGGAATAAAAATGTATGGGGACTAAAAGCTTTGACTAGAAAATTACGATAAACTACATTGAAATGGTCCAGCGCATCTAAAGTTTTGATCAAATGAAATTTATTTTGACAATCATTGTTTTGTTTTTTGATGATTTTTATTTATTTGAAACAGTAACAGCACGGAATAGGAACAACAATCTAAGACTTCTCAGAAACGTTTATATTTGTGAGAAACTGGGAAAAAAGCTACTAGTACCGAGACCATAATATTTAAAACATACGAAGTACTTATACCAAGTTTGCTCACAAGGAAAGCCCGCTGTTTTATTACTTTATACTTAATTATATTTTAATACTTTAATTGAGAAAGAAGTTTCTATAAGACCTTCAGTGTTTTGTGCCTCTATGCACAAATATTCGCTCAATACGGTCTGGAAACTTGTTAATGCTGTTAGTGCAAGCTGCGGAGGCGCTAAGCTGCCACCTTACTTAATTCTACTTATTCAGAAAACTTCGTCTTAGTTCAAACTTTGCTTGCTCCATACCTATAAGAACATACAGCGTCAAATAGGTACAGGAAGTCATTCCATGTCTTTAGTAAAATCGATGTGGTGAATTATCTAATTACAACAAAGAACCAAATTTTTTAATTATTATTAACATCGTAGTGTTTTATTATACTTGACTTTTACAATGTTTGATTACAATGTGTCTATGTCGGTGAAAGTACTGACATATCCGAAAATATTATTATTTTGTTACTGAAAAACATAATTATTTATTTATCAACATATCTATCAACGTCACAAATTGTCTTGCCGCTAGATTTGAAGGCTTCCAGCTACAGGGTTAAGCCGGGTATTGCAAAGGCTATAGTACCGTAGACCACATACACACAGTGAGGCACAGATATACAGAAGCCTGGAGAGTATAACCAGCCACTGTGCAGTTGCAGCGATATCAAGTCGATTGGCGGTACGTGCAGGTGCTGAGAAGCCTACAAAATATGGTGACAATATCTGTCCAAGTACAAAAAAATCTGACCAGACCTATCGAATTGCTCAGAGGCGTAAGGCAGGAAAATGACATATCTCCGAAAAACGCACTGGAGGATATCTTATATTTCACGCAAGCATCTTCGGTTTGTCGATGATATCGTATTGATGACGAAATCACTGCAGGGTTTGCAAAAAATACTTGCAAAGCCTTATCGGCGTCTCAACGAATCGGCCTCAGCATTAAATTGGAGAAAACCAAGATCATGTCCAATGAACATGTCATTCCGGTGCCGATTGCTGCCGAAGTTATGGTACAACGCTATAAGTTGTCCAGGAATATGTCTGTCTACCTCGGACAAGCAGTGCGGTTGAGTAGAGACAACTTCGAGCTGAAAACTACCTGAAAAGTGAACCTCGGTTGCTTGAAGAGCAGGGTCTTTGGTCAATGCGTCCTATATACCAGTCATGTCCTACGGAGCTGTGAAAGTGGCCTACAGACTACACATCGCTGTGGAGATGTCCTTCGGTAAAGGATAAAATTCGGAATGAGATTATCCGTCAGAAGTCCAAAATAACGGATGTGGTTCGTCAATGTTGCAAGTGGAACTTTGACGTGATGTGTCCGACCCACTGCCAGTCAATTTTGCAATGAAGTGGCAATGGGCCGGACACATCAGTCACATAACCAAAGAGCGTTGGAGAGCAGATGAGTTCTCGAATGACCACGTCTCATCCAATGTAGTATAGGACGCCTCCCCCCTGTTAGATGGACTGACGACCTGAAAGAAGATACTTCATCGTTTCACAAACCCTACGGTGTGGGAGTCCTTGTTACGAGAAGGTCCAGCATGAGACTCGTCAAGGGCTGTTTTTTCTCCTTGTTTTATTTTATACAGAGTCCAGCAGTGATCTGCAATTGAATGATATTATATCTTAAAAATCACGGATGTAGCACCAAGGGAGTTCCACTATTTTGCAGTGCGCATCATAAAAGACGTTGAGTAGCGCTTGATGCGAAAGCTAGGAACAGCTACCAAGAGAGGGTGGTAACCTGTAGTGCGTCTGGATATCCGATGAAAGATAGGGGATGGCGGTATGAGCACATGCAGCATCCTGAGCAGTCTGTAATGACTGACAAATAAATAACTTTACGGCGCGGCGTTGAGGTAAGAAGTGAAGCTTGTTATCATCTAATTTATTGTTAGCTATGCTCTGACCTAAGTCGTGTCCAGTGCAACAATTGGGTATCTTACGTCTTGTACCAACTCCTTTCAACTATTTTAAATCAAAGTGAGTGTTTTCAGTTGCTAATATTGTATTTTGATGTGAATTAAATAGTATGGTAGTATCCAAAATCAGTACATAATGTCACTCTGATTTCACGCCGACAAAATCGTCCCTGGCGGCGCGGCGAAAATGACCAGCGGCGGCGGGCGGCGGCGCGGCGGGCCGGCGCACGTGTCTACTGAGGGGTATTATTGTGATATGTATTTCGTTTAAACAAAGTTTTAGATACTTTCATAATTTTATTTTATTTGTTTTGTTATCTAATCACAGCTTTAACTATGATATACACTAAAATCTAATAGCCAACCTGCATTTTATAATAGAGTGTATTCAATCAGCCTTATAATTTAGTATAATCGATCGACCTAACCGTTAAGAATTAATCATTTTCAAATGTAATGAACAATACCTTGATTCAGAATAACTTCCCCTTTTAAATAAGTCAATGTTATGCCATCGTGCCAACAAGGCAAACGAGTTATATCCTTTATGCAAAGTTTATGAGCAATTCAGAGTTAAAATAACAAAATTGTCTTCAGAATTACAGAATAAACGGCGGCATACGAACTGAAACTCGAGACTCTTAAGCGAATTTTCTTCCCGAACTTTTCGAGCGCACTGAATCGAAATGTATCTTAATACGAGTCGATGTGTTTAAATTCCGAATAGGGAGCGCATCGGAAAAGTGTTATGCATATTTTAAAGTTAAATTTACTTATGAATCCACCACGTTACGGGTATTCGGCACCAATATCTCTTCAGAGAACTTTAAAATGTTTTATGATATTCGGCGGACGTGATAATGTTGAATCGTGAATAACCCACTCGATTGAAATGAATAGAAAGCGGGCACATTTGAATTTATTTAAGATGAGATCTTCATCGCTTTAGCACGCCTGTTCGTAGCTACGCGGCAAACTGACTTAAATATCTCTTGCCTTTTCGTTTCTGCCTAGTATGCTAAACAAGAACTATTTTAATATTGCTATGCAACTCTTTGGTCAACTAACGTTTTGCCAAATAATACTGATCGGTAAATTGTTTAAATAAAGCCAGAAATTTAATTATACTTGTATAAAATGTAATTTTTACTATGTAAATAATATAAACTGTTCTCAAACTTGTCTTGTGCAACAAATTTAAAAGTAGATAATTTAAAATCATGACGACGGTTTTCCATTAATATGTTTTTTTCCTCTGCTTGTTAACTCAACCCAGGTTTAACAATAGGTAATTAGAGTTAACAAACAAAGAGAATTAATTCAACAATCTCATAAAAAAAGAAATAAGCAGTTCATAAAACTTTAATAATTAAAAGTCAAATAAAGTACGTAGGCACCCTGGGAGTAAGAGCCAACTTAGATAGAGCTCTCTTGTTATGATAGGTTGTTTAATTTATGTGAGAGTTTGGTGGTGGTTTGTTTTTTTCGAAGGGTCTTAGTATAATGGCTGAAATACAGGAACGGTTTTCCCTAGCCAGGAGAGCAGAAGAACTGACAACTGTCGTTAACTGGTCCTGACCGGGTATTAAGGAGTGTAAAGAGGGGATAGATCGTAAAAATGATAGCTTCGCTATTTATTATCTCCACAGTTAATATTATGTTTCCTTTTTGCCAACTTTCTTGTTACTTGTTGGTTTTTTGCTGGTTACTTAACTCATTGTATTTGAGGTGCATACCAGAATAGCGATGCCCGATACGTATCGATATTTTGGTGTATCGATACAACGGAATGCGATATAACGATATTTTGTATCGATACACATCAATGCGATATTTGGCTATATCGTATCGCTTCGCCCGAATATTGCATCAAAAATATCGTATCGTACCGAGATCGAATCTTTGAAATATTAAGGATAACAATAACAAAAAATCATAATGTAAACAAACTTATTTTTCTTTTGTAATGCCGCCACACTTGAAGGTGCGGCCGGCTCCACTTTTGTGTAATACGATGCGGGTAGATCGACAATATCTACGAGAACCCTTAATCCCTTGATCCCTTAACTTACTGGACAGCAAGCAGCTTGGCCAAATCTCAGTACTTTAGCACTTAAATATTTATCAGTGGTTGCGACGTCAGTACCATCAGAGCGTTTATTATCTTCAGCTAATAATACGCTTACAGAAAATCGAAACAGACTAGACCCACAACGGTTGTCGAAATTGCTGTTTCTGAGCTTAGATTTTAAACATTGGCAGTTGTAAAAAAATATAATCATAATATCTTGTTATGTTCACACATTCGAATGTGCTAGCTAAACTTATTTTTATTTTTCTTGTACCTTTTGTTTTGAAAATCTTAATTAAACTTACATACATCTGAATTATGAGTTTTACTTTTGGGATCCAATACGATATTTTCGATACGATATTTACAATATCGATACAAAGGCATTCGATACGTATCGTGTATCGATACAATCACTCGCGATACATTACGATACGATATATCGATACACAACGGTATATCGGGCATCGCTATACCAGAATGAAACTTTCATAAATTATTAGTAGCTTAGCTAGGCTTTTCCTTAATAGTAGGTATAAAACAAAACCAATTAACTATCGTACTATTTTCTTTTCAGCGTTAATAAAATATGTTTTGAAATTGCATTTACAATGCCATTTTTCTCATATATTTATTCATACTGGAAAAACAACTTCCTTGTATCCAATTTGCTCAAACCGTAACAGTTGCTTTTATACATTTCACTCTGTGAATTTTATAAGGAAAATTTCAAACCCATTCCTTTGGAATCTTTAACCTGACATAACGTAACCTAACTATCTATATCCATAATATTTTAAAACCGATATCATACTATTATATATACCTACTGTGCCGATATTGTAAAAAAAATCAAACACTGCAAAAAAAAAAAATAACAAGCGAATTTCCTTGCTATACGTAAAACATCAAATACTATAGACATGCTTACATCATCTTGTACTTGCTCTCGTCAACCAACTGACAAATCCATTTATTTTTCAAAGAGTGAGAAACACCTGAAATATCGCAATAAATCAATCTAGCTTAGACTTATTGTGGCCAGGTGAATGCTCGAGGCGCGCTGGTCGTCAAATCGGCAACACCGTCTGTAGGCAATTTTCAATCTCTTTCCTATTTGTGACAGTAATAAAGCGGCCGGGAAAAGTCAACAATCAATTTTGTATTTCAATTTATTCCCAACCATCCTAGTTCGTGCGGTGATAAGAAAAAGAAAAACGCGATCATTGAAAACGGAAATTATTGCAAGAAGCCATCAGTGGTGTGCGGCGGGTGCCTACGCTGTGTTATTTTCATTTTTTGTCGATTGGTTTTCAGTTTTGATTTGTGGGCCGTCACTCCGGTGGATCTGTGGACCATTTTTCACGCGTCTCATTGTGTGGTTTACGCTTGGGTAGATAGGTCGCGAAGTTACGTCTTTAGCTTGACTGAGACTTAACTTTATATAGCTGCTAATAACTAAAATAGAAGTCGAAATGAATCTTTTTATATTTCAGCAAAATGAAATTAAAAATTAACTTCATTTAGGCTGTCAGTACGTTCGTATATTCTTCATTAATATCGGGTTAAAATATAACCTATGTCACTCGGGAGAAATGTAGCTTTCTAATGGTCAAAGAATTTTTTAAATCGGTCCAGTAGTTCCGTTATTACCGTATTAGCGCGTTCAAACAAACAAACTCTTCAGCTTTATATGTATATAAATAGAAGATATATATTAGTATATAGATTCATTTAATTAGTGAATGCTTTAGTGTACCTGGGTGTAGGTACAGTCGAGTTCAATATTATCTGTTCATTTTTTAAGTTTGTCGTACCAATTATTGTGACAATTTGTACAGAAAGTCAGACGATGTCAAAAAAATTAATGCAACAAAGTCCAAAATGCACAGATATTATTGAACTCGACTGTACCATGACTGGTGTAAATAGGTGAGTTCGCTTAGTAAATTACATTAACAAGTCCCACTAGTTCCCACTTATGACCTGCATGAAGTTTTGGCGATGATTAACAAAGTACAAATGCGATCACTCTAACCTCTTCAATTTTAAAATTACACCAAAACAATAATGACATTTCATACATTTTGTTGGCATTTATCCATGATAAGTAACCCAGAGTATCAGGTGTTTGTCGTGGCGAAATTAAAGATGGCATCAATTACATTACCAGAAGTGAGTTTTACCTACAAATGCATCGCTCATAACACTACCCCAATCCTAAGATTAAACCAAAACAATAATGACGTTTCATACAACATTTTGTTGCCATAAATCCATGGTAAATGTATCGGGTGTTTGCCGTGGCGAAATTAAAGATGGCATCGATAACAATTCTATCAGGCTATGCCCGCCGACAATGAGGCATAAGGGGCGGGGGAAATTAGGGTGATTTTTCTCTTCATGCACATCGCTGGGTACAGCGGGCAACATCGAACTGTTCACAATACTGTGTTCAAAGTATCAAGACACTAAGGTCCGGTTTCACCACTATCAGGTAAATAAGTACTTCTTCTTTCTCAATTAATGGCTTGCTCACAATACAATTCGCGAATTTTGCTAATGTCAAGTATATTTTTTAGTATTTATAGAAATTGTATATTAAATTAAGTTAAAAATGCCTCACAACACGTGTTATAACGAAGACAACTCGGGTGAAACACCCGGTAAATAAGTAGCTTATCTGGCAAAGATTTGACATGTTTTTCATATTACAACTGTCAAATTATCTGACAGATTAGCTATCCAGAATTTATCTGTCGGTGGTGATACCAGCCCTATGTGTAAGCAATCTTGAAATACCTACTACATTTATTGGTAACTGGTAACTAACTAGATCATAGAGTTTATATCGGTCTCCACAGCAAAGCGGATACCAGTCATAAACCTATGAATGAGATGGGTATACGAAATAATAAAAACTGACTGGGGCTTTACCAACAACTGTAATGCGATTCATTTTAGGTTGTGAGAGTGGGATACTGCCATACGGCGCGTAAAGCGATGTCTCACTTTCACTGCCTGAAAATAACCTAAAATGAATCGCATTACAGCTGTTGATGGTAGGCCCCCGATGTCTGAACTGAACGGCTCTACATCCGAGACATTAAAAAGCTTAACTTTTCAAATTGTCCGACTTTGTATCTGTTTTTACTATAATAATCCATTGTAATTTTTTTCATCATTCTATTACTCTCTACTATAAATAGATTGATAGGATTTAAACTTGATGTTGTAGATTAGGACGTCCCACTCGCTTTAAAAATAGTATTGCGTTTATCTATTAAATTTTTCTAAAACAATGTAAATTGTGTCACGGTAAATTTTATACCCAAGAATGCCATTTTATTTCCACATTGCAAAATTTTCTTTAATCTGAACAGTTTATTTTTTAATAGGTATTTTACAGCCTTATTATAAAACAAAAACTGTTTTGCTGACGCTACGTTAAGTTCACAAGGTGCTCTCCTCAGGTGCTATCAGTGAGTGCGACAAAGGTTCGCCAGTCGACATTTTTATGCCTCGATACGAGTTTTGGTCCCCATTATGGTTCACCGCTAGGACCTTTTCAAATTTCCGCTCACCTCCCGAATGATAACATTTTTCTTTCATTGAACTTTTTATTGTGCATTTTGAAATCGGATAGTCAACTGTATGGGGTTGTTGACATAGGGTCATGGCGAATAAATCGCTTTCTTTTTAACCAGCTTTTTTACCAAAGTTCTTCGTGAATGAGTCTATAATAAAATAAGGATTTTCGTTTTATTCTTGTACTTATTAGAAGTTATATTACTTAAGCTGTTGTATCGTTATATTGTGAAACGTAGTTAACTTATATACCTACTACAAATTACATAGTCAAATTTCAGTTTAATTTCAACTTTCTAGAGGTAACTGAAATATTAACATTACCATGATAGGTTTTCGTTGGTACTATTAACATATATTAGGGAAGAATGAAAATCAAAATAGTTTTCATTAAGGCTTTAATGAGCTACATCTTTGGTCGTATCATTGGTTAAAAAGAACCTAACACATTTATATTTTACTAACAAATGTGTGTGTTCTACAGTTGTGCTTCTGAGGATAGTAAAAAAAAAGAAACAGACAAGACCACTCTCACTTGAGATCGAACACATAATATGTGCTTATTATCAAAATAGATTGGACAGATTAGGGAAATAAAAACTACGTAAGTATATGCACCTTATTTCAAGTGAAGTTTCTTCATCTAAACAGATTTCGAAGACAATATTTTTTATGTACAAGATTGTATTTAAGAACGATTTGTTTTAATTGTTAATAATCACAAATTGTTTAGAATATCTCCAGTCACAGTGGTCATAATCCATTGGAAGAGAACTTAAGGAGTCACTTTATATAAAACGGAGAAATACATATTTTTGAAGATAATTTTCTACGTAGGACATTTTAGGTAAGTTTCTAACATATTTTCTTGTCTTTAATAAAAATGTGCAATGACCCGTTACATATTCTAAAATATAGGCAAAAGATGTACTACAGTTGACAACAGTGCCTATTTAAATGCAAAAAAAACATAGAAAATCTCAAGGAATTCATTAAAACATATCTAAGGAAACTAATTTGAACTATTTCGAACAATATACTTTAGTAAACACTTAAGTATATTCACATTTCTCTATTTAATTCAATTACATATACCGATAATTATTAGTTACAAATATAGGTACTACTTACAGCATAAAATTTATTTACATAAATAATACAAACATTACAACAATGTTTACAGTAAACTTAACAATAATATACATTAAAGGTTCAAAACAAAATAACAAAGAGAGAATTCTTAAAATAATCGATTCTCCAAAAAGGCTTAGCCAAATAATAATAACATAAAAAGTATTTTTTGAATAGTTTGATCGAGTTATGTCAAATAAATACGCTTCTAAAAATTCAAATAATGAATCTCGACCTATCCGAAGATATTATTTTAAATGCGTATAGTAGTGCGTAATAGTAGCAGTAGTAGTATAGTAGTGTATTGCGTCCAAAGACGTTTGATCATTTTGCGAAGCGTATTTCATGTGACATGTCTTCAATATATATTTGATGAAGAACTGCCTCATACTGCATACATACTTTGATAATAATTAGTAATTAATATTTACAATAATATTACTCCTCTTATAATACAATCCAATTACTTCAGAGAGACTTCAAACAGTCTTATAAACCCGCAATAGATTGGCTCCTTTTGATCTGGTAAATTTTTTAATCTATTTCTTTTTATCATTTTCTATAAATAAGTTAGCGCAATACTTACAGTCAACGATTTTTAATATTCAATTTAATTACGTTTCAACACAAAATAACTAAGTTCTAAAAGAGTTTTCTTAATATGCTGGCGACTGGTCTAACCACAAATGACCTTATAATATAGACTCAACATTGAGATTTTGATATTAAAATACCAAATCTATAATTTTAAACCATTTCCTCCCTACAATAATTTGAATGTGTGACGTTTCATGCGGAAATCAGGCTAGTGCCCTCATGCAATGTCGATTGCAAGTTGAACAAAAACTATTTAATGCGGTGTCTATTGCGTCATCTGTGGGATTAATTAATGGCTATATCTAGTAACATTATAGATACCAATCTTTACACATTTACTAAACTACCAGCGAATTGCCTGTCTGAGATCAATTTATGAGATTTTTTAAATTAAATGTAGGCAGCAATTAAACAAATATGACAATCAAGTTTGACTGCTAACCACAGATACTTATTTACATCATTTTTATTTAAATGAATATATAAAACACGTATAATAACTGCGTTACATCATAACAATCAATGTGAACTAACTACAGTTTGGCATTTACTTTGCTTTTTATTACTACATTAACACGTTGCAAGTTTGTTAAGTCCATGTATAGTCCGAGTTGACGTATCGTAAGTCATAGCACTGCTAGCCTCCGCGATGTAGCGCGGCCGACTAGTTTTGGTACTTGGCGTACGGATGGGCCGAATCTCAGACGCGATAGTCTCAGCTGGACGCGGACAGGCCGAGAGGCTTGAGGTGCGGGGGCGGCGCGAACGGGGCCGGCGACGCGCCCGACATGTTATTGTTCAAATCTCCGGAGCGACTTGAACCGTTTATCATGGCGCCCATCGCGTTGCTTGTCTGTGGGTCAAAAGTATTAATGTTTATTTCAGCCCTGTAAATGTACCTAATATTCTTTTTACTTGCCTAGTCAGTATAATTTCCTATTCAAGTACTTTTACTTACTTATACTTCCCTTATATACTACTATATCAAGTTCCCTCTTTTTATTATACTGATGGGAAGGCAGTCTTTAGGCAAAACGGCGCAGCATATTGGACTCTGTCGCAGTCCCATTATACCCCAGAGCGGTCCGGGGCTGCTAAGCTATCTCTCGCCCGATATCAAGGTCCCCCTAGGACTGTTTAGGGTACTTTAGTACAGTTCAACAGAAACATACCAGTGGCGGGGGTAGATGCGTAGTCTGCCGCCTGAAATGCGCGAGCGGCGGCGGGTTGTACGCCATGTTGGCGAACACGAGCCGCACTCCTCATAGTCGTACTCACACAGGATCTTGTTCCTCAGGGTACAGAAGCCCTTAAGTACAGTTTAACAGTGACATACCGGTGGCGGGGGTAGATGCGTGGTCTGCCGCTTGAGATGCGCGAATGGCGGCGGGTTGTTCGCCATGTTGACAAACACGAGCCGCTCCTCGTAGTCGTACTCGCACAGAATTTTGTTCTTTAGGGTAAAAGGAGCCTAAAATACAGTTCAACTGTGACATACCGGTGGCGGGGGTAGGTGCGTGGTCTGCCGCTTGAGGTGCGCGAGCGGTGGTGGGTTGTACGCCATGTTGGCGAACACAAGTCGCTCCTCGTAGTCGTACTCGCAGAGAATCTTATTCTCGCACAGGTAGAAGCGGTCGCCCACGCAAAATCTGCGAGGGAATGAAAAAGGATTTTCAGTAAGTAATTGAATTGTGCAAAGAAATAATGATTAGTTGTGCGATACCATATGCAACTTCCTTCGTAGCGGCGGATGCAACATCGGTGATCGGACCATTTTTATTCTATTTGACACCTGATGTGACAATAATGGTCATAACAACAGCGTTGATGTGTCGTATAATAATATGTATGTTGTTTACAAATATATGTGTAGTGCACAGACAAGGAACGCCCTCTACAAGTGACACTGTCAGTTGACTGGCTGTAAAAGACTGAGCTGTCAATATGACAGTTCAGTCTTGATCTGTTATTTGTACCGGTGGATGTCCTGTTGAGCTGTGTAGCTACTTTCTGTAAGTGGTTGTTTCATTTCTATACCTGTTTAAAATATTACAGGATATCACACAAAGAAAAAATATTTATTTATTTATCTATATGAGGCATATGCGATGTTTTCACATGACGCATCTCTAAGCAACGCACGCCGCTACGTAATGCGGTGCATATGAGAATCTTGTAGTTCTAAAATATATTATTGGTGGTTAAATGGTGTTTTAAAAGAAGAATCGTTAAAAACAACCTAACAAGAATTTAATCAAAATTCTAATTTTGATTAAATTCTTGTTTAATAATTTAATCTCGTTAAAAATCTGTTAAAATTAATACAGTCAAACTCATACAAGGATTTATATATTTTATTATTCTCGTACTAATTAGGTCATCCAAACAATGCAGCAGCGTACAACGCACACAGCAATATCGCATTACATCCGATGCACAGGTCTGATTCAGTTACCAAGTGGGCCGGGCTGCAGAAAGATCCAATTAGTGATTCTTCATAGAACTCACGGCAAGCACTAACGACCTACGCATAATATCGAGGCCAGCTTGTAATCAAATTACTAACACTCTATTTATTTAACGCTGTCTCGTGTTACGCAACCGGTCGATATAATACCCGAGCTTTAGATTTAATCGAAAGGCGAAACAGTGAAATGTCTAAGAAATAAAATTTAGTATCACAAGTTGAAAGGTCAGCGTGAAGAGGGGTGCGATAACGTCACGCTAGCGAGCATCCCTCAATGTGGCAAAACAAAAGGTATCGCTTTCGACTCGCCAGTGGCCGCCCGGAACACGCGGTGATAACGCGGCCTTATCTCCCCCGCCCGCGCCGTCTTCCCCCCTGTCCGACCACCCTGCCAACTCTTTTGTTTCACTTGTCACAAAAATTAAGCGCAATAGCTTCGCTACAAATGTCTCTTTTTTAAGGGGCCAATTTCCACCGCAACTCAGTCGATTTCGCCGCTCTTAATTAACTTTATTTCCTGTTCTCTCCGTTCCCGACTTTTGTTTTGGGGAGTTGTCCTTTTTATTTTTGCTATTTTTTGTCTGCAACCGCGTAATGAAAAAGATGTAGAACGAATTTTTAATGACTGCGCAAGTAAAGCTTTGTGCGGATCGCTATTGTGGTGGGCGATAGCGAGGAGAGTTTGACGTTTTACGCGTCTATTGACTGAACCACCCTTCTGAAACAATAGCGTTTAGAAGGAACTGACTTCTCTGAGGGCTTCTGAACATTTCGTGCATCTAAATTTAATAGACTCATCGAATTCAATCTGTACTAAAACGGATAGTGTATCATTGTATATTCATAGGCTATGCATTCAGATCTATTATGGCGCGTGAATTTTCGAAATCAATTAAATACAGTCACACAAACGTACCTACTACCAGACCTGACGGGGGCGGTGAGAAATATGCGCGTCAAAGTTCATGCTTATGACTCACGAAACATCTGATGGGTACATAGCTGGTTTTAGTAGGGCTGTCGCCTAAACTTTCATTAAATAAATAGCTTGCATTTTCATTTCATAGCATGATATGCTACCTACCTACTAAGTTTTTTAGACAAATACTTAGTAAGTTCAGTGTTTCTCCACATAATTAAAAAAACCGGGACAAACAGAAAATTATTGGGAAAAAAGAATTTAAGTCTGTAGTTCGCTACTTACAAAAAGTATCAACTCTATTATTCCAAGTGCATCGTAATTGTATATTATTATTATTTTTATAGTGACGTTTCGGACTTAATATTATTATAAATTAATAACTAATATATTAATAATTAATATATTAATATTCTGTGCTTCATCAGAAGTTAGATTTTTATTATGTAATGTATTAAGCGTTATCAGTTAGTTATTTTAAAGTTTTTATTTTTGTATATTTGCATGCGGTGTCCGCCTATAACTGGCTTGCACATTTAGCTTCGTTTAAAAAATACTATTACTAATTTAGATTAAGAACAGTGTAGCAGCCGTTGGCAGACCTTAATAATGAAAATAATTATATCGGACGCTTTGTCCGAATAGACACATTTTAGTTTTATTATTAAATTACTGATTATTTGAACACCATAGTTAAAGGGATTTTGTACTGTCAAACAAAAAAGTTATTTTGATCTCGAAAGTAAAAGAGACATAAACACCTAACATACTGTTTAATTCGGTATAGTATTTTGATCTCCATGAGTGGCGTGTAAGCGCGGCAGTCGGCATGGCGGGTGGTGCGATGGCGGCGGCATAGCGGCTGCGGCGGCACGGAAGCCGCGAGCGCCACAGATTGCCACTAAATTATTTAGCCATTTAGCGATATTCGCCCGTGATATCTGCTCGTCCGCCGTGATCGGACAGCTTGCAAATTGGATTCAGATTTCTACCGCCCCGTGGAAATTGATTTGTACGTGATATTTAATAGCCTGCATAGTAAGTCGTTGGTAAACACGTATAGTTGCACAAATTTTAATATGCCAGCACTGATGCAAAATGTTATACGCAGTTTGTTTGGTAACTTATAATTTTTGCTGGGTTAACCGTACCCATTTGGAAATCGAATAAGGTTTTTATTGATTTTGGGCAGATTTTTAATCTTCAGACAAAAGTTATCTATCAGTCAGTTTCATTCATAACCAGCTTAAATTTATTTTTAGAGTTGCGTTTGAAACGTTTGAATTCTAATTCGCATTATAATAATAAATAAAATAATTGCATACAAACACACCAATTTACCGTTTTGACAAAATGTGTTATTTTTTTCCTTGTATTTGTCCAGTGTTGTCTCAAATAATTGTAATATCTTTCTTTCTTTCAATTATCTAGCCTAGCCACGTAAAATTTCATTAAGAACTTGTGTTATGGGTATAGATAACGGATAAACATACATAAATACTTTTTTTTGTAAATACATACATAAAATACAAATTAAACACCCAGACCAAGACAAATAGACATGTGTCACACACAAATATTAGTCTTGTCCGGGGATCGAATCCGGGACCTCTGCGCAGAAAGGCGGGCTTAGTACCCCTGCGCCATACAGGACGTCAACTATAAATAGTTGTCTTATTATAACAGTAAAGTTTTGTAGATACAGGAATGCTGCAAACGTGAAAATTCACTAGCATTCCCAAATGAAAGATTCACTACACGCATCTTAAGATGGCACTCAAACATAAGAAGTTCTAAAGCACCACTCAAATCTCGAGCGGTGTGTCCAAAACGGTTATTCCGTTGTATCCGGATCGGAGGGGCCGTCGAATGAATATATAATTTGCAAGAGTTGTCGCCCGCTAACGGCGAAGGTCCACCCGAGAAACAGACCACCCGACAAATAAACCACCCGAGAGGTACCAATCTTCGCGCCTTTCTATTATTTAGGCAGACGCGGCACAGGAAGATTGCTGTCCCTATTCGGTAAAGTTTCGTTTACGGAATTTTGTTTGGCGTTTTATACAATGTCCGTACCTCAATTAGTATTCATAATAATATTTACTGTAGTCATTAAGAACAACTTTCTGTACGAGAGCATTTTATTTTATTTTATTTAACGTTACAGTAGGCACTGTGACGTTAAATAAAAAATAAAATTTAAAAGTAATAAATGACAGAATTTTAACAATTCGCGGGAAAATCATGGATCGAGCATCCCCGATTTTTTCTTTCTATTCTGTAGGCAATGATATGATTATGATAATAGGACAAAATACACTATAAACCCGAAAATTAAAAAAAAACTAATTTGAATGAGTGCACATATTCCAATTTCAAATATTTTTTTGGTGCAAGGGACCCCAAGACATGCAGCCAAGTTCTTTGTTAATTATTTTTAATAGAAGTAAACGCTTTGATGTGACAATTTTATAGATAAAACATCCTTGGAATTAGAAATCGATGCCTTGAACAGGCTTTGATTTTCGAAACTATTTTCGATATAAGTTCTTGTTTATTAGCTCCCTTAGGCTTTAATAGCTTACTTTAAATTAAGAACACTTGACATTTAATACATGCTCCAGATGCAGGTGGTGTAAAAAATAATTTATTTATAGGAGAGACACACTTCAAAAACAAATTGTAAGAAGAGCGTGAGATCATCCTATTCGTGGTTAATGTATGAGTATTTGAAATATACAAACAACTAAATTAATTAAATTAAAAATTATTTATTAATTTCAGACTCATTGGATGTCCATAAATCCATAAACAATTAATCTAACAAAGGTAACTCCTTCGAATTTAAGTAGTGAGCTAAATCATAAAATCGCATTTAATTTAAAGGAAAAACAGATTCCATAGTATATAGTAGAGACACCAAAGAGTTCGCGCTACCAAAGAGTACGCAGAGCTTCCCGTAGATTTTTTTTTTTCGGAATGGCAACACTACTGCCACGTGTGAGTGGCAGCTATCAAGCCGAGGTGAAGGACGCCAAATTGCATCTCTAAGGTATTTATTAACAATTTTATAGCTAAAAATAGATTATTGAGGTGTTCGAACTTAATTTTCTAGATTTTTAAACACGATTTGCAAGGGTTGTGATTAATTTGCATCCATCGACTGTTATTTTACTAGATATTTGTGTATCCAACTTTGATACTTTTAAGAGGTTATGTCGCCATTACACGTGCTTTCAAAAATATTAAGGTCCAAGCCCAAAAACGCATATTAGCTAAGAGTACGCACCCAAAGAGTACGCATGCGTACTCTTAGCTTGTTTGAAACCAATGCTATCCAAGCTCCTGAAGTACAGTTATCTCCATCGTTGCTACCTACGCTCTCTGATGAAGGCTTGGAAGAATTATTATATCGCACTCAGAAAACTCCAGACCTTGATGATATTTATGATACTCATGATGTTTGTCAAAATATATCTGCAGAGGAGCCGACACAGTTAATGAACCAATACCATCCACATCAGGATTAACAAAACCTTCTGACATTCGGCCTCTGCCAAAGGCAACTCTTCAGTCAAAGAGAAACATGAAACGGAAAAAATCAGAAATTTTGACGAGCACACCGTATAAAAACCAATTAGAAGAAGAAAAACAGACAGCAGAAAGAAATAGAAATAAAAAACTGCAGATAAGAGAAACAAAAAAACCAAGACTTCTACAAATAATCCACAACTGTTGAATACAACAACAGGTCGAGAAGTTATAAGATGTCCCCTTTGTTTTGGAATCTACGTTGAGCCGCCGCAAGAAGATTGGATCCAGTGTGGCCGATGTACTGCTTGGTGGCATGATGAGGGATTTGGGGTCTTCACTTGTGACAATTGTCAGGAGGATCGCGCTCGTCGCTTTGCGCACTCTTAGCTTGTATGAAGGGTTGTCACTGCGTACTCTTTGCAACACAGCACCCTAAGAGTACGCACGAGTTTTAAGTTTAAGACTATTTTTTATTAATTTGAGACTGTTAAATTTGATTAATGATTACTATTATGTTCCTAATTGACCAAAGCTTCAATTTAATAATAAGTACAAAGTGTAATTGTAAAGCCGATTTTTTTATAATTAAAAGTTTCTAAAATGCGCACTCTTTGATGCCTACCTACTAATGCAAAAAAATAAAGTATACCTTAAAAAAAGCTATTATCTTACCTATTGCTATTTAGGTCCTACTTGATAATGTTTAGTTCATTCGTACAGATATATTCAGAACTAGGTATACGACTATCGTAAAAATTATCTGGAAAGATGTTTCACATGGCTTTCAGAATATGCCTTCACCTTAACCGAGTAACCTTCTAGAATATGGACATCTAATAGCGTTGTGACAATCTGCTTGCAGCCTTGCAAAATTGGATTGAATAAAAAAAGGAGTGAAACTTTTATTGAATCGTAAACGTAATTTTTATAGAAATAAAGGTTCTGGCGATAAAACATTGATAGGACTTAATAATTTTTAAATAATTCCAAACGAATCTTTTGTAACTTTTTAATGTGGGTTTAAGGCCTGTTTTACTTACTGTGGTACTGATATCAAATAACGTCTACCTAACTTTGAACCTGAATGTATCCGGAAAATAAAATATATAATTAAAGAAAACAGCACGCGTGAAAGCATTTTCTTATTGTTAAATGATAAATCTTGGACGATAGTAAACAGTGCTGTTGGCAATATAATACTATAGCGGCTTAATTCCGCCTATTAGTATTTTCTTACAGTAACAATATAGTTAAGATCTTTCTTAAATTTTCTTATATAGACACAGAATCAGTTTTTCTAATACTATCTTAACAATTATTTCAATATTTTTAAAAGTAGCATTTGGTACTTAAAGGTTCAGTCAAAGATAATTCTTAATGTTTAACCTTAGTATTAATTCAATTCAATTTCACTTAAGGCACACAAAGAATTATATCGTCGTCATCAGCCATTTTTAATGTCCTCACTGCTGGGGCACTGGCCTTCCTTATGGATGGATAAGGAGAACGGACCAACGGCTTAATGTACTTTCCGAAGCACGGAGGAGCTCGAATAGTAAATTTTTGGTCACCCATCCCGTGATCCCCTTAACCTCAACAATCTACTGCGCCACGGGCTCCTCAAAAGAATTATGTAAATGTTATTAATTTACCTTAATAACAAATGAAAACACCGACAATTGAATAAAGTACAGTAGGCGTTATTAAACCTCGCTGATTTCGCCCGTTCGCCAGTTTAAGAGCTACGTTGCCACAGACAGACAGACACACACAGATAACGGACAAACTTGCGACATCCTTTTTTTGCGTCAGGGGCAAAAAATGGGCCCAAGGTTAATAAAGTTTATGGTGTGGGTAATAGCGCCTAGGGTGGCCAAAGCCTAGGTGGTAATGCATAGGCTGTATTAGCTATCAACGACCAATCAACATTACATGTAAGAAAATAACTATTGTATCACTATTTGTAAAATAAACATCGAATTTAGGTAAGTAGCGTAGGTAATTAGAAGGTAGCGATGTAAGACTTTAGTTAAAAAATATCTGAAAATATCAAGGGTTCTTAGAAAAAACTTTTCATAAAACACTGCGATGAAGACCGCCCCTAACGATCAATGCGAAACTACTAGCGCTTGGAGCGGGAAGGGTACTCGCGACGACTAGCATTGACCATACAGCGAGAGACTTTAGCGTGTCGGTAATAAGGGTGAATTTTTGAATAGTTTTTAAAGGGTTTTCAGAGTAAAGGCGGTAATTGACACTAGGCGTTATTTGACATCAGTACCTTAGTATATATTTTTTTAATGTTTAGCGTTCTTAATACTATTTTTTAAAGATTTTGATATACAAGTCTCAAAGATAGAATGCAAAACATAAAAAAGTTTAATAGGTCTTAAGCCCACTCTATAGATACATTTGCAACTCTGTTTTAATTGTTTATAGTTCCGACTTAACCCTCGTATTTTTTAAAATTATTTTTCCTTAATAGGTCTTACATTGTTTTTATATTGCCTAATGTTTTCTTTCCACGTACCTAATGCGCGCCTACCTACTAGTAAAAGTGTTTTAAAACCTAATACGTTTTCTCCTTTGCCTTTATTATGTAGCGGAAAATTTAATCGCACTCTTTGTTTGCCGTCCGTGAGATGAATAAACAATACACATTCACGGTACAAGTATTTTATATCCTGCTCACACGGGGCATTTTCAGTATGTTTGCTCCCTTTCTTTTGAGAAGAGTCCCCTGTTGACTCGGATTCAATATAGCTCGAGCCCATTCTGATTCCAGTGGCGCAACCACGTTTGACATATGAGATTAAAGATTAGCAATGTTAGTAACACAACGTAGATAAATGTCACAATACTGAAGAAAGATACTTTTACGATTTTCGTTTTTTCTTTTACTTTCGTCAGCGTTTGTAAAATTACAATAATAACACTCGTATATTATTTTTTTTCAATTTGCACAAAACTTTATGGGTTTTTGTAAAAAAAAGAGGTAAAGGTGTGTAAAGGATTAATTATTTTGAATTAAAAAACTGCAACTTTCAGATAACTGATAAAAAAACTCCAACTTTCAGACAACTGGTAAAAAAACTGCAACTTTCAGACAACTGGTAAAAAAACTCGACTGAAAAACATTAGAGACGAGTTTTTGTATATTAGATAAAAGCATGGTGGAAAACATTAAGGCTGAGCTGCACCAGTAACTTTAACCGATTTATGGTTGTCAAAGCTGTCAAATCCTATACATTTTTCCACCGTTAAAGTTATAGTTATCGTTAAAGCTAGATGGTGCAATCCATCCTTAATGTTTAAATTGTGCGTAACAGTCCATAGTCATTGGCAATTGTCAAACAAAAGGAAAACTTTATGCGCTAGAGTGCGCAGTGCCAATTACAAAATAGGAACGCAGCAGTTCACCAGTTAATTTTTTATAATTTGTTGTTTTGTGCTTGGCCTTACAGGAGAATCATGAAAGATTGGAAGTATTAATGAAACTGTAAATGAGTCACCAAGATTTTTATCTTAGGATGACGCACTGTAATAAAATTCGATAAAGGTGCTCTAAGACCGTCGTTGTTTGATAGCTATGAGTAGTGTATGAACAGTACTTATTAAATTAATATGTACTGTTTTTGATTTTAAAATTTTGCATTATTAAAATGCCCTTTTTTATTAGTTAACCTCTCAGGTACTGCATTATGAGACCCAATTGATATTCAACTGTTCTCTGGACACCGGTGTCCTGCAAGCAAATGACGAATTAAACGTTTTCTAAAACATATTAGAAAAAATTAACTCGATTCCCAAGGACCAAACAGGACAATCGTCCCTGAAAACAACTTGTGAGACAAGTCGAGTATTTCTAGATTTTTAAAATAAAATATAAATAAATATAATTTAATTAATATAATTTCTAAACAGGAATATAGACAGTTCTTTGGCTTATGTTTTGGATTCTATATCGACAATTGCGAAGTTCCATACCTATTATGCCTATTATGATTTAGATGGGTTATTTATTTAAATTTTTACTAGAAAAAATTGACTTAAAAATTTCCCAGACGGGATACGGTTATGGGAATATCTCTATTTTCATTTAATGGTACTAAGGATACTTGTACCATCAATGGTACACGTTTAATGGTACAACTGACACTACAGGATATATTTTTTTAAACCTAGCAACTTTCGGTATCTTTATAGCTGCCATCGTGGTCTCGGGATGACCAACGCAGCTGAAAAGGTACTGAAACATCGGGAAAATCAAAAAAACCCATAAAAACCTTAAAATATACGGACAATTAGATCTTAGTGCATGAAATACAGCGCGTTAAAAATCCGTAAAAGTTGTTTTATTTCAATGAACAGTGCGCGCAAAAACTTAATATCCTCCTACTGTAATGTAACTCAATGAAAGTGCTCTAAGGCGTCATTTACGTTGATGTACATATTTGTTATTATAATTCTTTCTAGTTACCCTTAAAACCAATCTCGTTGCACTCACCTATGGTTGCACTGCTGGCAAGCAAAGCATTCAAGATGGTACACATTGCTGCGCGCACGCATCACCATTTCAAACGCGGGTATTACTTTGTTGCACGCCGCGCAATATCCGGTATTTCCAAATAACCTGCAAAGAAATGAAATTTGTAATTTCTAAAATAAATGAATGCCACTTTTTCAACTCAAATGTAATGCAAAGACCTGGAACACTTTTGGTACCCGAAATCTGATTGGGGAAGAACTAATTATCAAACAACTTCTTTACGATTTCAAACTAGTACACAATGCTTATATTTTTAGCGTTTTTTTTAGTTTTGGGCTTTTAAATTTTCCCTTCGTAGTTATGGGATGACGGCGGATGACCAAACTTAATTTCTCAAAATCTAAATTTCTTGATATTGATTTAAAATAAAGAATGATGAGATGATGGCTGATGGGAAAGATAAAGATAACTAAAATAAGACAAACAACATAATTAAGACGGAAAACCAGCTGGTCAAAACCCAAGCATTATGCTGAGCCGGTACCGTTTCGGGACAAACTGTGCTTCTTTTTTCTGTGCTACTTTAAAGTGTTTTATTGTCGTGTTTCTCCTAAATAAATATAATTTTCTTTCTTCCTTTCTTAAAATAAAACGTCGAATACATTAGAATAGGCAGAAAGATGAAAGAAAGATGAAGAAAGATGGCGCACCTCAAATAGTCCCGCTTGCACAGAATGAGGTTAGCCCGGGTGTAGAGCGTGTGACCGACCTCTCCCAGGCGGCAGTCGCAGCAGCCGCACTTGAGGCAGTCTTCGTGCCACAGCTGATCCAGAGCCTTCAGCAGGTAACGTTCTGTGATCACCTTGCTGCATCCGGCACAGATCTGATACCAAAAAATCATTGAAATAGGTCGGATCCACTTGAAATGAAAATTGTATCATATAGGTATTCGTTTTGTAACAAAGATTCTGTTATAGGTTTTTTGCTTTTGGTTTAGGGTTGCTGCGCCGACGGGGGCAGCGAAGATGCGCGGCATCCTTGGTCACGTCCACAAATAACAACTGTGGTCTGGACTACCTCCACCTGCAGCTTGGGCCTGATGCTGACCTGTGGATATGGCGGCTGCATTGCTGTCGCGAACGGCTGCTGCGCCGACTAGGGCAGTGGTGACGCGCGCGCCTCCTTGGTCAGGACCATGTCTAACAAACGTGGAGGTCTGGACTACCTCCGTCTGCTACTGGTGTCTGAAGCTGACCTGTGGCTGCGGCGGCTGCGCTGGCGTCGCGGACGGCTGCTGCGCCGACTGGGGCAGCGGCGACGCGCGCGCCTCCTTGGTCACGTCCATGGCTAACATGTGGGGGAGGCCCGGACTACCGCCGCTCGCCTGCTGCGGCGTTCGCCTCTCGCACTGCAAATAAACACAGTTATAAGTAACAAATTCACTCGGTACATTCAAATACTTTTTTAAAGAAAAAAAACTAACACAGAAAAAATCATTGTCATCACTAGATTTTTTATTCGATTTTCGGGCTTTGCCCTTGCGTAATATATTTATACTTAAAATTCAAATTAAGCATAAATAATTACTTAGAAATTAATAGCTGATACATAGGTAAGCTTTTAATATAAATAGAGGTTAGGTATCTAATCATAGATTGAGGAGTTATAAAGTAATATCATTCTTTACCCAATATGATTTTCGATGCTATGAAATAATTTCGTTAGAAAAATAACATGTGCATTTTCAGTGACGTTAAAATTTCCATTTAAAACTTCAAATTGTTTTAAAGTGCCAAATCGAATTCAGTGCCACCCAATCAGTCAATATCCATAAGTTACAGCAATCAACTCGAAACAGTGCGACAATTCATAGGCAAGTTTTATGTTTCGGCATAAAATCCAGCACCATGAAATTTATCGGCTGTAATATTTCTCGAAAAAATTAGCACAACTACTCAAGCGATTAATGAGAACGTGAAACACGACTCGCCGTTTCAGAAGTAACTATAGCAAATTATGTACCTTAAATATCGAATAAAATGGCAAAAGAAAAACTCGGTTATTGAGATCGTGTCGCCAAAATATTGCCCGTAAGCTATAAAGGCGAGCGCGAGTCACGGCTAATTAAATCGTTTCAATACGCGTAAAGTTAAAAATTTAATGACTTATGAGTCATGTAAAAGTGAACTTTTTATGGGCACTGGAATAAAAGAATTTGTCTTATATTACTCAAATTTCATTCGAACCATCAACCTCAGTGTACAGAGACTAGAATTTGTGAGCTTAAGGATACTCAGAAAGAGTATGGACTTTTTGATATACATAAAACTATAGGACGGTTAGAGATGTTACGAGTCTGGTAATAAGATATAATTATTTCTTCATACCTTTATCTAGATTTGTAAGTTTCAGAAACACGATTTTATGATTTTACCTCGACACTTTTTCTTTTCAGTAAGGCCCCTATAAATACGAATATTCAAGATTATTCTCTAATGAGGTTACATATATTATTGGAAATTGGTTTAATTAGTCGACTGGACCCCAATAATATTTAGCATTCTGTAGTTTCATTCTATATTTACTACGAAGTGATTTCGTGGTTTTTTCGCCTAAGCTACAAAATCGGTCTCGCTCCCGATTGCTATCTCGCTTCAGTCTTATACCCCCTTAATTGCATTCAGCACCCCTAGCCAAAGTAACAATTCAAGAATGATAACGAAGTTCGAAAAGAATTAAATGTATGGGATTGGCGGATTGGCATAGCCGCGCTAAATCACATATTTCTTCATACCTGTATCTAGATTTGTAAAGTTTCAGAAACACTATTTTATGATTTTACCTCGACACTTTTTCTTTTCAGTAAGACTCCTAAAAATACGAAAATTCAAGATTATTCTCAAATGCGGTTACATATATTATTGGAAATTGGTTTAATTAGTGGACTGGACCCCAATAATATTTAGCATTCTGTAGTTTCATTCTATATTTACTACGAAGTGATTTCGTGGCTTTTTCGCCTAATCTACAAAATCGGCCTCGCTCCCGATTGCTATCTCGCTTCAGTCGTATACCCCCTTAATTGCGTTTTTGCATTTGCACCAAATTAACAATTCAAAAACGATAACGAAGTTCGAAAAGAATTAAATTTATGGGATTGGCGGATTGGCATAAGCGCGCTAAATCACGTGGTCTTACCGCAAGTTAATTGGCGCATATAGACAATAACGAATCGAATTATCGTTTCGCTACATAACGATGTTACTTTGTCTACGGGCCCTGGTTACAGTTTTTTTTTCCCCGACTTTAATTGGGCAAGGGCAAGGCGTTTTGGCACCTAGTCAGAATCAAGCTGTTGTTTTTTCTGTCTATAGTTATTTCTTTGCCTTCTTAGGAACGAGAGGAAATAAGTAGTTATCTACCTTTCAATAAGATTCATTTCCACGCCGCCGGTCACTTTAAAAATTTGTTTTTTTATTGAATACAACAACTTAGACGGATTAATCACGCTTTTTTTTATACATTGTGTTTGAATTGCATGTTTTTTTAATTTTGCAATACGTCGACGGTCCCGGAGAATTACATCATATCTGCGTGACATTGGTTCCTCATGAAAGCTGTTCAAAGTTCTGATTTAACATATTTCGGAAACGCGTAAATCTGACGCTTTGATATTTTGCCGAAAGGAATAGAATAGAGAAATGATGACTATGAAACCTATTATTAACTATCATATACTGATAGTTAATAATAGGCAATAAAGTCTTTTCGTAATTGTTTTATTTAAAAAGATAGTAGGTTCGATGTTTATATATGATATTTTATGATGGACTTATTGTAGTCACATGTCTACATCTGAATTTATTCAACGAAACTCTTTTGAGAAGTGGGGGAGCTATATGAAATAAAACTTTTTTTGTTATGGAACTGACACATTATAAAA
This sequence comes from Chrysoteuchia culmella, assembly GCA_910589605.1. NCBI lineage: Eukaryota > Metazoa > Arthropoda > Insecta > Lepidoptera > Crambidae > Chrysoteuchia > Chrysoteuchia culmella. The sequence continues at coordinate 8,782,805 of OU342647.1, read as the reverse complement.
GGTCTTTACCTATGAAATTTCCGATTTATTTTCTTACACTTCTAGAGAACCTCACTGCTTGTATGATTAAAATATACATTAATTGCTATATTTTATATTAAATTAAGATCATATTGGTCAATAATCAGTAATCATAAGTTTATAATTTTCGTTTCTTTTACGCTCAAAAATACCTCGAACGGTACTATTTTTTTTGTTAGTAAAAATGACCACTTTATTTAATATCATTTCTAAGATACTCATTATATTAAAATAAAATAATAGCAATAAATTTCTCAATCTTCATACAATGCTTATACATAAAAAAGTTTTGGCATTAGCATTTACGTAAGAAACCATAGAAAAAATTGTTAGTATGGAAAAGAACTTTCGTTAAAATTTTCCATACAAATCGGCTATTTCGTAGGTAATATTTTGTCTTATATGATTTTAAGTTGACTGATATCTGTCTGGTATTGAATGTGTAAGGGCAAAGTTCGCCTTTTGCTGTTCTTTACAAACAGCAATAAACTTTTAATTATCTCTTAAATTTGACACTTTTATTATTAACATTTTAGTAAGAAATAATGTGAAACATGAATCTTTGCGCACACACTAATTGTCCACTCAACAGCGTAACAACTAACTTTAGGTTGGACAACGCTCGTTGCCCCCGCCCCGCACATATGCGGTTCGTTCGTTTTACCGCGGAAACATGGACACTTAGAACGTAGTTAGCTTAAATATCTTAAAAACTATAAGGCATTGTTCTTAGATATGAGTTTTTATTGTGATTGTTTTTATATTTCAATAATTTAATTTAGGATTAGGCAAACTAAAGAGGTTATTGGTTTTTCGACTAGAACTCATTCATTCGTACAAAGAGCGGGGGCGAATAAGTGCGCGCGGAACAATGCCGGCATTGTAAGGCGCGTGACGAATGGTCAGAGTCTCTCATTTTTGTGTGTTTTGGAGAGTGCGTCCGATCGACGGCCATAAATAATGGCGGCGGATATTGACCGGAAGCATGCACCGCTCCGAATCGTGTCAACGACTGTTTGTTTACGGCACGACGGAAACTAATCAACTGCATTGCCTTATACGCCCGCCGTAAATGGCACCGAGACGAATCTTAAAGTTGCATTGTTTTAAAGTAACGCTTTATTTGCCTCCGCGCTTACTTACAAAAACAGAGAATACTTAAAAAGTAGAGGGCATATTCCTAAAACTGGACAAGGATAATTGGGCTAAATTCGTTTCGCAAGTCTTACAAATAAGCCGTAAATCAAACGACGAATAAAGTCCGATTATTCCAATTCTTTTTTTAGTAGGCCCTCTGGTGCATACAACGGAGCTCATATTTCATAGCGACGCGTGCATGAAACTGCTAATTAGTGATAATTAATACTTTAATGAATGATTATAAATCATGAAACAGCCCACCCTTTTCGCATAACATAATAATTGCATACTCTATAAATACGCACATTTTAGTTCATATGCATTTAAAAGAAGTGTTATTATAAAATAAGCATTTGACAACTTTTTATACCTACCTCTCTCAAGGATTAATGTAAGATTTGGTTATGGGTAATGCAGGAAGTTAATTATCGTTTGCTACTAAAAACAAAACATTACAAATGCAAACACGATATTTGAATAGTTTAATGGTTTTATACCCTTGAAGTTTTATCAGGTATATTGTTCTTTTTCTGCACAGTTAAAAAGTTACGTTAAAGTACAGCAAAGCAAACTGGAGTAAATAGTACGGTGCGGCACGTCCGAGCGACATTTTTTCCAAATGGCCGACCGATGAGACGCGGCTACAACACGAGTGGGGCGAACAAGCGGGCAAATATAGCGATAATCTTGGTCACGTATAAGATCAAATCAATTACTATAGGTACTATAGGTAGGTAACAAATTATACATCAGATCAATATTTTTCTCGAGGATAAAGAAACACAATGATGACCAGCTAAGATTTTTTATAGGTACGCGTAGATTTTTTTAAGTAACTAGTGGCCGCCAATAGGTTCACACGCTTGGTTGCAGTTTCCGTGGCAATCCCAAATGTTGTCGTCATAAAAAACTTGCTCAAAATTCAGGGAATATTAAAAATAAATGTGTAATTATTTCAGTCGTTCTCAACTATGGAACAATGGCGTGACTAAGAAAAAATGGGGTATTTTATATAAGTATATAATAATACCTACCTATACATTTTCTCATGTAACAACTAGACAAAGTACCGTGTGACCACCACACCGTCAGCAAATGAAATGCAGTTGTTATCTTCGGGTCAATAAACTATTATACTGTTTAGACTGGACAATCGATCAAGTTTTACTGTTTCTATTGATTGTCGTCACCGCCGTTCGCCGTCCTGCGTCCGCTGTCATTCACGGCTCATCCGTGACGCGAGGCTTCGTGAATAATTACCGATCGGTGACAGCAACACGGGCTGCCACTCGGAAAACAACCCGTGGTGAATGCAGCCACCGAGATTAGACGCCAGAACAAAAAAGCTCACGCCTTCCATTAACGCTGACTTTCCAAATGTCAATACGCACGAATTAGGACTCAACGGACGTCTGTCCAAAGGAATAAAAACTATGCGATTGTAATTTCGACGTTCGATCAAAGAGTTAAGAGGATTATTAGCGGCACAGCATTATTGGAATTGAAATAACGTATTAGTTATAGACTTATAGAACCACCTCGCTATTGTAATTTAGAGCTCTATCAGCTCTAAATAAAGTGGCACGTTTTACAGGTTGGAAATTTTAAACGGGGCTACATGAAAACGTTCTTAGGAAACCATCCGTAATTTGTTGAGAATATTTGAAAAAAAAAAGTCAGCATAAAACTATTCAGTTTTCAAAAAAAAAAGTTTGATGCCAATCCTGGGTCCTATCGCCATTCTTTAGAGACCATCATGTCGTAAGAACGTTTTGTTTTCCTTTTGTTTCAATAGTGTTTAAATTCGTACCGCGAACTTCAATAAGTTCATTCCTGCCCAATGACACAACCATTGAGATATATCTATGGAGATGAAATATTACAAAAAAGAACGTCCCTACCTGCACTTGATGGTACTTTGTAATGACGGACTTGACAAGGCAGCTCCTGAACATTCGCAAGAAAAATATCGACATCCAAAGACTCGTGCTATAATTGAATAATGTAAGTTTCTATAAACAACTATCTCAGAACCATGTACATCTTTATTCATTGATCCTGCCAACGAACGAATTGAAGTTGTCATAATAATTTGACACACCTCACACAAAACCTCAGTCAAAAAATTCTTTTGTTTTATGAAATTCGCGGTACGAAGTGACATATAAAAATAATACGCCGATAATGTTTGACAGAAAACAATATTGTGCTAAGAGATGGCGGTAGGCCAGCTGGTTCTTATGAGGATCAAAACAGTTTAAGATACCTACTGCGGTACGAGCACTAGAAAATTTAGAAAATAAAGAAAATAAGTTCATTCAACAAAGGTACTTGTTGGTGAAGCGGATACGACTGCGTGTAGCGCGAGCGCGGGGCGCGTGTTTTTCGCGTTGTTCGCGATTTCTGACGTTACTAGGACTCAAACCTCCGTTTGTGGCTTATAGTGTTTTAATCCTCACAAGAAAGAGGATCGAAAGACATGAAAAAAAATTGATTTTGATATCTTTTAATAATCGTCATCGTTGAAAACTGTTGTAATATCTCCGTAAAAGTAAAACAGCTGATTTATAGTCTCGTGAGCTAATACGAGCTCTAAAGCGAATCAATGGAATCAACATACCAAAACGTTTTTAATTAGTATCAATATATAATGTACGAAGTCCCGATGAAGCTAAGTCCTCACAGGACTGCCGTAGTCCAAATTGGAGGATATTCGAGCCCATGGGACCGGACAGCACGTTAATGATTAAGTCAGGCGCAGACCGAGACCAATTACGTCTGCCACCACCAATCCAAATTAGAAACTATTTTCGCCCATTAGCGACCAACTTCATAATCAATTACACGTTTAAATTTCACATCGCCCGTTTCGGGTGCACTGTGTTTGGATAATCGGAGTTTGTGGTCCCACGGCGAGCCATAACGCCGCGCCACCGCCCCATAAAGGTTTTTGCTGGACCGTCGGAAAATTTTAATGCACGTTCCGAATGCATTTCAGTTGAGGTAAGTTTATTAAGGCAAATTAGTTGTAACCGAATAACTCCCAGCGGCTCATCCATTTGAAATGCTGTGAGGTACCTACCAGCACACATACTTCAAGTTTACATTGAAAATTAAATGTTACCTATCTCAAATTCCACCTTGTTCTTTGGGATACCATACTCCAAAATTTATTCCAATTGTAAATGGAACTACACAAACTACAGGTAAATTCCATTATACACATTGGTGTGTTAACAATACGAGAAAAACAGTGTATCAAAAACAAAGCGGAAATCTTCAGCAACATTCAGACAACACTAATAGGATTGAGTGCACTTCGCTAATCATAATTCATCAGCAAGATTAAAGAATAAGCGGCGCAGTGGGGAGACACCCCCGGTGCGCGAGACAATATGATTGCCACACCTGCGGAAAACGCGCCGTAAGTAACGAGACGAGAGGCTAAATAATTCAAACCGCCGCAATCACCTTGAAAACTGCTCTGTGTCTAGTTTTTAAAGATTGTTATTTGTAGTTTAGTTAAGAGTTTTGTTTTAAACTGCACTATTTACAATAGAACCGTTTTTTTTTAATGAAATACAGGGAGTCTCTAATCCTTCATCATACCTGATGTTAAGTATTGATAAGGCTGAAGATGGAAGCGAGCCTCTCCCGGAATCCTCAATCACTGAGGAACTGGCTATGTTATCTCTAACTGCCGGAACACAACAATGCTGAAAACATTGTTGTTATGGCGTCAGACTTAGATAAGATGGTGGTAGCTAGCCAGGCGGACTTACAACAAGTCCTACCACCAACCAAACCGAATACAATATGTACCCCCAGCGGGAATCGAACCAGGCACCCCTGGATCTGATACCGGTGGTTGTACCACTAGACCACAGAGGCGGTTAATGTTATGTTTTGGTCACAGAACCTTGTTTCTCAAACATGTGTGGTCTGAAATAGAGCACCATTCCGTGCAACATCACTTAGATGCACTTATTTAGCAGATTGCTTTCTTTTAAGTTGTTCTTTAATCTAGCAATGGTTCCTCTTTACATCCCTTAGCGGGTCCTCGAGGTACAAAGACCCGTTTGTTCCCACGCGTCAAGTGTGATGCAAGTTTTTTAATGCTAAAAATGGTAGCATGCTGAACTGTTTGCATTACGAGCTGTGAAAAAGATTAGGTGCGTAGTGCGTTTGGACTTTGGAAATTTTAGAAGGAAATGGAAAATCCATATTCTCTAATATTATTTTATGAGATGAATCTGCTACAAAAAGTTTAAGCTGCTGCTCAAATACAGTAACTTTAGCATGGAAATTTAATTTTAAAATGTCTAGATTTTTTTTTCTCCGTTTCTGCAACTGTTAATTTTGACCGAAATAACGATAAAGTTTATCCTAAACTTTAAATTTTTTATATTTTTTTAATCTTAAACCTTTACCTCCGCCACTTGACCTTCAAACAAACTTTGAATAGGTAGCTGCTATATAGCTATCCAGATATCGGTAATATGGTTTCTCAACGGCCACTCGTAGCAGAAGCGACAGCTGAGTCATCATCAAGCCGATGCGAAATTTTGTTAATACCGACCCATATTAGATTACCGCCGGCACCGACATGCCGCAATAATATAACGAAATTCAAACATTAATAGGCTCAAACACAATCACGGATGGCCGCATAATCGAGTTAGCTGCTATTCGGTTAAACCCCTATCGCGTAATCTGCCCCATTGTCTGACAGTCGTTCTGCTGATCACGACGACGATTATTGTGGCAATTTCGTGTATATTGTTTTCAGGTGTCTGTGTCCTGGAGAAAGCACAATGCATGATTCCAACTCAATCTTATCTAAACCCGTCTCCTAAAACGATGTCGTGAACGTTTATGATGCCTAAATCATACTACAAAATTACAGGGATGAAATATAATTTTACTGACACAGATGTTAAGTAAACAAACAATAAGCGTTAGATCGCTAAGCACAAGAAGCTTCACCTGTCAAAAAGTTATAAGAAACTTTACCTCATTATTTTTCTTTTGTTTTCTAACTTCGATAAATTCAACTACCGGCAAACGTCCGAGAAAACTGCCAATAAACCGACAGACCAAGAATAGAATAACAAAGTGCAGCAGATATAGATAGATAATAAACAAACTCCAAGACTCTAAAGTAAGTGATTCTCAGGTGGAATATACGTCGGGAAGTTAAAAGTTTCGCCTCGGTTAGATGCAGCTCAAGGAACAAATAAGTACATAGAAGCAGTGTCAAAACTGCCAAAAACAAAACTATAAAGTTTGCTTTATAACGGGCAGATACCGCTTTATCTGTTTGAGATGTCCAACTCAATTTGGATCGAATCTCCTTTTATATCCGCGCTGACCGACCGACGCCCGCTCTTGTAACTTTATGCGTTATTGCAATCCAATCAACTGGCAGCCTTTCCAAATGAGAGGTAAATGGCACCAACTATTTTATATTTTCCTTCTAATGGAACATTTAATTAAAACTGGTTTAGTAGTGCCGCAGTAATTACTTAGAAATTCATTGACATTCATTAAAAGTTGTCTCCTAATTGCTTTGACCAAGATACGACATCAAATTAAATGCTTAATTCTATTAACGTGTGGTAGATATCCGACCGGTTGCCTCTACTTTGTATAGATGCTGATATCGAAAACGTTTAACGATTACTTAAAGGTACGATGTGATGCGTGTCAAAGTTATGTGATGTAACGTCCCCCACGGCTGAATCAGCGCGTGTTTTACTACATTATAAAAACAAACGTATCGTATTAATTATGAGACTAGATGCAGTAACATCCCTATTGATCGTAAAGGATCTTTGATGGGAGTTGTAAAATGTTCCAAATCGTTGTCGTGATAATTTACGAACCATGTTTATGGAGGGATTTATGACAATATCAGTCTGTTCTGCAGAATAAATCTCTATGATATTTCATACTAACTCGAAATGGGTAATTTGCAAATAAACATCACTGTTGTATCTTTGTATATCATTACGGTCAATGATTACGCAAATAGTGTCTTACTATTAACATTAAAATAAATAAGCATTACGTAGATGATTTGATCCCGAGATAAGTAAAGTTAATGGTATTTTATCAATTTGCAATTTAAAAGAAGATTTTATTCAGTTCAGTTAATCGATTGTTTGTTATCTGTCTTACGGTAAACAAATTAGGGAAAGATTCGCGCGGGGGGTAAAAGTGAATTAAGCCGGGCCTATTACGAGAAGTGAGTTATAAAATAAAGCCGAGGCGAGCAACTTCATACATTACAAGCCGATAACCAGACGAGACTTCTGAGACACAAACCAGTCCCTTTTAGTGAAATTGAAAACTTTTTCTGTTACTCATACAGCGACCACGACACCGCTCCTTTTAAATCAATTGCCTTTTATAATTAACTTAGCCGGTTATTGGAGTGCACTCTCTCGTTGACTCGATTAAAATTCAATCGAGGTGTAAATCTATTGAGGATGGAGTTTTTCTGGCAGATGTAATCAAGTGAATTGTTATCGATACGAGTGGCCGGCCTCTTCATATGACGCTAATTGCTCCCTGATTAACTCTATCATTCACTTTATGACGTTTTGAAACATCAACATAATAATATGTTATTGTTTCTAGATATCAATGTTATAGGTATCTTTGAGTGCGTTAATGAGCACGTAATGATGAGAGTAATCATTTTAAAAAGTCGGATGTTCTTTTTAATCTTAATAGTGTGTTATTTTGTTTATTATTTGAGCCAATTACTAGGGGGTTTCTGCTATTTATGTGTTTCTATCAGTCCATTAAATAGATTATATTTCAGAGGCAGGGTGTCGGAGGCGTGTGTCAATTCGGACATTATGCAGCCCTCGCGACCCCGGCTTTCTCTGGGAGTGCCACTTTTACCTAATTTCTATTAAACATTTATTACATTAGACCAACCATCGGAGTATCGGCGGCCATGTTTTATTTATTGCCGCTCGCGGGATTGTGTCTATCTACGATATTAAACAATCTGTGAAGTGTTTCCGACATTGTTGGATCTGGCTAGGCGATTCATTAAAGGATTTTTGTTTTAACAAAATGCTAGGAGGTTCACTTTTGGTAAATATGAAAATTACCACACGTTGCTAGAATTGAACAAGAATTAAAAAATTACGTTATTTACCAGAGCTTAAGATGAAAAAAAAATTGGTCACCCATCCCGTGACCAGCCAGAGCGAAGGTTGCTTCACCGCCTCGATCGCAGGTCGACTGCGGTAACCCACTGCGTTTGTATCGACATCATCGAACGTCATAGAAATATGTTATCCTACCAATATTATAAATTCGAAAGTTTGTGAGGATATTTAGATGGATAGAAGTTTGTTACTTTTCACACAAAAACTACTACGATTTGGATGAAACGAAATTAGACTACTTTTTATCCCGATATTCCCACGAGAACGGGAACCACGCGGTAGGAACCGCTGGCGGCCGCTAGTTTAATTATATGCAAAATGACAACACGAGTCTCATAATCAAATGTTAGGCAGTTCAATGATATATTTTTAAAGGGTAAATTCTAAGAATAATGGTTCCGATCTTAGGATTCCACAGTTCGACCCGAAAATAGTTTAATCAGAGTTATGCGACTAATTAAATTAGGTGCTGGCGAGGCTATAAGAAAATTGCTTTTATTTGTGGGGAGCCATTCAATTAAACATTCATTCATTTACAGCCCACCGAGTGGCATCCATTACATTTCACTATAATTGAAGCCTATTCATCGATTGATCTTCAATTTTTTGTGTTATTATTGGTAGGAACTTTCTGTAAGTGGTATGATACAATGCTCTTTTCTTGACTTTTTGATTTAAGGATTAGATTTTGTCACTACTCACCAGCATTTGAACAAAGCTTTAAAAAAGATGCATCGAAGCTGATTGAAAAATGATTTGTAATTCCTCATCACCCAATTTTAATGTCGCCACTGCTGGGGCACTGGCCCTGTTATGGATGGATAAGGAGAATGGGCCATGACCTCCCACGCGGGCCCAATGCAGATTGGTGGGTTTTAACAACTGCAAAAGCAGCCGGGACCGTACCGTCCGAAGCACGGAGGAGCTCGAGATAGTAAATTTATGGTCACCCATCCCCCGACCGACCATTGCGAAAGTTGCTTAACCTCAACAATCGCAGACCGAGCGCGAGCCACTGCACCCGTGGTTCCGATTTTAGGATTCCACAGTTCGACCCGAAAATAGTTTAATCAGAGTTATGCGACTAATTAAATATTGTAATTATTGTCTAATTTTTTATGAGCTATTGTGATGTGACGATGAAAGTGCTCTTACTTAGGTAGGTATGTCTAAAACTTGGACGATCCAAGGTCTAAAATAATAAATAAATAATGTTGTGTTGAGGGCATTTTTAATTTTACAATTCAGTACTACGAGTATACACATACAACAGGCCTTGGCGAATTTTTAGTGTTCTTGTATATAGTTACAAAGTTAGAAAATAAATTGGATTTCGAATTGAATTACTTCGTTTATTGTTCTGCTTAAACATCCAAGCTTAGGTTAAGTACTTACCTATATTGATCTAGTACAGTCATCGGCAACTGCAGCTTATACAAAATGTCAAGTTTCTTGAGACAATCTCGAACTCAACATCTTCCTTCTAGCCACACGTCTTAAAATTCAAAGTCTATTATAGGAATTTCTTAGTTGTATCAAGCCTGCGACCTGCTCTTGACCATAAAATCCGTTTAGATGACACATGCCGGGTCCGAGCCGAGGTTTCGTTGTTGCACTTGCTTGGCCATCACTCGGTTGCCTCACGTTCCAACCGAGTGTTCACTGAGTTGTTCAAAAAAAAAAATATGGGCTGGGGCTTGGCTCGGACTCTGCACAGTGTACCGTGAGTCACGCTTTAGTGGCTTCACCAGATACCATTATACTGACTGTTGTTCTACTTGGAAAACATATTTTTTCACATTTTCGATGATTTATTGAGGGAATATTATTTATTACCTTCAACCTCCATTCATATGTCGAATAAATTACTTAAAATTACGAAAAATATATGACACTTGCTTAAATTAAAGTCGATGTGGTTTTTTCTTTGCTATTGTCATAGTTGAAAGTACAGACAGGGAGAAAATAATCTCTCTTTTTAAACATGATAAATATATCAACATAAACGTGCTAATAAAGAAACGTGTAGAAAAAGAAAAATAAGATAAAGATAATTCAAATTTAAAAAAGCTTTTAGCTGCTATGTTGTAGCTCTCATTTTTTTCATCGTTAACCTATATAGAAGCTTTATAAGAATATCAATAAAATTATAGTCAAAACCGTTACTATGTCTATTCAAATGTCACAGTGATTCTTAATTTTCATAATCACCTAACAAATAAACAAGGAACAAAAGGAATCATTTGATTTTTCACCCCCGCTATTTATAGCGGTCCTCTTTAGAGGGCTTCGCTCGAAAGCATCTAAGCAGCAAATAAAATTGAAACTAAAAAATCGGTTGTTATTCCCAGGAAGGGTTTAAGTTATTTTTAATTAACTCGCCGTAATATTTTGTACATAATTTACTAAGCCGTTATGTTGTTTTAGTTGAGTAATGCACTTTGTGACGGTAATTATAACCAACAATTAGGTTTATTAAAAAGTCCAACTATTAACGTAGGTAAATTAATTACGCTCGCTTTACGAAGTAATCTAGTCTGTTTAATTTAATTATTCTGCGTGTTGATATTACGGCAGGCCTTAATATACCTATTACACAAATTAAATTCTAACAAACTTGTTAATTTTTAATGGTCGATAAGTTTTAATGGGCACTTCTTTTTTGATGTCCCCGATTTCGTGAAAGGTGTACGTTAAATGTTATTTTAATTAATTAACCGACTTTAAAATAGGAACCATGTCTTCTAACTAGTTTCACTAACGTAAGCCCACACACAATAGCCTTGTTAAGATATAGTTAATGCAAGTTATTTAAAAATCGTATTAATTAAGCTTCAAGATAAGAAAGCAGATACAAAGTTACTTGATATCGGTAAAAAATTTAATCATGAGACCACCAACAAACTTAACTTAATTTTATTATAAATAAAAAACACTTTCGGTCACTTTCCATTTGTTTCAAATTATTTTAATTAGATAATTACAGTTTTATAAAACATAAACAATAAAGAAGAATAAATATAGGTATATTAATAGCATCTTTTTTTTCTTGTTAGATATTGTTTTAAAATAATAATAATTATAATAATAATTGCTAACAAACACACCAATTATCTAGCCCACGTTAAGTTTGCTGAAGAACTTGTGTTATGGATATAAACTTTAAATTAAATTCAATATCAATCTAAAAATGAACATTTTACAAAAAACGAAATATTAAAATGCATCAATACAAATTCTTCACTTACCAAAAACACTTTTTAATCCAGTACTTCACAAACACAAAAAAAATACCAAATATCAAAATCACAAACTTATACTCAACCACTAAATCAGAACTTATAAGAGGGTGTTAAAAAATTTACACTTTTGGACGATTAACTAAGGGCCGTGTTAACAATACGGAGTTGTTGTAAAAATGAATGAACTAATGAATGGGGCACTATCTGTAGTTTCCTGTCTGAGCCGATAACGGCCGTAATGAGCTCTGCGTAGGCACATGTCGTCGTAAACATTAGCCAAACGTTGTTTGTTCCTTAATTATCGACACTAATTGGCTAAACTTTGAGGAACTAAGCTTTTACTTTGAGCCGTAAAGAGGACAGGTCTTGTTTACCATTTACAATATTTTTAGCTATAGGTGGCCTTTTTTAATTAACCACGGGAACACTGACTGTGGCTTTTGTAGATTCTATACCTACCCATCAAATATTTGCCGCCAATTGAGTAATTTTTTGGATTTACAAAGCCAAATTAAAGTACCTACCTACTTACAGCTACTCTTCAATCAACCTTAACACATTAAGGTTGTTTGAAGAGTAGACTACAGTACATCAAGTAAAGTCCCTTCTGAAGCGCGGAGTTCGAAAACCATTTTGGTCACCCATCATTTGACCGATAACTTTGATATTGGTCATTAATAAATTTAGGAATAGTAGCGATCATTTTACAAAATCTTCGATCTCTTTCCGAGATATAAAACTACAATTCAATAATATTATTAAAAGATATCATGAAAATTCTGATACATTTTTATTCTATAACATTCTCAATACTGAAACAAAACCAATTGTAAAACTGTAACTTGTCTAAAAATCTAAATGAAGATCGAAGAATTATAGTTTATTTTCGAGATTGCCCACGTGCGGTGGGAAAAAAGAGTAATATTATTTTTCAATTCCCATACAAAGGTGGACGGTGTGCGGCGGCAAATTGGTTGTATTGTCAATTTGGGCAGTGCGTGCCGAGGCGCAGACCGAATGTTTATTTTCAATTTCCACCATTTTCCCGCGGCAAACCAGGATTAGGATGAAACAAACACTATTTTAAATGATAGTTTTATAAACTCTTGAAAGCCTCTTCCAACGAAAAAGTGTTTTGATGTTGGACAGCTTATAAAAACATTACCGTCTTTCTAGACTTTTTCAAGTAAGATAGTTCGTAGAAATGGAGCTTTGCTTAAATAGTAAGATTCATGTTTTTGTTTAATATGTAGACAGCATATAGAAAGGGAAAAAAACCAAATACAGTTACTAAATTTAAAAAAGGCTAATTTTAGCGGGATGGTTTTATTGGCATGCCGATAATATGATTAAACTTAAAGGTTAAATTTTCTATCTATGGTTAAATAACACAACTAACACTAAATATACTATACTATCTGCATCGATCGAACTCCCGCATCGTACAGTAATTAGACAGTCCCATATAATAATTTATTAGGCAAGTTAATCTTTATGACACTGCAATTTGCAAGCGACCGACGCAACGCAGCCAATCGCATTATAGCTGACGTATAAATCCGTCTGCGCATACGCGTATGTATGCGGGCTCGCAGCACCACTAACCTTAAATTTATTTGTTATTAAACCGTGTAATGAACCAATGACATGGTGCAAATGTGAAAGGTAATGGACGCGTACGAAATTGCGTTGGAGATTTCTAAAACAAGTCGTGGATAATTATAACAATGTTCAGCAATACACAAATACAAATTAATATCTACTATTATTCATTGATGTTAAACGACGCAAATTTATATTATAAGAACAATCTATACTGTTATCATGGGCTTTCTCGTGCAATCGCAAAAAGTACGAGTTCGTAAAAAGTACAATTTTGAAATTTCCTTCGAAAAAAATTTAGGAACTTATTCACGAATTCTTTTCTCGATTGCATGAGATTTGTGCCCCATAAATACTATAAAAGTAAAACTATAAACTATACTCAAAAGCTCTACCTGTACAGGAAGATGAAAATGAACATAAAATTTTATCATCATCAATACGAGCACATTCATCGAATAAAGAAAGGATCCCATGAAGAAAAACGTAACATAACACCACACAATGGCGTGTAACAAAGTTCCGTATAATCCGCAAATTACAAACGAGACGAATCCGTGACTTCATTACCGTTCATTTAGAGATTCCTTTACGACCATAACTCGAATCGGACGGTCGTTTCAACGCTTAGTGGACCCCCCGGGGCCGGTGCGAATCGTTTGAGAAATTTATAATTGCGTATAATCGCCACTGATGAGCGTGTTACACGTTTTCAATTGTGTGTGTAGAGTCAACAGCACATCAAGGTCATATTGATCTTGAGAAAACCCTTTTTGCAATGCAGCTGTGAACCTTCAACGCCTTCAACCCAGGACCTTCAACGCCAATACGATTTTTTAACACAAGGAATACTGAATACTCGGTAAAAAAAACTCTTCTACTGGTAGCAATTATAAATTTTGCTATTGTGCAAGATTTTATTTGAAATAAAATTATACTAAAAAAATATATATTTTTACTATTAAAGACTATGTTGTACAGTCGGGGAACTTCCCGGTTAGCCAGTAGAGCTTCTCAGGTATTTTTCTTTATTTAATAAAGTTAAATAAATGTATATAGAAAACGTTTATATTACAAATAATAGACCTTCAAGAGGTATTTCATTGATTTTTTTTTTTTTAACCTTAGTACTTTTCTCTAACTAAACTCTACTGGTCTACCGGGAAGTTTGCCGATTGCCTATGCGTTATTGTTTTTAAGGCTTAATAGGGAAAACTAAAAACTTTTGGAAGAATTGTATACGTATAGCAAAAGCATTTCAATATATTGTGCATTAAATAATAATGTCAAAATTCTCTGTAGTAGTTACAACCTCTATTGTTTTTAAGGCTTAATAGTGGCAGGAGCGTCTCCGGTGGCGGGAAACTTAAATATTGGGTCGTTTTATTACCCAGTGTTTGCGCACAACTTCCTTTGAGAAGCACGGCGCTCGGCGCGTTTGCATAGATAAACGCTGTGGCGGCCCGCCTGCGTAGACTTGCGGACGGTACAGAAGTTGTACAGTCAGCACGTCAGGCTTTTACAGGCTGATCTTGAGAGGCCTTTTTTTCTTAGCGGCAGTTTTATTACACGTGCTTTTAACTATACATTGCAGGTATATCAAGTTTTATAAGTATGAAAAAGGTTAACGGCTATCCATAATAACTGAAATATTGGGTCACTTTTAGGGCTTAGTACCGGGAATTTAACCTTTAACCCCTTCTGACTTTTCCCGGGATATCTGGTACTGGGACTGGGACACATTAACTGGTACCGGTACCAGCGCATGGGTGAACCGGCGGTACTCTCGGTTCTCAATAACAGTAAAAAATATTTAAATGAATGGATTAGAAATGCAAAATCTTGAAACAAAATGTATTAAACGAGTAGTTTAAATTGCTGCAAAGTTTCTTATTATATTTTCCACGGTCAAAAAGGCTTTCTTAGATAATGCGAGCACTTGCGGCTATAATTATAGATTGCATATATCTTCTGACGATACCTACGGCCAGTCATATTTGCAATCATTTGAAATCACCCATTAATGGTTTCAAAGTTTCGATATTTTACTTCAGTTAGATGCAATCATCTTCGAAAAAGAGACTGGAAATGTTATACCATATACCAAGTTAATAGACTTTTGCATCGAAAATCCACAACCACATCCGACAAACCAAAGTACGAAAAGAATTGCAGTAATCTGAACGTGAACAAATCCAATAGTCCTGATGGTATACCAAGTAATAGTTCTTAGGATTTATACTTCTGCGATAACCCTCCCCGGTATTAACAAAGTTACGGAAGCTGGCCAATGAAACCTGAGCCAAAAAAAACATATTTTGGGTTTTTCTGTTTGTAATATTGTACCTAATATAAGATTGTGCTTCATTTAAGTTGTTTATTTTTTTTAATTTACGTGTCTTTATGAATCGCGTACCAATGGGCCCTGCCAGAATATCGTGTTGCCATGACACACCTTGTTTCAAAGCAACACATGCTGTGGCCGCAAAGAATACTAACTTTTGACTCTTATGCAGAATTGATCTTTGTAGTTTTTTAAATGCAATAAATGCTATTGTATGGTCGCTTGTGTGAACAAACAACTCTCACTCTCTGTTTCTCTCAATATACTGGCCAAATCGGTCACGCCCATCTCTCCGGTGTCAAAACAAAATGAAGTTCTGAGTGACCTTTAAAATGGGTGAAACATATCGAAAGGTATTGTAAGGGGGACGCTGTCTCTCTTGATGACTTGGATGCATTTTAAATACATAGTTTTAAATTAAATCCTTATTACTGACAAGGGACAGGTTAGGTTCATTAAAAAATCGAGGCATGTGCCACTAGAAAAGTTCTTTTTCGACCTGACTCCCTAATTTTTTAGGTGTATCCGTACTGATTTCTTTATGTTTCGACGTGTCATTCTCACGAGCTCTCGATTTAGACGCAGATTTAGACTGTTCAATTGAATGTAAAATTAGCGTGAAAAAAAAGGCAAAGGTGAAACAGTTGCTCAAACGCAAGCTCGGTCATGCATGGAGTACAGCATTCACCTTGGGATGGTTCTCCCTATACCAGCTTTACACGCTTGAATCCAAGAGGACAAAAAGATCTTTATTTAATAAGCTCAAAAGCCTTGAGCATAATATACGGAAAGTAGCATAGTTGCGAGCTTTTTTTTTTTTATTGGATACATTTCGAATAGTGTGCAGTTGAAATGGACATTCTTATTACATAACCTCCTCCCCACAAAAATGTATGGATATCTCAAAGTCTTGCACTCATCAATCTCAGTATATTGCTTCAAATTTTGCCATGTGAACCGCTTGAGTGAAAATTCTTTGCCCGAGTCCGTGTTTCCGACGTATTTTTTTCGTAGCGTAAGTTTAAAAAGCCTTACGTGCTTTTAGCTGTACGTATATTGCATACGAAGGAAGCAAAAATCATTAGCATGAAAAGTTTTTTAATTCTTTACTTAACATACGATATTTTTTTAATGTTCAATAAAAAAACATATTTTTTAAACAACATCAATAAAATAATTATTAAGTAGGTACCTTGCTTGATTTCTCGAAAAAAAATCACTCTTCACTTTCCCTTTTAAAATATTACGATTCTGTCTTTACATTTAATTTACGATGCAAATTTTCCTAGTATATTGTTTTGAGCTAGAAAAGTTAGCGAAGGTTGCTTTTTCCTTGAAAAACTATTTTTTAAATTTAATAATATTCGGTGTCTGCTTTTGCGTTTTGTTGCTTATTTCAATGGCACCATGAAATATTCGATTGTTTGTTTTGAGAAATAATCAATAATTAATAAGTACAAGCAATAGGCAGTAAAAACATCTTGCCAGTACTTACAAAACTTAACTTAACACAAAAAGCTCATCCGACCCAAAGCCAACAAAGTGCGACTTTGTGATCAAATAACTTACCAAAAGTTCTCAACTTACTTCGAACTTGAGGTATACCACCTATGTTTTGGTAACTTTACCGACCTGTTTATTTTTTGTTTAAAAAATATTTTTAATGCAGTAAACCAATATATTTTTTTACTAGCTTCCGCCAGCGGTTTTACCCGCGTGGATCCCGTTCTCATGGGAATCCTTTCAACTAACTCTGTGACAAAAATCATAGGGCGCTAAGGAAGGGCAAACAAACACTTTTGCATCACTACACAGTATAAAGCAAAGTCGCTTTCCGCTGTCTGTCCCTATATACTTAGATCTTTAAAACTACGCAACGGATTTTGATGCGGTTTTTTTTAATAGATAGAGTGATTCAAGAGGAAGGTTTATATGTATAATAACCTTTAATATACCTAGAGTAGATAAATGCTGTAATTTTTTAAGGTTTCTAATGTGATGTCGTAAATGAATACATTTTTTTCCGCTTACATTGCAAACGCAGGCTGAACCCTATGAGATTTATCAAAATAATGTACTAAGTATTTGTACACCTTAAAAAGATCTACAGAAAACTACGCGGTGGTATATGTTTATCTCTTAGGGATAACCCACAATAGCATTTTTTTGTCATTTACTTTTTACGAGAAATAATGGCTTATTTTCGAAGAAATTTTAAGCAATAAAGCATTAATCCTTATCCAATTAAGTACCTTAAATACATTGATTTAATATAGATCAATATGGCCGTTTACAGCATGTAATTTAAATGAATATTTTCGAAGATATTACAGATTTAAAATGCAGGGGCATAGCGGTTGCGCGTGCGAAGCCGGGGCGGGCCGCTATTATAAATAAAAATGAATCGCCAAATGTGTTGCAGGTGCAGTGCAGTGCAGTGTAAAACTCGAGAAAGGCTCGACTAATTCGGCTAATTTTTTTAACGTTTTTGTTAAGGCACAAGGAAGGTTCTTATGAAGAGAAAACGTTAAAATCACAAGGAAAGTAATAAAACAACATCACATTCCCATGGGATAAAGTCGTGTAGTCCATGCGGGCGAAGCCGCGGGCGGAAAGCTGGTTAAAAATATTTAAGTTACGATTAGAGTGTTTTTTAAGTACAAGTAATTTACCGTAATTTAAATTAACTGTTCAGTACTTGCGACTTCCTTCTTTTATTTTTACAGCCATATTAAAATTGTTTTATACATGATATGATATATAAAGCAACTAATTATATACGTTCTTGATATCGTCAATCGTTAATTTAAAAATGAAACTTGGAGAAGAGTGAAGTCGCTATAATTTCACTGTCCAGGGTTTATTGTTCATAAAGTGCATGCAACAAATTATTATTCGCTTGACATTCTGTTTGTAAAGGCCCTTCGACAAATTGTATGACATTTGGTACAAGAAATGTCGGTATTCATTACTGTCATCGCTGCAAACGTCGCGAACAATCGTAAGGGTTACACAAGATTTCATATATTTGAAATTTTGTTTTCATCAATTAGATAAAAATTAAATACTTATTTAAGTATTTAATTTATTTAAAAAATTTGGAGTTGAGCTTCAAAACTTCCATGAAATAGTCTATTTATTTTGAAATATTTTGAGCTTGAAAGCACAATGACTTATCCCATACCTACTAATGTAATAAAAATGAAAACTTTAATGGAAAGCAAAAATCTTACTTGATGCCCAATTCTTGAGAGAGCTTGTGTGACTTGGTTCGCGTTGGACTAGAAAGGTCTACTTACCTAACAAAAACATCCTAAAGTTTATTAAGGCATCACAGCAAATAACTGTTTTAAATGATAAACAGTACTTTCTCTTCTGAACGCTCCTAACGATTCCATACCAAAAATAGTTCATAATGATAAATTCGTTCAAAATGAAACTATGTAATGACTTTTAGGGCATGTAAAAAAAGAAAAAAATATATTTTCATCGAATAAACAGGCACCATATATCCCCCCAAAACATAATATAAATACATTTTTCTAGAACACCGAAAAAAAACAATATCGCAAAACAGTGAGTCTCTGTTGACAACCCTAGTCCTCGAGTGTCTACAAGGGACAGTAATAATGGGCAATTTGCCTGAACACTGACGAGGCATTATCGACTGTACTATTCAGGTAATGAATAACTTGCGCCACTTTTCTGTCGACCGACAAATCGCAAGAAAAGGCGCTTCTAATCTTAGATGGTAGAAAAGGTTTTGAATCTTAAATCAGGGGAGCAATCACGTTCCTTTTTATCGATATAAATAAATAAATAAATAAATATTCGATTACAATCACACCAATTATCTAGCCCACGTTAATTTTCATGAAGAACTTGTGTTATGGATACTAGATAACGGATAAACATACTTATATACTTTTTTTTTTAAATACATACTTAAAACTGAACTGAAAAAATCGATACCGTTTCGTTTAAGATTGAAGCAGAAATATTCTAGTGACTTTACTATTCTAATGCTCTTTCGTGTTGAAAACTTGCTAACGCGTCCGGTTTCCAAGACACGAACTTTAGCGCTACTAAGTATCTGGTTTATCTAATGGTAATTTATGAGATGTGTATGCTGTCTATACTACAATTAATCTGTTGGGCTGTGGTTATGACTTTGGTGTGTAGAGTCCATTAGAGAACAGTCCACAGTATGTTATTAAATCAATTCGCGTCCGAGCACCGTGAAGCATGTGCGAATGGCGTCGCGTTACGGGAATACCGCGAGGACGGCTCGCGGGCTTATTAGCTCCCTACATTAATTAAATTATTAGAAATCTCGAGCAAGACTAATTAACTAAGAATTCCAACATTTCGGTCCACCTATCGGGCTTTAATTAAAATTGACAAAGCCGCGGAGCGCTCTCGTTCGCTCGTCAAATATCGCCCCTATGAACCGACGATCACTCGAAACTAATTAAATTATCGAGGTAATGGTGCGTGCAAGTGATACCGGCTTTGGACAAGTGCGTATTACACCTGCGCCCGTGGTAATTATACCGTACACTATTACTTTGGGAGATTTCAGAGTTTATTGATGACGATAGATACCCAGATCCTGGTATGGAGAAGTAACATGTCAGTCAATAACAAGTAACATATAACATCATCATAGCGTATCTTCCAAACCTACTTAACTTTTTATGTGCATCGTCATTAACTGAAACTATAACAACAATTAAGTAGGTATTGGGTATAATGCTTATGTGCAATACAATTTATTTACTCCTTCTATTGCTAAGCCCTCTTTTAAGAGAACATAAAACTATAGTAATGCCTTATTTAGTACACGTAGCTAGCACAAGCATTTGAGTCTCAGGTAGAATACAACAAATGGGTGCACCGTTCATTAGAACATTGTTGTCGACTCGCACGGCATTGTAGGCGCAGCGACATTAAAATGAGTAATTATAATAAACCTGATACGTCCTCATAATTAACTTAGCCTGATGAAGAGTGCTTCGACTAGCTTTGTCGATACGCAGCGGAAAAAGCGCTTTAAGCGCTGTAATGTTTAAACGTGCGTACGTAAATTGCTTTATGGGGTATTTCTAATCGGAGATATTGTTCCTGATACCTTTTGGAGTCTTCACGGATTTAACCTAACGTTGTATTATTTTCTATCATTAATGGCTGTGATTTAAAAAAACGAAACCTCAACCATCTTAAGTAAGTTCAGTCGAGAGTCTGTTACTTTTTCACTCTTTTCTAATACGAACGAATAATAAACCTAGTAGTTGTACCAAAGATTTCCTGTAAATAGTAGTAAAGTTCCTCAAATTCGTGTAACTTTTCTAAACAATACAAAAAAAAATCATGTTTTACAGTCTAGCTTCAGGAGATTTACTTAGCAAACCTTATTTCTGTAGATTTTTAAATAATAGTTTGAAATGAACGCGAATATTTGAAATTATTTGCCATACGACTACACAACCCTTGAACAACTTCACAGTCTTCCCTAACAATAATTATCAGAATACACAATCTTCAGTAGGTAACGAGAAAATGTAGTAAAGAACATCTCCAGTACAAAATTGGTAGGCGAGCTTTTACGACGTTACGCTACATTGCAGCGCTAAAGCGCTTAGCGGGCACACGCGCACTTGAGCAATAGTGCTAATTAGAGTGACAACCCACTCCTGCCATAAAGCGCTGCAGATTTATCGCCACAGATTATTTATATTATGTTTATTAGACCCCGCCCTGCGCCCTCCCTGCTTTACCACTAATTGAATTGCCGGGATTTTTATACGTAACAACACCTGAAGAGTTTATTAGGCACGTTATGATGGCCTTTGACGTAATGTTAATTACTTTCATAATATAGTTATTCTGCTTACCGCTGTAAGGTCGTGTGTAGCTTTTACTTAATTTAATTAATAAACGCTGAATTTTTTTTCTTATTTTTGTTAGTCATAATAAGCGTTACAAGCTAATATTGATGAGCATTTATTACTATCATCTCTAGAACCAGCACAAAAGTAATTATTGTAATTAAAGTATTTCCCCAAATCCATTTAATAATATTACAAAACCGCATTATTAATTAAGTATAAATGTACCAACGTCAATTAGTATTACTGTCCTGTCCACCATACATATCGGCATTAATTCTAACTGCAGATACGGAGTTTAACAACTTGAACCGCTAATTAAACTAGTGTCCGAAACGAGGCGTTAGCAATTATCGTGCGAGCGACATAAATCATCAAGAAATACAAGTTATTTTGGCAATGGCTCGTTATGATCACTAGTCCCTCCTACAATGATAAATTGACAACGAAAATAAACTCGTATTTTACAACAGTTTCCAATCTACTGTTGGTTAGAATGGGCGGGAGCTGCTCGAGATGAGGATTCCAATGAAATGAAATATATTTGGGAATCATGTTTAGGAACCGTGGCTAGCAATATCCTCCTTAATAAATTAATTAGAGTAAAGGATTAGGTGATCAATCTTTTGTTTCTGCGTATCTTCGAGTCTTAATTTAATGTTTGTATTTTTCTTTTTGTTACTTTATATACAGAATACACTTAAAACGCCTTTTCCATTGTTGGCAAATTTTCTATTAGTTTTTGAACGTTTGAATTTATATTAAAATAAACCACAAATTATTAAAACAATTAAAAAAAGCTTATTAAATCACATGCAATGAAGTAACTATTGTATGGAATCATTTTAAGATTGTGATAAGTACCTAGACTAATAGGAAATTTTGCTACTTGAGTAGCGGGCTGTTGATTTATCGACTGCTATAACAAATCGTTAAGCCCTTCACACACCCTGTAACAGAAGAAACATCCCTTATTAGGCGCCACCCATTTATAGTGCGACAAGGCTTTTTAGTGAACGTAGAAAAAAAGGAGCATGAAACGTCATTTATGACAGTTGTGCAGCGCCTCTGCCCGCGTTCAATATAAGCCTTGAACGTGGCAAAAAGGAACTTACATCGCCATCTTGTGTTTACGTAAATTATGACAGTTACACCGCCCCCGTCCACGTTCATTATCATCCTTGTCGTACTGAATGAATATTTTGACATGACGTCACGTACTGAGAGCTGTCAATTGGTGGTTACAAGAACATACTTTCTAGTCCGATAATGAATTGAGATATTCGGAATTGGTATAATTGACACGCATAAATAATAATCGTTTGATATTTTTTCAAAACAACTATTTATACCTACCTATGTTATATTTTTAGGGTTTCGTAGCCTAATGGCAAAAAACGTACCCTTATAAATTCGTCATGTCCGATGTATGTCACAGCCACTTTATTCCAAAACTATGAGGATTACACAGTTGAAACTTGGTAGGTAGATGTATTCTGTAAACCGCTTTACGGTTTTTACACAAAAATAAATATATATATATATATATTAAGGGGGCTCTCCATACATGGAACTGAAGCCGAAAAAAAAATATTTCATTAAACCTGTACGTGCGGGTATCTATAGATAGGTCTTTAAAAATTACATTGAGGTTTCTAAAACTTTCTAAATCTTTTTTTCAAAAAAGCAATAAATAAATAATGAAGAGCATGAATCATGATACAATAACAACATCTCTGTTATTATGGTAAAAATTTACAAGAATTATTACAATAATATTCAAATATGGCAAGTAATTATATGAACATAAATAACTTAGGAGCTTTGCTACAGATACAGCGTTATAATACGAAATATTGCTTGGAATAAAGGAGTTGTAATTATTTAAACACATAACACATAAAACGAACAACGTTGAAATTATCAAAAATACATGTAAGGTTATGTTGCAACTAAAAATTCAATGTATGTTAACCTTCCCTTTAGCGTTTCAGAATGTAACGATGCACCACGCAAATTGAGACCTTAAAATGATCGTCGCAGAATCTGATTTGTCAATTAAGGCTCTCGTTCTTATCCACGGACAGTGCTATCCGGGTTGTATCTTCGTTGATTTGTTACTTTGGTTTGCGGAGTGTGTTCCGAAGCTAATTAATTTTAATTGGACTGGATTGCGGAGCGTCTATTGTGCGCCTTTCGGTCCTTGCGCGGTGGACACACTCGCGGTTCGTTACCGACTATTGCAACTGAATCGGTATCATCGAACATTTTATTTAAATGAAATAAAATTTGTTTGACGTGCAATGTGGCGAGCAGGAGGTACTTAACGTCAAATTGGAAGGTGCGTAAATTACTCTTGTATCAAAATGCGTGTGACATAAATAAAGAGTGATGTACTGTACAGTCACGTGCAATGACGTAGAAACACTAAGCAACCTTGTCACATTCCGTGTTTCCGTGTTCGTCAATGTGATAAGGTTGTAAAGTGTATACATGTCTTTTTTTTTTGTGATTTTTTAATTTTTGCATTTTTCAATGCTATTTTTATACTTATGATAAATTTTAAATAGAAAAATATTGGAAAAAATTAACTCGGCCACAAGTGAATTTCCCATCTGAGAATTCACTTGTGGCCGAGTTAATTTTTTCCAATATTTTTCTATTTAAAATTTATCATATGTACACATGTCATTGCTCGTGACTAAACATCTCTACTGATTTCGAGGTAAGTACACTTTACTCACTTCCGAGACACTACTGCTCCAAACCAAGTAATAAGCCTATTCATACACATAGGTACCGCAAACATACAGCAGATGTAAACCATCTTTTATACATAAATTTTTATATTTTTTGGATTTTTAGCACGCAAAAATAATTGATCTAACAACTGCCTTCTTTCTTGTAAACTAAGGATAATGATGTGACATAAACGTTCATTATAGGAGGGCAGTTGTTTTACCAAATTATGCTAGAAGGCCAAATGCCACAATAGCGTTTTTAAATAGATTCTATGCGTTTGATGTGTACATCATAACGACGAGACCACACTGTACTGCAATATTCTAAAGAAGATCGTATTAATGAGTTAAAGACAAGAATTTTGAATGTGAAAGCTTAATTGTTTTATGTTTCTCATGACGAAGCCAAGAATCTTAAAACATTTAATAATCATTTTATCTAAGTGAATGTTAAAATTTATTATTTATTGAAGTGAACGCTCAAGTCGCGAATCTCAGTAACTTCTTGCACATCGTGTTGTTCTATTTTGTATTTATGAGGAACTGAGTATTTTTTTTTAGTGAATCAAAGTTGCATTTTTTGATATTTAATTACATTCTATTGGCATTACACCAGACAACAAATCTGTTAATGTCCTCCTGTAGAAGCAAGCAATCGGATTGCTGTCACCTGTTTGATAATTTTCAAGGCATCAGTATATAAGTAAAACGTACTGTGTCTGAAACAAAGCGCCACGTCATTAATAAATAAGTAATAAAATAAGGGTCCCAAATGGGATCCTTGGTTAACACCGGAGGATATATCGAATGACCCAGAGGAATGATCATTTATCACAACCCTAAACTTTCTATTGGCTAGATACGAAATACACCACTTAAGAAAGCTCCCGTGTATGCCAAATTGAGATGAGAGCTTCGCGAAAAGGGTTCGGTGGTCAACCCTGTCGAAAGCCTTGCTGAAGTCAGTATAGATGACGTCAGCAGAAGCTTGGGAGTCTACAGCAAATCAGTAACGTAACAAGTTAGGTTAGTGTTTGTGGATCGAGAGCTGACATATGCTATACCTAACGAATATTTCCCACCCACATCAATATACACAAATCCACTTAAATCAGGTCCAAATTATCAAGCCAATGTATTCATGTCAATTAGGAATCAGTTTGACATCAATCTGTATCCGATTCTGGATGCACTCCTAATCCGGCGTCCTAACCCGCTTAGGGCCGCCACCCGCCAGATATTCTCTAATACAATCACATTTCATTTTCTGCTCGTGTGCCTTCCATTCTGGATCACTTATTTATTCAAAGTTATAAAACTGGAAAGAGGGTATATGAATAGTAAAGTGAAAATTAATGGACAAGATTATTGTGTACGGTATAAAGAATAGAATACAACTAAGTATATCACACCCGATATTACTATTTTTTTAATGGCAAACAGGGGGACCCTTTAGCCCTTATCATACCTGTTACGTATCGATAAGGCCGAAGATGGAAGCGAGCCATTTTACGTAAGAACCAATTGCTCATATTTTATTATGGCAATCTGTTGTTTGTTGTATCCTTTAATCTCCTCTGTAGAGGTTTGCTCGAAATTTTGCCCTAACGATTTTTTCCAGTTCGTTCCGTTCAGCTTCCGTTCTCTCCTAAAGGTTTTCAAATATTTTTAGTGGAAATCGATAGTAATTATAAGGGAAAGTTAATTCAAAGTTATTTAAAGTAGGAATATATTGTTACTTATAAATAACAATAAAACGATAATTCAAAGTAATTTAAAGTAGGAATATATTGTTACTTATAAATAACAATAAAAACGATTCCGTAAATGTTGACACTGACATGAGGTACAAGACAAAGACAATTTAAAAATAAAGATTTATGTCACGTTCCGAAATCCAATCATAGGTTGTGAAATCTCACTACCTATGATTGACGCGGAGTGGAAGTTGACCGCGAGAACAACCATAAAATGTTCCTCGCTGTTGTGAGGTGAAAAATTGTGTGTTGCGCTCGACAGAAAAGTTTTTAGCGTCTTGTACCTTTGAAATAGTCGCTTCGCTCAGGATTCAATCTTTGAGCGACTCGCTGCGCTCGTGGTTCAATCCTAGAATCCTTCACGTGCTCAGCTTTCAATAGAGGTAACTCGCCGCTAAATAACCGACTTTCCAGCCTTGCATTACAAATAACTATTATTCACTTTTTAAACAAGAAACTATTCACTCGCACAATACCCACGCACGTCATACCCATCATATTGCGTACGCGCTGACTGTTTTCAAAAGGCACTCGTACTATTTCAAAAAAAGAAGACAAATAAATGACGCTGCTCGTTTGTTTAATCTCATGAGCAGGCTAATTGTCCTGCAGTGACGATGACAGTTGCACCCTGGGCGCGGGGCAGGGGGCACGTGACCCGTCACTCGCAGGGAAATTAAAACATTCCGTTATTATTTTCATTTTGCTAGTACACGGTAGGGCTGTTGACGAATAATAAAAACGTGCACAATGAAATTTTAGAGAGAGAGCGATATATTGTAAAGGTTCTTTTAAGTGGAACTTAAAATATTCATACTAAAGGATGAAAATTATGAAAATTGGATTTTTTGTTTGAAGATAATACATCCGAAAAACATAGGTTAAACGACTAAAATTTTTATTATCACAGGTCATATAGATAGTATGTATTAGAGAATATATTTCCTACCCCCCAGAACGGATGAATATGTAAGTAAATCAACCATTTTAAAGAAAACTATAGTTACACATACCTAGTAAAAACCGAAATTTGAAACGAAACTGATCACTTAAAAACTTTTAAATCAACTAAAAAGTAATTTAAATAACGCTGAACTTTTTTAAAATCTTTTTAAAAAAAATGGCGTCTGTTTCTAAATATGTAAAGTAATAACACACAGTATAACGGATTAACAAATCAAAGCAATGTGTGTACGTAATAGGCGGCTATCTCGGGGCCCCATATCAAAGTAATATTGGCAGACGCCGCCGCCGACGGCGTAGAAATTTTAATAATTAAAAATCACCCCTACACCCGCCATCAAGGGGTCTACACACTGCACATTACACGTTATCATTTTTAATTAAAATTCTCCGCACAACAAACTATTACGATACACTATTTCCACTTTGTTACCGCCATTTATAAGAAAGCTTATTTCATGATTAATTACGTATTTCTTAATTATGTTAAAATCATTAATACAATTAGCGAGCTAAAAAGCGCCACCGTAACGGTACAATATATGCAATTAATATTATTAATTAATAACAAGACAGAAAGAATTACATTCATCTTCATTAGATTAAAACAAAAATAAAATTAATATTATACATTATGTATGACTGTTCTGTAAGAAGTAAACAAGTTCATTGGCTACTTCTCAGAAAATTACATAATTGAAGATGTTCATACACTTACATCAAGATACTGTTAATTAAAATGTAAAATTTTGACACCGTATTATTTAGTGTTTACATTACAATGTAATCGCTAAATTGAACTAAATTACAAGCCCGCTGCGATTTCAATAACGTGTATATGAACGAAATAACATTAAAACGTCATAATTAAAACAGCTTATCGTTCCACATGAGGGCAAATTAAATTTTCCATTTGATTGAGCCGTGCGTTCGGGCAATATAGAAAAAATAGCAAACATTCATAGCGATTCCAATAGGCTAATCGTGAGTTATTAAACCCCTCGCACCCACCTGGTAGCCTCCCAGATATAATAGAAATACCGGGGACTTATTATTAAAATTGCTGCTAAATTGATCCCCTCGCCCCTTGGATTTCGTAGATCTGACTTTTCGACGTCATATTGTTGTAGTGATAATATTAATTTGGCATTGTGACTCGCATTGGAAATCGAACAATTTGATGAAATGCAATTGTTCGAACGTGCGACGTGTCGACGGGCGGCGGCGCGTGGTGTGACATTTTTTTTTAATAGCCCTCTTAAACTTATTTTATTTTATAATAGTTTTTAAATTGTAACAGTTTTTGAACAATTAGCGTGTTATATACTGTTACAAGCTGTGTAGTGTCGGCTTAGAATAGCACTACCCCCTCTCATCCCGTGGGTGTCGTAAAAGGCAACTAGGGGACTCAGCCTTCAGGAGACGGGCGGCAGCGTCTCCTACAAACTTGGCCATACTGCGATCGCTAACCCGCCTGCCAAGCGTGGCGATTATGGCAAACCCCCTCTTTTGGGGGAGGCCTATACCCAGCAGTGGGTGTTATGTGGCTGAGACGACGATACTGTTACAAAGAATATAAATTAATTTATAATTGCTCATAGTATCTTTTGCTACGAATACCTAAGTAAGTAGTAGTTTTTGTACGCTTTATTGATTATCCTTCTAAATTAAAAACTATTTCAATAGCAACCCAAAATAGCTTTTCTATGAACTTAAAACTAACTTAAAATACCTACTCAAAATCTCTATCTAAATGACGTTTCTTGTCTTTGTTCTCAAAACTACAGTAATGAGAATGAGTAATTTGATTGTGCATACATTAGCGAGTATTGTTAGGTAACCCAATCAGTCAGGGTACAACAACAACAGTAGGCAGTGTAGCAGGACATTAATTAGGTAAGTACGTGGTACACGTCAGCTTAATTAATTGAGCGTATTATTGGTGCATTGCCTAACCAATGCGGTTTCGCTGGCAGCTACAACCACCGTGACTCACTTCTTGTAAGAGATTCTATGGTGAACAATTCGCTTTGGCATTATTTTAGGATGATTGATCAGGCTACATTATGTTAAGTATTGATAAGGCTGAAGATGGAATCGAGCCTCTCCTGGAATCCTCAAACACTGAGGAACTGATTTATAAGGGTGTATTTTTTTTAAAAAGCACAATCTTTCTCTAAACAAGAAAGCATCGCAAGTCGTGTAACTAGTAGTTCAAAAATTAGAGCGTCAAATCAGATAATATCTCCAGCTTAAATATGTTTAGTTTCGAATCCCATCTGAGAATTCACTTGTGGCCGCGTTGATGTTATCTAATATTTTTCTAATTTAATAAAATTTATCATATGTTTAGTATCTCAAGATTATTATATAACTCCTGACAAATCTTTTAAACTATACGACCAAAATTCGACGAGCAATCGCATTAATTAAACCGTGCACTTCAATTATTGACATCGTCCCATCCTATCATTGTGCGTTGGCGAAACCGCATTGTGTAGAAAATACATAAATCATACGCATTTATTGATATCACTCAAATAACCACAATAAGCAAATACACGTATAATAACTAATTAGAGGCAATATTTCACACATTTTAGAGCTTAAATAACATTATTGTGCGAGACGTGTTCTGAATTCTATGATGCCATTGCATATTAATAAGTCTTAACTACTATTTTATCATATTTTTAGGCTTTCTGTGTAACTTCCGATTGTAAAATTAAGTTACATAAAACACCTTAAAGATTCTGTCTTTTTAAGGACGTTTAAATGAATACTTAATAAATGAGTGATTCAAAAACTCCATTGTTCATTTTTTTTTAAACATTTGTTAGGTAAATGTTAGTTGTGATCACAAAACTTTTCATCTTTTTCTTGTTTTGACTAAACTGTTTCTGTTACAAACATTATATTATTATGCATACATTACTTTATAGTATCCACTAACGGCCAGATCCAATAATCTGTCCCTAGTAAGAGATAGACCTATTTCGGTTACGTTACTTAGCAACCGCTGTTATTTTGGACTGATAACAAAAATATTCAGGCAACAAAGGTCTAGTAAGCCTATCTTTTACTGAGGATAGGTTATTGAAACCTATCCTTAGTTATCTAACGGCTGATTAACATCTAACCGAACCACCAAACATGTTAAATTAAACGAGTCGCATAGAGCCTAAGCTCCGATGAGTTTGGAGTTGAACAGGGCTGTCTTCTAAACTAATATATAAAGAGGATAGATTTGAATCGTTGTATGTTTGAAACGAATAAACTCAAAAACTATCGAACGGATTTAGATAAATATAATAAACTTACTAAATTTATCGACTAAAATACTAGGTTTGGTTGCGGAAAAAATAAGTTTAAGTTAGGTTAGATAGGCGACTAATTCGCTCATCTAGTATTTTTGTCGGTAAAAAAGTATTTTATTTGATTGGTTAATTACTACCCGATAAAATTGGCACCCGATAGTATAAAACCTGGATTAAAACATAGTGTACTTTTTATCCCGGTATTCCCACGGAAACGGAAACCACGAAGGTGATACCGCAGGCAGCCGCTAATTTTAATAACATTGTGATTATTTAATGCAAGGCAACAATTTGTATAGAATAATCGATATTCTATTTTTATCATGCTGATATGATATAACATCAATAGGTATTATTCATAAAATAAAAACTGAGAAAATCGTGTATTTTTATTTATTATGAAATGCAAACCCAAATGTCAATATCACCCTATTGTTCGAAGGTCTCATTTCCGTATGTTACGCCTGACATTTGATAATAAACTTAGGGCCGGTTTAACCACTGACACATTTTTAATAATAACACAAAGTTTCCGTATTTTAAATAAATAAATAAATAATTGCATACTACCACTCCAAATATCTAGCCCACGTTGTTACATGAAGAACTTGTGCTATGGATACTACAACGGATAAACATACTTATATACTCCTTATATGCTCCGTAGTGATTCCCAGTCTTAGGATGAACATGGATAAGACGATAATCCTGTCAAATTCCCATGTTGCACCCACTTCAGTTCACGTTGGGAACACTATATTCGAAGTTGTTGACCATTACGTTTACCTTGGACAGACAATCCAGTTAGACAATCCAACTTCGAGAAAGAGATCTTTTATTTATTTTTATTTTTATAATTTGGGACATTAAACAGTTATATGCTAAGTAATATTAACTAAAATTAAAATACATCATTTTTATACCAGCATATAACCCACACCAATGTCCACGAAATAAGAACTGTAACAACTAATAATAAATAAATAAATAAATCTCTCGTCGAATCCAACGCGGATGGGCAGCATTCGGGAAGCTCCGTAAAATCAATGCATCCAACTTACTTCTGTGTCTCAAGACGAAAGTCTACGACAGTATGTGTTGCCAGTGATGACTTACGGCAGTGAAACGTTGTCGCTAACTATGGGTCTGATAAGGAGGTTCAAGATAACTCAGCGTGCAATGGAGAGAGCTATGCTCGGCGTTTTCCTGCGTGATCAAATCAGAAATGAGGAGATCCGCAGGAAAACTATAGTTACTGACATCGTTCGAAGGATTGCTAAGCTGAAGTGGCAGAGGGCGGGACACATACCGAGAAGAACCGATGGCCGTTGGGGCGGAAAGGTTCTGGAATGGCGACCGCGTACCGGACGACGCTTCGTGGGTAGGTCTCCCACAAGGTGGACCGACGATCTGGTGAAGGTTGCGGGAAGCCGCTTGATGCGGGCAGCGCAGTACCGATCGTTGTGGAGATCCTTGGGGGAGGCCTATACCCAGCAATGGGTGTCATGTGGCTGAGACGACGATACTTATATACTTTTTTCTTGTAAATACATACATAATATACACAAATATTTGTCTTGTCCGGGGGTCGAGCCCTGGACCTCTGGCACAGAAGGTGGGTTTAGTACCGCTGTGCTAAACAGATCGAAAAAAATGACAAAAAGGCTATCCAGAACTTTATTAGTCGGTGTCGAAACCTGGTAATATTTTGATATTCCATAACTGGTTTTGGAACAAACCATGTAAAAAATTTAAATGTAGGTACATTATTAGTCAAATCAAAAGCTTTTTTTTCTTTTCCATGCATGGAAAATACTTAGGCTTTTGATTTGAAAAAATATAATTATGCTGTTTCAATCTATTACATGGTCACCCTTAAGTTATGGGATAACAAAAAAAAACACGTTGTATAATATACCTAACTGAAAACTGAATATCATCTGATATCAGACGTTACACAGCCCTGTAGCTGCTATTTCGCGTCACTGATTAATTGAGTGCATAACATGCATTACAGAGGCGACTAATCGCGCTGTAATGCGATCGTTTGTAGCCCAACCTGATGTTTATTGATTACTGACAAACAGATGTGCGCATGCTGTATCATATGTATATTCATAAATTTTAAAGTCACTAATAACTAGAGCTTTTCGCGAGTAATCATTTTATTCCATATTCCGATTCGTAGATCTTTTCAGGCTTGATTTATTTATTAGGCTATTAATTTAATAGATAGAGCACAATTACATGAGTCTAATTTCCTAAAAATACAGTTACAATACAAATATTTTAAATGTTTCTTTTTTATTTTATCACGTGTTAGCATCGTTTATTTGAATATTAAACCTACATAAGCAACGAAAAACAAAGAAAACAAACTATTGAGCGTGCACCAAGCTCGGTTCGGCGATATCAGCTGATCGCAGCGCTACGATGAATAAAAATATAAAAAAATATCGCCTAATTTTATTTTAAACACTTAACAATCTCCCCCTTATCTTTGGGCATATAAAATAAAAAACCCAGTATAGGTCTGGCCACCACAAGAGTACAATGTAAACAAATGCCATATAAAACGATCCACAAAACTTCGACGATTGTTA